>OX439046.1:29663578-30264282 GCA_949317995.1 Acholoe squamosa
AGCCAGAGTATGTGACTAAATCGGGAAAATTTGAAGAATATAGTTGACCTGATGAATATATATGACCAATAATCATGAATCGTCGTTATCTGGGCTGCCAGTGGGGTCTAAAACATATTTTGGACCAGCCTAAAATGTTTTAGGGTACATATAGTACAGGTGTTGGGGCTTACAGTCCATATATCCGGGTAGCTTAAAATTTTTAAATCCACAGCATGGGACCAAAGTTGAGGGTCTCTCTAGGGTCCACTCGCTAGTGATTGTACCATAGATCTAAGCCTTAATAGAGTAAGATGTTGATATTAACAGGCTAAGTTACTCTGATAAACGTCCATTGTCATATAAGATATTATAATTAGATATGTTATACACTGGTGGCAGTCTCTATGGGCTCTCTAGGGTCTAGGGTCTCTCTCGGGTCTAGGGCCTCTCTAGGGTCCAATTGTTAGTGATTGTACCATAGCTTTATGCCTTAATAGAGTAAGATGTTATTATTAACAGGTCAGGTTACCCCCACAAAGGTCCATTGTCATATAAGATATAATAGTTAGATACATTATACACTGGTGACAGACTATAGGGCCTCTCTCAGCTCTAGGGTCTCTCTCAGGTCTAGGGTCTCTCTAGGGTCCAATTGCTAGTGATTGTACCATAGCTCTAAGCCTTAATGGAGTAGGGGGTTGATACTAACAGGCCAAGATACTTTGATATAAAGGTCAATTAACATGTAAGAGATTATAGTTAAATATATTATACACTGGGGTCAGACTGACATTAACGGAGATTAAGGGTCTCTCTAGGGTCTAACATGAAACTACCCCAACTCTGTCACCCAAACTGTATGGAGTACCCAGGCCAAGATATAGGAGCTAGACTTCCGATTTTTTTTTCATGCATCTATGATAAGGCTCTGCATGGTGTATCTATTTCATCTCTGTGCTATTGGAATAATAGAACATGGTTGCTATGTTAGGGTCTCTCTAGGGTCTAGTGTAAAACTGCCCATGTACCTTCAGTGACCCAGCATAAAAAGTACAGTGGCCACATATTCCTATTTGGTCTTAAAATTTTCCCTGTGCTCAAGGGGAAATACCAAAAACAAAAAAAGGAACGTATGCCCCAGCATTTTTTATTATTTGCAAGTTGCACTTGAGATTTATGTGTTTTTGGTCAAAAAAACCCTCATTTTGGGCAGTTTTAGCCCTCTAGCTCCCTAAATATACCTTGTAGATAGGCAACACCCATATACCCCTTGTAGCTCTATCCCATCCCGACCAGAATAAATGCTTAAGACACATACATTACTTTATTTCAAGTTTTTGTTGAAGTGAGAACAAGAACAGGCCAGTTAACGACGATTTGTGATTATCAGTCATATGACTTTCATGGATTTGCCCTAGAGAATTCTTTGAAAATCACAGGTGTGGGATCGATGACAGAAACATGGATAGGCATTTGAACAACATTTACCCATGAACAGCATTTTCCTGCCCTAAAAACACAAGGCCAGCTCTCACTGGACGCAGTGTAGTACACTGGCGCCGCCTGTCGACGATTGGTTTTATTATGATTAGGGAGCGCCTCGTTAACGACGGATGGGCATTAGCGACTAATTCGTCTTTTGTGTCTCTGCCGTGAAGGCGCGGGGCAAAAGGCTAGCCACCACTCGACCATAACCGGGTTTTTATCGACGTGCAGACATGGTGGGCGTGGATCATGGTCATGGCTAGTCCTGCTCAGGGCAATATGCCACAAGAAGAAGGTCCTGTTGATAAAAGTGCCATTTTGGGTTGCTTCAGCTGGGGAAGGCCCCTATTGGAAGGTATGTGGGTCAGTAAGGAGATATAATTCACGCCCATGGTAAGGTAAAGAGGAAAAGAATCATTTCTCTGTTGGCTCCTGTTTAAAACCCCTCCCCTCGGGATAGGGACAAAGAGGGCTTATATGGTGCGATAGCATCTAGACTACACATCAGATCAGCAGATGACCAGAGATGACAGAGGAGCTCCTTCTTTGTCTATGGCCAATGCATGGGGAGGGAGAGGGAGAGGGAGAGGGCGACAAATGGAGGTATACGTCATGAAGAGGCACTTTCCCTTTCTCCATGACGCATTAGTTATTGTTGTTTTGTAGTTGTTAGACCACGTAGTCTCAGCTAACAATGTGTTGATATATACTTGATGAAGTAAATGAGTGTATATAAAAGTTTTGCTCAGAATAGCAAAAAGATCCAAGAGATTTTCACGTGAAAAGATACAGTGTGCACCAGTATGAACTATGCTAGCCATACTTTAGAGACCTACAATGTTTTAGGTATTATTCAGGAATCATTTGGGTACATTTTGTAGAATGTGATGGAAAACATGCTGTAAGAGCAATAGGGGTTATCTCTATAGTAGTGAAACAGTTCAGGGGAGTCATAATGGTACAGTTGTCCTAACTGCTCTGTAAAAAAGTATATATCTGCCAAAGCCATTTCTAATTTACTTAAGAAATATAGGCCGGTAGAAGTTACAGCACATTTTTGTTTGGGCTAGATAGGTCTAAAGAAAGTACTAATTGCATGATGCTTTTAATAGCATTACCACAGCTCATTTCAAAATACATGGAAACTTTGTTATACCTATTTGGGGTGATGCACAACATTACAGGGATCATAAAACCATTGGGATTTTTCTCTATCCCGACTAGAACTGAAATCATTTCTCAGATGCTAAGTTTTGGGCACCCCCAAATCGTACCAGCCTGGGCTGGATCGGAAGGTAATTCCTGATTTTACAGGGTCAAACACTACAACTGCTACAGATAGAGAGGGAAAAAGCATGCACCAGCTAGCCATTTCTCAAACACTACGATCATACCCCTCTCCCTCCGATTTCAACCACCCCTACGATCCATTCCAATCGTAGTGATTGACCCTTGTTGATCATGTATTACCTATGATTGCCTATACAGGAGCATGCCTTTTCCCTCTGTATCTGCTGTAAACGCAGTGATTGACCCTGTACAATGAAGAATTCCCTTCCGATCCTGGCCAGGTCAGTATGATTTCAGGGGGCCCAAAACTTAGTGTTTGAGAAATGACTTCCTGAATAGGCAATCGTAGGTAATCCATGATCACCCAGGGTCAATCATTACGATTGGACAGAATCGTAGGGGTGGTTGAAATCGGAGGGAGAGGGGTAGGATCGTAGCGTTTGAGAAATGGCTAGCTGAGAATGTGCCATGTATTGGAGCTAAAGCCCCATAGGAGGGCTCTCATACATGGACCCCCTCCTGCAGTGGGGTGGTAGGCCAGGGCAGAGGAATACTATGTATAGTTTGTCACAGGGTGGTTACCTGTGAGCGAACATTGTCTACAAACACTTGCAAAGCCACAAGGGTTAATAGCAACTCACATAGACAAGTTAAAGCTATGGATATATACTTTTACACGGATATTGCAAAAAGAGGGCACAAGCAAAAGGTCGAAAATCATAGAAGGTTTGCATATGACGAATTTAAAGATATTCCAGCCCGTACCCTTCAAATTTTAGTTTCCCCCTCTATTTCTTTGGCTCAAAGTGTCAGGCTGGATGACATCTTCATGTTACATATGGGTTTTGATGGTCCCATATGCATATTTTGGGCTCAAGGGGGGAAAATGTGCCCAAAATGACCAAAATTGTCTGGGCGAAATTGTGTCTGGGAGAATGACATTTGAGTTACAAGCCATGTTGAGGGCTTAATTTCCTACAGAAACAATCTTCATACCTCCATGAAAATCTTAGGTCCAGACTATTTTGACCTGCAGATTACAGAAATCACATTATCAATTATGTCAGATGTGTCCTTGCTATTGTAAAAGAAGCATACTTATAAGAATTCTTTTTCTGGGCACATGTCTGGGCGAATGACATGTAAGGCCCCATATGCACACTTTCTATGATTTGTGACCAAAAGTTTCTGAGCAATTTAAAGAAATCTGACTTTCTCTGCTTACCATATTTTGTAGCTCAGTTTTGGTTAAATTGTTCCCAAAAGCAAGTATACTAAACTGATGCCAGAGACCTTATCTCAATGGCAAAAATGATGGTGACAACCTATGACATCATATGGAAACCCCAGGTGAAGGATTTGAAGGGCACACCTGTCAGGGTATGCTGGATATACTGGATATGCTCCAATGCACACGAGTGGGGAGTGTGGTAATGCTACTTGTAAAAACCCTTCTTTGAACCATTGTCTGCTACACTGTAAGGGTAGATGCACATAGAAGCCTTTGTCTGATGTACTCTAAGGCCCTCTGTATGTAGAAGCCATTGTATGATGTACAGTAAGGCCTAATGTATGTAGAAGCTATAGTATGATGTACTGTAAGGCCTGCTGTATGAAGAAGCCATTGTCTGATGTACTTTAGGGCCTGATGTCTGTAAAAACCATTGTCTGATGTACTTTAAGGCCCGCTGTATGTAGAAGCCATTGTCTTATGTACTGTAAGACTCGCTGTATGTATAAGCCATTGTCTGATGTACTTTAGGGCCCGATGTATGCAGAAGCCATTGTCTGATGTACTTTAAGGCCTGTTGTATGTATCAGACAATGGCTTCCACATACAGCAGGCCTTAGTGGGATTGTCTGATGTACTGTAAGGCCCGATGTATGTAGAAGCCATTGTCTGATGTACTGTAAGGCTCACTGTATGTATAAGCCATTGTCTGATGTACTGTAAGGCCCGCTGTATGTGGAAGCCATTGTCTGATAAACTGTAAGGCCAGCTGTATGTAGAAGCCATTGTCTGATGTAATGTGAGGCTCGATGTATGTGGAAGCCATTGTCTGATATACTGTAAGGCCTGCTGTATGTAGAAGCCATTGTCTGCTGTACTGTAAGGCCCGATGTATGTAGAAGCCATTGTCTGATGTACTGTAAGGCTCGATTATGTAGAAGCCATTTTTCTGATGTACTGTAAGGCCCGATGTATGTGGAAGCCATTGTCTGATGTACTGTAAGGCCTGCTGTATGTAGAAGCCATTTTCTGATGTACTGTAAGGCCCGATGTATGTGGAAGCCATTGTCTGATGTACTGTAAGGCCTGCTGTATGTACAAGCCATTGTCTGATGTACTGTAAGGCCTGCTGTATGAACAAGCTATTGCCTGGTGTACTGTAAAGCCCGATGTATGTAGAAGCCATTGTCTGGTGTACTGTAAGGCCTGCTGTAGTAGAAGTCATTGTCTGATCTACTTTAGGGGTTGATGTATGTAGAAGCCATTGTCTGATGTACTGTAAGGCCTGCTGTATGTAGAAGTCATTGTCTGATCTACTTTAGGGCTCGATGTATGTAGAAGCCATTGGTTGATGTAATGTAAGGCTCGCTGTATGTAGAAGCCATTGTCTGATATACTGTAAGGGCTGCTGTATGTAGAAGCCATTGTCTGATGTACTGAAAGGACCGATGTATATAGAAGCCATTGTCTGATGTACTGTAAGGCCTGCTGTATGAAGTAGCCATTGTCCCATGTACTGTAAGGCCTGCTGTATGTAGAAGCCATTGTCTGATGTACTGTAAGGCCCGATGTATGTATAAGCCATTGTCTGATGTACTGTAAGACTAGCTGTATGTATAAGCCCTTGTCTTATGTACTGTAAGGCCTGCTGTATGTAGAAGCCATTGTCTGATGTACTGTAAGGCCCGATTATGTAGAAGCCATTTTCTGATGTACTGTAAGGCCCGATGTATGTGGAAGCCATTGTCTGATATACTGTAAGGCCTGCTGTATGTAGAAGCCATTGACTGATGTACTGTAAGGCCTGCTGTATGTAGAAGCCATTGACTGATGTACTGTAAGGCCTGCTGTATGTACCGTAATGGCCCCTTTAAGCACAGTAGAGTCTCAAATAAGTGTTGGTCTCAAATAAGCACTGGGGGCTAGGGGTATTGAACTTAATCTTAAGCACTAAATAAAGTATTCAAATAAGCCCCTATCTCCTATAAGCCCCGGGGGTACAGTGGGATTGCAATTAATGAGTGCCCAGGCACTTATACGGGCCACTATGGTAGAAGCCATTGTCTTATGTTCTGTAAGGTCTGCTGTATGTAGAAGCTATTGTCTGATGTACTGTAAAAACCATTGGCTGATGTATTGCAAGAAGCTCGATGCATATGAAGCCTTTGTGTGATGCATTTTATTGATTCATGTGGAAGCAGTAAGAGCTACCGGAATAGGATGTTATGCCCTGCATATTGGGCGCACCCAGGATTTAAGATATAGATCTACTAGAAAAATGTAAAATGATATCACTTCTCTTTTAATCAACGGATTTTCGAAGTTAAAAACAATTCTTGGTAGCTAGGGCGCCCTTCAATGGCCTAAAACCACTTTTCGTGTAGCCTTTACATGTAACTATACACTAAAAAAATAGAGTCTAACATCTTAGTCAGTAGTGACTAACTTAAGATAGTCACATGGTTGTGCGATTTTTGGCTATCCCTCTATAGTCACCTGTGACTAACTTAAGTTAGTCATATAGTCAACACAATAGTCATACCTTAAATCTATTGAAATAGTCCTTAGTCAGATGACTATCATTTTGTTGCTAAGCAACATTTAGTTAGTAAATAATATGACTAATATGTACAGTCAGTGCTGACTATACCTGCAGGCAAACATTCACCCGATCAAAGATGGCTGCCATATGCCTTCCCATTGATGAACAGTTTGAACCTAAAATAACTATTGTTATACTGCTATGGCCACAAATATCATAACAAATAGATTACTTACCTATCCATTAATGGCCAGACATATTGAGTTTCCATGGATGGACAGGTTAAGATGATGATTTGGCCTGATTATAATTGTCTCCTCTTAGTCCAGGCAACCATATATATGTTCTCTTTCTGGATGATGTTTTTTTTTGTGCACAGAAACCTGTGACATCATCAATCTGTGAGCTCTACAAATAGTCAGAATGATTATCTTTCTGACTAATATGTGACTAAGGTATATAGTCATCTGACTATTGGGCTCAGAATATGGGAGTATAGTCACTATTGTCTATAGGTTTTATTATCAGTGTATGGGACCACTCATAGGCACTGAACTGTCATATATACCTATATATATAACAAAACCGTACAGTTTGGCCTGGAGGGTCTTGCCAAAAGAAAACGAGGACGAACCTCTGTAAAAACTTTCAAAGAGTGCTGAGGAAAACGTGTAGGGCCTAATTCGTTTTCATAGTTTTGACAACAAAATTACAGAAAAATCTATGGAAAACTCTTTTTGGGATGTAGAAAAACATGCACGTTTTCTCTAAACGATTATCCAAACAATTTTTTAGCAAGACAAAAAACGTGCACGTTTTCTTTCTTGGTTCTTGTTTCACTTTCGGCAAGACCCTCCTGGTAGTCATTCCCCAATATTACGGATGGAGAGTTTGCATGGGGCTGGTCCATATATAGTGTTTGGGGAAATTACTCCCAGACCATTTGGCTGAGTATCAGTCTTAATGGCAAGTCTCCAAACAGTCACTTAGAGCGGCCCTTGATGGACGAGCTATATTCATATGGGTATAATAAAGATAACGCCAAGGTACACTGTTCATTGAAATTATAGACAGTGAAAATTATGTATACCAGTTAAAGGCATTATCTGACATGTATTCTGCCTTCTCAAGAAACCCATAAACCCTCAGGCCAATATAACCCTTTGGCCCCAAGCTTTAATCAGATACTCATTGGGAATAATGGCCCTGTACCAATTATCTCTTAGTGAATAACCTGTTCTCCCATGTTCGCCTGAAGCATGGTGAGCGTGAATGAGGAGCAGCTCATAACCCTTTAAGGATAGCATCCTAAGCTCTTTACCTTTGTTTACATGAGGCACCAAATGCAATCTTCACGAATACCACAATTGCAATGTACTGGAACATTGATGCCTTTGGACTGTATAAAGCTGGTGATGTTGCAGGGGCGTAGGAAAAGGGGGGGCCAGGGGGGCCTGGGCCCCCCCCCAATCATAAAGGAGGGGGGGCCTGATTATGTCTGCCCCCCCCCCCAAATTTACCAAGAAGTCATAGAGCAATTCCAGTGAAAGTCATGCAGGTCTAAAGTGAGCAGACACGGGACGAGCATATGCGGAATGAGCAGACACGGGACATATATTTTTTCTATTATTTGCCTATGATGGTCACATATTTTGAATATATGGGACAAAATATGGTTCTGTGAAATTCCTTTTGAACCATAATGCCCCATAGATAAAAAAAATTGTGGTTGTAATAGGTTAAAACTGATGAGCTGCTCCATAAATGAGCAGACACGGGATAAGCAAGTGAGCAGATGTGGGACAAGAGAGGAAATTCATTTAAAACTCTCTTTTTCTGAACATTACAAAGCTGAAACTAATAATTTGATGATTTAGGAGGCAGACCTTATTTCACAGTACCATATTTGTCCCATATTTTTAAAATATGTGGGCATCATAGGCAAATAGTGGAAAAAATATATGTCCCGTGTCTGCTTGTCCCACATCTGCTCGTCCCGCAACTACTCACTTCAGACCTGCATCATTTTCACTGGACTTGGCCCATAATGAAATGGAAAAGCAGCTAAAACATTCCATCCCAAATTAGATTAATATATTAAAGGGATAGGGATTTGGAGCCCTGAACCTCAAATCAGATCTAAAATTCACCAAAAATACTTTTCTATTAAATTATATAATGGGTATGTGTAGGCATCATCGCGCTCGAGCTGATAATTCAAGGTGTTCAAATTGGGACCCCGCTGGGCCCCCCCAATGAAGATTTGCTTCCTACGCCTCTGACTGTTGGCTGCATTCATACATCATGATCGTAAAGGGCATAATGTGATTCAGGATAAATGGGTTGTAGAGTGGTAGATGAGGCATTTGTGAGGTGAAAGGGCATTTGGATAGCCATTTTGGTAATTGTCTTTACCCCCCCCCTCCTCTACAGCCCAATCACTTGTCAGCATGATTGAAACTTTAAAGAAGACCACATAGGGATTAGCTATGTGAATAGATGATCATAAGCTAAAGATGTGGCACTGGCTGATACCTTTACAACAATGATTTTTTTTGGTTTTCCAACATTGCCTATATAATTATATCATCGCTCCTTTCAAACATTATCCCATGGGTACTTTGGTGGCATGACATTGACTGGCTATTCGGCTGACCCATGCTTTAAATTTGAAATGTCTGCTTTGCTATGGAACTAAATTCTTAAAAAGAAATTCAGAAATCACCAGTTCTTGTCTGCCTGTCTTTTTGCCTAGCTGCTGAGCTGTCTGTCTGTCTCTATCTGTCTATCTTTTTCTCTCTCTGTCTCTCTGTCTGTCTCTGTCTCTCTCTTTCTCCATACTAAAGGCAACCTAAACTTCTCACAGTCAATACAACATATTATGCCAGGGTTAATTGATCATTACCCAAAGCCAACAGTCTGACATCATAAACTCACTTACCTATCTGTGTGCCATTTTGCTGTAATTCTGCTATTTACCTGGCTTGTCGCTTGGGGAGCCACTGGTTACAGAACCAGAACAAGGCAATGAGAGAAACTACTCTTCCTGTAATTGTGGTAATCAGTGCTCTGTGCATGCGCGGAGAGTGACATGGCATAGCCTAAGGGTAGGTGTAAAGAAATGAGTGGTCAGGAATTATCTGTGCCCCAGGGTAGAGAGAGAGAGATCACGAGTAGTTATGTAGTGATTCCCTTTGATTATCCCTGAATGATTTGTGGTCTAATGTGGTCTTTCAACTAATCCTACTGAATGATGATAGAAATTCTGAGAAAGTATTGTGATCATTATTTCTTGTTTAATCAACGTTTTCTGTGTCATGAGAGACAGTCTGTGACATTTCAAACCAAGAGTTCACAGTACACTCTCAGCCCGAATTGTAAATCAGCAGTAAATACCAGTGTACTGCGTACATGGCAATCTACTGTAGAGTCAATGGATTTGTACTTACAGCAGGTCCTAGTGTTTTCAGAAATACACTGCATTGTGCTGTAAATAGAGTCACGCAGTCTGAGAGTGTACCTAACCGTATGCAGCGAAGGGCAATGCATTTATAGTTATTTTCCATCGGGGTAACCCTTATCTGGTGTCCCATGTAGGGCCTATTTCTTCGCTTATCCAACTTCATCCAATGATCAATAAGTGTATGTGGCTTTAATGTATTGCCCGGTACTTTGACGTACATCAAAAACAGTGGCAGGACATGTCGATAGGGTCATACTATGGCTAGTTATGCAAGTACATGCAGCTGTGTCTTTCTACTTTTTGCAACGTACCTGACCCTCGCCTGAATTGGAGAGGCCTTAGGGAGTGATCATTTTTTAACAACGGGGGGGGGGGGGTGGTGGTTTTGCGCGCAGACGCGTAAAAAAATCCCCCCCCGGTCAATCCCCCCCTCAAACCCACCAGCCCCCCCCCCCCGTTGTTAAAAAAGTATCACTCCCTTAGCATAAGACTCATGTAGATATGAAATAATGGTCATAGATCTATTTTTCCTATATACTCAAATGAAAATGAATTACCTTCAAATATGATATGAAACAAATATCCTGCCGTAGAAATAATCAATAACATCCTAGATCTGAGAAACCTTTGAAATACAAAATTCTCTGAACAGGATTGATTTTCAATTTCGCTAATAAGCCTGTCTGAAGGCAGTGCCCTAGGGATGAGGCATATGAGGAGCACATGAGACCTGTTTTAATCTCAAAGCCAATACAGGTCTATCTCTGAGCTAAGTCGTCCTACCATATACTTATATGAATATGCGCTTCATACATAGAAGTAACAAGCTCGTGGGAAGCTTCTCTTAACAAACGTGTCTTTCTTCTTTCAAATAGAGATGTTGTAGTCTCGCACAGCTCTTTTGGAACATGTAAATGACAAGAAACATGAGGGGCATAAAGGCTAGAAGAAAAACCCTTGCATCTTAGAAGTGGACGACTTTTTGCGCTGTCTTTCTTACCTAACACTATAAAGATCGACTTCTTCCCAAGCTTCGTTTAGCCAGAGGCTCCTTGCACTCCTCTAGCCCCGCCGATTTTATGCCAGCTAATCATGAACGATCCCTTTATTCAATCTCAATCGAAGAACCCGCCAGTTCAAACATCTTCCTCTCCTTTTATCGCCCACTTTCGCGGCGGATCTCGCCTCCTCACGCGAGTTCTCGTCCTCGGGAATAATCGCAAAATCGTTAGGAACCCGCCGGCGACCAGCAACTCGAGGGGCCCAGCGCCAAGCCGACTTTTGTTCCTTCCAATGAGGAGAGTGACAGATCGCCACAGGGCAAATCCCGCCTCTTGGAACTCTTCAAGTGTGAAGGTAGGAAGAGCGCCCGATCGATGCCAAGGTTCCGGTTCCGGGGTGAGAGTGTTCCGCGCGCCTTTTGAGGGGCTGTCCAGCCCCCTCTTCCACGAGTTAACAGCAAAGTAAACGCCTGCCACAAAGGAATTTGTGAGCGGAAGGAAAGATCCGGGAAAGATCTGATTTGCAAATTGGCATTAAACGTCTTTGCCTTTTATCATAGTGTCTTCCATCAGGGGATCGTGGGAATGATCTGACAAAGGCAGAAGTAAGGGAAGGCCACCAGGCTGTTGGTATTAGATGCATGCAGATATATGATACAGTTCAATAATGATTATATCTCTTCTTAATGCTGTTAATATGAAGTGTGGTGAGTTGATGTGGATATCACATATGGTTGAGATTAGAAAGAAATAATGGTGTTGGTATGGTGAAAGTATTGGAATATACTGGTCGGATGATTTCAGAAACCAATCTGATGCTTTTATAGAAGTTGCAACTATATTTTTGTGAAAGATTTTGCACATTTCAGAATTGTAAAACTTAGACCTTGCACATATGAAAAGGGAAAATATCAAAGTGTATTAGATCACAAACACCATCTACTTTGACCAAGGAATCATAATGTGCGGGCGCCATTCTTTTTTCCTACAATTATTTTATTTTGAATTTTCTTTTGATTTCCCAATGGAGTAACTTCGGGATGGAACATAATTTCTGTATGTGAGGTTCTCTGTAGGTGGATCCAGAGATTTACAGGGGGGAGAGAGGCCACAGGCCGAAACAACACAGAATTTTAAGCTGCTAGTATATGGTTATGTATATTATAAGGCAAGACACTGGACTTAGTCATTTTGTATCACAGTAGGCGGCATCACTCTCTGTGTTTTCCCCCATAGACAGTTGTGCCACCTGTACTGCAAAGATCAGGGTGGATATCCAACACTACACCCAACATATTCAATAAAGAGCCTAGTACATGTATTCTATTTTGTTTCAGCCTGTGGGAGAGGCCAGTGGCGGATCCAGGATCTGGAAAAGGAGGGGGCGCACCCCCTATTTTTGAGCAAATTTTGGAGTCCAAAATATGTAATTAAACTCCCCCCCCCCCCGCGCTCTTAATCCCCACTGAGTAGAGGGCCCCATCTCCCCCTCTGGAAAATCTTTTTCTTTTATCTTTGTAATGATATTTCAATTTTCTATGAAATATGCTTTGCTACTTTTAAAACTGTTTTGAAGGTCACTGGCTTCTCCCCTTTTCAAAATCCAGTAATAGTCCCCTGTGTGCCAGGGCTAAGCTTCTGTGCTAGCTCATCTATTCTCCTGGACTGGGGTTGAAAAGGCTGTGTATACTGGCCTCAGTATTCAGTGGCTTCTGATGTCCGCACTGGGCATGACTTCAGATAGTATGCAAATTGTGTAGAATTGGTCTGCAAAGGGTCATCAGCATGAATTTCCAATACCCCGAACAACCACACCCCTCCCTCACACACATCCTTCATAAGTTTGGCCCTTTAAAGACTCGCTATATCTTAATGCGCTATGTCCGTATAATATTGCCATATACATGGATGTAGTCATATTGCTGAATAACAGTGAATTAAGACTTGGTAACCATGAGCATTTGATATTTATAATTCAGAAGATTCAAGCATGATGCTGACACATGATGTTGACAAATTGATATGAAGCCATAAATCATTATGGCATCTCTAGTGGGTTAAGCAGACACGCATTGACCAGTGGTCAGCAATAACGGCCAATAACGCCTCGTCTGAACTTGTAAGCTACCGACTGATCACGCTACAACCTCCGACCACTCCAACCTCCTCCAGCATGGCCGCGCCGACACCATCCCTTTCATGGCGTTTACTCGATCAATTGGTTTATGCAAACTGACTCTGATTCGGTTTATGATTTCAATACTCGGCCGTCATCAGATTAACTCAGAGGGGCTCGTTCACTTCCGACCGACTAACCCTTCTCCCAGTAGAGGGCGCGCGATATGCAAATCACATTTATGTCATCAATGGCGGACGGAAGTCGGTGCACCCCGGCAACTTCCGCCCTCTCCTGCCGCATGGGATTGTGGGTAATTGGTGGACGTGACGTGGGAGGGGGTGGGAATGACGTTATCGGTTGTCGATAAGAGAGATTAGTTCTTTGTGACTATGTTATCTTTCTGTCGGCTCTGCGGGTAATACATGCTCATAGGGTCGTTAGTTAGAGCCCTCCGTCTGTTACCAGAAACATCAATAGCCATAAAGAATGTATACACGTGCACCTTTTGACATCGTGAAAAGCAGGCAACATAAGAAGTATTACTTTCCCAAAGAAAACCAAAGACAAAGTTGAGCGATTTTGATTTGAGGCCATATCTAGTCCAATCCTGTTATTTTGTCTCTACTCACCAATTAATTCGACTGATGAACAACATCGACCATTTCTGGTTTTGTGGGACACTCTCGATTTGACTATAGTAAAACCCAATGAAAATTCGGAAAATGAATTAAATCCGACAGCTCAAAAGACCTAAAATCCAGATATAGCCTATAGAAGTCTCGTGCTAGGTAAACTAACGATGTCCACTGAAGACTCTGCCATGTTTGTGTTGACCAGGGGGAGTTCACCTTTCCATATACTTCTAACACATCGAATTCTAATGAAAGGGATTATATGGTTTCCTGCAGGTGGCATTGACCAATGGATCCAAGGTGGTGGAAGGACCGTTGTAGAGCAGTTCCATTCGTCAGAAGCACACCCTGATACAATTTGAGCAGAAACCTACATCCGACGTTAGTATATGAAACTGGATAAAAAATTCCCCTTGGAAATTGATTAAATGTGAAAACACAAAAAGATATTATAGTAGTCTCCACAAGTCCAATGTAACGATGTCTATTTGTGGTTAAGATTCCACTTAAGATTTTAATTTGTTCTATCTGTTTGTGTTGACCACGAGAAAATTCAACTTTTCATATACCTCTCACAAAATTGGATTCTGATGAAAGTGACTATGATTTCCAGGTGGCTTTGATCGTTGGATCCAAGGTGGTTGAAGGAC
Organism: Acholoe squamosa; assembly: GCA_949317995.1. NCBI lineage: Eukaryota > Metazoa > Annelida > Polychaeta > Phyllodocida > Polynoidae > Acholoe > Acholoe squamosa. The sequence goes on from OX439046.1 coordinate 29,677,974, forward strand.
CTTTATTTTACACATCAAAAGAACACTCTGATACAATCTGATAAAAAAAAATTAAACGTCAGTATTGCATGTACATCTCTTAAAAGAAAAGATGAAATAAGAAACAACTTAAAATGATTTATCAGTCCATATAATATTTTCCATGAGCACGACAAAATCTTATATTACCTTGTTATACAATTACATTGAGGTAGAGAAGTATCTACTTAAAAAAAATAATTTCAATGGCTAAACTTTTTTTTCCAGTCACAACCTGAATGCTGAAGACTCTAGAAGGCGTTAAGAAAGCAACCACAAAGGTTACCCAACTGTAACTAATGGGTAGAAATCTCATCAGGAAACCCGAGCGTGTGGGCTATAGGGGAGGACGATTAGAAAACCTAATTCAATGTGTGCAAAAAGGAGCGCCCCATCTATACAGGGAGCAGTTTTTTTGTAAGTGAGTTAAGTCCTATTTAAGTTGGTTGCCGGTGCGGGAGGGGTGCGCCTAGTGCGGTGTGCGGCTTCACGCTATTGCCGCATGCGTCGCGGTAGGGAGTCGCTCGGGTGTTAAAAGCCTTTAGGAGGAACTCGGAGCAACTCGAGTTTCTGGTCCACGCGTCCAATGAAAGGCCATGATGCTGGGAGCTGCTCGTCCCTCTCTGCCGGCACTTCTTCGTGCATGATATTCCCTTTCGGAACCACTGAAAAACATGTGGCCCGCGGGGTAGGGATGGGTGTGCACGGTGGGTGGATGCGGGTGTCGGGGGTGGTCTTGGGTGATAATTGGGAGTATAGCGTTCATTGGCGACGCCCAGGGCCGGATGGGCACGCGGCTTAGAGGGTATGGAGGGTGAGGATGCTGTAGGTGATGCACGGCGCCGTTAATTTGCTCAAGAGCAGCTCAGGCAGAGAACTGAGCGTATAGGAGCTGCTCTCCATTCAAAAGAAGAACTCAGCTCGGCTTCCGCTTGGGTGGGAATCTCTTTTACTTAATTTGTATAAAAACCTGACCACCCCTAGTCAACCGCTTTAAAAACGCACCCCTCGCCACTTGTCGCTAAATGGGGATTGGCGCGATTGGCGATCAGTCGGCAACGACCGGAAATCTAATTGACGCATGTCTAGGCGCCAAACCGGAAATAGCGCTTTCGCCATATTGGCAGAAGAGATCGGCTATCGGTGCTGTATTGTGCTGGAGTTTGAATGATAACATTCATTGGCTTGGGCGGGGTGAAAGGTCATTGGCATGTGGAGGCTCCAATAGAGAACTTCCTTTCTAAACTACCAGTAATCCCTAAATGTGTGACGTTTCCGGAAAGAGGAAGTTTCAAATGGCTGGGGATTTTTAGTGAGTTGAATGGGAAATCTTTGAATGGAAAGGTGTATATACAGTGTTTGACATAATGTATGGCTTAAAATAAGACCATATAATATGTCCTTGAGAATGAGCCTTGAAAATGCAGCATCATGATTCGAGTTTCAGATAATTATACTCATTTATGGCAACCCCAAGTTCTATTATGATTAGCTTTAGAATAATCGATCCAGCATGACGCTAGTATTGTCGTCATCTTGAAAAAAAATATCGTTAAAATACACACATGGATTTGATTCAGGCATTTGCCATGTCATGTCATACTGTTACATGCCAGCTTTCATAAGTGTAAATACCTGTTTTATCTTCATAATATCTCTTTAACAGCTAGTTTGCTCTCGGGTCACACCTGGTAGGACACTGACTCTTTGGCCATATAGGGTGTTAACTCTAAAATAGAGTGCATGAGGATGGTGCAGCTAAAATGGGGCTTAAACCTCTTGTTTTATTTTGTTCTGTACAGGGACCGAACCGCCCAAGCTTTTAGTCCCACATTTGCGCCGGGCGGCTGAGGATATCAAAACCCTAACTCAGTGCCCCCTCCAGAACTCACTATATCATGGTAAAAAAAAAGCTAAATGTATTACATTATATTTCCTAGAACTTAAACCTCTTAATATAATCTCACATAGATATGACAAATCTACTTCTACCATTTACATACGTTCTTCACCTCAGGGTCTCCCCAGCTATCCACCCTGTGCTCTCCACACACTGTCATGGGGTCTATAGTCCATCGACTGGCCCCTACCCCTTGTCTACCCCACCCCTACTCTGCCCATCCCCAGCCCTTGTTTTCACCACACCTAACCCGGTTAGTCGCTCCCAATTCTTTTCTTCCTCCAGCGTCCTAATCGACGCTAGGTTTACAAAATTAATTAGCGACGCGCACGACGCGCTCGCTTATTTCATTTGGCCTAATCCGGTTATAGGGAGCCCGTGGTACAGAAGAAGGGTGGTTTTATCACTAGCATTAGGCCAATGTGGAGAAAGTGTTGTTTATTGTCCATGTATTGTATGGAAAAAAGGGCATTTTTGGTACTTTCCACTCCATAAGTGTTTTGTTTTATCGGTTTTATTTTTCAGTTTCCTTACTATAGATCGATGATTACTGGTGGAAGTATTCAAATTCTTTACTAACAGCCCGTTATTTCTTCATTAAGAAAAAGAAATAATGTTAAACTTGTTGTGGATTCTTCTATTTCATGTGATACAATAATGTACCAGAATGTATACATTATTAAGCCAAATTATTGATAATGCGATATGACGCCAACCAGTACAGCAGCTACCCAGAGTACCTACAATGTTGCAAACACTTTCATAATACATGTAGTACCTCAATTTGTAACATCATTCACGGACAAAGGGCTAATTGGTTTGTGACATCACCAGTTTAGTGACCCTATTGTGGCATTCCTCCAAATAAACTAATCGTTTTACTATGACATCATAGGGCAATATATTGCTGACATATAGCTGCAAGGCCAGGTTGCATGATATGCAATTCATGTCCATCCAGATTTCCTGGAATAGCTCGTGACGAATACCAGAATGCCTAAGCAGAAATGGGACCATTTATACAAGATAAAATAAAGTCAAATAATATTTGGACGAAAATGACATAATGGAAGTGTAGCTGAAGGTCATTTTGTCCATCTAAATTCATCAAGAAAAGGACAATGCCTAATTGTGGGGTACCATGAAGAGTATGATTCTTGTGTAATTTCTATATGCATGGTCTACTGAAAGATTATACACAGGGATTCATTTGCCATGGCCTCATAGTCCACATCTGGAAGTTCTCTCCTTGCGGCGGCGAAACTTTCCGTGACACCGTCCACACCGGAAGTCATCCTATGCATACGCAATCTGCGCATGCCCCGAAAGAGGCGAGCGATAATAGAGTTAGTTGGCGGATGTGACGCGTCTGTTCCTGGAAACTGATGTCGCCGCTTCCGGCCGAGTATACGCCCTATAGTGAGTAATTCAGTTAAAATATAGTCGACGATTCGTGGTGAGACACAGATGGCGACAGTTCGTTTAACGGCCGTTATGTGTCGCCCGAGGCTAATATTTAAGGTCGGGCACTAAATGAAGACTCACGGCGGTGCCTTGAGGGTGTAGTCTTTGTCTGTTTTGTACAGTGGTCTTCATGTGAAGTAGGTAGTCAAGGTGAATATCTCCCAAAACATGTGGAGAGGCATCTAAAATATGCACACAAAATGTGAAAACTATACCCTGGTTTATACTGAATTGTTCTTTCTGAATTTATAAGTAGAATGCGAAAAGGAACCTTTCCTATGTAGCACATTTATAAAATGGACCTTAAGTGAGTAGTATAAGCAAAATGGATCCTTTGGCCATAGTACCTAGGCTAGGACCATTTCTGAGTAGTACATGAAAAAGGGCCTTTTGTGAGTAGTACATGGAAAGGGACCTTTTGTGAGTAGTACATTAAAATGGACCCTGTGTAACAATGGCAGATTTAGAAGGTGGCATATAAAAACTGACCTTTCGTAAGTAGTGCAGAAAAATGGACATTTTGTTAGTAGCTAATACATGAAACAGACCATTTGTAAGTAGTACATAGAATGGACCTTTTGTAAGTATCGGTAGTATATAAAAAGTGACCTTTTGTACTTTTGTAAGTAGTATATGAAAATAGACACGTTGCATATTCTTAGTTGTATATTAAAATAGACCCCTGATAAGTCTAGGTAAACATATAATGATTAGTCCTGAACATCTTTCATTCTCTTTTCAGTGACTTGGTACATGGTCTCCTCGTCATGTAAGACCAGAGTTTGTTTCATAAGATCCATGACGTCCTAACGACCAAATCCCTGTTCAAGGGAAGCCAGAAGTATGATTTTATAAATGATTGAGTTTGCTGAATCTCAAAACTAAGCAGGTATATAGAATATCTAATCCATACTCTAAAACTGGTCATGAAAACCTATGGCAAAAGTAAAAATAAGCATGATATCATATGTGTCTTGAACTAAGTATACCCCATGCCAGCAGAGACAGTGAATGATATGTACAAATATGAAAGCCCCCCCCCCCCCGCACCCACCCACTCACACATACCCAGAAGAGAGGAAGGAAATTTATCTTCTCACTTTGGCGCCCAGTGCCTGGTGGATGCCCAGTGCGGCTCTGATAATGACGTCCTAAGTTTCCACGAGACGCTGAGCATTAATCAGCTTCTCTTCTCCCTTTATCGCCCATCGCGACCAGCGCCGCGCGTAGCTGCGCTATCTCGACAATCGGCAGCGGCTCGGCTCAATCGCCCCCTGGAGACGCCTGAAGACACTACCGGGACTTTGTAGGGGAAAGTTTTCTTCGCGGGCGGGCTGGGAGGTGGAGGTAGAGGTAGAAAGCAAGAGAGTGGGTGGGTAGGTAGGAGTCGATTAACTCTTTATAGATATCCCATAATCCGTGTTCCTTTGTTACCATTTTCTCTTTACTCCCCAAATTGCATCGCGGCCTCATACATGTACCTACCCTTCAGGAGCATCGTGTATTTATAAATGCAGGCCGTAGCCATTGCGAGTTAATTGCCAGGACTACATTTATGCACGATGACGACCAATGGGCACCAATTGCATTGAATTAATATGATGCGGTCCTTAATTGTTTACAGCAAGAGGGGACGAGAGCGAGCTGCGGTGGATGAGGATCGTTCAAATCTGATTCAATATGGCGGCCAAGCGGAAGTTGCATCGAGAGTTTCATCTTCCTCTCGGTTACATCGTCGGCGAAAGTGACCCCTCAAGTAGCGATCAGGTGATGGAAGCCAAACTTCAGCAGCGGCCAGGGTGAGGGATGGGAGGGGGCTCACGAGAGGTCCTCTCACTTCACAGCGAGACCTCGCGAAGCCACGTGAGTCTTCGTGATATCTCACGTGACATTGATCGGTGTGGCGAAAAGAATTTCCCCTGCGTTTTTAGTGGGTGTCACCGGCATGTGTTTCCGCCAGTGACCGTGGGCGGCGCTGTGGTGGTCATCAGGTCCTATTTGTCATAAGTTGATATCTTGTTTAGAAACTCCCATAAGCCTGCCCCGACGTGTATGATCTGCCCCTCATTCTCTCACTGCCGCGTCACCCTGCCGACCTGACTCTAGCTGTATGGTCAGTGTCTCCTGTAGGCCTCCAGGGCATTAACCCATCCCCTGGGGACGCCGACAGGACCCTGGATGGGGTGACAGGTCACGTGGATCTTGCACACCCTTGAGGACAGGCCCAGGAGGAACAGAATACATTTTGCCATAATTTGTCACACGGGGGCGGCACTTGGGGATTTGCAGCCACAGTCAGAGCTGCTTGATGATTATCAGTTGGAGCGGTGTGTCTGATCGCTCAGGGTTTGTTCTCCAGGGTGGTAAGGGCTTATCTCGCTCATTGTTTCTTATCTAATCCCGTGTTTCTAAAGCACCAGCAGGATGGGAGGGCCTGGGGTGGAAGAGAAGTGAGTTAGTGGGTGAGTCGATGGATGAGAGAGAGAGGGCTCATGGAGATTATGATAGACTGATCGCGACACTAGACGGAAGACAGAAAGAAAGGTGTCCATAGAATAAAGTTAACAATGCCTCTGACTTCTTATTACAACTGTTGATTATGATTATTTGTATAACCATATAAAGTCTGGTAGGACAAAACACGTTGGCGGATACACTGGGATAAGAAATAGCTTCATAAATTAGATGAGGTTCGGGGAAATGTGGGTAAAGGTACTGCGAAATGTTTAAGTAGATCTTGAATCGTCTTTTCTCCTTGGGCCTACAAAATTGACCTTAAGCATAAGTAGAAAATCTTCAGCTTTTATCTCATCACCTCAACAGATTTGAGCGTGATATTCGAAGCGATTTTAGGACACCAGGACAAAAGGCGCATGCAGTTAATATACTCTATGAAAAATCCAATCTCTCAGTATTGGATAGAGACTTTTATGGAGTTTCTACAGGATATAGACACCCGACGAAGGAGTCTCTATCCAACTTAGAACATGATACTTTTATTGCCCATTGTTCTACAGCATATAGACCTCAAATCCTACTTTCTCATTGGTCAGTTCAAACTATCATGTTCTAACTCATCCCTCCTTCCCCTAAGGACGCCCAAAGTCAGGACAAAAGGAGGAACACGTTGAAATGAACAGACTCAATCAGATCATTCTGGAGTTGCTTCGTCTGGAGCCATTCCTCCATTGTTTTGTTTCAATCCGATCCCACCCAGTCCGTTACGTTCACAGCTCATCGCAATTATTGTTCCCAATCCCGCAGTCAGCCCGCACTAAGATTAACTCGCCCCGTGATAAACGCCCCCCATTGCCGGCGAACAATTTCATTACCCCTTGCCAGCCAATTAAAAATCGTGTTTCTAATTAGGCCCGGCGGGTCCACGGGGACCAATCACAATCGCCGACTCATTCTCGTTTGCCAGCTCGGCGCAGGGCTTCCAGCCCTGCGGAGGAATACCCTTGCGCTCCAGCCGGCACTATTTTCTTTAAGCGGACGGTTTCCTATCCCACTGAGTGGCGGCTTTTCATTAATTACGTTACTCATTACCAAATCTCCAAGGGATGCAAGTAAACTCGGCCTGAGTGGCTGTGAAAATTTAATTTGCTGTTTAAGTTTAACAAAGGCAGTCTCCGCCAATGCTTTCAGTTTCTAAATAACTGCACTTGAGCTGAAAAAGCGAGTAATCTATATGCTAGATCACCTTAAAAGTCTCACAGGATTTATGGACCGTAATCATATACATGAGTCATGCTAATTTGCTTTGAAACATTCCCAAAAACTTGCACAGAAAGTTAGAATACTTGACTTAAAGAAAAGTGATATGAATTGAAAACCTCCCACTCTGGTAGCCTATGCTTACAAGTTACATATTCTGGGAGCTATTCTTAATTCTGGCAGTTGATATTCATTTCAAGCCACAAAACTTGAGGCATCACACATACTTTCCCAACCCCGATCCCAACTCTTTGCCATGAGAGCGGCAGCCATTAAGGCAGCACATAAAGATGTCCAAGTGGTCAATTCATGTTGCTAATCTGTTCCCCAGGAGTATGTGAAATATTTTAGGTAACTGTTCTGTGCGCGCAGAGGTTAGTGGATGAAAACACCTGTGATATTGGGGGATCTGGTATACCCTTAGACGATCTTACAGGAGTGATGAGAGCAAGACTTACCAAAGCCTTGGTCCTATTCATGATCCTATCCCATTCTTGACCTTATTTGCAATCCTGTCTCGTATGACTTTCAGGTTCTAGGATCATGTTGTAGCTATAGGATACAAGCAAGAGCCACACAGAGTTCCTAAATTCCCCAATTCATTTTAATAGCGTGCATACTGACGGTTGAATCACAAGATAGATGACCACTCGATGTACATGTATGCCACCAATAACCAAAGTATTTATGGCGACCAGTCTGATTTCATCTTGTTAGAATTGTGGCGGCTGCTCAGACATGCACTATTATCACGTGTCATTGATTTTTCTCTCTGGAAATTTTTAAGTTTAGTTTTGAAGTACAAGTGTCTTAGGATTCTGAATAGTTAGGTATATGTTGTACACTGATAATAAAACTTAAGTCAGAAGTGATTATACCACACATATCTTGACCCCAATAGTCAGTTGACTATATGCATTAGTGACATATTAGTCATGAAGATAGTCACTACTGACTACATTTGGGACACATAAAGTGATGATGTCACAGGTTTAGGTGCACAGAAAACAGTTATGGTTCAAATTTGAATGCTCTATTCCCAGCAAATTAGTGTCAGCTTGAGAGTCCTTGAGTCACTAGGTCACTCTTTGAGTTAGAAACGTGTACACAGTGCAACATTTGAGCCTAGAGCAAGGTAGCAAATGCTGACCCAAGTTAGAAAGTTGTGTCTAGTGCAAGGTTGCACAAGGTGACTCAAGTTACAAAGTTGTGTCTGGTGCAATGTTGCACAAGCTGACTCAAGTAACTGAATTGCGTCTATTTGAAGGTTGCACAAGCTGACTCACACTGACCCCATGCGTTAGGCGCACACTGGCTCAAATTTACACTATTTGGTTGATTTGGGTTAGGTTGCTCATGGTTTGTGTATGGGGTGGGGCTCAGTTTATCTTAAATACTTTATTATTGATTGAAACATCAATTTAGCAGCTCCTCTGTCCATGGTACTAGTCCAGTGTTATCTTCCTCATTGATGTGAAGTGACTGCAGTGTATCCCTTAGATATTCTCTTTCTCTGAGGTCCTGTTTAAAAAGAAAACAATCAGATCAGACATAATATACATGTGATGAAACGATACAAAATATTGTATGTGTATTCATGAACTACCAAATTCTAAATCTTAGTATACTCAATTGAGAGAGCCTTACCTACCTTACATCCTCTCTCCAGTGGCTGCATGGTATAACTGCTGCTACCATGAACAAAGAACTTTGACTTTTGAAAATAAACCAATCAGAGAGAAGCATAGCATCACACCATACAGAACGGACCAATCAGGGAGGAGCACACAGCTTCGCCCCACACTCTAAGTGTCTATTTGAGTATGCTTGCATGAGGATGCGTGGCCATGTGTGAGCATGTGCCAGATAGAGTGAGATTTCTGTCCCAAACCTCCCTCATTCATATGCACTTATTATCACCCAGTGAAAAGTATTTTACCTAAATGCCCTGAATTCCTATCATTTTGTCATGAGTACATACTATGTTTTGGTTCTCTGTAGATCCTAGTTTCCCATATAGCTCAGATCATAGGTATACATTAACCCATAATTAGATAAATTCTAGATTCACTCAGTTCAGTGCTATGTCCCATAGAGAAAAGAAATGACTCATTATGATATAAATATAGTAGCAAAACCACATTACTGGACATCAATATGTTCCCTATTCATAGATGTTTAAAAACAATGAAAAAACCTGATGGATTCATGGAGCAAATTCACCAAAATCAATGATCTCCAAACATGGCACCTCTTCATGGTACAAAATAGTAGGGGTAGTAAAAGGTATAGTTGTCAATGGTTAAACTTGAGTGAGGATGAGTGATATTAGTGACACCTTACACTAACCTGGCTCATCCTCATGCATTGAGTTATAAATGAGATTACCAACATTCAAGTCCTAGCTCATCCTCACACTACCCGACTCAACTGTTTACTTACACTTGGGTGAGTATGAGTGAGCATGTGCTAGACATGAGCTAGGTCACGCAGAGGTCACTCAATCAAACACCTAGTGTCTGAGCGCAAAAAGGAGCTCACTCACCCTCACACAAGCTCACACTAGCTGACTCTAATTTGCTGGGTTGACTTTAGGTAAGCACACCTCTTCTTCATTTACTGTTTTGCAGTTCCAGTTCAGCATTCACTGTGTGTTTAACTTGCCTTTGCATTTTTAACACCTCAATAGACTTATAGATTCTCAGATTTGACTTAGAAATCTTCAGCTTTTTTTGATATTTTGATGGTTATAACTTAAGATATGTAGTTTATACATAGTCTGACAGACTTGAGTAAATAAGAGGTAGCTAGATTTGGTTAGGGTTGTATGGATGGTTAGTTAAGATGACACCTTGCCAGTTGCTACTTGACAATTGCATACTGCCACTTGTATGTTGCCAGTTGTCTTTTTTTTACTACAGGTTGCCAGTTGGGGTTGCCAGTTGGGGTTGCCAGTTGGGGTTGCCAGTTGGGGTTGCCAGTTGGGGTTGCCAGTTGGGGTTGCCAGTTGGGGTTGCCAGTTGGGGTTGCCAGTTGGGGTTGCCAGTTGGGGTTGCCAGTTGGGGTTGCCAGTTGGGGTTGCCAGTTGGGGTTGCCAGTTGGGGTTGCCAGTTGGGGTTGCCAGTTGGGGTTGCCAGTTGGGGTTGCCAGTTGGGGTTGCCAGTTGGGGTTGCCAGTTGGGGTTGCCAGTTGGGGTTGCCAGTTGGGGTTGCCAGTTGGGGTTGCCAGTTGGGGTTGCCAGTTGGGGTTGCCAGTTGGGGTTGCCAGTTGGGGTTGCCAGTTGGGGTTGCCAGTTGGGGTTGCCAGTTAGGGTTGCCAGTTGGGGTTGCCAGTTGGGGTTGCCAGTTGGGGTTGCCAGTTGGGGTTGCCAGTTGGGGTTACCAGTTGGGGTTGCCAGTTGGGGTTGCCAGTTGGGGTTGCCAGTTGGGGTTGCCAGTTGGGGTTGCCAGTTGGGGTTGCTAGTTGGGGTTGTCAGTTGTGGAATTGTGACTGCCAGCTATTATCATGTTAGTCATTTTGACTAATATATATAGTCACTTCATCACAAGTTACTTCCTATTAATTTTGTGATTGGTTGTCGCCATGTATGAGATGTCAGGTGGCAGTTGCCAACTCACATTATAAATTGCCAACTAACATTATCAGATGACACTTTTCACATTAGGTTGCAATATCCGAGTTGTAAGTTGACAGTTGTTTCCTGCCAATGACATCATACTAAACCTGCATTGAAATAGAGGGCAACTGACAATAAGTGCAGTTATGATAAGCAACTGGCAAGTAGCAAGCCTTTCATTGATTTGTTAAATGTATCTAAACACTTTTTTATGATGATATTAACTCATAGTTCTTTTCCCCAGCCCTGCACAGCTTTGTTTTCCCTATTTGTAATAGGTGAAAACAAAGTCACTATGGACTATGTTAATTAGCCATGATGACTAACTAATGCATTGATGGATTAAATTCTTAGTCACTTGACTATACCCTGAAGCACACAATTTATTGCATGACTATAGGTTGGTTATATGACTAACTTTCATTAGTAAACAGTGACTATAGTAGGTATAGTCGTGAGAGATACAGTCACTTGACTATAGAAACATAGTCCATGGTGACTAACATTTCCAGGCCTATTTTTATCAGTGTAGGTTACATAACGTTATATTGAGAATTGCCCAAGATGCCATAAATATACATGTTATTTTGAACACCAAAAACTAGAGTATGCTGTTTCTAACTTTATCTGAATAGGAAAAGATGCACTTCACATAACTGTTTAAACCAGGACGAATATTTTCCCTTATCTCATTTTTAAGTGGGAAAAGTGAGAGACCACCTTACACCAAATTAATGGCATTACCCTAAGCAACTCCTCATGCCCACCCAACATTCAGCTTGTAATAAGAAATGATAAAACCCTGCAGAAGCACTTTAACAAAATTTCCCCCTTGGTGGTTTTCGCACTAGTTGGCGGCTTGTTTTCTCTCTGACGTCGGCACTATGAGATAAGAAGGTGGGTGTTATCAGTTCCACAGATAACAGTTACAGTCAGGGGTGGGCAGCAGGACGTGTCCAGCAATTCTAGAACAAGATAATTGCTGCGTTTCTGCCACTGGGTAATGTGCTCTGGTTTGGGACATGTAGACGCCTGCTTCACATTCTGTGCTCACCAGTTTGACCAAATTCTGTCATAATTACCAAGGTAACAAGAAGAAAACTTCTAATCAACGTCATTTCCAAGTTGAATGAATGTTCAAAGGTTGTTCAGCTGAACTCTATTTCATGGACTCAAACCAACATTGGATAAAAGTGCAAGAATAAAAAATTAACACGGTAAGAAATTTTCATGAGTCAATGTTGAAATAACCTTATCTTACTCCATAGCAAGCCTGTATATTGCCATGGGATATCTACTTTTCAGACTTATTTGGTTCATCCCCCCCACCTACTTATGATCCAATGGTACGTAAGCCCCATTAAGGGTGTCCGCCATACCATGGACCATAATGCAGGAAACATTTCATGGATATTTGTTTTTACCTAAATGTACCTGGACATGGGATCTTGATTTTAAGGTTGGTACAACTATCATAACAATCATTATGATTTAGAGTAGACAGATACCTATTCGTAGCATCCAGCGAAGTCCCATTACACAATTTCCTGCCATCTAGTGAGGCATTTAGAATTATAAAACAACATTGAATCAATGTTTTTTTGTGCCAGTTTAATCAACATTGTTTCCAGGCCATATTCTGAATCTTGATCAAAAGTTATCTGGAAAAAAACTCTATTTTCTTTAAACGTGAATGAAATAACATTTTCATAGTTTTCTTAAAATCCACAAATCAATGTTGAAACAATATTTTTCAACAAATGTCAGTCCACCTAACCACCAGTGAACGTTATTCAACGTTCACTTAATTTTTCTTATTATCTGGTTCTATACTGGTAATGATAGTCTGAAGGAATGTATCCAAGTCCTAAGTAGAACAAGGAATGAGGAATTAGATTCCAGAGGACTAACTGCACAAACCACAAAACCACCAACATTTTTTTTTATCAAAGTGTGGCCCACGTGGTGATAACCCACCTCATGTGAGCTGCTCCACGAGCTGCTCATCCACTCACCCATCACTGAGGCACACGATCTGTTGTGAGTGATCAAAGCAGCTCGTCTCTCATCTGTCAGCCTCCTAACCCTCTCCAGGCCCCCAGCCTTGTAGGGTGTTAGGAGCGAGTTAACAACAGGCAGAAAGCTGCAATTGAAGCCATGCTCTTTCCTCTGATACCTTTGCTTCAGAGCAGTCATCTTCCATTTTATGCACTTTCTTCTTTGTGTGATTTCAATGTCTTCAATGTGTGTGCTTTCTATGGAGTATGACAATCCTCTTTCCCCGTTCAGTAACTTCAGCTGTCACACGTACTTTCTCTCGGACCCAGGGTCACATGCATCTCCCAACGTCTCCTACTTTTGTATTCCTCTTAGCTCAGTCTCTTTTGATTACACAATTTCCATAACTCTGATTTCTGGTTCTCTGTCTCTCTCTCTGTCTCTCTCTATGTCTCTCTCTGTGTCTCTCTCTGTGTCTCTCGCTGCTCTCTCTCCCTCTCTTCTCTCTCTCTTCTCTCTGTCTCTGTCTCTGTCTCTCTCTGTCTCTCTGTCTCTCTCTCTCTCTGTCTCTATTCTCTCTTTCACTCTCATTCCCTGTCCCTCTCACTCTCAACCCCGAACCTAATCTGTCCCTTTTCATTTTACCCTGTCTTTTTTCACAATTGGCTTTTCTACATCCCTTTCCTCGGTGATTCCAGTCACCAGGTTTACCAGTCTCCTGATTGTCTCTGCTGTCTCTGTACATGTACTTCCTGTCTCTCTATCTGCCTGCCTGCCTCTCTCTGTCAAAGACTTCTGCCCCTCCACACACATCTCCAGATTCCCTATTATGATAACACTTCCGAAGCGGACCAGAAATTTGGCGCCAATTTTCCTGTTTGTTCCACTGCAATAATATCGATTTGCTAATTGCCTCCCCCCAACCCCCTCCCTCCTCCTATCCATCCTCCTTCCCATTACCAGAGACTGTCGAGAAATTCCCAGTTGACGTCGACGCCCAAAGCTATCACAAAGAGGGTGCAAGATTGGTATCAGCTTCTCTGAAGAGTCATACTGATGTGCGATGATAACATAGGGTAAAGGAGAAAAGTATTAGATATGAGGTGAAGTGAAGAAGTAGGAAAGGGTGTTGGAGGAGGGGGGGGGGCTAATACAGATGAGGTGATAGGGGCAGCAAGCCCAGTGCTGACTGACAAACTGACAGACCGACTGACAACCTCAACTGTCAGTATCACACTCTTAGACGTCTTGGGTGGGCTGAGCGCTCTTCAATCCGATCCTGGGTCGGTTCCTACTCAGCCCTGCCTGGAGAGCGCTGAGTGACAGGTTCCAGTGATGACAACTAGGAGGCGCGGCGAGGTAATGAGGCCGCCATCTTGGATTTGGAAGATTGGCTTACATAGCTGTAAGAGCAGTTTGTGTGTCTTATCCATCACTTGTTCTGACAGAAATGGTCTCACTGTTACACGCCTGGTCTTTTTGAAAATATGAGGTTAGTTAGTGAGGCTGGCTGGTGGAAAACAGGACTTTCTGACCTTTCCATGGCATATATCAATCATAGCACGTGAACACAGCATGTGTGGCCCAGCAAGAAAGGGTTTATATCCACCATTACAAAAGAAAAGTAGGTATTACATTCAATATACACTAAGTGTTGCATATCTCAGAAAGTAGACGAAAAAGAATGCTACTCATGTACACACGTCTGGCGAAACTCAATTTTATTTAAACCAGTAAGGGGATCTTTTCTTAGTCAAATACATATCAGCATTCGACAAAGCGGCAAACTTGCCGAGGCTTACCTGACTCTGACTAGGATTCCTTGCTGGTTTTGACTTAGTACGCTATCTAAAACTTTTGGTTTAATTCAAAAGTTGAGTATTTATAAGCTATATAAATAGCCACACCCTACAAATCAATCAGAGAATCATCCTTTAGGGAGCATGTGAAATGCCTCACATTAGTTTCATTTAGAGCCCCCAGGCCAAGTTACTTTGGGTTTTCCACAAGGAAGCAGGTACAACTGTGGATATCTTATTCATCTAGATTACCACAGAATATGTGTTTCTATCTGACTACCAAGTTAATTTATCTCATCAACCTATTTGCTATATTTTGACAAGCTCAATGCTAAATTGAATTATGAAATCCTCAAATATATATGGGGATGGTGATTTTAACATCGATAGAACTATTTACATACACACCCACCAAAAGGAAAATCCCTTTTCAAACCAGGCTATCACCTCCACTGTAAAAAATGTCGTCCCATAGTTGCCAGAGATCCATCGTTATTTTCACAGACTCCTTGTATCACTGCACTGCCACCTGGGGCTTCTTGTAAAAGCTTCACTTGTTCCCTGCCATACAATTACGGTGGCTCATTCTTCAGTTTTACGAGAATCCCTGGTAGATTTAAGTTTAATAGTTATTTCTTTACAGTGTGGTGTGCATAGACTATCCCTTAGGCAAAGTCATTCAGGCCAAAAAGAAAAGGTTTGTTTCCGGTCACCCGACCATGCTCAGCTCAAAGGGGCCGACCTCAGATTTTTTTTCAAATCTTTTCAAAATTTTCCCAATTTTTGAACATTTTTTTATTTATTTTTTTTTTTTACAAAATTTTCAAAGATTCACTTCTGAAATTGTTATTTGACATATATGCACATATTTCCCCATGGATGTCCATATCACAAGCAGGAAATCAACGTTTATAACAATCATCAGAGAAAAAAACTGCAACATATGACTATGTGAGACCTTTGATAAAAAAAACAAGAAAAAGAAAAGTCTGACCTACCGACCTCAACTTTTTAGACCATGTTACCGGAAACACAGCTCTTTTTTTTTTAGGCCTCAGGTATTTTTTTCAAAGCTTACCTGAAACTCCAGGCAGAAGTGTGTAGAGATCATACGTGACAACACTTTCCCCTTTTCAAATTACTCTTTCTTCACAGATTCCTCTATACAATTTTAAGAACGAAGCATTCACTTGGCGAAGTCTATTCCTCATTGGAGCACTTTATTTCCATAAGTCACTATCAGTAAAAAGGACACAACCTCACATGTTAAAGTTAAGGTGGGAATATCGCAAGGTTGACCACCATAGACAAGGGTGGTTGCAAAACTGTTGGAGATTATTCTGTGAAGTTGTGCTATACATTAAATTGTATGGGTGTGTGTACATGTACAATGTATATTTGTGTACCCGATACTCAAAATTGTTTTTTTTTATTGGATTCCATGGTACGTCATGTCCTCGTATGCCATTTATTCCCCTTCCCCTCCTCAATCACACAATGACATAATCCCAGCAATACACAACATACTTACCCCTGAATAATACACACGTCAGACACACGTCAGACACACGTCAGACATAGTACTCTCAATTGTTCCTGACGTCTACACGTCAATAACAATACCCAGATGGCGCCACCTGCATCCCACCTGGCGGTGAGTTTCCGAACTTCCACCACAAACGTATCACATAGAGAAGTACCCCTGACACAAATAAAGAAGTACTGGTAGTTTTGATACTTGGTAGAGAGGCTTGAGCATACTAAGATTCTGCTGTCACTGGTGTTAATTTAATCATTAAATGGTCCTAGTAGATACAAACTAGATATCATACATAATGTGTATCATATAAAGTATAGTTATATCGCCACTTATATAAGCTGTGTGTGATGACAATCTTCTGATTCTAGCTGACTTTCTGATATTTTCTTCAGTTTAGAACCTTTTAATTGCACAATGAATGGAGAAATTCTCGGGATATATGATAAGAGTCACATTTGTTGTTTCTTTTCCTTCCATTTGTTACATAAAGGAATAAAATGCAGCATCTCAAGAAAAATATGTAAAGCTTGCAATATTTCATCAGCTATACAAAAGTTGAAAAATACAACCAGAAAGTGCTAGAATAGTAAAAAGATGAAAGGAAAAGACCCTCACCCTCATCATCTCTTTGGGATAAAAGTGTCTACATATATCTGAAAATGTATTTTATCCTGATTGTTTGATGATGGAGAAACGTGCATTGTATCCGTAACTCCACAGCAGTCAAAATGATCATTTTCCCTTTATTGCTTAACATAAGATATAATGCAGCCCCACTATCATATTTCATAGCTATCCAAGCTGCTTTGGCTTGTAGTCCTTGTACATGTAGATCTACATGTATTGTGGTGTAAATGGTATAACCCCGCTACTACATGTAGAAGGACCAGGTCTGTACAGCTTCCGTACAGCTTCCTAAACAGACCACACCAGAATAATTGGATTCTTGCTAGATATAAACTCACGTCATTAACAGACGGATGTGATCTGTAGTACCCCTCCTTTATAAAGGGAAGGACCATTCATTTTAGCAAGTGGGGTGAGAGAGTAGAGGACTCGAAGGATGGATGAAAAAGGGGGCTCCCATCCTTCCTCAAAATGGGTATACGGGTTTGAAAAATACATCGATCTGGCAGGTTCTTGGAAAGGTTCACAATTTAGGGCATTTGAGCCATTTCTATTCCTTTCCTCAACAAGAAGTGGGGGAGGCAAACATACTTTGGAAGTGGGGCGTGGGGGTAGGCAACCCCCCGCCGTTAATGCCGTTCCCCCGCCTATGAAGTTATAATGAACTTTATAACTTTCAGACAAGGGCGTTAACAGGACATTATACTTGGCTAATGGGTGTATTTGTTGTTTTAAAAAGGAAGATATATAAATCCTCTTATTAGGAAGCTAAATTGTTTCATTATACATTATTTTGGCCCTATGGGGAAAGGAGCCATTTTTCTGTTGTCTGGGGGATGGGAGGCTAGGACACCTCTCCAGCATCTGCTTGCAAAATGACCACTCCCAGAGCAGACCACATTGGTCCCCAACTTCACTTGGTTTCTAAAGTAAACAATCTAGGTTGAAAGATGTCTATGTAGATGTAAATCAGATTGAAATGAAATATTCTCTTGTTGAAGTAGTTAGAGAAGCACTTAATGGTGTCAGTACAGTGTTAAATCTAATACTGGCTCTTGTAAAACACGCTCTTTGTCTCTTCCTGAGAATGATTAATTCTATTTAAAGAGCACTGAGCAACAGTGAAGATTCACTGTGAGGATTTCTCAGGGGCTCTTTCCTTATCCGAACTTGATTAAAAAATATATTTCCTCTTCTTACAGGGCGTTGGAAAGGTTATACCGGTGACATATTACTTATAAAATGAAAAATCGCTGTCCAATTAAAATAAAGAAATTTAATGATAAGACTAAAAGTTATGTAAGTTAATAAGATTAAGAGTGTTCAAGACTATTCCTGAGTTAGACCTGTATCCTGGTACCTGTGCATGACAGTTTCCTGCTCGAGAAAAAAAAACAATTAGATTGTCTGGAAATGTTCCCAAAGTGTTTACTGACATAAAACCAAATCGACATCTCTCAATTTATCACTCTGCCTGTGTAAACTGTATTTTCCTCATGCTGGAAGCGACTTTTCCTAGGACTGGTACCAACCTCTCCACGCCCCACCCCCTTTAGGTTGGGGTATATAGGCACCCATAGAACCCTCCTCCTTCTGCCCCACCCCCTGTTCCCACCCCTGGCTCCTTTCCCCTGGTAATAGGCAATTTAGTGGACCACCTCCTGAGTGAGCCTGGGCCCCCCACACCTGGCATTGGGATAGGGTCCTGCCTGGCTAGGTCCCTATTATAACTCACCTCTCAGCATCATTACTGCAGTTTAAGCAGGACCCACCTGTGTACTACTCCTGCTGGAGCTGATGCTGACATTTAACTTAACCCCTTAAGTCTGACATGAAACTTCAAGGTATCATGTTTACTAGTATTTGGAAATTATGATGCACTGATGTAGCTCCAGTGAATAACCCACACACAAGACGACTTGACAGAGTCAACTCTGTAGCTTCCACATGGTGCATAAATTCCACATTGGTGAGTTACTCACCAGAGTGTAGTAAAACATCATGCTACACTACAACTAAAGGGTTCAGGGGTGTCCAGGAGGCAGGCAGTTTTAATCCCCCCCTGTCACTCATGGTGAGATTAAGTGCATATTAATAACTGGCATTCCATATGCTAGCATCATAACTACTACCTCATTGTGTTTGTCCCAGTGGTGTGTTGAGGGAGACTAGCTGTGAAAAATATACAAATAACAAGTAAAGGAAGACAGACACTTCACAATACAGGAGATGTTCTTTGTACATCCTTTCAGCGAATTGTAATTGAATTAATGGAAACTATAAAGGATACCTCCAAATTGCTTCAAAGCTTTCAGACCCAAGCTTCTTATGTATACCAGTGAAATTGATCTATCTAAATTCCCGACGGTCGGGTACTTCCCAAGACTTCCTTGCACTTTCATGCCAATTTACTTTTCTGATCAACATTCTCCGGGCATCCCTTCATTACTATCACAGTTGCTGTAACTGAGTGTTGTTAATATCCTCCCTCCAGGTGTAATCAGTGGCCGAAGAAGCCTGCAGGTCCTCCAGGTGATAACTACTGACGAGCTCACCATACCTGAGCACTCCCACTCCCTGGGGAGTGGTTAATTTACTGGGGGTGGAGGTGAGGTGGGATTTATGTGCTCTTGAAGGAAGAATTGTTGCTTCCCAAATCCATTGCTTTAGAGTGGCATTGTCCCTTTCCAAGCCCCTCCCCATTCTAACTATAGCTCAACGAGCTATTAACTGAGGAATTAAGTACAAATATAATAGACAAAAAAACAGAGGCAGGCCCAAATTTTCTTTATGAGGTGATGAAGGGTCTGAGGAATCAAAGGTGAGAGGAAGTGAGTGTTGGGTCTACTATTAAAAATATGAGGGTAGGGCGTTATAGAAATATTCAACCCCTCCCTTGTTAAACTATGATCAACCCTTGTATACAGCTGCCATACGTGATGGTTAGAGACCCACTGGAGGAGTTGGCCAGGTGTGCCAATTAGCAGCACACCTACAACGGGCCATCTCCATCCACAGGACGGCACAGGTAACCTGAGTTGACTTGTGCAGGCTGCAGCACCAAGGGGGAGGGATTGCTGCACCCTCCTCTTCTATCCTTAACCATTTAAGCACAAAGCAGTGCTTTGATATAAGTTGCTGTAATTTGTTTTTATTATTCATTATGCAAGTATGTATCTGTAATGGCTGAATCACCAGGGTTGCCTTCATGCATTATGTAACGACATACCGCTTATGAACATGAGATATTGCGGCATCATTTTAACCTTGAAGAGTTATACCAAGTTTTCTCCTCCACATCCCCTCAACTCCTGTCCCTCCCATCTTTACGCCCATCCCCGCCCCCGAGACTCCAATTAACCGAAATATTGCTCGGGTGCAGCCCCCTCGTTAGAACTCCCAGCAGGGGCCGCCCGCACCCCCCCGGACCCCGTTATGATTTTGATATCGCCATCACGCCCCCTGGAGGCTAGACCATTAGTCAGGGCCCCCGGAAGTCGTAATATCCCACGTGACTGCCACATGGCAAGGGCGCATGCGTAGGAGAGGTAGCAGGTGCGGGACCGATTATGGGGACCTTGTGGGCCCCTCTTCTCCAACAACAGGGCTAGTTTTAGGGGGCCATGTGGAGGAGAGGTGGAAGGGGTGGAGGAGGTCTCAGTTGGGACAGGAAAAAATGCATCTTTTATGCCGTGCCCACCATGGAAGCAGATCTAATTGACGCTGGTAGCGACTCCTAGGGGGCTTATAGGACGCTAGGGGATGGGGAAAGGGTCTGCTCTGGAAACTATGGTGGAATTTGACACAGATTCGTCATGGTCCACTAACCCCATCTCTGCTCACTAGTAGTGCCACCTACTAGACTTGCTCAAGTCTCTCATTTTTAATGCAAGAGAATTGTTCAAAATAAAAATTGAAATGAATTAAAGTAATAAACAATAATTGAAATGAATTAAAAATAACTACCTCTGGAAGTCATTTCTCAAACACTAAGTTTTGGGTCCCCCCAGATCGTACCACCCTGACCTGGATCGGAAGGGGATTCTAGTGTTGACAGGATCAATCACTACGATTGGTGCAGATATAGAGGGGAAAGGCATGCACCTGCATAGGCAATCGTAGGTACATGATCACCGAGGGTCAATCACTACGATTGGACTGGATCTTATGGGTGGTTGGAATCGAAGGGAGAGGGGTAGGATCGTAGTGTTTGAGAAATGGCTAGCAGAACACAAAACCTGTCCATGGCTATTCCTCTAAGTGCAGCATAGTACATTATCAGACTATGGGCATTTTTAGGGTTATATGTGTGTATGATTTATGATGTAGCATTATATGAATGAATTTAATGATTAAATCATATGAAACACCTTCGAGCCTGACACTGTGTGCCCTATGGTCTGTGGAGGTTTGAAGGGTGCACGCACACTGTGAGAAACCTGGCTTGATTGCTATTGTACGGACTTAGCTGGTTTGATTATCAGCCAGTGAAATGACACCAACTCTTCACTGCGGTCCTCTAGGGGGCCAACTGGTGCCCATGTGATAGGTCTTACCAGTAGAACTCGCTTGTAACAAGCTCCAGCAACCTGCTACCTCGGACAGGTACTTCTCAGATAGTGACATTAGGCAACCAGGCTTTCCCTAACACATAATTGGTCGCCATAATACATATACAGCCCTGGTGCGTAGCTCACTAACTAGTGCTGTGTCCATAAATCATGCTGACCTCACTGGGTTGATGCACTTCTGAAGCTTCAGCATGATGCACTCATTCAGTTCTGGCCACCTGCTGTCTGAATTGGTGCATCATGGTCGCAATGAACATGAGATAAATATGGAGACATCACACTGTCCTTGAAGGGTTATAGAATCAATTATGGCGAAACAGGGACCAACAGGGGGCGTTGATTGGTTGTTGTGGAACGGAAACGAAAGCTGGCAAGTCATATTATAATGCTACGGTTTCCTGGGCGATAAATGGGAGCTCTTAAATTGAATCAGTATACATACTTTCAGACACATGGTGCTGTTATCCATGTACCATTATAACTCTTCTGTACATTCATCTCGAACACTGACAAAAATATACATTATTTTAAGAGCAATGAAAGATATTCATTCAAGAATCATATCGATTCAACTAACAATGTACAATACATTAGCATAATGAATGAAGATCTCTTCCGAGGTAGCAGGTTCTGGCATGGGCGCGGCCATTGCTGAAGCTTGTTACTAGGGAGTTTTACTGATAAGGGCTATCAGATGGGTACCAGTTGGCCCCCCGAGAGGACCGCAGTGAATAGATGGGATCATCTCATTGGCTAATAATTAAACCTGCTAAGTCCGTATATCAAACCTAGCTTGGGAGAGTAACGCTGTAAGAGTGGCCAGTAAACCTTTTTTTTCTCACTTTCTTTTTCTGGACTTCATCTTACAGAAATATGTGTATGTATGCCATCAACCACACTGAAAACCTAGAAGTTCTGAAACTAGTCAGCGGTGACCACTTTAGGTCCTCAAGTTGACGATACCTAAAACTACAACTTTAGGTAGTCAAAAAGATGACTTTAAGTTATCATCCTGACAACCTGAGTCGTCAATATGACGACTGTGTACTGTCAGTATTGTCATCCTGATGACTCAGGTCATCAGGATGATGACCTAAAGTTGTCATTTTGACTACCTAAAGCTGTAGTTTTAGGTATCGTCAACTTGAGGACCTAAAGTGGTCACCGCTGACTAGTTTCGGATCTTCCATGTTTTCAGTGCATAACCCCAATATTTTATCCTCCATAACTATAGAACAATTTTCTTGAAGTAGGAAAATTACTTTTGCCTGTGTATTATCATCAGGCTATTCCCATAACAGAGAGTAACAAAGTTCTCAGCAGGGTCCATGATGGGGCCAGAGAGAATGAACAAACCAGAGACTGTGAGTGGCTGTATGAGCTGCTCTTGAGCAGCTGCTCTATTTGCTGGATTATTACTTTTATTGCTGTCTGCCTTCTATCTAACACACACAGGGGGTACATGTAGGCAATCCCCGATATTGATAGGACAGCGTATATTGGTTGTCCAACTAAATGTAACCCTTTAAGGGTTGTATAATGCTTTCAGCTTCATATTCCTTGGTCAACATGATGCACCAATGGAGACCCACCAGTGCTGCATTAGTACATAATGCCGGCCATTTTGAGAATAATAACAGCATGGTGCGTGAATGCAGTGCTCTCGATTTACTAGCCATTGTGTATCGTGATGGCCTGGGCATGATGCACCAATGCACTAAGTGGTCTTTAAAGGGCTAATGAAACTAGTCTCACGGGGTGTCTGAAGAGTGATGTCCCAGGCATCTATAATGATAATATAGAGACTAGCGGTATAACGATGTTTATGGTATGGCTGATATATTGATTTCATACACGTTGGAACATGAGAAGCTGACTTTTCTTATTAGGCTGAAGTACAAGGGAGGAAGAAATAAGAGGGAGAGAGAGGGAGGGAGGGAGGGAGGGAGGGAGGGAGGGAGGGAGGGAGGGAGGGAGGGAGGGAGGGAGGGAGGGAGGGAGGGAGGGAGGGAGGGAGGGAAACAGCTTTTGAAACCCATCATCATGGGGTCTATAAAAATTATGTCCAAGTCAAGAAAGTGCATCCAACAATCCATTGTCAAACCGGTCAAACTCACAGTACTTGACCTACATCCAGAGGTCGCCACCCATCACCTTCTTGTCACCCTGTGAGGTTGCAGTACACCAATTGATGGGAGGTGGCAGCAGGAGACACTTTTTAGCTCCGCACTGAAGGGAGTGAGTGAGTA
Organism: Acholoe squamosa; assembly: GCA_949317995.1. Classification (NCBI taxonomy): domain Eukaryota; kingdom Metazoa; phylum Annelida; class Polychaeta; order Phyllodocida; family Polynoidae; genus Acholoe; species Acholoe squamosa. The sequence goes on from OX439046.1 coordinate 29,701,473, forward strand.
ATAGATGTTTAACGCCATTTTGACAGCTAAGGTCATATTCATGGCGAGAACTACATTACACAATTTCACAGAGGAATGTGTCAGTGCCCACGCATATATGCACCACACACATCTGAGGGGATAGGAAAGAGGAGAAATAGACCCTTTTAAGTGGGCTAGGGAAGCCCGCACTGAAGGGTGTTGTACAAAGATTATTGGTCTAAAATCTGACAGTGGGTAGGCAAACCAGGCATCAAATTAATCCTTAGGGTGTATATTAATTGATTTGAGTGTGATTCAGGCTGATATTTGATGGTAAGTTGAGGTGGGTGCACTCTATTTAATTAGAGAATTTATTGAAATCATTCACAGCAAAACCCCCAAATCTGGGTATGTCCACACTGTACGGCCGATAGCGGAAAAGTCAATGTCAAGCCTCCCTGCCTCTCTCACTTTTTGAACATCCTTTTCCTTCTTTCTTTCTTTCTCTCTTTTTTTCTGAAACGGTCCCTACCTCCCTTGTCCCTAGGCTTACCATACTCCCTTAGTGTATTCTTCCTACCGGTTTGTCACTGCCCCTCCCCCTTTTCCGATTACCTGCCTCCTTTATGCCTCCCTCCATCTCCTCTCCTTTCTCTCTTCTTCCTATCTGCCTGTCTGCCTTACTCCCAGGACCTCACTCCTTTCTTTCCCTCATCACCACTTCAACGCAATGTTCCCTCCCCAAACACACATTCTCTATCCTTTCAGAGCTCTGTCTCGATCCCACACCATTCCTTTTACTATCCACTCCCGGGTATCCACTTCCACCTCAGCCACATCCCACCCCCTTCTCCAACACCTACGTGTACTAACACTCACACTCGCGACCAACGTATTAAGTTTCCCACGCGCAGCGAACCTTTAAATTACATATGTCATGGGTCGGTGGTTTCATTAACCCCTCCCTCCCGGTTTGCACGTATTATCGCTCAGGAGGCGACAAGAAGAGGGGCAGGGATGGGCTTAGGGGAGTGTTGGTATGGTGACCCTGGAGGCCCAATCTCCCCCTGTGGCAGGGTCTTCTTCCAGGGCCGTTTGGAATGTTAATTTGCTGTCTGTCTCTGAGGGAAATGTAGTTACCCAATTCAAAGTGGAATGTATTTGATCATTGTATCGGTAGAAGGTATTATTTTGAGTTGATGTGTGCTCCCGAGTGTGTTTCAGTTTGCTGGCACAACCATGGTTTCACAGTAGCTCTTATCAACTCTTAATAAAAAGCGGTAACATTGTGACATACCTTTCCTCGTGGTAATGGTGGAAAGGAACATGTGTTTCTCGTTATGAATGAAACAGGGGTAGTTACCCTACAAATGATTTATTTTCTTGCAATATTTTTAAACAATGGGTAATAACAATATTGTTCACACATCCATAGACCATGCACCCAGCCCTGGAAGGTATTTCATAAGGTCGCGCCTACCCTCGTAAAAGAACTGAGTGAGTGAGTAATAGGTGTTTAATGCCATTTCGACAGCTAAGGTCATATTCATGGCAAAGAACAACATTACACAATTTCACAGAAGAATGTGTCAGTGCCCGCGCATATGTGCACCCCACATATCCGAGGGGATAGGAGAGAGGAGATATAGACCCTTTTAAGGGGCTAGGGAAGCCCGAAATAAGAATGAAGAACAGATAAAAGAGAGGATAGAAAGGGGGGCCAGACCCCTTTTAAAAATGGGTTGGGGAGACCCGCGTAATAGACCTTATTCAAAAAATCTCTGAATTGTTTGATATACATGTCTATTTAAAAACAATTTAAGCAAATTATCTGACAATAATTACAATGTAGTAACTAACTCAAGCTGTGAAATGACCTTTTGTAGATTTTTTATTCTCGTATTATGAAAGACCTCCCTGGTGGCTCTGGGGCGTGGGGAGCAGGAGGAACAGAGGCGGCGGTCAACTATTAGTCACGGCTGCCCTCACTCCTCCACGGCGGGAGGTATTCAATTTACCCGCCTCCACGGTCCCCACCAGGAGGAATACCACTCTGGAGCAGGGGGCTGGGTGGGGGTAGGACAGAGCAGTTATAGTGCGTCCCAGATTGATTGGCTCACTCCTCCATGCTGAGCTGCTCGTGTTATTTGAAGACTGACCCCAGGAGGTAGATAGGTTCTCATTATGAACTACCCCCAGTGTCAGTATGACATGGATGGGAGCAGTTCACTATCTGCTGCACAGGCTGGGGGGAATTGCTCTCTGAGCTACTCATCAAATTGTGTTAGTTTGTTGTCTTTTGTGCTTCTTTTCTCTGGTAACTTGGGAGATTTTTTTCTCTCTTTTGAGATATAAAGAAGGGTGATTTTGTAATGTGAATACATCATACGATCCAATGAGAAGTGTAGGCATCTATTACTGTTTGCGTGTATTGATCTCAATTCATATATGGTTCTAATTGTACAACTGAGCAGGTTATGGAAACTACACTGTAATTTTCACAGGGATGAATAGCATGCCCTACCCCCTCCCGTACCAGCTAGCCATTTCTCAAATGCTACGATCCTACCCCTCTCCCTCTGATTTCAACGACCCCTACGATCAAGTCCAATCGTAGTGATTGACCCTGGATAATTATATATTACCGACGATTGCCTATTCAGGTGCATGCTTTTCCCCTCTATATCTGCACCACTCGTAGTGATTGACCCAGTGTAACCTAGAATTCCCTTCCGATCCAGGCCAGGTTGGTACAATTTGAGAGGGGCTGAAACTTAGCGTCTGAGAAATGACCTCCTGGTCATCTTTCGCAGGTCTACACTGTAAAATTAAATGATGCCAGGATCTTAGCTTGGACTTCCCCAATTATGTCATATGAGTTCTACACTTTCTATTCCCTAAAATTATTTATAACTATTAAGCCACACAAAACGAAGTGTTTAATGTGAACTCCACTACATTACTTCAGAGAGAGAGAGAGAGAGAGAGAGAGAGAGAGAGCGAGAGCGAGGGAGTGAGAGCGAGGGAGCGAGAGCGAGAGAGAGAGAGAGAGAGGCGGGGGTATACAGATCACGAATCGTACCTTGATTCTGGAAAAGAGGGATTTATTTTTCTGTAGAGGCAAGATTCAAAGGATTGATATATATATAAAAAAAATAACTACCGCTTTGATCTAAGGTCAACAACAGGCTCACTGGGATGAACAACAGCCTCACTGAGTTGTGGTCAAAAGATCTGAGGTGGGTTTAGGTGAGACTAATGATAAAACTCATGGAGATATGTAACAAATGTCACGCTAGAGTTTTCTCATTACATAGCACATACATCACCATCGCTGGACCACCAAGGCCTATCAATTACCAGTCCTTCCGACCAATCAGCGTCAAGGAATGCCTTCAGTTCTGACGGGAGCTTCTGGGTGAGCTGGTCTCTGGAAGACTGCAGGGGTAAGCGAGTATTCAAGGGTAGAACCATGCGGACAAAGAGAAAGGTGTTGTTCCCTGGTTATAAGAGGTTAAACAAATAAGAAGAGTAACATAGAATTGGGCCCAGTCTGTTGTTGATTCAATCTTATGAGGTTTGTCCTTATGTTACTTCTTAAAAAGTCCAGAAAAAACTTGTTCAAGACGGATTCGAAATCAGGTAATTATAGAATGCCTCATTGCCCAGTAAGGTGTAGTGCCGCTAAATGACCATTTCACAATGTTGTTTTTTTTTCTGTTCTAGACCTCCAGCAAAGTCCGAAATAACGAAGCCTCTGTCACCACCCTGCAGAGGTCGCTGCGCCGGAAGGACGCCAACAGGTGCGTGCGCACAGAGGAAATAGTCTCTCGTCGACAGAGCGGCAAATCTCGGCAAATCTCATCTTCAGATCTCTCACGCGCGAACTGGCGGGAACTCGCGGAATCCCACCAGTAACGGGAAGTCATGCGTTGTTGGCGGCGTTCATTACCCGTGTTCGCACGAATGAGGACCCCGGAGAAAGAGTACAGGCAATCAAGAGTTTGTTTTATTGCACTGCTCATAATTATTTTTAAGTTTATATTACCTGTACTATGGGTATTGTAAAACCACTTCATTTTTCGGTGGAGTTTGTTGTTACTGGGACCCATCAGAAGCAGCCGTTTAAAACAGCGAACATCATTGTTCTATTTCCATGGCTAAATCCAGATAGCTTACCATATAAAAAGAATTTATAAACATGTTAAAAGTTCAAGATTTTTAACGTCTTAACATATCGGCTAGGTGGTTGTGATCTTGGCCATCTGCAGTTTAATATTTAAACACTTTGATTATAAATGGATGAACACCAATGCTAAATAGGTTAAATGTTTAACATTTCATCAGTCTGAAGTTCAGGTGATTAGGATATTAACATTCCATGGGCATTGTATTCCATATAATCAATAGTTCGTACCATAGTCTGTTCAGCTTTTATATAGAACAGAAAGAAATAATTATCTTAGAATCTGAGATTTACTTGAATTCCAGGCTAGGCCCTATAGGGAAATGACCTGAGGGCAAGGCAAAAAGCCCATAACGTCTGACTACAATACTCCAAACCAACCCATTAGACCCAGTACTACAAGCAAAAACATAATAACAGTGGACCAGACGCATATCATAGGTCATTTTGAGTCAATAAAGGGAAAAAACCCAAATGGTCACTCGGGAGGACATCGTTTCCAGGTAGATAGGTTCTGGGCATTGCCATAGCAACGGTTTTCATATTTAACTCCTAATATTTCATGTGCAGTTACCCCAAGACCTATACACTATCCACAAAAAATATTTTTGAGATACTACATAATTTTTTGTCAGACCTCTCAAAACTCCACCAAGGCCTATTTGCACACTTTCTATGATTTTTGACCGTAAGCATAAACATAGTTGTCATTTTACGAACCTAAACACAAACCTGATCACGTGGGAATCTAAACACAAAAGCCCATTGCATCATTTGACTAAACATATTATTTAGGTTTATAAAATGAAAATTTGAGCATTCCTTTCAGACTCTGAACACTTATAGTTTCACAATGTAGTGCTTATCATTATATCTGACCAAAACATGCAGCAAAACAGGAGATTACTTTGGCAGAAAACAGACAAATATAGGACACTTATATTATGATGTTCATTAGTTGATGTTATTGGCCTTCACTGTTACGGCCAGGTATGTAGGTAAACAAAGGACACTGTACTGCAAAGATCCAATAAGATATAACACAGATGTAATAAGGTGTTCTTGGAACTGACCAGGAGGGTGTTGCTCCTATTGTAAAAAGAGCTGTGAGTATGTGCCCTCTTTTCTAAAAAAAAGTTGTGCACTGCTTCACCATTCAACTTGCACTCACCACATTAGTCTGAAAAGTCACCTGCCTTGTTTAAAATAGAGAGAGCTGCACTATCAGGTACCTACTCATGTCACACGCTCTATAGTTTATTATAGTGACTGACTTCTCCCAACTAGGTACCTACTCAAATCCCCCTTTTTTAGCACTGTACTTTAATGACCACTTGTGATCAACAAAAGGGACAAGTTATAGCTACACGAAAAGAAAGGACTGGAAATGCGGGCATTTTTAACCAGTTCTTCCTTTTACTATAGGAGCAACACCCTCCTGCAGGCCTGGTCTGCACTATGTAGGTAGTGTAATAAAGAACCAGCTTTTCATTAGGATAGTCAGATGACTTATAGTGAGTGTACCAATATCTTATTTGATTAGCTCACAGTCCATCCATGTACAATCAATTAATACCCATGCCAATCTTCAAAAAGAAAAACAGTGTATGTAACAGTCTTGTTGTATACTGTCTCATTATATTCTAATTCTATGGGCTGACATTTTTTTTGTTAGACTCCTGGACAGCTTTTTCAGTCTGGTTCATACAGAAGATCGTTGTCCACATGCCACAAAATGTCAATCGGAACAGTGGTATATCGTTTTATTTCATGTTGGTATGCCCGAGATACTGACAGCCCATAGCCTTACCATTGTAGCTCCGTATCGCACACCCCCCGTGCGATAACCCGCGAAAATATCACACGCCGAGGTCACGTGACCATTTAGTGACGTCATAGCTCCAAGATGGCGATGTAAACAATGCGCACGGGGAGTCATTCTGGTAAATTCTATTGTAATTCAGCAGTTTTAGATCAAAATAACATGAAATAAATGCAAAGGCACACTCATTGCGGGCGTCGTGCGATACGGCAACTGATCGGCGCGTGCGATAACCCCCTGACATTCCTCCAACTCGTGAACCTTTGCTTATGTATTCTTACTGTTCAAAGAATATATCTATAAAGCACTTACACTATTGTCCACAAAGAACACTTTGTCCAGATCCAACATTCACATGATATTGAAAATTAAACGCGAACACTTTATAATTTGGGGACAAACAGGACAAAGTGGCGGGTGGAAGAGGGGGGGGGGTAGTTTTACCTTTCTGACCACAACCTTATCATGGCTAGTCCCAGCATGTGTTGTCCCATATAGACTCATCCTAACACACTTTGACAGGGGCTCGATACAAGAGTCATTAAGGCAGATTAATGGCTCTAATATGTAACGATAGAGTCAACATGCATTTAAGATGATAAAGCTTAAACATAGTTGGACAGGGCATAGATTAATGTTATATTGTTGTTTTGTTTTCTAGAGACCTAGTGGACTGTGGGTATTATGTCAGCAAATGTTGTCATTATGTATGTCATGATCCTTTCATTCGATAGAAAGTCTCCCAAATGAAACATTCACGAAACTAGGGTAGTCTATCCCTTTAAAACACATGTTCACTCCTTCCCAATCTTCCAGATAGATCATAAAATAGAACCTAGACTTGCCACGGCCTCTGGTAGTCAATGATTATGGTATTCAAGTTCTAATGTCTGTGGCCATGGATGTAAAAAGAGACCAGTATACTGACACTCCTGACTTCCCCAGTTACCCTCTATCCTTTCCATCACAGGCTGAAACAACACAGAATACTAAGCTGCTGATTGATATAAAATATTATATTGGGTGTAATGGTAAAGGTAAAACACTGTGGTCTGGGTCAATTTGTATCACAGTAGGTGACCCTAGTGTCTATGCATAAACCTATGGACAGTGGTGCCACCTATTACTGCAAAGATGGTGGGGGATATCCACCATAATCTTTGCAGTACTAGGTGGCACCACTGTCTATGGGGAAAACCATAGACAGTAGGGCTACCTACTGTGATACAAACTGACCCAGACCACAATGTCTTGCCCTCATATATAATATACTTAACCATGTATTAGCAGCCTAGAATTCTGTGCTGTTTCAGCCTGTGCTTTCCATCGTCCCGGATTTATGTAGATGTACTGGACCTACAGCACAGCAAGCAAGCAGCAATGGTGACGATGCCCAGTTCCTGCCTGTCAAACATTTCAATTACATGCTCATAAGTCTTCCCTCTAATCGTGTCTTGCAGCAGCCGTGTTTTACGTCAAACCCTGACCCGGCAGCGACCGAGGGGCAACTCCACAAATTAAACGACGCTCAAATTGATCTCCGCTCCCTGCCAGTGAAATCGATATCAATGGGAAATCTACATCATCGCCCCTGGAGGGAAATGAACATGGATTGGGAGTGGGGAAGACATGAATGAGGGGTTGTTCTGGAGGTTAGAGGGTGGAGGTGAGATGGATTGCCTCTGGGTGAGAGTAATTTAGGTTTTTTAGTGCCTGCTGGAGAGGAGGGTGGATTGGACACTGAGTGGAAATTAAAAGATGTGATGAAATGAACATGCAAGATGAAGCTGCTGATGAAGTTGTAGATTTCACTTGGGATCAGCTGCCACTTCTAGATTATCCCTCTCATTATCTCTGCAAAAGAAAAGAGAGAGAACAAGTCATAATATGATGGTTTATTTTGTACATTTTTCAAATCTAATATCTATAATTATTATAATGGCCGTGCGACCAACTCATTGCTGCATTCGTGCATCAGTGCGGCAGTGTCTAGTGTCGATAGTAGTATATAAAGGCGAGGTGCATCCCACATATTGGCCACTATAGCTTGTCTGGAGCTGGTTCCAGCGTCACACACTGAGAACTGATATAATGGGACCAGCATGTCCCTGGAAGTAGGTGTTAACCAGGGACAAGGTACCCATCATGGTATGTCTTATCAGTGGTTTTTGCCTCAACCAGCGAAATTCAAAATGGCGGCTCCACTAGGCCTCCATACTGAGTTCTATAGGGTGCACTCATTACCTGAGGGAGTCCTGAAGGGTGCAGTGATAGCTTGATTTAGAACTACGTCAAATCCATGCCCAGTGAGTCCCCATTTTGAAATTTGCTGGTTATGCCAAAGGTGGCAAAACACACTGGTAAGGCATTGTCATGATGGGTACCTTGTCCCTAAATAACATCCCCTTCCAGGGACATGCTGGTCCCCATCTTATCGGCTTATCATTGTAAGTCGCCAGAACCAGCCCCACTCCCTCTTGCACCGAATAAGGTGCAGCCCTAACTTTGGCTGCTTCTATAAGGCACCCCAGGGCTTCATCCTCACATATAAGCCACACCTTAAGCAGGACACATATTGCCTTCCTTTTTCCAACCCCTTTGCTTTCAAAACATTCATTAAAGTATTATAAAAAACATTTCGTAGTAGCACTCTATGAAGGTGGGGAACATTGCCATAAAAGATACCAGTGTGTCCCTGCTCATGTTAAGTCACATGATGACCCAGACTGAGTCATGTGACATACTGGGTTTCCTCCAGGGTCAGTTATGGGTTGGACATGAGCCAAATGAGCTGCAGCTGTGGTGTTACATGGAGCTGGAGGAAGTATCCTAAAACATGCTCCGATCTCAAATTGTCCACTCAGTCCTGATATTTTGGAGCCTTCACTGGGCCCCTGGATGACAATCACCCCAAAGCCGTTATGTCACCCAACTCACCTGACCTTCAGCCAAAACCCAGATGACATTCACCTCCTAAGTCTTTAAACATTGTGACCAGAGGTGTAAGATACAGGATGGAAATTGGTCAAAGAGGTTCCTAAATTTTGATCAACCTTGGAGTAGGATTTCCACACAGATTCTTGCCTGTCGTCAACAATATCAGAACCACTTTCATCAACCCAGTCTGTCTGAAGAACACATAAACTAGTTTGAGTGGAGTGCGACATGGAGCCAAAAGAAATGATGCTGACAATCATATAAATCAGTCGCTTAGGGAGCCCTGGAGGCTGTATACAAACCGAAAATAAGTTTATAGAATTCTTTGCACAAAAACTATGTCGCCTCCAGGGCACCGTACTGGCTGGAAACGTTTAAGTAAATGTGTAATGTTCCACGTTGCTTAGTCTAAAAATCTGAACTAGGTGTGTCAGATTTTTACCTTTCTTCAACTGAGCCTTTACAAATTGTCCTGTCCAATAATCGAGTCAAAAATGACAGCATTATTTTGCAGACGTTTGTGTTTTTATATCCTCTGCATCTTCTTTCATCCCGGGCCTTTCATGCTGGGGTTCATGTCTCTTTAAAACCTTCAAAGTCATTCTAGAATCGCATAGTGAATGGATGCCTTGGTTCATGATCCTTGGTTTTGACTCTTGCCCTTGGTGTAAACATTCAAAATTATTTCCTCAAAATTATTTCTTCTCAGTTTTGGTTGAATGATTTCTTTGCCTGACCCATAATTGTAAAACCTAAGCCTAAACTTCTGATAAAGCAATACGAAAGTACCAGTTTAGTTCTCTGCCCAGCAAATTGTCGTGAGTCCTCGTCAACCTGTGTGAAGTGACTCACACATGTCGCTAGATGGAACACGACGTCGTTATAGCACAAGATCACCAGGAATAGCAATTACTATGCCACATGAGTCTAACACACAGTGGCGAAAGATGACGGAATGAGTTATCACTCAAAAAGGAGTCACCATTGATGACCAATCATGGCGACAGATGACGACAGTTTGCTGGGTGGAGAGGGAAATAATTTCATGAGCCTAAAGGAGAAAGTGTACTAATATATTCACATTGACTTATAAAAAGAATTCTTTATATCTAAAAATCCTTACCTACTTATCCAAAAGTGATAAGCAACATTTGGTGCTTAAATGCAAGAACAGTTTTATCCTACATGATACTGTGTCCTCACATACAGTCCTCATATCAATAATAAACCTTTTCACTTATAAATCTACTAAGAAAGACAGAATACCTCTGAAATGCCTACAAGTTAAACTCACGCCATTTATAATTCCAACAGTTCCTCCTATTCCTTACCACTCTACCCCCCTTCCAATACACACACCCTTCCTCCCGACATTATTGTGGGTGACTGGTCATCCATTGTCCACTCACTGACCCATGTGCCTATATGCACCACTAACCCAGACCATGGACCAACTGAGCCATGTTCCCCGACAATGTACCACCAATGGTATCAGTGGGATCAGGTATACCAGAGATGGGCATCTGGTCTGTCCTGTCTCCCACTGACCATAGTCCTCACACACAATACACTGGCACCCAGGTACCGTTATGGCCTCTGACCCTGGCCGCCATGACAGTTTGGGGATGTGGGGAGGGGTCCTGACCCCAAACAGCGGACTTGACTTGTAAATGATGTACCGTTTACTTTGCATTTGGTGACACATTGACATTTTAATTTAATATTGAAATCACTGGGAGTGGGCCTGTGGCTTACATTTCAATTTATCTCTCCCTGCTTTTACTACCGTAATACCCTGTGTATAAGGTGGACCCCGATGTATATAAGGCCCCCGTAGGTCCACAATAACTATAAGGCACATTTTGAGCCACATTTGGTCACTTTGGTATCACTCTACAATAAATACAACCGCATACATAAGGAAGACCCCCAACTTTGGCTGCTCTTCATTTATACGCTGAACTTTATAAGCGGGGAATTGTAGTATTAACTCTTATGTATTAATTTAAATAGATCTAGTCGTTGAAATACACATGAAATAACCTACTCCCGTAAAACTAGTAAATTGTAGATTTCTATGCTGGTAAGTTCCATTTACTTGCAGAAATGAGGTAGGAGGGGAGGGATCAAGGCTACGGCAGGAGGAGAGAGGGAGCAGCAATGAAGGGGAGGGGAAGGGCACCAGGATGAGTTGGGGGGGGGGGGATGGAGCAGGTACAAGGAAGGAGGAGGGACTTGAGTGGGGACAGGGAAGGAGGGGATGGAGCAGCTCCAAGGAAGGAGGAGGGTTGGGAGTGGGAACAGGCAGGGAGGGAATGGAGCAGATACAAGAAGGAGGAGGGGCAGGAATGGGGACAGGGAAGGAAGCGATGGAGCAGATACAAGGAAGGAGGAGGGACAGGAGTGGGGACAGGGAAGGAGGGGATGGAGCAGATCTATACAAGGAATGAGGAGGGGCAGGAGTGGGGACAGGGAGGGAGGGAATGGAGCAGATACAAGAAGGAGGAGGAGCGGGAGTGGGGACAGGGAATGAGGGGATGGAGCAGATACAAGGAAGGATCTCGAAGAGGTGTGGGAGTGGGGACAGGGAAGGAGGGGATGGGGCAGATACAAGGGAGGATCTCGAAGAGGTGTGGGAGTGGGGACAGGGAAGGAGGGGATGGGGCAGATACAAGGGAGGATGAGGAAGGGGGTGGGGACAAGGATGGAGGGGATGGAGTAGGTACAAAGGTGGCTGAGGTGGTGGGGACAAGGATGGAGGGGGTGGAGCAGGTATAAGGGGGGAGAAGGGGATGGGTGGGTACAAAGAAGGAGGGGATGGAGCAGGGCAGAGGGTGATGGAGGAGGGAGTAGGGATTAGGCAGCAGGAGTATGGGGACAGGAGCTGGAGTCGGACGCTCTCTGTATCCATTACCTCTTGCCCAGTGGGCTAATGTCCACAATAAAGCCCTGCAAACAGCCCTGGTACCTCCTGGTAGCTGTCAGTCCAAGTTACCCTAATAGGGCAGCTCCACCCCTCTGGCTGTAGACGCCGCTCACAGCAAACCCAATTGCACGCAGCACAAAACGACATTTCCCAGGCGCTCCTGCGCTAAACTTGTCCATTCTGTTTTGGCATGCGCCCGAAAAATTAGATTGTCACAGAGGACAGTGTTTTGTTCCCGTCTTTTCTTTTTTGAGTGTGTACATTTGTATATGTAGAATAGGAGGAAACCCTTAGATATAACCATGGAGGTGTTGTCTAAGACTGTAGCAATATAGAAACTTGTAATTGTAGATAGCATGTGAAATCATTCTATATGTTATCTCCTTTTTCTTCTTCTTTCGTTCTAAGAAAAGTAGAAATGAAATAAAAAATGTTAATGGCAAACCGAAAGCTTTCCTCATATTGTGATATTAAGATCTATCAACATCATATTTGACCTTTTATTATTCTTGACTCATGCAATAACACCACCAAGAGAATACCCATGAATGCAGACTGTCAAAGGTACTTGAGAGATACAACGATGACCTCCCTTCCCCATAAATATTGTATTGATATCCCATTGCTGAACGATTGCTATAATGGGTCATTGATTGATTCTTAATCTCCCATGGGATCAACATAAATGCTCTATATACGATACACTGTAAGAAGTTTATGTTTTATAAGAGAGATATCTTTTGTAAACTCACAGGGGAAAGTGCTGTATTCTCAAATACCGTGACTCTTACTGTAATACCAAGGCATTGTAGGTGTAGATATATGTGTACAGTGATTGATCCTGTATAATTACTCTGTATACAGTATGCCCTAGGCCAGCCAGTCACCCTAGTGGCCCTTCGAAGGGTTTACCAAAATAGCCTTACATGCACTGCCCCCACTGGAGGCCAGTAGTATACCATATGTTTAGTATGTATAGTCTTATATTGCACACCCCAATCAAATATTGTCCCCAGAGCTTGATAATGAATTGCAATATGATAATAACCTCAACAGGTTCAATCTAGCATTGTGCAACAATGATATTGTACAAGGTTACCTGAGGAGAAACTAGGAACAACCAATGATATGCATACATGACACCATAACTGTGTCTAAATCTGAAATACAAGTTCCTGGACTCTGGGGTTGAAGCTAACATAGGCCTACATGCCTTTAGGTTATTTCAGTGTTAAAACTGAATGACCATGAAATGGTTTGGGTGAGATGGTTCTCTACTTCTCTTACCCTCAATAGTCTTCATTAGGCATGCATGGTTGAACTGCTGATTTGCTGCAGTAGTCAACCCACTTGTATCAACCAATAAAAATTTATTATACCGGTACAGGGAGCGGCAATAAGGCATATGCCCCTATTGTGGTATATATTTTGCAAATCGTATATGGAGCCTGGGGGGGGGCTCTCTCTGTTTCTGTAAATGGAACCAATTCTTTGTGACATAATATATTATCCTTGTATATTATAACTTTGTATTGTTTGTTTCATTGAACACATTTCGTTGAACAACCTAAGTAGCACCAGGGGTTTAGGTCTCATGTATATGAATGCTCGTAGTATCAAATGCAATTATGCTAGTATCTGTGCTGAAATTTATCCAACTAATCTTGAAGTTTTTACATTCTCTGAGACATGGTTTAAAAGTGAAGATGATGAATCTGACTATCGATTCTCTGGTTACATGCATTATAGATTAGATAGACAGGTCTTAGATGATAAAGGGAACATCAAAATTGGTGGTGGTGTATATGTATCTATGTTAAACATGGTATAAAACATAATTATAATAAGTTTTCCACACTTTTACGTTCAGATTCTAATATTGAACTCCAGTGTTTTGTTATTACCAAGGACCATATGAAACCTATTCTGTTATTCAATATATATAGACCCCCAAATGGTTGTAAGGTAACTTTTATTGATATACTGATTGAGGCGGTCTCCACAATTGATGATAGAGACCTATATGAAATAATAGCGATGGGAGATTTTAATTTCAATGTTATCGATGATAGTGATATTGTTAATGACCTACTGAACAAAATGAAAGGTATGGATTTAAACCAAGAAATTAAAGCTGGTACTCGTAAAAAAGCAATATTAGACCTAATTTTTACCAACCTAAGGAGGAACTATATTTATACGGGTGTCTGTAACAACTCAATAACTGATCATCTACCTATATTCCTGGTAAGAAAAAAAATGGAAGACTAATAATGAGAAGATTTATATTACCGGCAGATCCTATTCTAAACTTGATAATGACACACTGTTGAAGGAATTTGACTCCTATAACTGGACAGAATTTAGTAATACTACTGATGTCAACTGTGCCTGGTCACATGTAGAGTCTGCTATAAGAAAAACCCTAGATAAATACTGTCCAGTTCATAGGTTTCTAGTAAATAAATATAGAGACCCATGGATGTCCCAAAATGTATATGAGACTATCCGAGATAAGAATGCCAAACTATGGAAAGCTAGGCGTTCTGGTAAAGATGAAGACTGGAAAATTTCTTGTGAACCCCGTAATAAAGCAAATAAGATTACAGACAAAGCGAGGAAGAACTTCTTTAAGGAACAACTTGAAACCTATAAAAATGATCATAAAAAATTCTGGAGAGTTATCAACAATTAACTCCCTGGCCACCCAAATCGCTCAAACAAAATTTTACTGGTAGACCATGAAAATGGAAATGCCCCAATAGATGATGAAAAAGTTCCAGACTTCATCAACCAGTATTTTGCTAATATTGGTCCTAAACTCGCCAAAAATTTATTTATACCTTGCAAACCCTATGATGAATGTGTGATAAATCAAATTGATAATATTGAAACCAATGTCCAAGAGGTAACCAAACTGGTTCATGACATAAACACAATCAAATCCTCAGCCATAGATAATATCTCTAGTACAATCCTGAAAACTGTTTTTAACCTTCAAATTAGTTAAAATCTTTGACCTATCCTTTGCTCAAAACTGTATACCTGACACTTGGAAAATTTCGAAGGTCACCCCTATCCCTAAGACGGGGGACTTGAAATTAGTTAACAATTATAGACCTATATCGTTATTACCTCTACCTTGTAAACTATTAGAAAAAATTGTACATAACCGTGTATATGGCTTCTTAATTAAAGAAAATATATTAACACCTAAGCAAGGAGGATTTCGGTCGGTTTTCAGCACGGTGGATACACTAGCTAAATTTACTGATGATATTAAACGAAACCTGAATGTGGGTAACTCAACTATAGCTGCTTTTATCGATCTAAGGAAAGCCTTTGATACTGTAGACCACTCGGTTCTTCTAACCAAAATTCATCATTATGGCATACGATCTAACACCTACCATTGGTTTAAAAACTATTTAGAAAATAGATATCAAACTACCTTTGCCAATGGCATACTTTCAGGAAGAGAAAAAGTAGTCTGTGGAGTACTACAGGGCTCAATTTTGGGTCCTCTACTTTTCCTAATTTATGTCAACGATGTGATTAAATGTGTAAAAAATTGTAATGTTAGACTGTATGCTGATGATACGGTTATTTATTCATCTCAAGACTGTTTTGAAAATGCTAAAACTTATCTACAAACTGATCTAGATGCGTATGAAACATGGTGCATTCAAAATAAACTTTCTATTAATGCATCTGAAACCAAAATTATGTTCTTCTCCTCAAGTACAAGGAGATTGAATACTCTTACAGCCAATATTAGACTCAATGATCATCTTCTTCAACTGGTGCCCAGTTACAAATATCTAGGCGTAACTCTAGATCCTCTCCTACATTATAACCTGCATTTAAGCTACCAAGTTAAAACTATAGCTTATAAAACTATGCCTATTAAGAAGATACCTTGATATCCAACTATAGCAATCCAAATTTACAAGTCGACTATTTTACCCTATATGGAATATGCCAACATTTGTTTCATGACCACCTATGATAAATTTTTGGATCCACTCCAATACGCTCAAAATAGATGTTTGAAGATATGTTTAAAGGTGCCACACTTAACTAATACAAGATATGTTCATAATATTACCGGTCTAAACCTATTGGAAGATAGAAGATATGCTCACTTAGTAAACTACATGTACAATAGATCGAGATGTGACCTATATTGTGATAAGAGAAATATTACTACTCGATTACATGATGCACCCACTGTTATAACTATTACCCCAAATTGTTTATCATATGCTAGCAGTATTGAATTCCATGGTGCTATTACTTGGAACTCCTTACCGAAGGATAGAAGAAACACCCCTGAATTTGCTAAGTTTAAAAATGATACTGCTATCCATATGAAAGGCTTGCTACCCTACGATGAGGACTGACTATTTACTATCAACCTATGTGTGTTTGATGATTTCCTATTGTGTTACAAAGCTTATAATTATCCTTCTCTATTCTCAGATTCACTCCCCCCCCCCCGTTTTCTCCAACTGTATCCATATTTCTTTGTGTTATAAGTTTTGATTAATTATATAAGTCAGGTAGGACCAGAAGTGGGGATGAGGTCCTCTGCCTTCTTGTTTGTATTATAGGTCATACTTCTTATTATAATATTATTATCTGCCAATATAATTGGCATATGTAGCCTATGTTAAACAAAATATGTATGGACTAAAAAATAAGCTCACGCAACTAAGGTTACATGTGATAGAAAATAATATTGCTTCTACCTTCACTAATATTAGGACAAATAAAGTGAATTAAAAAAAATGGTTTATACTATCAATGCATGCATGAAGTGCACACATAAATGATATCATGGGGATGATTACCAAGAACTGACCCCAATAGCAGAGCATATAGCAGTGTCTTTTATAACATACCTGTATGCACAATACATTTGTTGCTGATCAACAGAACCCCTTGCTGTAATTCTACAATTCAAGTTTCTGTAATTTTACAGCAATAGTTGCTGGAACCTCAGTTGCTAGCAAATATTTTTGTAAATACAGGATATTTTATTCTTCATTTACATCCAACTTTGCTGTCCATTCACAGAAAATATTGCTGTTTATTTACAAGAAATTTCTCTGTAATTCTACAACACATTTTGCTGTAAATTTACAGCATATGTTTCTGTAGAACTGAATGAGCTTGATGTATGATCACAGTGACTGTTACTGTATGATTAGTCTGAATTGTTCTGTAAAATTACAATGATTCACCTCCTGTAGATTTACAGCAAAATGTACAGGAACCAAAGTTGCCAAGGGATTTTGCTGTAAAATAACCATATCTACTTCTTACAGTGTATATGTAGCTCGTAATAGAATATGAGGGAGGGAGTGGTCATTTTGTAATAAAGTTGAGATGGAGGATGTAATATTTTTGTGTGAACTGTTCCTGTTGTTGAAAAAGATAAATACGTGTAAAAAGGTGCGCTCAACACGATCCCATGTGGATCATCAATTCTGTGTAACTACTCAAAAAAGTTTTGAAAGGGTGGAAATTAATGGTATTGGTATTAAGACGAGTCTACCTGCCGCATGCGGACCACCATTCTAACTTAATTCAACTTGAAATGTTCGAACATTCTTTTAGAGAACTGGCTTATTCGCCACAAAGTGCATAGGTCCCAGTAGATGGAGAGATGAATGCATAAAACAGGTTTATATGACACTTTCCTTTCAATGTCTTCATGAATATTTTATTATTAGTGGTTGCCTGCACTTTGGAGCATTTTATACTATCAATAGGTCTTATAAATATATTGACGATTTAACTCCCCATTACAAAGAGCTTAACTTTTACCACATGCGCTTGGACGGTGACATGCACCATTAATCTATGTCACCATATTTCATTTGTGACATTGTGCCATAAAAGATAGTATATAATGTTTTCGGATCAAAAGAAGAGTACATTAGGACATTAGGACGCAGGCCACATTAAGTGGTTGTCCATTAGGACCTCACGCAATCGCTAATGCGTTATACATGTACATTGTATACATCAAGTTATTGGGATGCACCAAATACTATATGGCCGGTGGTTTCCAAATGTAGAGGGTGCATGCTTGAACGTCTATATCCATTTCTATTTCACATTACATTTTTCACTCTCACAGATAATTATATTGCCCATAACTATACTTCGCCACCCCTCTCTCTCTGTGTCTCGACCCCGGTTTCGCCCCCCACTACTTCTCACCTCCCCCCCCTCTCTCTCTCTCTCTCTCTCTCTCTCTCTCTCTCTCTCTCTCTCTCTCTCTCTCTTTCTCTCTCTCTGTCTCTGTCTCTGTCTGTTTCTGCCTCTCTGTCTGTCTGTCTCTGTGCTCCTGCACCTATCCCTCCAGCGTCACACTGCCAGTGTCTGACTGTCACCTCTCTCTCTCTCTCTCTCTCTCTCTCTCTCTCTCTCTCTCTCTCTCTCTCTCTCTCTCTGGGATCAACAAACAATCGATTGTCACCTTCGGTGCCACTAATACATCATAAATGACTGTAAGTACCATGGACCCTAAAATCGTATTTGCCCTCTCTCACATAGGTAAACATTCCCACATGCCCAAGCTCAAATACCTCTGACAAACTTAATGCTTCTCTTAAAGCATGAACAACACAAAACCCACTAACAAATACACATTGTTGTGCATGCATTCCCTCTGAGTTCTATAGTAGTCCCACAAAGGCAGCACCTTTCTACTCCCTAAATCCTATAGATAATCTCATCTGATAACCTTACGGTTCGGCCATCCCACTGACCGTATAAAACATGCAGGTACTCATTAAGGCTCCCTTCATTCCGCCTCTCCAGCCCCGGTCTTTAGCCCATCAACCATTACAAACTATCTGCATCCTTTCACATGGACCCAACTGCACATCACACCCCTGCTGACATGGCTTAATTATTCACCTCTTCCCCGCATGGTGTCGCCACCGCTCTGTTATCAGCCATGCCTGGCTGAGTGAGGGGACACATGGTCATATAGACGTCTTTCAGTGTCCAAGTTGTACACAATTTTAAGATGGGAAGAATTGTTACGCTGGTAATTTTTGTACATGAATTGTACTAACTGAGGTGACTGAAATATGTCATAGAACTCATCTCCATTTTCTTGCACTGAGGATTGGGGAGGGTTGGCCAAAACTATCGTCAATGAATCAAATAAAAGCTTCACATTTTTATGTTTATGATTATGGTAATTTTGTTTGGCTTGGGAAGAAATATGTAGACATGCGGGCAGTAATAAAAGCCTGGTTTCTAAGTGCACTTTCTCATTTTTAAAAAGGATTTATTGCTTAGGCTTTCGACATGCACCGTTATAGGTCTGTGTTATTGAAAGGTTCTACTCATTAATTGAAAGTGGCCATGTGAATAATTATGGCTTGGTCAATGGAAGTTGTGTGTATAAGGGGTAGGATGTAGGTATACATGAGCCCACGCATAGTGTCTGCCCTCGTATCTCTTAAACAAAAGTAGACTGGTTAAAAGGTGGGAAGATATCAAAAAGGGGGGAGGGAAGAGGGGAAATGCAACATGTTTATCTAAATTATGAAAACCAATATGCCAAAGATGATTAGTCATTTCTTAGCTGGTATCTGTTGGCGTGCGAATGCTCAATTGTGAATGACAGTTATGGAGTTAGCAAGGAAATGTATATTGATTGATTGATTTGTGTTTTACAGCACTTTAGCGGCACTAAGTGGCTATCCCGTGCTTCACAGGTTGATAATTTAACAGAGGAATGTGTCAGTGCCCGCGCATATGTGCACCACACACATCCTGAGGGGATAGGAAAGAGGAGATATAGACCCTTTTAAGTGGGCTAGGGAAGCCCGAAGGAAATGTATAGTAAGTAATGGCCTTTTAGGGCCATTGTGGAAATAAAGGTCATAACCATGGTGGGAAAACTATTGCATTGAACATTTTGTTTGAAAAACAATTTCATTTATAGAACCTAGCAGTTGAGATAACAGACAATAATGTTTGATTGAATTGTATCAATCATATGAGGACAATAACAAAATGTTTATCTATTCTGTATTAAGATAATATTGATGGCAAGAAAACTACCTTAGAGATCGGCCTCATCGATGAATGATTTTATATAGAAGAGAAGGCAGAAAAGGGGAGAGAAGGGTCATTTGGAGGGAACAGCAAAGCAAGAGGGAGAATAAAGATGGTGGCGGTTAGCAACGTATAATAAAAAAATAGTGCAGAATAAAAAAGAAACAAATTTTAAGAAGGGTGATAACGAATGAAAGAGAGATCAAGAAATAGAAAAATAAAAACCCCTTTATGATAGGCTAGGGAAGACCTCTGCAAGACGTATTCAACAATAAAGAGCATCGTTCTATATGAACACAACCGAGTGGATTACACATCATGTAGACCAGCTAGCCATTTCTCAAACACTACGATCCTACCCCTCTCCCTCCGATTCCAACCACCCCTACGATCCAGTCCAATGGTAGTGATTGACTCTGGGTGATCGTGTATTACCTACGATTGCCTATACAGGTGCATGCCTTTTCCCTCTGTATCTGCTGTAATCGTATTATTGACCCTGTCGGGGACCCTGTACAATGAAGAATTCCCTTCCAATCCTGGCCAGGTCAGTGCGATTTCAGGGTGCCCAAAACTTAGTGTCTGAGAAATGACTTCCAGCTAGCCATTTCTCAAACACTACGATCCTACCCCTCTCCCTCCGATTCCAACCACCCTTACGATCCAGTCCAATCGTAGTGATTGACCCTTAGTGATCATATATTACGGTACCTACAATTGCCTATGCAGGTGCATGCCTTTCCCCTCTATATCTGCACCAATCGTAGTGATTGATCCTGTAAACACTAGAATGCCCTTACGATCCAGGTCAGGATGGTACGATCTGGAGGCACCCAAAACTTAGCGTTTGAGAAATTACTTCCTGGGCATATTTCTCACTGTGTATGGGCCTAAGTGTCACACCTAGAGTTTAAACAGGGTTTAGCTGTTACCCTGTGCAATGAACCGTGAGGACAGCTCGCTGTATGATGCCAACCGTGGAAGGAGGAGGAGGGGGGCATGATAAAACTTTCATCACACCATGACTTCACACACCAGAACCAAGAGCTACCTACCACCAATATTCCCACACGTGTGGGGAAGGGTGGTGTCCCCCCATTGTTTGGGCCCTGGTCTCCTTTCTATTATGCAGCTATACTTTCATCGTAGGTGATGAATGTAATATGCCCATGAAAACCAATATGGGGCAGTTGATTGGTGAGTTATCATTCATGATATGGTGTGATGGCGTGTTGATGATGCTGTGAGTGACAGTTGTGGGGCCACTTTGACGGGAACTGGTGGATTCTTTACTGAACAAAAACACAACATAAAATGTATGCCTCAGGCCTACATGGTACAATAGATTAATGAAGGACTTGTTGACTGTTTCCTAATGATTATTTCAAGGATCTTGGGGGTCCAGTGAGATCTCTCCAAAACATCTCAACCTTATAGACACAAAGATGTTATCACTATGCCCAATACCGCTTTTTCCTATTCATTTATCTATTCATTCATACCTTATTTTGTCCCCAAGGTACACTAATTGAGTGCTAGTGAGTTACTCAACAGCGCAATATCGGCGTATTATGTCCGCTGTGTATATTGGGATGTACATGTGCATATATCAGCATTAGAGAAACCAACCCTCCATCATCATTGGGCTGAAGATATATATATATATATATATATATATATATATATATATATATATATATATATATATATATATATATATATATATATATATATATGTATATAGTTGCTGCGTTACTTCCAAGGAGGTCATCATGGCAATGAGACAACCATAGAAGGATTACATACAACTCATAATTGATTTCTTTATATTCATCTACATACTGCATTGGGATTAACATGTCCATGACGTTCATACATATGACTCTAATAGTTATAGAAAAAGAATTACCATAAATACTCGTGTTTAAGATGCTTCTAATACGCAAGGATTTAAGATATTCGACATTCACAGAAAAAGAAGCACAACTGTAAATTACGATTGGTAATCCTTCTCGTCATGTACCTCAATATTGATTGGAAATTCATAGATGTATTAAGTATATATAAGCTTTAATATTGCAATAACCATCGGATATTGCATTGATAATTAGAGTCAGATGTTTTATATCCAATAGATGCAGACATTTTATGTCCAGTACATGTATTGGATCCTGGTGAATTTATCCTATTATTTTCCCTGAAATTGTAGGATTCAATAATGTCATTTTGTATTCATTTGACTGAGAAGAATTTCATTTTCTCAATGACCTTGGTGACCCAATACTCTGCTGAAGCCATTAGAGATTCCATATAGAAATTTGAGAATTCTTTGACAACCTAACTGATCCAGACCACACAACAGTTTACACAGGTACCTTTTTCTCCATTAGACACTACACCCCCCACCCCACCCTCTTGAAGTTATATACAACATTTATATTCTAATTAGTCAGTGTAGTCAGGTTGAAACATGCACCTGGTTTACAAGGTACAAACTGATTAATTATGGATACCTGACAAAAGGAGGTGGCCTGTATGCTGTCCAAGCATCCACACTGAAAACCTAGAAGATCTGAAACTAGTCAGCGGTGACCACTTTAGGTCCTCAAGTTGACGATACCTAAAACTACAACTTTAGGTAGTCAAAATTACGACTTTAGGTCATCATCCTGACGACCTAAGTCATCAGTATGACAACTCTGTACTGTCAGTATTGTCATCCTGATGACCTAAAGTCATCATTTTGACTACCTAAAGCTGTAGTTTTAGGTATCGTCAACTTGAGGACCTAAAGTGGTCACCGCTGACTAGTTTCGGATCTTCCAGGTTTTCAGTGCATGGTTGTTATAGCTTCAGAGGGCCAGGGTGATGGACATAAATTTTGTTATACAAAGAATAACCAAGAGGAGGATCCCTGATGGAATGAATAATTCCAAAGGAATAGGTAGTATACTATGGTTTGAGAGCGCAATCATTGATTTATTGAAGTGTGTTCTTTTCCTTCTGTGTTCCTCTGTTTATGTGTGATTTAGATCAAATGTACTACATATGTATATAAATATGCAGAAAGGAAAACCATGTTGTCTTTTTTGGAATTATGTGCGCATCATTACTTTAAAGACACCCCCTTTATAGCTTGGTCAATAGGACTGTGCCATTACTCTGATGTCAACACCAGAAAACAGAGTATGATCGGTTTCTGATACTCAGGCCCAAACATGAGTCTAAATGCATACAAAACATGAAGAAACATCATTCATTACTGCATCCATACTGATATATATATACATATATATATATATATATATATATATATATATATATATATATATTGTAGCGGAAATCCGATTCGCCCTTCCTGTAAACACAACACAACTCGGAACATACAAGTTAACAGTTTATTAAACCCTGGCACCTGGCCACACCATCTAACTCCAGATCGGAGGTTCTGTCGTGTTATTTCTCTGCTGTGTGTCCGCCTTGCTTCCTACCGGGAAAACCCCCCCTAAACTACACGCACACGCTCTTTTATAGCCGCCGCAGCCTTCCGACGCTGGTATCACATACCCAGCGTCGGACGCTCCGTCCCTTGGCTCGGACTCCAGGCGCCCGGAGCTCCGCCGGCCCCATCTAGGATGGTTCCGACTCGGCTCCGTGCTCCCTCGGTCTTACCGCCACACTCTCCCCTACTAATATAACACTACGGGGTGAAGTGCAAAACAACAAAAACCCCCCTTATGAGGGTAGCTAACTTCTACATAACATATTTACAAGCGCAGGATCCCCTGGGCGCTGAATAAATAATAACAACTTCCTCCGTCTTGGCCTCGTTTCTTCTCCCCGGACCCCGGAGGTGACTTGGTGAGGAGACTCCGGGCCTCCGGGCGCTCCGATCGCCCCGATGGATAGCTGCTGCCTTTCCCCGAAGGCACGTCAACTGGAACCCGGAGATAACTTGGTGAGGACTCCGCCTCTGGGCGCTCCGATCGCCCCGATGAATAGCTGCTGCCTTTCCCCGAAGGCACGTCAACTGGAACCCGGAGATAACTTGGTGAGGACTCCGCCTCTGGGCGCTCCGATCGCCCCGATGAATAGCTGCTGCCTTTCCCCGAAGGCACGTCAACTGGAACCCGGAGATAACTTGGTGAGGACTCCGCCTCTGGGCGCTCCGGTCGCCCCGATGAATAGCTGCTGCCTTTCCCCGAAGGCACGTCAACTGGAACCCGGAGATAACTTGGTGAGGACTCCGCCTCTGGGCGCTCCGATCGCCCCGATGAATAGCTGCTGCCTTTCCCCGAAGGCACGTCAACTGGAACCCGGAGATAACTTGGTGAGGACTCCGCCTCTGGGCGCTCCGGTCGCCCCGATGAATAGCTGCTGCCTTTCCCCGAAGGCACGTCAACTGGAACCCGGAGATACCTGGAACTGGCCCCGGGATACCGTCTCCGACCTCCTGACGCTCCCTACTGCGTCCACCTGGCCCGGCGTCCCTAGCTCCACGCATCTTATGTACACACGGCTCCCTCCGCCGTCCGCCCGCGACAGCTGCGGCCCTTGTCTGCCTCCGACCTTGCCGCCGCTGCCACCCTCATCGCTTCCGTCCTGCAAGTACCAAACATGAAGCACCCGATGAGCCACTGCTTTCGACCTCTCCGTCCTCGGTAACAGCCACCCCAGTACTCTACCGCTTCCGGACCCTTGCCTCTCCACCCCGTCTACTCGGGGTGGGTTGCCCTCGTCCTTCGCTTCCTTCCCCGCCCCCTGCCGCCGTGTACTCGGGGCCTCACGGGATTCGACCCGTCACTAGGAACAGGATGAATAGAACCACACTTACCCTGTCCCTCTCCGCTGGTTCCGGGCTCCTCGTCCTCCCCACGCTCGCCTCCCTCCGACTGTGCTGGCGACTGCTCCGGGTTGCTCGGCTCTGGCGGCTGCCGCCGACTCCCACACTCATGGCAGAACTTCCCCGGAGCCGATCCCACTGGCTCCCCGAACCGGGTACGATATGTCTGTACGACCTCAAACTGTCCCTCCGGCAGCTGCCGTATCTCGGTGCCCATCCCTCCTCCCGGGACCACCACCAGGTCTGGAGTAAGGTCCGGGTTCATTCCCAGCATCTCCGCATATGCCCGCAGCGTCGTCGGGCCGTCATATTCCGGAACCCAGAACATTTTCTTCGCCCTTCTCGCCCTCGCTAACTCCTCCCGTGGTATCCTCTGTACTGGTGGCGGAGAGACGACTCGGGGCTGGTCTCCTCCTGGTCTCAGTTTACAGTCCGGTACTACCACCACCCGGCTCCCTGGCTCCCCTTCCAGAGGCAAGCAGGAGTCCCCCGGTCTCCCTATTGCCCACGGGGTCCCCTCAGGTAACATAATCGTTGTGATTGTCCCTTCCCCCTCCTTCTCGGAAGC
This sequence comes from Acholoe squamosa, assembly GCA_949317995.1. Lineage (NCBI taxonomy): Eukaryota > Metazoa > Annelida > Polychaeta > Phyllodocida > Polynoidae > Acholoe > Acholoe squamosa. Next base: position 29,726,804 of record OX439046.1, read on the forward strand.
GATGACTTGTACAAGAAACTCGCCCCCTTCCGAGTCCAAGCAGATGCCATGGTCCGGGACCACCGCCCGTATCGGGCTGCCCAGGTCAGCCCTCACCTTCTCCTCCGCCTGGCCCCGTCGTCGTGGGGGAGTCTTTTGGACCTTCCGTAGAGCTACGTGAGGTGTCCCCCTCCGGTGAACTTGGTCCCGGAGCTCTGCCTGCTCCTCCGACCGGTCTCCCTCCGATCCCCGCCCGATCTCCCCTGTCTTTGCAGTCCCAAGGTAAATCTTCTTCTCACTCCCAACGTCCTTTCCCTTCTTCGCTTGCTCTCCCTCTTCGGCCTCTCTCGCCTTCCTCTTCTCCTCCGCTTGCTGCCTTTCCAGCTCCGCCTCCTTCTCCTGCCTCTCCCTTTTCTCCTTCCTCCTCCGTGCTTCCTCCTCTTGCTCCTTCTCCTTTCTGACCTTCTCCTCCGCCTCTCGCCGGGACCTCTCCGCCTCTTCCCTTTCTCGCCTCCTCCCTTCCCTGAGCCGCAGCAACTCCAGGTACTCCTTTCCCAGGTCGGGGTCGTCCCGGAACATGTTGGCCACCGGTTCCTCGGCCGGGGGCTGCTCCCGGCTACTGCCCTTCTCCGGGGATGATGGTAACATCAGGTTCTTGGTTGCTAGACTCCCCCCTCCGATCTCTTCCCCCGAGACCTGTTCCGGCTCGGCCTGCTCCGACAAAGTCAAGTTCCTGGTCGCTAGACTCCCCCCTCCGATCTCCTCCCCCGAGACCTGTTCCGGCTCGGCCTGCTCCGATCCTCTCTTAGGGGTGCTGGTCCGAGGCCTACTCGCCCGGGATGAGGTGGAGTGGTCCAGGCCCCAGAGGTTAGCTGATGTCCCCCCCTCTCCTGACTCCCCCAGCTCCCCCTTTTCCACTTCCTCGGCCGCCGGTGCTGGGAACAACTCGGCCTCGGATGGTTTCGGGAACAACTCATTGAACTGCCTCTCCAACTCCGCTATACTGAGTCCCGCGGGGGCTGGGGACCCCCTCATTCGCTGCAGCATCTGGTTAGGTGTTTCCCCTATCTCTCCGTACTCCCGATGCACTTCCCTTATTATCCACTCCACCTTGTGGAACTGCCGGGGCGTCAGGTACGTCGGCATCCCCTCCTCCGTCGTTATCAAGCTGCCCCCAAGAGTTGGTTGCTCCCCTCCTTCCGGGTTCACTCCTAGTGCCGCTGACGGCTGAGCTTCCAGAGACGCGCCCAGACTCGGCCCCCTCCTCTGCCCACCGCTCCGCGTATGGGGCTTGCCCTCCGACGGTGCCTTCTCCGGCGTCCGGTACCCCAGCAATACCTCCAAGTTGATGGCCGCCAGCTCCGTCTCGTCCCCGCTGATGGTGCCCAGACTGCCGAGGCTAATGGCCGGCGACCTCCACCTACTTTCCGTGGTGGACCCCGAGCCCCCTCCCTCCGGGAGAGTTTTGCTGCGACTGGGCGGAGTTGTCTCTCCGGGATACCTCCGGGTCGGGTTGCTGACTGGGGTCCCCTCCGTCTCCGAGACCCCCGGCCGGGATTTACTCGGGACTGCGACCACCGACTTGGGTTTCCTCTTCCTCTTATCTGACGAGCCCTCAGCCCCTCTTTGCTTCTTCTCCTCCGTACTCTGCTTCCTCTTGCGGCTTGCCCCCGGCTGGACCGCCTCCGGGTCCGGGAGCACCACCTTCTCCGGTTCCCATTCTCCGAAGTCCGAATGCCGGCTGGCAATGTGCGACTTCATATCCGGCAGATAGTCCTCCTTTACCTGATGGCCACAGCCCCCGACCGGGCATACGTACCCCCTTACGTCCTTCTCGTGTGCCTTGAGATGCCTGTCCCTGTTGGAGCGGGAGGAAAACCACCACTTGGGGCCTCCCTCCTTCAATCTGCACCTGTCGCACCTCCACCTCGGAAGGGAATCCGGCCCGGCCTCTAGGGGCGCCGTCTCCGGTCCTCCGCTCGCCATTTCTGTCTCTGATAGTGATGGTTTTCGGTTGTGTCTCTCGTCGAAGTGTTCCCTACAGGGGTTCGCTGCAGACTGGTTTTCGGAGCGTCTCCGCTCCCCTTTATACCCGTCTCCCCTTCCGGAAGCGTGGGAACTGCTCCTCTCCGTCTGTGCGACCACGTCGCTACGTCCGGTCGAGCCGTGGGAATGACGTCTTTCAGCACGTTCCGTCCCGTGCGACCTCCGCCTCTTCCTGCTCCTCGACTCCCTTTCCCACGCCTCTGTGCGACTTCCGCGGGAGCTGCTCGACCTACCTCTCTTTTGTCTATGGTGACTAGTCGAGTCAGCTCTGGCAGCTTCCACCCTCGTCCGCTCCCTGTTCCGAGTCCTCTCTTTCTCATCGCATCCCCCGGTCACCACCACCCGTCTGTCTCCATTGCCGACTGCCATCCTTACCCTCAGCCCGACCCCCCCTCCTCCCTTTATGGTGGAGTCGCTCTCTCCTGATTGGTCGGTACTGTTGCCGGGGGCCTCGTCCGCTCCCTCCTCTCCGCCTACTGCGCCGGCGGTCGCTAGGGTGCTTACATCCACGTCCGCGCCCTTTCCGGCCCTTTCTGAGAGACCGTCCGATCTCTGGGATTGGCCCCCCGGCTCCTGCCGTGCTGGTGGATCCCATTCCTCGGATGTCTCCCCTGCCTTCCTGGGTTCCCCAGCTATCGGTCGCTGGGCCTGGATCATCTCCCTTTCTCTCAAGAGATTCAGCCAGTTGTCCTCCCCTGCTTGTTCCATCATCTCGTCATACCGCAGGAAATTGTTCCACATCCTCCCCCATTCTTTTACCGCTCTCTGCCTCTCCGGGTCTGCCCTTCTCTCCGCCCTCCTGGCCTCCCTCGCCCTGTTTCGAGCTATCCTCTCTCTCTCTCTCTCTTCCTTTTCTGCCTCCGTGCGTCTCCGCCTCCACCTCCCCTCCTCGTCCGGAGAAGAACGGTCTACCCACTCCCTGTCCCCTGACAAGGGGGATTCCTCGTCCCAGGAAATGCTGGTTTCATCCTCCACTGGTTTCTCAGGGGGAGTCGGTGGCCACACCATGGCTGTCACTCGCCGAATGATGCCGACCCCCTCCTCTCCCCGAGTCGCCTTGTTCTGGTCCCGTGCCGGCCCCGACTCCACGGCGCCTCTTGCCTCTCCGACGCTGTCCTCCTCCGGCACGACCTCCTTCAGAGCGTCGTAGTGCACCACCTTCCGGCTCCCCCCTTTTCGGATCTCGTAGACCGCCTGCCCTATCCTCCTCTCTACCCTCCATGGTCCCGTCCAATAAGACTGCAGCTTCGGAGACTGGCCCTTTTTTTTTAGAGGATGGAAGTAGTACACCATGCTCCCCTCCGGGATGGTTTTGTGGTCCGTCCTCCCATCATAGTTCCGTCGCTGCCGCTCCACAGCTCGGCCCACCGAGCTCCGAGCTGTCTCGAACGCCTCCGCCATCTCCCACTGCATCTCCGCCACGTAGTTCCCGTCGGCCTTTTCCGGCCATTCCTCCGGGTAGAGCAACCCCAAAGGCGTGGCCGTCTCCCTTCCCATCATGAGTAGGTTCGGAGACAGACCCGTGGTGGAGTGAGCCGAGGACCTGTACGCCGCCATCACAAACGGCAGGCGGCGATCCCAATCTTTCTGGTCCCTCCTGACCACCGTGGCCAAGAGCATCTCTATCGTCCGGTTCGCCCTTTCCACCATCCCATCACTCTGTGGTCTGAAGGCGCAGGTTCTGGTTTGCTTTACCTCCAACAGGCCGACTATCTCCCTAAACAGGGCGGATTGGAAGTTAGTCCCCCGGTCTGTGTGCAACTCCACAGGCGGCCCCAACCGGCATACAAACTCCTCCACGAAGACCCTGGCTACCGTACTGGCCTCCTGGTTCGCCATGGGATACGCCTCCGTCCACTTTGTAAAATAGTCGGCTGCTACTAAGATAAACTTATTGCCCCTAGTAGATCGGGGCAGGGGACCCATCACATCCAGAGCCACCCTCTGTAACGGCAGCCCCGCCCCGACATGCCCCATCTTAGCTCTGTGGATCGGGACCGCCGACTTCCTCCGGTTGCATGCTTCACATCGAGCGCACCAGCGAGTGGCATCCCGTCGAAAGTCGGGCCAGTAGAACCCCTGCTGCAGCCGGCGTATGGTTCGAGCCCTTCCCAGATGGCCCGCCAGTGGGGTCCCATGTGCTCCCGCCAGCACCTCCGTCCGGCTCCCCTTTGGTACCGCCACCTGGAAGCTTTCCCGGCTCATTGGGCCCACCCATCTCCGGACCAGTACTCCCCCTCGGAGCTCCAGCCTCCCCGTCTGGACCCTCCAGGCTTGCTCCTCATAGCTGAAGTCCCGCGCCTCATCTGCGGTTGGGGCGTGCTCTGCCTCCACCCAACTCCGGACCCGGTGGAGCAGGTGGTCCTCTTCCTGTAGTTTCCTCCAATCTCGTCGTTCTACTTCCACCGGGCTCTCCGCCAGTGTCCCCAGCCCTTCCCCCCGCGCCCGGGACCTGGACACCACTCGGCAAACCTCCGGCTCCGGGGCCCCCCATCCACACTGCTTACACGGGTCCCTGGATAGTCCATCCGCGTTTCCGTGTTGTTTCCCTGGCCGGTGTACCACTCTTATGTCATAGGTGTCGATGATCTGGATCCACCTCGCCAATTGCCCTTCCGGTTCCTTGAAGCTGAGCAGCCATTTCAGGGAGGCGTGGTCGGTCCTCACCTCCACCGGTCGCCCCACCAGGTAGTGCCGGAATTTTCTGAGTCCAAAGACGATAGCCAAGAGCTCCCTCCGGGTTACGCAATAGTTCCGCTCCGGTCGTGACAGCGTCCGGCTGGCGTACGCTAGCACCCTCTCCTGGCCTCCTTGGGACTGACTCATGACCGCTCCCAGCCCTGAGTCGCTCGCATCAGTGTCCAGCGTCAACTTCCCCTCCGGCTCCGGGAACGCCAGGACCGGCGCGGAGGTCAGTCGCCGCTTTAGCTCCCGGAAGGCCATCTCGCACTCCTCCGTCCATCTGAAAGCTCTTCCTTTCTCCGCCAGGGCGCTCAAGGGTTTGGCCACCGTTGCAAATTCCGGAATAAACGCCCGATAGTAGCCTGCGAGCCCTAGGAAGCTCCGGATGTCAGTGACGGTCGCCGGTTGCCCCCACTCCCGAACCGCCTTCACCTTCGCGGGATCCGTGGCGACCCCCTCTTCACTGATAACATGTCCCAGGAATTCCACCGTCCGCCTGGCCAGCTGACATTTCGATGGTTTTATCCTCAGGCCGGCAGCCACCAGTCTCCGAAGGACCTCCTCCAGTCTCTCCATATGCTCCGCGAAGGAGTTGGAGAAAACCACCACATCGTCTAGGTACACCAGGCATGTTCGCCACTGGAGTCCTCTCATGACCACCTCCATAACCCGCTCGAAGGTACCGGGTGCATTACAGAGGCCGAATGGCATGCGGCGGAACTGAAAGAGCCCCTTATGTGTGGTGAACGCCGTTTTTTCCTTGTCCTCTGCTCGGATGTCCAACTGCCAGTACCCACTGGCTAAATCCACCGAGGAAAACCAGGAGGCTCCGGCCATGGTGTCCAGGCAATCCTCCACTCTTGGAAGGGGGTATGCATCCTTGACTGTCACCGCGTTCAGCTTCCGATAGTCCACGCAAAATCTGGTGGACCCGTCCTTTTTCCTTACTAGTACTACCGGGGATGCCCAGGGGCTCTGGGATTCCTCTATTACTTCCGCTGCCAGCATCTTATCCACCTCCCTCTCGATCAGCTCCCTTCTGTGCGGAGCCAGCCTCCGAGGTGGTTGTTTGATGGGTGTCGCCTCCCCCGTGTCAATTTTATGTTCCGCCACCGTCGTGTGACCCCTATCCTCCGGACCGAGCTGGAAAGCGGTCCTCCACCTGCGTAGCAGCTGCGCCAGCTCCTCTCTCCGGCCCATTTCCGTTCCTTCCACCAGTTGGCGTACCCAGTCATCCGACTCGGCCCCTGCGGATCCCAGCAACCGACACCAGTCTCCCGGCGTGTGCTCCGATTCTCCTTCCACCCTCTGTACCGCCCCTAGGGTCATATCTTTGTATACAGTAACGGCCTCCTGGCCTGGATTCAGCACCCGCACCACGGTTGTCGGGCCCTCCGGTCTTATCAAGCTCTGGGCTACCAGGAACTTAGGCTCCCCATGGTGTCCAGCGAGGCCTTCCACCAGTCCCTCCTGCCCGTCCTCCCACTCCCCTCGTAGCGTTCCTTCCAGTACCGCCTCCTCCCCAGCTCCGATCACCGCCGTACGTGAGCTCACTATCCGGCAGGAACTCTCGCCCTCCGACCAGACCAGCCGCTCCCGTCCCAGATCCACCACCAAAGCTTGTTGCCGTATGAAGGCCGCTCCTAGTATGGCTTCGTTCGGTACCTCCACCACTCCGAACGTGAGCCGGACCGACCTGCCCCCTAGCTCCAACAGGGCGCTCCCTTCTCCCGCCAGTTCCATGGACCGTCCGTCCACCGTAAACACGGTCCTCCCTGACTGCTCCAGTGACCTCGGCTCTCCGTTCTTCTGCCACCAGCTCGTCGAGATCAAATTCATGGAGGCCCCCGTATCAATCAAGAGCTGTATGGGGGCCCCTCCTAAGCGAGCCTCCACCAACAGGCCACCTCCCCCTCTCTCCCTCCGTCCTTGCACTATATTCTCCGGCCTCTCTACTCCGACCTCCGCGCGGCCTCTGGCGCAGATCGGCGCTAGTTTTCCGCCGGCTTACTGGAGGTGGGTCCCCCACCACCACCTTCCGACGCGCTCCTCCGGCCTTTCCTCTCTGGGCACTCACGCTTAAAGTGTCCCTCTTTTCCGCAGCCGAAGCATGCTGTCCCCGAGGTCCTCCTCCTCCCGTTTTCCTCCGGGTCTCTCCTTTCCGCCAGCACCTTCACCAACTCCACAAGGCTTTCTAATTTCCTGTCATTGGACAGCAGTCTCTCCGACACTGTTGCATCCGCTGCCCTCACCCGAGTCCGCTGGTCCCCCTCGTTTTTCAAATAGGCCTCCCCACTGATGGCTGTCATGACCGCCGATTGAAGGCTCTTCGGCGCCGACTGGTAGACCCACTGCCTCAGGGGCAGTGACAGACACAGCAAGAATCTATCCAACACAAGCGTGTCCCGGGTGCGGGCATCCGCCTCCGGGTATGCCAAACGCGTATACTTAGCCAGGTCCTCCTGCAACTCCTGCAGATCCTCCCCTGGCTTCCGCTCCCTCGTCCGAAGACATGCCTTATAGGTTTCCTCCTGGTTTACCGGCTCAAACCTAGCTATCAACGCCGCCCTTAATTCCTCATATCCTTCCTGAGTCCCGGGTTTCCTCCCCGCCAGCAACCTCCTGGCCTGTCCCGACAGACTCAATCCCAGAAACACGCCAGCCTCCTCCGGAGACCATTTGTTCGCCTTCGCACAGAGGTCAAAGTGGTTCAAGTAATCCGTCAGGTCGGAGGTCCCATCGTACTTAGTCGGTTTCACAACTGGCTTGCCGCCGGTCCCATCACCCGCCTCCGTAGGCCGACATCTGTTTCTCCCCTTCGCCGCCTCCACCGCCAGCTGAGCTATGGCCTCCGCCAATCTGTCTCCCTCTCTTGCCCACTCCTCTCTCGCCTGGTCCCGATCTGCGTTAGCTCTCTCTTTACTCCTGCCCCTGGTTTCTTCTCCCTCCTCGTCGCTCGAGTCGCCTCGATCATCCGGGTCCCTGTCCGGTCCCCCTCCGGCGGCTCCTAACAGGCGTCTGGGTACTCCTCCTTCAACACACGACCGCCCGGTACCAGCTTCAGTTCGGGCCCCGCCTTGGCGCTCCGGGTTCGGCCCCCCCTGAGCCGCCTCCCCCTGCCGTTCTCTCCTTGCAGCCTCTGCCCAATCTTCCTCCGTCCACCACAGCTCCTCTCTCGGGCCAGAATCCGGTCTAGGATCCTTTCCCGCCACCCTCCAGCGGGGTTTCCTCTCCTGCCCGTTCTCTACCATCTCCGATCCCATTTCCCACGGCCATCTTGGAATCGGCCTGTCACGTCCCTCCTCCTGCCTCTCTGGTCCCGTCTCTCGCCGCGGGGGACCCTCCCGTCGTAGGGTGATCTCCTCGTCTACCACTTCCAGCAAGTTCGCCTTTCCTGCGGTTTCCATCTTCATGGCATCCTTGGTGTCATCCGATCCGTCCATGTTTACGTTGAAGCGGGGTTCGTCACTAGCTGTCACCAATGTAGCGGAAATCCGATTCGCCCTTCCTGTAAACACAACACAACTCGGAACATACAAGTTAACAGTTTATTAAACCCTGGCACCTGGCCACACCATCTAACTCCAGATCGGAGGTTCTGTCGTGTTATTTCTCTGCTGTGTGTCCGCCTTGCTTCCTACCGGGAAAACCCCCCCTAAACTACACGCACACGCTCTTTTATAGCCGCCGCAGCCTTCCAACGCTGGTATCACATACCCAGCGTCGGACGCTCCGTCCCTTGGCTCGGACTCCAGGCGCCCGGAGCTCCGCCGGCCCCATCTAGGATGGTTCCGACTCGGCTCCGTGCTCCCTCGGTCTTACCGCCACAATATATATATATGTGACATGATCTGTGAAAATGGGACTTAGTGCAGGGGGTTCTAAGACCCCTTATCCCAGTACATGTCACATATATATATATAATGAATACTGAAAGGAATACTAACGGGCATTATAAAACGGCAGCCTGTGCACTGCGAATGTAATATATAATGTTTAGACTTGACCGAATTCAGCCTTTCAGGGTATGATATAGGCACGACGCGGAGCGGAGTGCCTATATAAGCCCTGGAAGGCATGAGTTCAAGTCTAAACATTATATATTACATTTATAACACGGTTTCCACCATTAATTCTAAGTATTTACCTTCAAAAATGATGTAATCCATTCATTTCTTATGCGAGTCGACAAGACGGCCCTCCGCCATCTTGGTTTCATGTTGTCGTATGCTTAGGCTGGTGAACTCCTCAAACTACAACACTCATAGACCTACTACTGCGAACACGTCGAGACAGAGCTGCGCCAGTCTAAAATATAATCCATTCTGTACACACCAAGTGGCGGCACCTGTAGTGTTGACAGAATGGGGAAGACGCACGGCAAGTCGCTCGATTCGAAAGTTTAATAATTTTGTATGTTAAATTCAGCCATAATATCAAGTAATCTACCCGACAGGGAGTTAGAATGAGGTTTCAACTATGTTATGTCCAAAGCATTTCGCTATATTTGGTCTATAAGCTTCAAAAATGGAGAATTTACTTTCGTGTCAAGGTAGGTTTCAACATGTCTGCCCCGCTGTCCGCTGGCCGTGAATTTTGGGTGCTCTATCGCCAGATATAGGAACCGATATTATCCATTTTCGGCAATGAAAACTCTCTAACCGTGTTATAATGCATGATAGAAGTGACCTTGAGTGCATTATAGGAGTACGGTGCACACCTGAGCAAGGTCACCATAGATGTAAACCAGTCAAGTACCATTTAATGGTCTAGAAACCTTGATTGGGTACTTGATTGTTTGGTAGGAAATCTACAATGTTTTTACTCAGATGCATTCGTGCATTATAGGACAACAGACAGTCTTGATGTGAAGAGGGTCGTTGTCTATTCTCTAAACAACAAAAGGTACATTAACCACACATAATTGCAGTACATCTGCACATGTATGCATTATGAGGTTTCCATGGGACAATGCAGAAGTAGATGAGTAGGATCAACATATGTACTCATATGTGACCCATCCTAACAAAGTGGTACTGAAGTCGCACATTTAGAAGCCTAGATATAGGCTTCTCAAGTGGTATAGTGTCAAAAATATCAGATTTTTTAAAATTGATATTTTAACATTTTTCTAACCTATGGGTAGATATCTTTCAGAATCCTTGCCTACTAAACTGAATTTAAGCCCCAAATGCCTAAAAGACATAGCTATAGTTTTCTTGGTTATATAGAATTACATGGCAATTATATAGGATTCATAAATTATTATATGTTTAAAATGTCAATTATCTCAGTTTAAACGATTTTTAATTCATCCGACTAAATTTACTGACGGCAGATCCTTAGAGGACCACCTGGTTCAAATATGCAAGTGTTATATACCAAATGAAAGCCAATGCCAATAACTAAACATTTTGTATGTGCGACTTCCGTACCATTTTGTAAGGATGGGTCACATATGAGTGTGATGAGTAAGCGAGATATCAGTAAGTTGGTAGGTCAAAGGGGGAGTGAGTGAGTGAGTGAGTGAGTGAGTAAGTGAGTGAGTGAGTGAGTGAGTGAGGAGTGAGTGAGTGAGTGGGTGAGTGAGTGAGTGAGTGAGTCAGTCAGTCAGTCAGTCAGTCAGTCAGTCAGTCAGTGTGAGAGAATGTGCAAGCTATCAATGAGCATCTAGGATGATGTTTATGACAAGTTGAGCCATGTATACTAAAGAGGCAAGGAGAGGGCTGAAATGAAAGGCAGAACGGAAAAGCCTATACAAGGATCCAAGGTGAACTATCATATGGAAACCCAAAATTACCCAGAGAACCTCACAGCTTTTGGAAGTAAAGAGAAGTTATAACCCATCTGAAATATAACTATGTTGCAACCGGTGTTAGAAAATGACCTGTCAGAATCACTCACTCACTACTCATCTTTCCTTCGCGAGGACCCACATCTTTTAAATGCTCACAGGTATTGGTGTCTTGAGATGCCATATGCCAGATAGGTTTAGTTTGGGCTGAGACTCCTTTGTCCTGTCAATGAGTGCTATCTTCCAGCATTCTTCTAAAGCATTGTTCTGCGCCACTGAAGATGACCCAGGGATCCAGACCTACCCCCCCCCCAACGCATCCCAAGTAACCACAATGTATCATCACTATTGCCCCCCTCCCCCCACACAGGCTCACACACATACACTTCCCTCACCAGACTTCATGATTACAAAGACCCTTGACCAATACCCTAACCCCTCAAGGTCGTCCCCTGTGACGTCATCGTTGATCACAGAACAGGTACTCCCCTCCTCCCGCCCCACCCCTCACGTCCTCCCTCCCTACCCCCACAAGTATCAGGAGAAGTTGTCCATTGACTTGTCCTGTCTCCTTGTTCAGTTCTTCCCTCAATCATTGAAGGGGTCGGTCGTTAAGAACGTCTGCGTTTTGTCAGCGTCCCTTTGATTTCCGGTCAGTCACGTGACTCTCGCACCCAGGTCTCGCGAGATGGGACGAGACGAGATCAAAAGGCGACAGGGGCGCCACCTCGTGAGAAACAGGCGAGTCAGAACAAACGTCGATGGACGTTCGGTGTCTGTCATGGACAGCTGGAAATTAAAGGTGTTGACTGGGGCTAAAATACCTTCATTATTTAAATAATCGCTGCCTGCGCCTTAGAGGGCAAAGAAATCAATGACATGAGACCTCTGTGTTAAAAAGAGGAGAAAGGGGAGGCTTCTTCTTCCCTCCCAGTCCTTTCTTGTCTGATCGAGTCACTTCACAAAGTGTTTTGTCCATGTAAAATGTAAAACATTATGCTTTTGCATAGTGAAGGAATTTGCTGATCATTTGAAAGTTAATGACGAAATGTGAATTGCCTTTGGTCTTTTTCTCTGGGAGTATTGATACCCAAATCGTTTCATTGGTTTTCCTCCTTGTGTGGACGTATTGCCATTGCAATTGAACAGCTAGTTCAGATGTGAATTTGGTCTTTGCATGCAAAGGAGGGTATCTCAAAAAGATTTGGAATTGATCCTGTCGGAGGTGATAATTCCAAAATTGAACTCACTGACCTTCTGGAGTGGATTCCCTCTTGTATTGTAAAGAGGGAGTCAGTTATAGGAGTGGTATAGGAGGGGTCCAGTCTCTTATTTTGCAACTCGACCTATTTCTGTGCAGTTCACTTGTAGCAGAAGTCAAGCAGGGAAGTCTGTTCTTAGGGTGAGAAATGTAGGAGAACTGCAGGATCAAATAGTTCGGTGAGAACTGGTTTCCCAATCTTTTTGAGATACCCTCCAGATGTATTAAAGTGAAAATAGAAATTTCCCCAAATCTACCACAGGTGAACACTGACTGTTACCCGTCTGTTACACGTGCATTATTCACATTGGTCCTACTATTGGGGTCAAGGCTTGGATGACATTAAATATTTTGAATAGTGATAAATTCAGATTAATCTTAGAAAAACCTTCTGATCAGGTTTCATAAATACAGCTATTATATTGAGAATAAACAAGACTCTATCTATACACGTATGAACTTGCATAAATGAAACAAATGTATACATGCAATGTATGAAATGTATCTGGAATGATGCTTTAAAGATACATGTACTATAAGAAAACATAAACAGCACAGGAAGGCAATTCTCAAGATCGTACGACTAAACCCCCTTCAAATTGTAATGGGATCCCTCACTCTCAAACCATTACAGCTCTCCATCTGGTGGTCACTAGTTATTTCACTGGTACGACTGCCCTACCAAACCTTATGTAATTATGGCTTTAAGCGCTGATCATAAAGAGCAGTCGTAGTGCATTAACTACGATCACCCACTGTAATCTTCAGGCATTCAAATCGTAGTGGATGTGTGCAGTCGTACCATCTTGAGAAATCCCCTCCTAAGCCACACAAGATCTGAATGGCATCATCAAATGGTATAGAAATGGGAAGCAAAAAGCAGGGACACGGCGTTTCCTATAACATAGAATGTGGATAGTTCACATGAATCCTCCAATCATTTGTACAGAGATATAAATGTATATACATGTGGGTATGATGTCTGGATCTAAACACATATAATATGACTCTGACACTGCTTCATCCACACTGAATAATTTATTCAATCAGCCCCGTAAGGAATGACCCATTTTCAGTGAAGTTATGTATGGGCATAATTATTCTATTGAATAGTTAAAATATTAACAGATGTCTGTCAAGTATTTGGCTACACAAAATGGGATGTTTTCCTAGAAAACACAGGGATATGGTTGACAATTCAGAGCCCAGCAATGCCAAAGTGATTATGGACCCAGCACTAATAGAAGTCAGTCAGGCATGACCCAAAACAATCCCTTGGACAAAACGCTAACAATGATTCTGATTTAAACCAGCCCCCATATCAACTCTACCAAAGCTAAACACAAAGTGCCTGCCTCAAATGCTCCCTTTGTCTCCTACCCCCCCCCCTCCTCATCCTGTCTCCTCCATACAACCCACCCACCAGCCACTCCTGCACCCCTGCCAGATTTTCATCATCCATATTTGATCATGTTTCAGCCAGAAGCTGGCGAATTACATTAAGTTCCGTTGATCATTGGCGATGACGAGGTGCAGCACTCCCTCCTTGATTAGAAGCGTGGGAACACGAGGGGGGAGGGCTAGGATTGGATTATCCCCCCTCAGGCCCCCTTGGAGAGATTACCCTCCGCTGATTAAGAATCGCACTCGCCCCGTCAATTTGCTGCTGAATTATTATTGGGATGTCAATTACACTAAGCAAACATCGTCCCATATGTTGACCCAGTAGTCCTACGTGTGCCTGGGAGGAGATGTATAGATGGGTAGAGGAATAGGTAGGTGTGCTAGGTGCTAGTGGGTGCCATGAGGCGAAAGGGGGGGGGGATTAACTCAGCATAACAGTACCACCTGGCATGATGCTGCTGCTATAGTTTTGGATGTTCTAATCATAATGAGTTTGGATGGCATTAACTTGTGGCCTTTTCATCTGCCGACGTCTCAAGTCAGCTACTGACGCGAGAAAAGAGAAGATTGTCTGCACAGGGGATTTTCTGCACAAAAATATGAAAAATATCTGTATCAGACTTTGGAAATTGATATGGAATATGTTAGTATCACAATGAGACACACACCTTTAAGATACATCAGCTTTGAGTACCAGTACTGGTAGATTGTGACCCCATATATACAGAGATATGGGACCACATACCTGGGTTAAATATCTAAAAAAAAAAAGGGTCATATTCCCCTCCTGTAGATATTGGAGTAAATCACTTGGTCTTACCAGTGTGGCCTCCTGGTCTTTGGTCATGGTGATAAGTGTGTGTTTGTGAGCAAAGTTCTTTAGATCACCTTCCAAGATGAGAGATTGCTCTACACAGAGAGGTATAGTTTCTACCAAAACATTTTAAAAGAGTACCATATTGGCATAACCCTGGTCCACATCTCAGAGGGCTGTTATGACTTAAGTGTGGCATGTTTAACCAGATATCCCCTTCTAACAGGTCTTTTTGGGTCTACGCACTAGTCTGCTTGTTAGTAAAAGGGAAAGATGTCCAACATCTCACTTTAAAGTGAGAGGGTCCTCTAATTTCATCTTTTTTTCTTTTTTTTTTAATGGAAGTTGTTTTTGTTGGGGTCTAGAAACAGCTTAAGACCGTGAGAGTCGATAAAACATAACAACTTTGGCAGCTTTGAAAGAAATAAACCTTCTGTTAAATAAACCTGAAATAGATCGATTGACCTGTGAAATGTAGCCAGGAGGGTGTTGCAACACATTAGTCTGAAAAGTCACCTGCCTTGTCTAAAATAGAGAGCTGCACTATTAAGCGCTGGTTCCACAGACCTGAATCGGTTGGATTAGCACTAATCCGACCGATTTTTTTCTATACTTTTGATATATTATAAATCATCGGATTAGGGCTCTTCTGACCGATTGTATGGCTGTGGAACCAACGCTTTAGGTACCTACTTGTGTCACACACTCTATATACTATACTGACTGACTTCTCTCGAATAGGTATACCTACTCAAATCACCCTTTTCTAGCACCGTACTAGCATGACCACTAGTGAGCAACACAAGTGAAAAGTTACCACTACATGAAAAGCCAGTTCTGCAGGTAGTATTGAGGCAACACCCTCCTGCATGGGTTATGAATTGAGTCTACCATAGGAGCCAGTAGCTGTCAGTGACACACCCACATGTATTGTGACCAATGATATATAAAATGGTCTAATTCTATTGGTTATCTATCAATAACCATGTACCATTCTGACAATAAATACACTCTGCTGCCTTAAGGGGTTAAGTCGTATTAAATGTGGCAGGGGATGAGACTTGGGGCATGGAATTTTAGTTCAGACCATGAAGTCAGTACACTGCAATTTGATACTTTAACTTAGGTCAAAAGGGAACTATGATCTTGCCTTGAAAATGTCAGGCATTGTCTTGATATTGGCTGCTCTTTTCAGAACTCTGGTGCTTGGTGTCCATCTGTAACTGAAAATACTTAAATTTCAGTTCTTGAATTACTAAAGTGAAAGTGATTTTCAGAAGGTTCCTCATGTACACTCTAAAAAATGTGTTTTAACTAAAACATATTTTACCAAAACACTTTTTGGTAAAACACATTTTCATCATCTAAACACTTTTCCTAAAACACTTTACACTTTTCCTGCAAAAGTGTTTAGGTTTGTTTATAAAGGTGTTTTAATACTTGGTTCCAATCCAACTCACCAGGTGACAGGGACCACCTATGATGGTACTATTGTAACATTCATATGGACACAAATGTCTGAATTTAAGTATAAATGATAATGATACACAGCATCCTGATATAATGTAACATGGACACTTTATCTTAGAATGGATTTGTAAAAAAAAAATATCTAAAAATTACTTTCTCAATACCTTGATAGAAATGTAACCCATGATAAACACCCATTTTGTAACATTCAAGATTAATACATACATCCCAGTCCTAAACTCTCTGACTAGTCGGGAGGCGTGGCGCAGTCGGTAGCGCGTCCGCTCACAGGCCGTAAGGTCGTGGGTTCGGTTCCCGGCCCGGCCGGGGCATAGTGGTGGTTCCAAACGTCGCCGTAAGGTGTCGTTTGAGTTCCTCCCTGCTCTGGCTAGGCTGTGCTGGAAAGTCTCTCGGCGGTCATGGCAGACAAATGACTTGAAACAGGCCTGTCCATCTCTCACTATGCCTATGTAGTGACGGATGTTAAAGAACCATTGCCTCGGTAAATGTGTAGGGGCGTGATTTCTACCTTCCCATAGATGCGGTCACTATCATACCCCCTTCCCATTAGACTAGGGTCCGGGCATGCAACGCCACAAGGGTAATCTCACTTCGGTGTGGATACAACCTGCAGGACCTCTCACCCTTGAGTGTCGGCCGCAAGGAAGGCACGAGGTGAGATAAAATTAGTCACTCACTCACTCTCTGACTAACTCTGTGCATCAATGTGTTTGAACTCATCTTGACTGTAGGCCAAGTCTGGTTAGCACAGAATCAATGTTGATAACTGGATGATCAACATTCATCAACTTGCTATCAACATAACTTCAATATTCTCTACCTGCCGAGAAACAGCAATATGCAGTAGGAAGGACTCACTAATCCTAAAACTGGGACCATGGGTTAATAAGGAAAATAAAATAATAGCAAGGGCATACATTTTAAACACTTTCTGAACCTAAACACTTTATTCTCAGAATCATTTAAACACTTTTTCATCTAAAACACTTTTAATCAAAACACTTTTGAATTTTAAACACTTTTTAAAAAAGTGTTTTGTGTTTTGCCCAAAAATGTGTTTAACAAAGTGTTACAAGAAAGTGTTTTAAATACAGGTAAAAGTGTTTAAAAACAAAACACATTTTTAGAGTGTATGTAAAATCACCTTCAAAGATGTGAGCTTCCCTGAGCTACTTAATTCATTTATGAGTTGCCCATTTTTAAGTTGTCCATTTTCTCAAAGTATGACATGCAATAATACATCAGAAGTCTAAATATTTATTGATAATATTACCATTTGCCTTGGACATATCAAGGTAATTAGGAATTGTATTCAATTACTGGCGATTCCTCTGTTTCAGCCCACTAAGCACATAAAAGTGGCCGCAATTTCCCTTGATAAATGCGATAAATACGCCTGAAGAAAATAATCACCAAGGGAAAATTCGATTTTTTTCTTATCTTATGTTTCACCAGACATGAATCATACCTTCAATATTCTAGAAGAACTGGACTTTTTTTCAATTTTCTAGTTAATTTCCCCAGTTTATTCCTGTTTCTTCTTTTTGTGAGTAAAGCTAAGCCTAATTCATTAGGTTTCTTGGGTGTAATATTCTATTAGGATAATCATGGTTTCCTTGTCCCAACAAAAGCCTGAGTCAGCCCGGGTTGGCTGTGTGTATACGATCTGCTGGTGGCTGCCATGTTTTGGCCAACTGTGCTGGCGTTGGTAGCCCCTAATTAGTTTGCCCGCGCGCAACACTAGACCCCCGAGACGAGGGTAAACAATCTCAACAGAGCGCCAATCACTGCGATGGGGATTTTACATTATACGCGCTAATTATTGTTTACCGTGTATTAATATCGCCCGCTGACCAATATCTCTTTACCCGCTGTTAATTACTCCGCGCTAGGAAATAGTCCCTCCACCTACCCCTACCATCCTCCCATTGCCAGTTTCGGACACCAACACACATACATACACCCACCAAGTCACACATACACATAGCAGTCGTTTATGGTTTAGGCCATGGAGAAGGTGGTATTGGAGAAGGACCGAATCCCCCTCCCTCTATCCCCCAACCCTGGTCGTGCAAACACAGCTGAGATCGAACGCGGATCGAATGTAGACCGAAGCTATATTCGCCAGCATGTTAAGTTGGCAGCAGCCCTGATGAATTGATTAATTCGTATTTGTGGCTAAAGAAAACATTTTTATTCTCCCAATAAAAGACGCTAGTTGGATTTCGCCCTGGAGATATTATATTATGAGGGAGTCTGAAAAGAGGGTGCGGGAGGTGGATGAATGGGGGTTGAGGACTTCTAAAGACGGTCGCAAATTAGATCTTCAGTGAATGGGAGCAAGCAAGTTATACCGTCACACAAAAAGAAGAAAATGGAGTAAAAATATAAAACCCACAGAGAAAAAATATCACATTATAACGTCATAATCCCCCCTTTTCTTCGAGCATGCTGGGGTTTCCGAGGCCACTTAACTGGCTTGGAAGGCACCCTGCGTCGCCGTCAATGGTTTAATTTTCATCTGTTTACTTACAATTATTAAAATCGACCGGTGGACAGTAATCTTACACGGAAGCCATTAACGCGCCAAAATAGCCGCAAAATGTCGGCTGCCAGAACGGAAGTCGGGCCTCAATGCACAAAAGGGGTAGAAACTGTCTCCGGCTGCAATGGATTCTCTACCGTATTCCTGCACTACGAAGCTGGTGCTTTTTTATGTCTGAATTGATGTTGAATGCACCTTTTATCTAGCTCAAAAGTGACAACTTATCCCTTGATGATATTAAATTGCGAATTCCCAGAGCCAAATTTCATTTCCATTCACTTTAAAAAAGAAAGAGGAGACAGGCTTAATTTCGCGGGGAAATACACACGTCGGTTTTATTCTGATTACCTTATATTAATTGCCCCATCCAATGAAAATTTAATCTATTATAATTAAAATCCATAAAAACCTAATAGTTTCATTGCTCAAATCAGGAAAGCCATGGGGGACTTCAGTAATTTCAACCTTCAAGGTCAATTTCTCATTTAGTAGGACTGCCGGTCTGCGTTCCTGAATCAAATAAATAAGAGATGCACTATTTCTATCTTTAATCAAAATTATTCAATTTCAAGAGACTAATAACAGACTACTTTGTGTGCAGATATTACATACCCCCTGTCCATACAATATGAATCAAATATCTCATAGTCAGATATTAGGAAATAAGAAAGATTCATTGCACTGGGATACGGTTGTTATTAAAGACAATGGCAGGTTACAGTCCTTTCAAAGACCAATACCATCCATTATGTTAGTGTACAGTTTTGATTAGGTAATCTATATGAGGTAAATATTAGGAAAGCCTACTCTGTATCCATGGAACTGATCCCCAGAGTGTATAAGTATGTCTGCTCTGACAACAACCTCCCTGCCTCACTATCAAGGTTGAGGGAAAGAGGAGAGAGACTTCTGTTTCTTGCATGGCTTTCCTATAGGCCTCTCCAGCATTGCCTGTTGTGAGTAGCCATGAATTAATTTCTTAACAAGAAGAAATGAGATAGCACGATGGTTCCATGTACCATTGACTGCTAGGAATTCTTTGTAAAATTTACACTTGTTTTTTTTTCTTAAGTAAAATGTCTATCTACATACTGTCCTGAAAGGACATTAACTTGGACTCCTTTACTCTGTCCTCGCACCAAACTTTTCTCTTTTGGTTTCCTTCTCCGGGCTTTCTCCTTAATACATACATTACATCCGATGATGGGGGGGGGGGTACTCTCCTTTTTTTTTTTTACTATTATCCTTTACTGCTTATGAGATTATATAACATTGATTAGGACCATTTTATTTATCATTATACCAGTGTTCCGGCCACATTGGCTATACGACGAAAAACATATTTGTATGCGAACATTTTCAGCCATTCAAGAACAACATAACATGCACTGGATAAACACTGCTGCACGGCACCTCTGTACGGTAGACACTCCATTATATAGGATTCAATAGAAGTAGTGCAGGGAATGATATTGAGACTTTTGACTATACGATTTGCTTTTTTAGACCGTTCTGACATCCACATATCATGAATACCTGTGCCCTGTGTATGTCGGGGCCTATAATATATCTTGCTATACATCTTGCGGAGCTTGAAATATTATCATGGTTATTACTATTTTACCATAATATCTAAAAAATAAAATCCAATAACTAGCCAATGCAATAGAAAGAAATATAGTGTTATATCGATAAAACCACGAAACTCCTCACATCCAATTGGCCTTATGTTACTTCAATTAAACCACTCTGGTGTGGCCTTTGTTTGCTAATACATGGAGTATGGTGTCACATATGTATACCTCTGCCAAACAATAAAGGAGGCAATATAAGTACTAATGGTGGGAAATCAGAGAGGACTGCAGCAGGCACATAGCCATCCTGCTCCTGTGTCAGCAGGCCTTTGTCGAGTCTTTATTAGCAAACCAGCGATCAACAATAAACCGATTTATTGCCATTGATTACCTGTCTCATGTAGCAGGTATTATCATGTGCAGTATTTAGTCAACAATGAGGAGGCTCTTGTATCCCATGGATTTGGAGGGGGCATGCTATTCAGAGGAATATTTCTATATAATGCACAGGTGTGTCCACGGTAGCTATATACAATGGAGTATTTTCTTTAAATGGATTCAGATTCTGT
Source organism: Acholoe squamosa (assembly GCA_949317995.1). NCBI lineage: Eukaryota > Metazoa > Annelida > Polychaeta > Phyllodocida > Polynoidae > Acholoe > Acholoe squamosa. The sequence goes on from OX439046.1 coordinate 29,746,963, forward strand.
CAACGTTGAATAAGTGTACGTCAATAGACTTACGACTACGACGTCTTTATCATTGGATCAACATTTATGTTGAACTTTGTTGACAATTTAACCATCCTGTAACATGATTGTATTCTTAAGCTTCATTCATCTGATTTTGAACGTTTAATCAATGTTTTACATGTACTTCGATCTGTGCTGTCTATATATATATATATATATATATATATATATATATATATATATATATATATATATATATATATATATATATATATATGCCTGGAGGGCATTTGAGAATGATAGCAATTGTTACAATTTTGAATTACCCCCATGGCCTCTTAATGAAATGTTAGCTCTCGAATCTGACCCCAATATAACAATGTTTATACCCTCCCCAAAATAAATTTTTATGTGCACATAATCTTAATAGCTGAAGAAGACTTAGTAAAAAAAACCGACCCCCTCCAAATCTGTTTGCACTGGGGAGGTTATAAAATTCACACTGATACGGCATCTATGCATGGATGTCGTTGTCTTACTTAAGCTGCTGGCCACCTATGTGCATCATGAGGTTCATATTTAACCCCTTCTCAATGTATATACTGTGACGATACCTCAACAGGACCTATCCCAACATGTTTGACATAATTGATTAACATGTGCTTCAATTACTGGTGTAGGGATTTCACAGGGGGTCTCAAACATAACATGTGTGTAACAAAGAAGACATTGTGTACCTTCTCCCACGTGCTAATTAATAAAGTCAATCTACATGTCAATAACAATTTTATTTATCCCATCCACCATGTAATTAGATACACAGTATGTCATGCTATATTATATGTTTAATAGAATTACTTCAATATGAAAATCATGAAACAATTGTACGTCTCATTCATCATGCAGGGGTATATTCATTCCAGGAGTTGCCTTCTAACATGAATAATATGAAAGAACTGTAAATAACTAGCATCTGTATTCATGATGAATACAACTGAAACAGCAGAATTATATACAGTTAATGAGGCCATGGATACTGACAAATGCATTTCTTTGGTATGAATGTTTATAAGTCATACACAATGCTATAGCTTTTCTGAAATTTACCCAATTCCAAGTTGACTTCCAAATCAGCAATGTCCATATGACCCTTGACGATCCAGACTAACTGGAGAGGAAACATTAACCCTATTCACACAACTCACCAAAACTTGTCAGTCGAGGCAAATCACATTCGAATTCGACTCCTCCAGGGTGGAGTCCTCAAGGGGTAAGCTGGCCCCTCTTGTACTGCCTAGGGTAAGCCTACACTAGTGGAGGGCTATGGGGGCAATTGTCTGTAGACTTTTCTTACAGCTTGAGACTGCATAATGAAGGGCAGGGGTGGGTGGTTGGTGAGGGACATGGTTCTCTGATGTGCAGCTAAACACAGTGTTATAATAAACATTTCCAGAATAACAACACAACTGTTCAGTCCATATTTTCATACTGTTTGTAACCCATTAGCTCTTAAAGTATTTATCATACATGTACCTTATTCTCTAGTGTGCTTTATTCCCACCTAGAAAAGTAAAGGGGCCACACTATGAAGGGCATCCTGCTAGAAGAGAGACAGACACCTTTACCTATCTGAATGAACTATAGATTAAAATTGAGGCTATGAAATTCTCATTTAGGACAATGGTGTGATGACCGAGGGGTAAATATGGGTATATGTACAGTATACACTGAAAAGTAGGGCAGCATGAAATAAAAAAAGAAGTTAAACCCCATCAAATTTAACTTGTCAGGCCAGGCAAAGACTTTTCATGTTGACAACTTTGGTGGCTATGTTGACAACATGGCCTTTCACCACTCCAGCTCCATCTGCCTTGGCCATATAAACTCGTCACTATGAAGTGCCTGTGCCAGGGCTGACAAGCCAGTTTTGATTGGGTTTAACTTGTTTATTTTATACTGCTCACTTATTAGAGGACCATAGCGATCCTACATTTTTGTGTGTATACTGAACAGTTTTCCTCAGATAGTCTTCAGTCACAATTGAACTTTCCATCAACTGATAATATCGATGTGATGTGCATTATTTTCTATAGGGCCAAGGCCAATTTCTGTCCAATTATCGCCATACCTGGCTGCTGGATGGAACCATAGTCACCACACCTGTAGAAGAAGGTAGGATATTACAGGTAAGGGACGGGGTACGGGGTGGGGGTAAAGAAAGTGGGAGTCTTCACCTTGTTAGTGGCCCACAAAGGCAGTCTACAGACAATTATCATGAAATTCACCTTAAGAAGGAATGTACAAGGAGTGATGGGAGGTTGGGGGTCACCTGGAGGGGTGCTTATCAGTCTCATTGGCCACCTGTCATCCTGGCCACCCTACACTCACCTCCAAATCTCTACCTGTACACCCAGAGGAAATGACTCCCTCTGATAAGGGCTTTGAGACCCTGCCTTCATGCTAGCGGGGGTCTTTACTCATTGGAGCCAATTGAGGGTATTTGTGATGGAGAAAGTGGGGGTGGCATTGTACAACCTAAATTCACTTCCTCTATGGTTCATTTCAGTACAAAGGAGGATATTTTGGTTTATGCTCCAGGGCCGTCAGCTGGTTTGCGAGGGCAGAGGCAGGTTAAGAGGGATGAGAGTCAAACTGTGACTGAGAGGGGGTTGTTAGGGTAAATTGGGAGAGGGGAGGTGAGAAGGTGGGCTTTGAAGGGGATCATCCAGGTTACCCTCTCACTCACCTCACAAGTCTACCACGCCTCAGGTAAAAATGCCCGTTAAGTGACGTTAATAAAATCACTTTGAGCCCTAATGGGTGGAGGGCTAGCTACCTGCATTGGCAGATGGTACTTCATAAATGATATCCATCACTTTGAAGGATATGAAGGATTTTTATAATGCACGAGAATATAGGATACACGTATATCATAATATTGTATGAGAGAAATATGGATTATAAGTACAGGATAATAGTATGAAATCTCTCACAATGTCTCCTTGCCATGATGTTCTTCCAAAAATTCAAAGCTAATAATGGGATGGTGGCTGAAGAACAGAACACAGCATCATGCATGTTCGGGAGGATATAGATTCCATAAAATAGCATGCATAACTTGTATGATGAGTTACTTCATCTAATATCTAGTTGTAAACGATTGCAACAAACTTAATCAGAAAATCATTTACCATAATTCTGGTGGGAAACATTATTCCCTAACCAAAATAGCCACACACTTCACTTGAAAAAGATCCATGTCGGAAGCGGATGAAAGAGAAATACCCCGTTAGCTGCAAAGACCTCTTCCCCTTTCTCCCTTCCACCTCATTCCCACTCTGTATTCAAACCTACCCTACACCCTTATCCTTTTACTATACACAGGTACGTATAGTGAGGTGGAGGTGGGCTCAGTCAGCCTTAACTTGATATCAGACTTCCTGTCCATGATTGCCAGTTTCAAACAGCAGCATTATAATAATGGAAGATCGTGTGTCTCTTGGTTTCGGCTTGCTCCTCACCCTCATACAGGGACCTCCATTAGTACTCTGAGCTGTGGCCATAATTTACATTCTACACAGAAAATGAGCACATTAGCCTCTCTGGTTTCAACTGAGGATAATATAACATTCTGTCAATAGGTTATATGGGGGTACATCTTGCATGTGTTGAATCTCATTTTTAGTATAAGGGCTATTTGTTTAAGCTCCTTATTATTAATGTATTTGTGTGATACTTTCATCGCATGTACTTTCGTTATCCACAGCAGTGATGTCATTACGTCTATATATAATTATTGTATACATCATAATGTAAAGAATTGTAGAGCTTCTGAGGGTCCTGAAATAGCATGGACTTTACATACCTTTTAAGCTAAACGCCATCTAATAAATGATTGGGAAAATGAACACATGCATGCACTCCCTCAGAGTGGCCTAAAAGAATGATGTCCATAGGTACATGTACTACATCATGGTATGTAAACATGTATTTGCCTCAGTTTTGTAGGTTCTTTGGTTTGGCTTCAATGTCAACAGAATGTAGTCCCAACAATAGAGCTAACATCGGCAAAGCCATTATTTTCTACTATTTCACATCAAGGTCCTCACCTTACTGACCTTCTTTACTTAGCCCATGTAATTTCCTATATTACCTGCCTTTATCCCAGTACAGATAGAAACTCTTCTTAACTCTTCTACAGTCACAGGCCCATAGAGGCTCATTTCAGCTTAAGTCTATCTTTCCATGTCCTCAGATGCAATTAGGTTATAGTATGCTGTGTAATGTATATAGGAAAATGTGAATGGTTTCTAACGAATCCTGAAGTCTCAGAGATATTTTTCATGTGCATAGATATGTTATGTAATTTTCTTCCTGAAGTATATAAGTAAAATCATGGGCAAACAGTAAAAAAATGCCTGTCCTCAAATCATATTTTCATTTTTGAAGCATACTTGTAAAATGATCTTTGATAGTAATACCTCACATATGTGAATAGATCAAATCATTATCATTTCAATTTTCTAATACCTTTTGAATTTTGAGCCTTTGGTAAATAGATGATTTTCTATGAATTTATTTCTGATGTCATCAGATTTTAGTTCATTTCCGAACAATTAATTATAAGTTGCCTTAAATATATGATCTAAATACTTAAAGTTAATTGTGTTTAGATAGAATAAAAGTACTTAGAGGATGCTACCTAATGGCCTATGGCATTTTGGCAAGGCGTACATTGTAAATAATTCATGACCATACAAAGTTGTCAAGGTACCAAATTAAAGCTGAAGTATAGCCAGATCTGATGGTGTTATATAATCTTTGGCCATGATTATTATTCATTTTGTTTCAGGTGTGTAAAGTCAAGTACCATATTTCCTCTTGTGTCACACAATGTGACAATGTGTGCCTTCAAAAACGACCCCCAAAAGATAGACTTAACATTCCCACTCTGTACTCAAACCTACCCTACACCCTTAAGATAGGTGGAGCCTATCTATCATATAATCTATACTCCAAGATAATATTGATTCATGATGTTTGATTTTTAAGTGTACTGAAATTAAACTCTATTAAAGTATACGATGTCTCCCCTGCCTGGAGTGCCTGTAAATATTGTCCTAAAGATTTATGCATTGTTAGAACAAGTTTATGGAAAAGTCTACCACCATTGTCATGCCTGGGAATAGAGTATGGCCGTTAAAATCGTGAGCAAACAATGGCTAACTGCTATAGTCCAAGGGTAGCACTTAGGAAAGAAATAACCGGTACTGGAACCTATTAAATTCACAGTTGAGTTTTAAAAGAAGTGTTTAGAGCTTTCCCTTAGTCAAACAACACTGTTTACTGAATAACAGCATGCTAAAATCACCACTAGGTTGAGGTAATAAAAATATGCTATACAGGTGATATTCTGTGATGTATGTGCGTTTATTATAGGGCTAGAGGGGACGGAAGAGTTATGTGGAGGGGCGATACTTTTGATGTTTTACTAAACTGTCGACCCATTGTGACGGTGGCTCAAGGTGAGGTTCCGATGGAGAGACAGATAAAAGGGGGCGCTACCTGAGTACTGCTTATCAAGGTTCTTATCTCTACTTATGCTTACTTATCTCTCTCCATCTCAATCTGAGATTTGGCTCTTGAAAGGGTGATTACCCAAGTAACAGGGTGGTTAGGGGACAGCACTTCAATGTGCTATTTCTGTCGCCTCTCAATGGGACCTCACCATTGCATTAAAATCTCCATGTATACACTTTGATAGAGGCTATGGCTCCCTATAATAAGGATTGAAGCTAATGGCAGTGAGCGATAATTGAGGTATTTTACAGCACAGAGTGGGAATTGTACCACTAAAGCCGCAGCTGTCAAGGGAGCCATTGGTAACCTAGACATAACATAAAATGCACTTTATTCACAGCACACACTCTATGGAAACCTGAACTTAAATACTTTTGTGCTCGTGAAGTATAGAGCTGTAAGGGCTGTTTTCCACCATCCGACAGGGTACCTCTTTCGGCCAACAGCTGCCCCACTCAACCACCTTGGCCGACGGGGCTGCCATAGGGTTCAATGGTGGGGTATGGTCTCTGTCGGCCGAAAATAGTATCTACTATGGGTCTAGCGGCCGATAGAGGGGACATATCGGGTGGTGGAAAATGGCCCTAATACAGTTGACAAAACACCTGTGGAGTGTGTGCTTTGGCAATTGGTTCCTTTCTGAGATCATTGAATAAATTGCGGCACAGTCGGTCGTTCCTGTCAGTAAAATGGTCCCTCCACACAATTGTGGTGACATCTCGCCACTTCAGAATGGCATGAGAAAAATATGTTCAATGAAAGAGACTGAGAGGAGAGGTAAAGATATATCCAAGATCAAATCTAAGGATATACCAATGAAACCAATGACCTTGGAGTGTGCTTGTCAAATTCTTTTTTTGGAATAATCATAAGTGGCTTTACCTGAAAAGCTTGCATGTATGATGTTTTATGGCCAATAAACTTGTTAAACTCAAATCAATGAATAATAACCCAGTGAACATCAACATCCTTCATAAAACCATACATTTATGTCTACCTCAACATACACATGTCTGTCTCTAACCACTATGCACAACAGTCACTTTTAGGATTGAGCCTCATCTCCCCATTTTCCCCCTGCAACACTCCAAACTCCTTCTGTTGGACATTTATTACTCCAGCCGAGCCTAATGGTGTGTACATTTCTGGTGAAATGGATCACTCCACGGGGGGACAGGTGGGGAGACGTGCGTCTGGGCCGAAATGTACACAAGGTACCTAAAAAGGGGGGAGATTGGGGTCACGGGTGGGAGTGTATCAGGGTACCTAGGCGATGAAAACAGGAGGTCAACCCCCACTCCCCCTTCTGTATCCGCCCTCTATACCAAGCTCCGACTACCAGCTGGTGGGAGATGCCAAGGTTCCCACGATTATACAGGTTATTGCTACCTAGCACGCCCTGGAGGAGACCATGGAGGTACTTGATGAGTCTTAATGTACCCATGGAGGGTGTAATTTGGGTGTATGTATACCGAAAGCTCTTGGAATATAATGGATAGAACATATACATGATGACCCAATGTTAAGGGTAGGGGTGACATGAAAAGTTTCTTTGAAAGTGTTTTATTGCTTGTAACATTTTACGTTTCAGGAATGACAGTGCTTTATTCTTTGACCTTAACTTTCTACTATTAATTGACAATTATTCCATCCCATTGCACCCACTTAAGAAGGGGAAGTGACAGATTTGCAGGATTGAAAATGTAAGTCATATACATCATGTCTGGCCTTTTAAAAATATGAAATTTACATCCATAAGTATTTGTTGCACACTAAAGCCACAAAACAACCACAGCTTATGCCTCTTGGTCCCACTCTTGGTAGAGCACTTTCAGATAATACCTGCAGTCCAGCTATAAACAAAGGCTAGATCAAATAACACAACTTTACTTTGAATATTTCAGAACAAAGCCTATTAAATCAATTATCCTAATCCCTTTTGTGGAACTGGGAAGTTTTCACCTAACCAGACGTGGCAGACTGACACTGCAAACTGGATTAGAGTAGATTGTCCAAAACTCGACCACTTAGCTGGAATATCTTAGGTGATACCTTATGTTGACGACCCCTCCTCCAGAACGGCTATTTTCGAAAAACTATGAGCATGGACTTAACTGTAGCGAGGTCTTGTCCATGTAGGGAGAATACATATCAGGTACTTGTTCTACGATATCTGAAAGATGTTCATCCAGGGTGGTTGACTCTAGAGGCCAAACAGCTCAGTGGACGAGTTTTAGGCGACCTACCATGGATGGAACTCTGGGATGGAACTACACCCAATCCGATTGACTCCGGATCGAGGCTTGTCACCTGCAAGGTTCCATGGACGGGATCTGGCCTCTATCCACTTCCTGTTCCGGCCCCGACCTGACAACTTCCGGCGTCTGCAAACATGCATATATCTCAACAGAGATCAGCGCTAGTGATTACGTCATGTGATGCCCATAGTGACGTCATAGACGACATCCCCGACATACATTATGAGTTGGGATCACTTTCAAGGCGGAAGACTTCATCTTGAGACTAGGGTGTCCTTGAAGTAAAATAAATGAGAACATAGACGCTTAATGAGAATAATATTGCCTTTTTATTATACGTCTGGATGCTCGAAAGTGAAATATTATTTTCCTCCAATTTTCAGAGTTTGATTATCATTCAGTCTCCAGAAGAGGAGTGACAATAAAATTGAGTTTTATTTATAACCTATACCGCAACCTTTGTGAAAAGTGAAAAGCAAAACAGAAAGAATATAGACTGTATGTTTTGTTCTTTTTCATCAAAACGAAGTCGAACAAATGCAGCAAGCCAAAAATCAAACAATAATCTAATGGGAGCGCCGTGACCACCATGGCTTCGTTCTGGGCCACTGCCATCTTGTTAATAATTGGAAGTGACAAAAAAGTGGCAGCGGAGATTGTTCACATTTTGCAATCATAATTGCTCCCTCCCCCTTAATTCTTAATTTCTATCTCCCCAATCCCCAAAGTCTCCTGTCTCTCCACCAGCCTCCCTACTCTCTTGCCTGAGGGGTTCACAGATGGCGCGGCAAGGGTTGATTTGGTTTTTGGGGGGTGAACTGTAGGCAGGGTGAAGAAACCAGACACCATAATAGTTTGCCACTTGTCACCCTGTTAGGTCCTGTACTAGGACAGGGCTGTTAACTTCAATTGTGGCTTGCTCAACCCCCCCCCTGATCACAGCTGTTATCAGGACAGAATCGACATGATGAAATTGACATTGGGGAGGGCGAAAATGGGTGGAGGGAATTAAGGATGGGGTAGGCCCCAGCCCCATCCCCTCAGACACCCCCAGGGGTAGGCTGCAGGCCTGTCGCGTGCATGACAAATGGGTGGATCAATTGGTTGACATTTAGGCCAGACCCAGCCTAAACACTGCTCTAAGATTCGTCATGCCAGGACTACCAATCCCTCAGTTGTAGGTCTTGAGCCTAGTACATGCACTAGTTGATTAATTAATTTGGAAAATCCTAATCGGGGTAAATGTGCATGTTCTCCTTTTCCCTATAGAGGGTGAAGGGGCTGCGCCCACATGAGGTCCTTTACATACACCAGTCGCGGATCCAGGAAGTGATCTTGGGCCTAAGTTAAACTCTTAACTATAGGAAATGTGGAGCTGAACCTTGACTGTGCCCCCCTCCCCAAACCAACTTTTCTTGCCCCTCCCCTCTCAGACCACGCCTTTTGGATCCGCCCCTGCACATCATAGCAATAATGTCTCTGACACTTATTAGGGATCAATTTCTTGTGTCTAGACTCCCTTCTGATAAAATAAGATTAGGACCACACCCAAAATCCCTGTTTTATGCACTCAAAATAAAGCCCCTTGCGCCAATGAAAGCAACAATATCAACCTTTTTGGTAAGGAATGACAGCTAGATTGAACACCACCAAAAATACTTCTCTACCACCCACCATACATGTCAACTAAAAAGATCCACAAAGATAAACTTTATCTCCATCACTGCTATGAAACATATACCCGGACACAGAAAAAGTGAGTGACAGTGTTGGTGATAGCTTAATTGTATCTGCTTTGATCTTTATATTTCCCCTCAAGCCTATTTCATACTATGAGGGATAGGAATAGCAAAAGCATGCATGTACACATAAATATAAATACCAGGACCCCTCACCCCTGCCCCCTATCATATGACCACCCAGCCACATTAATCACTCTGGGAGGAGACATGCACAATGGATGCTCTACACATCTTCCTACAGTGTATCCTTTTGGGATGGTTACTCACAAGACACAGTACACACAGTACAAGCTTCCATAAATTGTGTTTGAATAAAAACCCACATGCCACACCTAAGCAATCCGCTCAGACCGAGTAACAGTATACTGTTGGTCTTTTTCCTGTCCTATCCACCCTCCTATCACTTACCTACCCTCAGGCCATAGATGGTGGTTTTTCAGTAAGCGTATGATAAGGGCTGGGTGGAGCTAAGCCTTCTTCTCTTCCCTTCCCCAGGAGGTATTTGGGACTCTAACCCTTTAAGAATTGCTATGTTGCCTTGGGTATTTTCTTTTATCTTTGCTATATGTAAGAACATGAAGCATAATATTCCCTAACAAAAAAAAATAATCATGCTTGGATCATGGAAAATGACTTAAGTGCTTTCTATTCAACTACAATATATTCATCACAATTATTTATGCATAAATGCAGCACTGAAGGACCGTGTAATGTATCATTCCGACTGTGTGGCTGTATACAAATGGGATACAATGCCATTTAAGGATTTGAATGGTGAATGAATGCAATACAGTATTGGTGTATGTCACTTACCAATGCTGCATTCTTGCATCATATCAGGAAAATGGACAAAGTGCCTACAGCTTTGTGAAGCCAATAAAGAGTTGTTAAGTGTGTGTGCCAACCCACATCCATGCAGCCATCCCCCCCCCCCAATACACACAGGAGGATCGAAGGGAGAAAGAAGAGTCTGCATCTGAAAGAGAGACCCGGGGATGGAGGAGGAGAGAAACCACCATCCGGGGAGGGGTAGAAGGGGCAGGGTGTAAAGTTGCGGTGTAGAAGAGAAAGACAGCCTGAAAGAACCACAATCAATTTGAAACGGGAACCCCGGGTGCAGCCTTTGCTTGCCAGAAATCCTGCTGCGAAAAGAAACCAGAGGGCACGAGGGCGAGACAAGTCGGGGCGCAAGGTAAAACAATTTTCTGTGGGTGAAACCCAACACCAGTTCTCTTGTATGGGTAGTTTTGAGGAAGGAGGGGGCGTAGGGGCAGGCGGGCATGCGGCGATAAATTCTTGTAAGGCCAAAAAGTGGTGTGAAGCGGTATAAAGTTTCAGGTGTATGGATGGTGGGTGGGAGGAGAAATAGGGGGAGGGGAGGGGGTCTCTGTACCATTGTTGGGCCCTGAGGCGGTCGGGTCGACCGGAGCAGGCTGAGTTGCTTGAGCAGACGACATTCGAGAGTTTTGGCGCGAAAACCCACACGCGGCACACCAGCAGTGCCGGCGCATGTAGGTGTAAAGGGAGATCCAGCAGCAAATTGTAACACCTACAGCCAAATCCAGGCATGGGAGAAGGAGGGAGAAATAAAGCCGGGGTTCAGTGTAACATGGTAGGGTGTTTGAAAGAGAGAATAACACTTAGAACTGGCGTTAGGCACAATTGATAGGTATTATGATAATTGATAAGGCCAAAAAAAAATTGTTTCCGGTAACATGGTACAAAAAGTTGAGGTAGGTAGGTCGGATTTTTTTTTTTTTTTTTTTGCTGACAAATATGTTGGCTGAAATATTGAGTTTTTATCATTGATAATGATCAATATTAGCTATTATACCTGCCAAAATGTATAAAGCTTCAGTATAAATCTAGGGTTCCTTGCTTGGATGGAAGGGAAATCTTAAGATACTAAAAATATATAATGAATGTGAAAAATTATGAATAATATTGAAAAAATTATGAAAAATATGAAAATTTTCTTCAAAAATTATAAAAAACTTCTTCAAAATTCTGAGGTCGGCCCTGTTTGGCTGAGGTAGGTCGGGTTACCGGAAACCAAACTTCTTTTTTTTTTTGGCCTAGTTTAAAGTTGCCTGTCGTTTGCAAAGCATTGCTGACAAACAGTGATGAAATTTGGTGTCAAATAGATAAATATGGTGTTCAAATAACTTAAAAAAGTCAACAGAAATAGAAGTGATACAAAGGCAAGATATTTAATGTCAATATTTGTACAAATCAGGACAGTACGAAAAGGGACATCTTGCAGGGACGAGCATTGTTGGTTCGGTGATGGATTTGCAGGGATATAGGCAGTTCTACACTCATACGGGCATCAGAAAAGCATACAAACGTAGGGACCAAACCACCATGCCTTATCCAAAATTGGTATCGAATCTGTCAGTTGTTTTGCGTTGGCAACATCTAGAAGACACTACAAAATGTTATATTCTTCTTAACAATCAACGCATACACTGTCAGACTGGGGCAAGGGTTTTACAATAGATTGCTTCTATTTTTGGAAAAAAAGTAGGAGTTGCTGTTAGTACAATTCCTATCCCCCGATGTGGATTGCCCTCCGGGATTGCCCTGTACCGGGTACAGTGGTCTTTATAGCCCATTTATAATTGGGGCTAAGAGTGTAAGTCTATTTGTCCTTTTGGAATTTTTATTTGCACTTTTATTACCTTTCCCTCGTGCAGATTTGGATCACAAAATCTTTTTCAACTTTCCTTTCACTATTTTGCATTGTATACCAAAAACAAAATATCCAGCTCAGCTCACTGAGGTAATTCACCGCGGACTTTTTACAATAAGTTTTAGTCTACATGAAACATAGGGCCACCATTGAATAGCTAATTTCCTGGCGTGGAGCACCAGACTTGCAAAAGAGCACCAAGAAACTAAGGGGGATGGGAAGGGGGGTGGGAGTGCATGCATAAAGGTATAAAGGATAGGAATTACTTCCTCATCATTGAATCCATGGGAGAGGCTACAATTCATCTGCCTAATCCGTACAGAGAGTGCCGGCTGGCCTGTTGGCAACCCAGGGACACCGTCAACACGTGTGAAAACACCATGTGTGGCCCATTTCCATACCCCAAAGCTGTCCCCGGCCCAAGCCCCAGCCCCAAATCCCTCATTATGCAGCATATCTGCCCCTTGTCTTTTGTATTTGCCCATCGCAATTAGAAAACCAGGGGGATAGTGTGCGTGGGTGGAAGGTAGGGTGGGGTGGAGGTTGGTTATTGGTGAGCTGGTGGGGTGGGGAAGGGGGAAAAGGGGTCCAAGCAGAAACGCAACATGTGCGACCTATCAATTTACACGACACTTCTTATCGACTATACACCAGTCGTGCGGACAAGGATCGATTTGATTGTTTAACCACCTCTCCCACTCAAATTTCTCGATGATATTTAAAACCGCCGGAGTGCTTTCAAAGACAGCACCTATGTACCCATTATGATCACAACTCTATGGTCGATAAGATCTAAAAATATTATTAGCGCCATCTGTGCATTGGATTAATATCATCACGGGTGGGGGGGGGGTGAATATTCAATGTCGTTTTTTGTTATTGGGTGTGATGGAAGTTAATTACCATGCATTAAGGGGTTGCATGTCAGATAGGAGCTTATCTATTGAGCGTGTTATCTCTTTGTTGGATGGATGCTAGAAGATAGGGCGTGGGAATAGCAGAGGTGATGCTCTAATCGTTATCTTCTCCATATCGTCGCCAGTTGAATGGTAACTATGGACCTGGAATTCCATGCACCACAAAAGAAAGTGTGCCCGCCATATGGGCTGTCAATATGCATTTTACGGTGTTGCTTCCGTCAACTTCATGAATTGACGTACAGTTTATTTGTCTAGGGTTTATTCTTACACTGTAACACTATGCATTTAGTCGCAAAAAAATGGCAAAAAAACAAGGCTTTAAACAAAGAAAGTGTGCACCTTTGTCTATAAAAGAGTGACCAGGAAGAAAATCATCTTTTATATTTCAAGGGAAGAAATAGTTCGCCATACTTTGGCAGCAATGGTCAATCAGAGTCTTAGAAAATTAATTAGACAAGGTTTACTGTACGAGACTAGATCGTCATCAACTGCGGCAACAATAACAACAGTAACATTAATTAGACAAGGTTTACTGTATGAGACTAGATCATCATCAACTGCGACAACAATAACAACGGTAACATTAATTAGACAAGGTTTACTGTACGAGACTAGATCGTCATCAACTGCGGCAACAATAACAACAGTAACATTAATTAGAGAAGGTTTACTGTATGAGACTAGATCGTCATCAACTGCGGCAACAATAACAACAGTAACATTATTTAGACAAGGTTTACTGTACGAGACTTGATCGTCATCAACTGCGGCAACAATAACAACAGTAACATTAATTAGACAAGGTTTACTGTACGAGACTTGATCGTCATCAACTGCGGCAACAATAACAACAGTAACATTAATTAGACAAGGTTTACTGTACGAAACTAGATCATCATCAACTGCGGCAACAATAACAACAGTAACATTATTTAGCTTAGCAACAGCAAGAATAGCAGTAAGAACAATAGTCTTACAACAGACCTGACACTTAATAAAACACTACCATTGTTCCTACTGTTCTTTATTGCCACATGTTCATTCCACACCCACAAGGACAATTCCTCAAGTGGTGCTGTATCTAATAACGACCTCTCTCACCCCATCCCTATCCCTTGTCGCCCACCTCCCCGACCCCAATCAGTGACCCCTTTTCCTTATTGTGTTACTACTAAACCTGTTGCGTCGTAAATTTCATGACGGGCCGTCGGGGTCACGACCTTGGGCGAAATCGACATCATGGCCGTGCGAAATCGACATCAATAATGGCCGCGGCCCTAGAGCGCCGATCCTTAGTTAATATGGTTGTGTACATTTTCGTGTCTTGCTTAGGGAATGGGGAAAAGATCAGCTGATTTGATAAAGGCTTGAAGAGTCTGTCGAGGCCGGCACCTGCCGCGCTTCGGTCCAAACACCCAAGATCCTTTACACAATGTTGTACTTTTGAGTCTTATTTTGACGCGGATAGTATTTGAAGACTTTGTATGATATTGAACTTCCTCCGGTGTAGTAAAGAGTATGAACATTAAGCCATACATAAATTGTTGTGAACAAATGTTACCACATTGTTCTGATGCAATAGTGCATTTCCATATACTACTCACAGAAGCCATGGGGGCGTCCAGGCTCCCCAGCCAGGCTGACCTTGCCTTCTGTACTCTGCTCCCGGGTCTCTGGTATACCGTATTCCTGACGCATTCAGTTGTTTTACAGTTTTGTATAGTGACGTTATATTGTTAAAGTTCCTATTTAGGTATGGAATAACAATAAAGTTTAATAATTTAATTCCTCTTCCTTGTGTTTTTGTTTCACTTATCAAACAACCAAATTATAAAAACTGATACAGAAGGCCATAAAAAGTTTCCATTTTCTCAAACATGTTTAAATGTATATGACACATGTCTGAATAGATGCTGAGGCGGTAGGGTCCAGTCAATATGAAATCAAAGGAAGGTCTAATGGTTTGACAAAGTTCTCAAACCAACACACCTGACATGCCCTAAACATCCCCATGTGGGTTTGTTGACCTATGGCCTGCCGCCCCACCACGCTGTCACCTCACATCTAACCCCTGCCTGCCTCTGTCAACTACCCCCACTACCTGACACCAACTACACCCTATCTTTTCACCTCTCATCTCTTATTGCTATAGTCTCCATTCCCTCTACTCTATTACTTACCTCTCCCCCATCTCCTAGTGCCATTTCACCTAACATCTAGACAGCTTAGTGTCCTGTTATGCGTAGGGCACAGCCTGAAATGAACTGGAAAAATAATTAGATATTTGAACATTTTAGACAATGTCTGTGCGAAGTTTTATTTTAGAATTATAGTGCTTATGACTGCAGAATTATATTCCAGGAGTTACTCATTTGTATACTTGTTGTGTAGAGTTCTTTGATGGATTACAACAGTGCCTGCACTCATCAGCGTAGAGACCATTTTAGAGTAAGATATATGGTCAATCAGTAGAGTACCAGCATCATGGAGGCCTTCTGATTTATAATGAAATCACCTGCATGTACCCTAAGTAAATTATACATTAATGCCTCCATATGCCACGCCTCCCTAAACATAATATACCATCGACTTCAGTCACCCTCCACCACCTATACCGCCCACCAAGCCACCTACAAACCCACCCAGCTCCAAGATGGTTCATTTGGCCATCTTCCGGCATATGGCGCCTCTTGCCGATAGCCTTTACTGGCATCGCCAAATCGGGCGCGAAATCAAGAGATTGTCGTTTTATCCGGATAAACATTGTACGGTTCAGAACCCAGTCTACTGTCCATCTCTCTGTGCCATGGAGACCTACCCATCCCCCCTCCCCTACTCCTCCCATACCCCGCTACCAGTCACCCACCCACCCACCCGTGCCTCAGCTGAACCCCATCCAGTGTCCCGGACACGGGGTAATCAATTTCGTCGCCGCGGGCCTAGCGGTGCCAAATTAACGTCAGTCCCGATGAGATGGAGGGTGCCTTTAAGAGTCAATTTCGCCGGTCATCAATATTCACTTGGGCGGGCAGTGATTTAATTATAGAGCGACTGAAAACGCACGTCGCCGGGCAGCAGGGACGGAGCGCCAAATTTACAAACAATTGAGGGCGACACATCATGGGGCCGACGAAGACAAATGTAGGTTGGAACGTCCGGAGCAGGGAGAGCACAGAGCGTGTGTGTGTGTGTGGGGGGGGGTGTGTGTGTAAACTGAATAGAAGGATGCCCCCCCCCCCACAAAAAAAAGGAAAAAAGAAAGAAAGAGAAAAAGGTTTCGGCGGAGGGGGGATAAAAATGTTATATAAATTTCTCTGACAGTGAAAAGTATGTTTTCTTTATCCCTTAGATTATAGATTCGCAGATAGTATATACCGGTAATCCAGAATTTATTTTATCCTTTGTCACCATGGAACACCCCCTCGAATGGAAACACAAGGATTCCTTCAAAACACTGACCAACACGAGCAACTCACGAGGCAGTAATCTGGACGATGGTTGACACCGAGCAATTTGCAGAAACTGATTTTCTGGTAAAACCACACAATTCCCATCACTGATTGCATCACATGTGTCATTTGTTCGGTCGGATGCACCCCAAGTCTACATCTGGGATAGGATCAACCCTCCCATCCCAATCATGTTTCACCCCACCCCGGGAGGGGGAGGAGGGATACTCAACTCAGCCTTGGTTTTGGGGACCAACTGCGGTAACGACCCTGAGGAGCAGTGTTTTTGTTGCGTCAAAAACTCATTTGGGTGGGTGGGTCATGTAATCGCCCCCCCCCCAACAGAAAACAGAAGAAAAACTCAATATGCCCTAAAATATGTACATATTGAGATAAAATTCCTAAATTTCCCTTAAACACATTCCCAATCCTTCAAAAATACAAAAATTTAAATATCCCAAATCTTTTCTGGAGAAGAGGCCCCAAGAACCTGATAAATGTATTTTTCGAAATAATACCCCTAGGACCCCCCCCCCCACCCAACTTCAACTATGTTCCGCCGCCTTTGGGGATCCCCAGTTCTTTAAAAAAAATTGAAGCTTTCTCATATGGCCAGAAAAGGTGGCTGTAGTTTCTCAGTTGCTACCTACCATCATACTGTCAAAGTCAGTCAGACACCCCCCTCCCCTCGGCCATCCCAACCAATAGACCACACCCATCCTTACACACAGATAGTTTAACCCTTTCGGGACCGGATGATGCCTTTAATTCATATTCATTGGATTCACGAACCCATGGTGAGTGATGCACGGTGCATCATTCCAAACCCATAAACGGTGCATCAATCTCGAAGGAGTTGTCATGATGCATCAAAAGGGTTGCATTCTATAAAGTTGACAAAGGGCATACAAGTGGCTTTGTATAAATATATCCCTGATGTCAACATAGGGCTCAAATCGTCAAGAAACTCACAATGTGCCAATTATAGTGACTTTATGGCGCCTGCAGAGCTACGACAACTCAACCAAATCCTGTGTGCATTACTACATACAGGGGCGGATCCAGAAGGGTGGTTTAGGGGGGGGGGGCACAGCCAAGAAAATTTAGTCTAGGGGGCACAAGCGGGTTTTCAGGCCACATTTCCTATAGTTAAGAGTCATAGCCTGGCCCAATTTCAGGGGGTCCAGGGGGGGTGGGGGCTCGTGCCCCCTAGGCCCCCTGGATCCGCCCCTGACATTATTAGAAAGCAATCTCTGGCGACAGCATCTATCTCCAGTAAGATGGGAAAGTAGTCTATATTCCGATCGCCAGTGGCAGTCTCTGCATTTATGTACTATGTACCCTTCAAAGGGATAGGGACGCCACACACACAAAAAAAAGCCTGAAACATGACTCTGGACGATAACATGAAACCCCAGCTTTCTGACGCGAAGGGGCTTCCACCAAATTTACACGGCCACCGGACAAATTATTCTCGCAGTTAATATGGAGATGGAGAGAGGAGCTTGCTACTACACGGGAGTAAGGGCTGCTCCATAAAGTATGTCACGCATTTTAGGCCTGTTTGGACACCCATTTACCGCTTATTCACACTTTTAGTGAAGTTTTCAAAAGTTTTACTACTGTAATAGATATGAGCCATGTACACCCTCTCACCCCCTCTGCTAGGCGTTTGTCAAACACTACGATCAGAGACTCCCCACTACGCATTGCGCACTATGATCCAGTCCATTCGTAGTGAGGGCAGTCAGTAACCCTCTGTTACCTACGATTGTCTATACAGATGCATACCCTTTTCCTGTATATCTGCCTCAATCGTAGTGATTGACCCTGTCAACCCAAGAATCCTCTTCCGATCCCAGTCAGACTGGTACGATTTGGGAGTGCTAGTGTCTGAGTAATGACTTTCTGGCGAAATGATAGTGAGATGTAGCTAACTGCCGATAGAAGGACCCTATCGGGTGGTGGAAAACGGCCCTGAGAGTTGAAGAAGGAGGTTCAGGGCCAGGGAAGGGGGGGGTGGACTTTTGAATGTGAAGTCTGATGAGGCAAGCAATGAAAATGGGCGTGTAGGTGGAGGGGGGGGTGATTGTTTTGGGGATCTCTGTCCCGTTCTACTACTCCCACCCCAACCACCAGGATCATCACTCCCACACTGGTCAGAGTATTAGAAAAGGAGTGGAGGGTCTGCAAGTGGGAGTTTGTATCACTCCCTCATTCCGTCCTCTGCCCGCCCCACACCCCACCCTCAGGCTCTCCTTGTCAATTTAGCACTGCGCATGTCCGCCTAATTTCATTTCCGGTGGGGGAGGGGTGGCGGGAGATTGGGCGCCGTGTACTAAATGGACGCCACTCGACCTGAAGGGACGATAGCGAACGCCGCGTCTGTCAGAGGAATTTTGTCGCCGACTCGTCGTCGGTCTTATCTCCTGTGCCGATAAGGAGTGGGGAGACTGCTCTGCCAATTTCAGGGGTTGTTGGGGTCTGTCACCGGACCTCGCCGACGACAGCGACGTAAGGCGGCGTCAGCGCCACCGGAACAGGAAACGTTCACAGCTTCTTTATTTCCTCCGTTTGAACTCTCCTCACTCGCAGGTGTCAGAAGAGGTGCATATGGTGTACATTCCCCCATCCTAGACATGGACAACTGGCAATTATGGCGGGTAATGGTTGGCAGCTATATAAGATTATATATTTTAGCTAAAGTGGAGAAGGCTGCTGGTCATATTGGGTGAAAATTTGGTCATTTCTAGAAGAAAAGAGAGAGAGAGAGAGAGAGAGAGAGAGAGAGAGAGAGAGAGAGAGAGAGAGACCGACCCTTCAATCGTCGTCGGCTGCGCCAGAGCTTATCACAGCTTTCATGATTATGATTATGCAACATGCTATGCCACAAAGCAAACCTGATTCCAAAAAGTTTCATTAACTTTCAAGATAAATTATTTCTCCTTCCTGTAAGCCCATCGCCCATTACATACGGGAAAATTCCTCTCGCATTCAGAGAAATAGTCAGGCTGTGTAATGACAGATATTTCCGAATCTCAAACACCCGACACAGGATCTATAGTCATGGTGGAAACCAGAGAAGCCACGTTGAGATGGTGATCCGCGCCGGGGATCCGCGTCTTTTATCAGGAAGATGTCGTCAACCCTATCTAGCCTGCAGAAAAGCGAGCGGAACTGTATCTATGATTGAGAAAATGAGAAGAGACTTGTTATGAGCATTTGGGAGTCTCGGTAAATGAGAAGTTCACGCTACGTGTCAAAACAAGAAACTGCAGAGTTGGTGAAAAGTGATACTAGTACATATATAGATTAATGACTTTCTGGGTTGGGTTGGGAAGTTTTCGCCCTAGAGATACCGGATTTTCGGAGGGGATGCCAATCGCTTTGTTTTGTGCAATCAAAAAAGATCTTCTTACATGGATATGTTAAGTCAAGCTAATAAACCTCTAACCCCACCCCCTCAAGAAAAAGGACATATCTTTTAATATGTGGGCAGTTTCAATACATGTTAAATGACACTCCGCCTCATGTACTTCGGGTATAATTATGTTAACCCATAGAGTGCACACCTAGGGCCTCTCTGTACTTCTCCTTGGTTAACCAAGTCAAATTAACATGCAATCCTTTTATTTGGGGTAATATGACACATAAACATGTACTTTATCCCGCATTAAAAGGATTTCTTTTTTTAATTCAGTTATTGGTAATGTGCAGAAGGGAAGGAGTTTGCTAAGACACCCATTGTGTGGAATATAGAGTTAGATAAAGCATTAATAGAAATTAAACATTCCCAAGTTAGAAGACTGTTTAAAAACTTGCTATATCTATAAACATTGGTATATAAATACACATTCTTTAAACATGTTGGAAATTAAAAATGTTTAGATTGAAAAAGTGTCTCATAATGTTGGACAAGAGAGTGTTTAGAAAAATGTTTAGCTGTTAAACAGTGAGTGTTTACTCTTTCTACAGTGTTGCTTATGTTGCTTCAACAGGAACCCCATGTAATAGGCGATCAGGGTTTTCTTGTATCTACTGTATTCATATTGTATGATGTGTGTTGTGGATTATAATGCATAAATCAACATATAAACTAGGAGGGGGTTAGTAGGGAGGAGGGATGACATGTATGGAAGGGGGGCAGGAGGGGGGGTTAAGGGTCGCCTATTACACCCATTTCAATGGCTTTTTTCTGGGGTAGACATCTCTACCATAAGGTTGCTGTTAAAAGATTGTATCTTATATAATATATGTGCGACCAATGGGGTCTAGATATAACAGTGATGGCCCCCGGGGGGCACTGATTCTTTGATTGGTGGTACCAACTGCGAAACTACAGCCCTCTCTCTTTTGCCAAATCACAGCCCCTTTAAACACAGCTCAATGTTTACAGCCCCCCGTTTTTGAAGAAGCCTTTTTGGGGCCCTTTTCCATGTAAATCAAGGTTCTGTGACAATAATACTCAGGAATGTCACAGCCCTGGAGTGAGAACATGGAATATTCAAGTCACTTCTGTTCCGTGCAAGGCATAAAGGTATTAACAGCCCCTCAATCTGGCGTGCGGGGTCGGTACCACAGTTCGTACCCAAACTGAGGCTCAGTGCCCCCCCCCCCTGGGGATGGCCCTGAGATGTACTTGTTGCAAAGAGCTACTCTATCATGATGTACACAGATATATTTATAAGTGATTCATAGGCTGCAGAATTCTGGATAGCAGCATAGGTTAAATTAAATTCTATTTCTATATTATTGTACTACATGTGTAGCTTTGACTCGTTGAGTTGATATACTATTTATTTGTACATCCAGTGAAGCATTATACATTCTTTTCTTCTTAGGTTGTTGTGATTGGTAAATCACTTAGCTTGGGAAGGATTGGTATCACAGCCCGGACCACCTGCTAGCCATTTCTCAAACACAACGATCCTACCCCTCTCCCTCCAATTCCAACCACCCCTACAATCCAGTCCAAACGTAGTGATTGACCCTTGGTGATGATGTATAGGTACCTATGATTGCCTATACAGATGCATGCCTTTTCCCTCTGTATCTGCTGTAATCGTAGTGATTGACCCTGTACAATGAAGAATTCCCTTCCGATCCTGGCCAGGTCAGTACGATTTCAGGGTGCCCAAAACTTAGTGTCTGAGAAATGACTTCCTGGAGTTGTTTTGCTATATTTTTCCTGGATTGTCTCTATATGTGACGTGAACTAGGAAAAGGGACCTTAATGCACCCTTTTTGCAGATTGTGTCACATATGGAAAACCATTTGTACCTTGAGTGATGAAAACAATAAGACCTTTTCAAAACTGCAACTCAGACCTTTTCGGTGGTCTAATCCCACGTTCCCTAACTGAAGGTGCGGTTTAAATGTTGTGCGGCCTACACGCGGGATTTGGCGCAGCCCATGTTTTTTTTTTCTCCGAATAACAGGTGGACTCTTCAAACAACACTTCCTATGAGACCGCTGCTGGATTCGTGTATGCAAGAACTTAACATGCACCGCTTGTTCTTTTCACAAGTGTGTATGTCCTGTGTGGACTGAAATTTGACGAACCATTTACACCTGGTTGACAAATATCCCTGAAATGACAACAGAAGGTTTGTCCACTTGCAGCGAACAAAAGATTAGGAATTGATACTTAGTTTATTTTGAGGGTGTGTGTGTCGGCCCTGGGACAGTTGTAACATAAGATATTTAAATCATTGGTGTTGTGTGACTGTGTGAAAAATTTTGTTCAATTCAAAGGAGCTCTTTCCTGTTAACAATGATAAGGCTACCTTATTAAAATAACTTGGGTTACGGGATTCAATGGCCGAAACTTTGGGCGGACCAATTTGGGCGGACCAATTTTCCCGGCAGCCAAGGGCAAAAAAAATGTTCGGCCAAAAACCCATAAAAAGTCACGTTTGTGGTCATCAATATCTTTTTTTGCATCAAAAGGTAATTTCTTTTGGGGGGATGCCAAAAAAAATCTCATCGGTGGATCTGTGGTTTGTATTAAAGGCAACGAGCAGTGCAGTACTTGATTACAGCGGTGCACCATGGAGGAAGTAAACCTGCTGCATCATGTGACCATATAAAATGTCCTGAGAATACACTATCAACTATGTATGGTTGACCTATACATTGACACACGCCTTCATCACTAAAACCCATAGTCCACTTGGCCTCTGTTGGCCCCATGAACCATACAAATCCTACATAAAATCTGGCGACAGAGGCCCACTGGACTATGGCCTTAAAACCCGCGCACCCTGAGTTCCAGGACTGCTGAAGGTCGTATCAGGGTTCTGAAGTGGTCTAAAAACTGCGGCTTACACGTGGAGTTTTTCTGTAGGCAAAGGGATGAGGTTGGTAGGAAATGGGGTGGGGGTAAAAGAGTGAGGGTATAGATTTGAGATCAGGAACTCACCTGTGGAGAGGATATGTGGGTCAACACGGTAAAAGGTACACCCGTGAGGGGGTGCGCGGGCATACCTTTTACCATGTTGATCTACATATGATACCATCAGGCACCAGGGTATTCCCTGACAGCCCCAGCCTCCCAAAAGCAAAAATACGTACCGCATTGCTTCGGTTCAGCACCCAGTAGGATTAACATGAGAGGTATCTATTCTTACTCCAGGCGTTTATACACGACCGCCGTTTATTGGTATTTGAGAATAGCATCTTGCACATTTATCTAATTTCAACACCACTTCTCGCAAAGTCTGAGGTATTTATTCAAGGCTGCAGAAGCCCCTTTTGATCAAACCTGGTGTTTAACCGAATCTATATGTTAAAGAAGAAAACACACCCATTGGGTGGCGGGCATTGAGAGCTGCTGCCCCAAGACCATGGGAAAGACAACCCCAGTGTATGTCTGTGGGTAGCAATGTTCATCCAGCCCTAGCCTAGCCAGGAGACGATAATCATCCGCGCGCACTCTAAATATTTGTCTTCCATTTCTCTGGCCACACAGGACTTGTTTGAACTCCGTCAACACCCAAAAGGACATCAAATACTAACAGTCCCAACAGGATGGCGCCACGTTTGATTTCCATTCTCTTTGTTGTGGAGTCGGCCCCAAAAGACGCTGCGCTCCCCTCTTGTATCCCATTCTTGGATAAATATTGAATTATTGTTGTGCGCAGAAATCCAAGCTTGTGTCGCTGCGCAAATAAAAGCCACCTTCAATGGCAGCAGACGCATAGTAATTACGAGCATTTGGAAATTAATCGAAAGGGGAACAAAGGTAGGGGAGGGTCAAATAACCTGATCTACTTTTGGAGGTGGCGTCCCTTTTGATGGGCATTCCCAGGGACGCCCTGGAGGTGGGGACTGAGCTACTGGAGGAGTGGTGATCATTTGGGTTATGGGGTGATGGGGACACCAGAAGTGGGAGGGTGGGGGGAGTGAAACAGATTAAAGCATCTATAGGTATACACATTAATCATCAGTACGGAATTGTTAATTGGTAATTACTAATTTTCCCCCAACACAGAGACCCCACTTTACTAAATAGTTTGACCCTGTATTGATAACTTCCCATTGTTTAGACAAAAGACACATGAGGAAAGAAATCAGTTAGACATGGGAGTTGGCATTAATAGAATGGAGAAGGAGGGGTGTACAAAGCATGGGGGAGGGGACCGGGGGAGGGGAGCTAAACTTCTAACCTTGTCAAATATTTGCTGCACATGTTCAGGCACACCACATGTGGGCTGGTCATGTCCGGTTCCGGCTCACATACGCCCTCTCGTGAGCTCCTTGGGAACTAACGACAGCCCGAGAAGAAGCCCCTCGGCTTGCCCATTAAGGACGACATGATACATTCAGATTAAACCTCATCGTCACGATGCACCACTGCAGTGCTGGCGATTAGCGCTGCATACGTGCATCATGCTGACACTTTGGGAGTGTATCATCTATCTGCATGATGATGCAAATGAACGAGCATGATGCATTAAATCACTAGGCGACCCTGAAAGAGGAATACCATGCCCTGTGGTATACATCCTCCGCTGGAGGTCATACAAAGGGTCGAGCCATGGCTCCATTGAGGCTAATGCTGGAGGATGGGGGTGGCCCCTATATGCCCCATGTATTATAACTTAGCAGGTGTAAACACAAATGGGACATGTTCTGCAAAGTAATTTGCCCCATAATAGGTATTTTACTCGTGACATTTAGAAATGTGGTTGCCGTACCAGCAGCTCCTTCAAATACTCCAGTCCAAATGAGCACAAATCCCACGCTACTCTGCCCAACCTGTTGTCTGTCTTTTTTCTCTCTCTTGTGTGTACAAATGGATGTCAATAGAGAACAGAGGAGGTAATTATGTTCTACCTGTATATAAATAACGACTAGCTGCAAGCTGTGTGGTGCGGAGTTATTTTAAATCTCCACCACAACCAGCACAAAAAAAATAAGACACTAAGACTTCATTTTCGACATCAAATCATTTTCTTATTTTCCCAATTTCAACCAATTTGAAATAATTCATTTGAGCATTCCATGCGATATTTACTCAGACAAAATTGTTTACGTTCTTTTCCAAGGGGCCAATCATTACTTTTGATTCATTTTCCATCGATTTCATTTGGATGAAATTTGCTGGAATTTATTCAAAAGAGGCATGGGCGTGTGTGTACTGACGAGGTGGGGGTGGAGGAGCCTTCAACACCTGCTTTCGATTATCTTTAGGCTAGAGTAAATCTGCCAAACCGTTTCTCAATGAGGACCTCTCTTGTCCTGCTTCTCAGGTAGTCAAATCGATTAAGTTAATCCTCTTTAAGACTTAACTCTCAGTGGTCTACAGCCCCTAGCCAACAGAGGGAGGATCGAGAGGTGGAGGGAATACAGCATCAGTCAAATCGACATGAAAATGAAGCCGCCCTCACCCCTCCTGCTTTTTAATGTGAAAACGACTCCAATCCCCCAACTGCCTCTGAGGCGAGCAAGAGGGAGCCCAAATTGAAAGAATCCCGATTCGAAATTGTGCAATAGCAATAGCTGCTTTTAGTCACTCAACTCCATCCACTACCACCTTCTTCTCGTGCCAATTTCCTTTTTCTTGTTTGCTGAGATTTTCTCTAGTGGTGTGTAGGGCGGCTATTTCGAGTAATGTTGAAACGTTACCTCTCAGAGTCCCCTCCGTTAAAATGTTCTCAAAAACCAATTAAAGGAAAACGCTTTGGGGCGCTCTTTACGGAAGGCCTCCTGTCCCTCATGCTCCCACTTAGCCACCGTCCCTCTCACATCTCAGTGCTTAAACGCTCACCCAGTAATACTCGTTTATTAAGTGTTATTTGTAAGGAGTGAATGCCTCGGGCTTAAAACGTGGGGACTTTGATAGAACTGCGGACAGAATTACACGGACAGGATCGAGGAGGCTGGGGTCGAGAGCCGCCAAAGCGCCATGGATAAAGGCTCAATAGGCAGTGGGATTCTACCACTGATGTTGAGCGATATTATGTGTACTAGCCGCAGCTAATTACAGACTTCTTTGAAGCTGGGGACTTAACCCCTTAAGGTCAGGTTGATGCCAGAAAGTTTTACATAACTTTTCAGTCATGATGCATGCATGTAGCCCTGGTGAGACACTCACCAGCGCAGCGATGGTGTAGCAGTTCTGCCTTTCTATAAATGCCATGCATTATATTATAGGATCAGTAATCCTGAGGGAAAATGCAGCATTGGTTAATGACTCGCCAGGGATGCATTCATACATCACAGCAACAAATGGGGGTATTAAATACAGTGTGAAAACTCTATGTTGGCCTCAAAGGGTTAGGTGTAAGGCATGACATGGGTAAGGAGCTCGGGGAGGGGGGTGAAGAGGTTCCCACTAGGAATGTTTCAAGGACACCAGAGGGTCATTTGGAAGGGGGGGATGGGAGGGGTACAGGCTTGTTAGTGATGTGTACATAATTTCCAGCTATAAAGATGCAAGGTTTCTTTCTTTCTTACTTTCTCTTTTTTTTTTTTTTTGGGGGGGGGGGGGTGAGGGGGCGGGGTATGAACTGTTCCTGGTAGACTTAGAAATATCGAATTTAGATTGACAAATTGATCCAGAAATTTACTGTATCACCATATCAGTGTATTGACCGCATGTATTGCTTGAAAGACAAACTCCCACCTGGAGAGTCTCCGATCCCTTTGTCTGCTCTGGGCGCTTAGAATGACATAATTTTGATAGATATTATATATTTGGCCTTTATGAGTGAACAGAGTATAGGAATTGAGGCACATCCCGGGGGTAGGGTGCTGCTTGCTGCCCCTGCTGGAGGAAAGCCAATGTGATACCGTGGAGAAGGGACGATTGGGGGAAAGATAACAGGAGCAGCATGCGTGTAGGGGTGTCCCAGCAAAACGACATGAAAGTTGGTGCAGGGGTTGTGCTGATTTCACGGTCAATATTGGTCTATTTCACTCATGTGTGCGCGACTGATTAGTGTTACTGGGTATGGGTGCACCAAGCTGCCGTAGGGCTACTACCCCTCCTTCAACCTCCACCCCCACTCCCTAACACACTCCCCTCTTTTTGCCCACTAATTGGCTGCCCAATTGGTCTACCTCCCATTTGGGGATATAACAGAGGAGTGTCCGGCCTCAAAAGAAAACCACCCCTCACATTCACATCCCTTTTATCCTTTATTCCTTTTTTTCAGAGGGTGGGAATGTGGTAATTTCTTTCATAATAATAAATAATTGTCTAAGGATAGGGCATTGCCCTAAAATGATCTATGGGCAACTGTGTTCTATGTGCTATGCTAAACTATGCTTTAACTAATTGCTGACAAATAGTGAGTAATTACTGACATATATTGAATAGTTGCTCACAAATACTGCATTATTACCGACATAGGAGGAGGTACTGGCATATATTGACTGAATGCTGACAAAAAGTGAGTAAAATACTGACATTTATTGACTAATTGCTGACAAATTGTATGTACCGTATTCTCCCGCGTAGAAGACGCGCTGCGCGTATAAGACGCACCCCAAACTCAGCAGAAGCATTTTCGCGTATAAGACGCACCTCTCAGGGCTCAATTTTGTAAATTTAGTACATTTCTATAGAAAAAATACCCCCCGTATAAGACGCACCCCCAACTTGAAGACATCCTATAAGACCCCCCAGCATTTTGTTTGGCGTAGAGGACGCGTCTTATACGTGGGAGATTACGGTAAATACTGACATGTGTTGACTAATTTCTGATATCTAGTGACTAAGTACTGACATATCCTGAATAATTGCTGACAAAGAGTGAGTAATTACTGACATATAGACTAATTGCTGACAAATAGTGAGCAATTACTAACATATATTGACTAAATACTGATAAAATGTAAATACTGACATGTACTGACAATTGCTGATATAGAGTGACTTAGTACTGACATATATTGATTAATTGCTGACAAATTGTGAGTAAAATTATACTGATATATATTGACGTATTGCTGACAAATAGTGAACAATTACTAGTGCTGACAAATAGTAAGTAAATACTGACATATATTGATTAATTGCTGACAAATAGTGAGTACTTACTGACATATATTGACAAATTGCTGACAAATAGTGAACAATTACTAACATATATTAACTAATTGCTGACAAATAGTCCATAGATACTGACATATTTTTACTAATATCTGACAAATTGTGAGAAAGGGAGGATGCACAATTGAATCAATGGCTATTCCTTGGTTATATATTGACTAATTGCTGACAGATTGTGAGTAAATAATGACATATTTCGACTAATTGCTAACAAATGGTGAGTAATTACTAACATATATTGACTAATTGCTGATAGATGGCAAGTAATTACTGACATATATTGACTAATATCTGATAAATTGTGAGTAATTACTGACATATGTGGACTAAGTGTTGTTATAGGATGGAGCAAGTTAGGTCTAAGACCTAAAAGACCTGAGTTTTAAATGCAATTTTCAATGCTATTTTCAATTCAATTTTCAATATTCAATCAGATATTGACAAATAGTGAGTGATTACTGACATATGTTGATGAACTGCTGACCAATAATGAGCAATTACTAACATGTATTGACTAATTGCTGACAAATAGTGCATTATTACTAATATATTTTTACAACTACTGACAAATAGTGAGTAATAACTAACATATATTGACTAATTGCTGACAAATAGTGCATTATTACTGACATATTTGGACTAATTACTGACAAAAAGTGAGTAATTACTGACAAAAAGTGAGTAATTACTAACATAAATTGACTAATTGCTGACAAATAGTGCATTATTACTGACATATTTGGACTAATTACTGACAAAAAGCGAGTAATTACTAACATAAATTGACTAATTGCTGACAAATAGTGCATTATTACTGACATATTTGCTGACAATGCATCATGACATCCATAAAAGGGTTAACTGCACATCAATGCCTTGTCTATCAATAAAGGGTTGACTGTGCATCAATGCATCATGCTATCCCTAAGGGTCTAACTGTGTATCAATGCATCATGCCATCCATAAAGAGTTAAGTGCATCAATGCATCAGGTTATCCATGAAGGGTTAAATGTGCATCAATGCATCATGCCATTCATAAAGGGTTAACTGTATATCAATGCATCATGCCACCCATAAAGGGTTAAAGTGCATCAATGCATCATGCCATTCATAAAGGGTTAAAGTGCATCGATGCATCATGTTATCCATGAAGGGTTAAATGTGCATCAATGCATCATGCCATTCATAAAGGGTTAACTGTGCATCAATGCATCATGCTATCCATAAAGGGTTAAAGTGCATCGGTGCATCATGTTATCCATGAAGGGTTAAATGTGCATCAATGCATCATGTTATCCATAAAGGGTTAAATGTGCATAAATGCATCATGCCATTCATAAAGGGTTAACTGTGCATCAATGCATCATGCTATCCATAAAGGGTTAACTGTGCATTAATGCATCATGCTATCCATGAAGTATTAACTGTGCATCAATGCATCATGCCATTCATAAAGGGTTAACTGTGCATCAATGCATCATGCTATCCATAAAGGGTTAACTGTGCATTAATGCATCATGCTATCCACAAAGGGCTAACTGTGCATTAATGCTACATGCCATTCATAAAGGCTTAAAGTGAATCAATGCATCATGCCATTCATAAAGGGTTAAATGTGCACCAATGCATCATGCCATTCATAAAGGGTTAATTGTGTATCATTGCATCATGCCATTTATAAAGGGTTAAATGTGCATTAGTGCATCATGAAATTTATAAAGGGTTAACTGTGCATCAATCCATCATGCCACCAATAAAGGGTAAAAGTGCATCACTGCATCATGCCATTCTTAACGGGTTAAAGTGTGTCAATGCATCATGCCTTTCATAAAGGGTTAAAGTGCATGAATGCATCATGCCTTTCATAAAAGGTTAAAGTGCATCAATGCATCATGCCATTCATTAAGGGTTAACTGTGTATCGATCCATCATGCCATCAATAAAGGCTTAAAGTGAATCAATGCATCATGCCATTCATAAAGGGTTAACTATGTATCAATCCATCATGCCACCAATAAAGGGTAAAAGTGCATCACTGCATCATGCCATTCTTAACGGGTTAAAGTTTGTCAATGCATCATGCCATTCATAAAGGGTTAGCTGTGCATCACCGGATCATGCCACCCATAAAGGGTTAAATGTGCATCAATGCTTTGTGAAATCCATAAAGGGTTAACTGTGCATCAATGCATCATGCTATCCAAGAGGGTTAAAGTACATCAATGCATCATGCCATTCATAAAGGGTTAACTGTGCATAACTGCATCTTGCCATCCATAATGGGTTAAATGTGCATCACTGCATCTTGCCATCCATGAAGGGTTAAATGTGCATTAATGCATCATGATATCTATAAAGGGTTAGATGTGCATCAATGCATCATGCTATCCAAGAGGGTTAAAGTACATCAATGCATCATGCCATTCATAAAGGGTTAACTGTGCATAACTGCATCTTGCCATCCATAATGGGTTGAATGTGCATCACTGCATCTTGTCATCCATGAAGGGTTAAATGTGCATTAATGCATCATGATATCTATAAAGGGTTAGATGTGCATCAATGCATCATGCCATTCATAAAGGGTTAACTGTGTATCAATGCATCATGCCACCCATAAAGGGTTAACTGCACATCAATCCATCATGCCTTCAATAAAGGGTTAAAGTGCATCAATGCATCATGTCATTCATAGAGGGTTAACCGTGTATCAATGCATCATGCCATTCATAACAGGTTAACTGTGCATCAATGCATCATGCCATTCATAAAGGGTTAAAGTACATCAATGCATCATGCCATTCTTAAAGGGTTCAAGTGCATCAATGCATCATGCCATTCATAATGGGTTAACTGTGCATCAATGCATCATGCTATCCATAAAGGGTTAAATGTGCACCAATGTATCATGCTATCTATAAAGGGTTAGATGTGCATCAATGCATCATGCCAATCATAAAGAGTTAAATGTGCATCAATGCATCATGCTATCCATAAAGGGTTAAATGTGCATCAATGCATCATGCTATCTATAAAGGCTGAACGTGAATCAATGCATCATGCCATTCATAAAGGGTTGACTGTGTATCAATGCATCATGCCATCCATAAAGGGTTAAAGTGCATCAATGCATCATAGGGAAGTATGTGCGGCCCCTGGACAGCCTGCTAATCCTGTAAGGATCACAGTGTAAATCAATGCATCATAAACCCTATGCACTGCCCTATGTATACCCCTATAGAAACAGACACCAGTGCATTAAAGGGTTAAAATGGATTTTCACAGCTATATCCAGGGTGAGTAGACTTTCTTTGTCCAAGCACTAACAGCCAATATTAAAAGGATAGGTTGGTCCCTGTGCAACCCTATGTGTAATCCTATGAGTAAAAAAAGGGCAATATGTGGCTAGGCTATAGCAAGTCTACACTAGAAGGGCGATTCAACATCGGTGAACATGGTTCTTGTAAGTATTCTATGGTCTGTCTAAGACCATAGAATAATAATAAATAATTGCCTTTAGGGGAAAACATGCCAAAATCACATGAGGATGTGGCAGAATCAGTCATAGTCCTCAGAAGTAAGTAGCAGAAAAAAAAAAGAAAATGAGAAAAATGAGAGGTCCAAGGCTGAAGGGGATTCTTCGTGCTTGTTAGTCTTACTCGGTGCCAATTATAGCTGGTGGTGTTGGAATGAAAGGATTGATTTCAGTGTCGATTCTAAGCTCCACGCCTTACTCAGCTTACTCAGTGATCACTTAAAACCACGCCTACTATGAGCCTATGTTTGCACAGCCTTCTCTTTTTACCACACTCCTAGAGGCCTAATTGGAATATGTCCATTCACCTGTCGATAAAAATCTTCTAATTGACACTGATCGCTCTTGGAGGCGAGCTGAGCCTGCTTGAGGAACCAAGAGCCCCGGAGATGTAGGGATTTTGTTATATTGGGAATTGGAGCCCACCCCCCCCCCCTCATATCCCCCACCCTCCTTTCTCTCTGTCACTAGTGGCTTTTCCTCCCCCCCCCCTTTTTCCACTTTATTGGCAGCAGTGCCGACACACACAGCAAATAACGGGAATGATATCAGAGGATTGATGAGGTCCAAAACAACACTGCTGTCCGCTGCCGACCAGCCACTTCCCCCATTTGGTGGACGGTTAGAAGAGGACAGCTGGGCAAACATAGGCACTGCTAAGAGTTGGGGGTGGCCGGGGTTGATAGCAGGGGGACGTTCACAAATAAAATCACCAGACCGGATTGATGGGTTGGGTGTGTCTTCATTTTTGTAAAAAAAGGCGTTACCCGGGTCATACTTATGTATAATAGAAGGTTTAAAAAAAGTCTAAAGAAAAACTTCCATTCATAGGGGTTAGATCTATCCATGGTTATTGAAGATAGTTTCAAATTCGGTGGCTTCATTCGTGAACGTGCCCTGTGTGTGGGAGGGGTGAAAGTCTGGACGTCTAGTAGGCAGTGTGTGGAGTAGCTTCTGGGACAAGAGAAGTAGAGAAGCTTTATTTCAGTCACGTGACTCAATTATTAGAGCATTTTACCCCCACCTGGCCATGCTTGATGGAGATAAACTGCACACACGCACCATATTAATGTCTCAACACAGAAGTGGCAAAATCTAAATCTCCTCAATCAAATGTCGTGTCAACCAGTCCAATCCAATTTTTAGCCCCCACCTCCTCCCCCCACATACACACAACAAAGGTAAGGAATGTGAGATGATTGACTGGGATAATCAGAAATATCAGAATGGGAGCACATGAAGGAGAATAAAAGAGCGATCCAAATTAGATACATGATATATGGCCAATTTAGGAAGCAAACACTGAAAGGGTCAAACAAACAGAAATACTATACTGATTATTGCCTGAATCTAGCAGGCGTTGGTGACAACCCCCTTTAATTATCTAGTATTATCCACTAGATGATAGGTTTGTGTCGCAGCACTGATTCACTGCAAGTCCATATAGCACCATATAGCTTTGACTTAGCCCCCCCCCCTCCATTCGTCTCTTTCCTATATTAGAACAAGCCCTAAAGGCGTTAAAATTGAGAGATTCCCACATGTATTTTGCGTCCACCTCTACCTCAAATCTCTTGAACGGAAAATGCAGGATAATTATATAGATGGCTGAAAAAGTGAGTCGAAATTTCCCCCCCAAAAAAAGACAAACAAAACAACAACCTGACTGCTCGGGGGGGGGCGTAAAAATATTACATTTGAATGTACCTTGGGTAACCGACCCCCACCCACCCATTATCATCGCAAATATCATCTATACAATATCGTTTGGTTTCTTTTTTCCCAGGTTAGATGCCAAAATAACTATTTCCCTTGCCTTTTGGTATATAAATTACATATCGCTATGTGCAAACCTATCAGATTGATATTAGTGAATTTATTCTCCCACATGAAGTTAATAAACACTCATAACATCAATTCGAATGCAGGGATTTCTTAATTAATTTTGTTCTTCACTCAGATTCATCATTTTATCATCCATCTCCCTTCCAAAAACACTAAAATTACTAAGTCAAAGTGCTCTTTGATTACGAAAAGGATTAGAAGGCGGATATTGAATTTGATATGAAATTGAATTATTTTAGCTTTTCCCAAATTCATCAAATAAAAGATATTACAAAGCAATACACTTTTCTGTGTTATTCTAATAGAATTCAATAATGATACAACAAAAAGGAGTTAAGTTCAGTCGAGTCCGAATAAACATGACTCCAGCTAGGAATGGGCAATAAACAAGCCATTAGTCCAATATAAAAGGCATATCAATTTATTTACTTTTTTATTACACATTATGAACAATCAGTATGACAGAATCTTTCTGTTTTCCTCGTGTCTGACAGAGCTGAAGTTACGTGCCACACTAAAAGTATAACATCTGGGGGTGAGCCCACTGACTTTGAACAGTTTGGTTTCTGTTTCACAAAATGGCCGCTCTTCATCCACTCAAATGAGCCGTAAAGGACCAGTTCCAGTCATTGGGAGGCGACGCTGTTCTCTGTCCATATACAGTTCACGGATCATCACCTAATATCGCCCATTTTGTAACTTACGTCCATGACGCATCGTCATGACATCGATAGTGACGTCATATGACGTGGGGGCTTGCAGTTTGCGCGTTGGCCACCAGGGGCCGTGACGAATCTCATTGTGTCGCCCCACCGCTTGGAAAGAAAGCTAGTTCTGGATTTAACATACCGGAACAGGAAGTTCTAAGTTATTTCTTGTAGCACATGCGCACTGCATACTTATGAGCATCACTCAAAGTTTTTAGCGCTAGTCCTGATAGCGCTATCTTTACATGTCCTTCCCATTCATTCCAGTGTTGACTTCCTCTCAGTTTCAGCGGAAGTGTCTCTTAATATAAATCAAGATGGCGGCGGAGGTGAACACAGACACAGGTCCTTCTTACTTAGGTTTTGTAAAGTCATCGTCACCACAACACTTCTCCCACCTACAATAACAACATCAACACCACCACTGGTCCTTCTGTCCCCCTTAACAACAACATCCCATGCTGTGTCAATTCTCCCTCCTCCAATCCGCTTAACCCATGTATATTGCACAGTCTATTACCTGTGTTTCATTTTAAGTTGGGGGCTCCTTGGGCAATTATAGATCTGTCTTTTCTTTGATTATAATAATAATGATAATAATATACACAGTACTTGATATAATAACACATGAATTCATAAACTGCCGCTTCCCAGTCAGTAGTACGGCAACATGTCTGCCTCGTTCCTGTTGTTGATGTTGGTATTGTTGTTATTCACCTTGTGAGTGGGTCTCATATTGGGCAGTGGAGAGTGTCCTTTCAGTACTTTGGGATAGTCCTGCTCACAGATGAGACTGCCGTTGACGATAGAGTAGCGGTCTCCGGGAACCAGCCGTTGGTGACACGTGACGCACGTAAAACAGTTCACGTGGTACACATTGCTCTGGGCGCGCATCACGAACTCTTGTGCAGGGATGTTTTGTGAGCACGCTGCGCACGTTCCACTCGACCCAAACAACCTGGAAGTAGACGAGAAGACACTTATTAGGATGGGTTTTAACATAATACTCTCAATTTATCAACATAAGATACATTGCACAGAGTATTGTTCAATTCAAGTCGATGAGATCGTTATCCATCTACCTGCAAATAAAGAACAGACTTACCCTACAGTCATTTATACACTACTTCATCATTATTTACTTTAAAAGGATCGCAAACTCATTAAGTCCTCCCTCACACACTCAGACAACCTATTATAGCATCTATAATGCATGGATTAATGTCTCTGATTTCTGTGCCATTTCAAAGCTTGACGTTAGAAGTCTTTGGCAGTAACCCCGGGGGGGGGGGGGTCGAGGCTCCCAACCGACACTTTTACCAACTCACGCGACATCAGATGAAGAAAAAAAGCCCTACCAACCCTCTGCCAACAATTCTTAGGGACCTTTCTCGTGTCAGGTACCCTGAGCGATAATAGATGTAATGGACACATCCAATGCGACCCAGCGACGTATCGGCACGCCCCCTACCGCATACAAAGTGAATTAACGTTTGGCAGTTTGGCCGACTGTGAGGGACGGCCAGGAAAAACAATATGGACGGAAGGGGACCATTAATTAATTGATTTAGGTGGCCAAGTCGCCAGGTCCTGCTCGCGACGTTTTTTCGCGGATGGAAGAAGGGGATAGGGTACATGGGGGGGAGGGGCGAAGAAAACTTTGCCCAATACGCGACAAATTGTGGGTGCTTTTCTTTGTGTGGTTGGACCTTTGAAAGAAGTAGTTGTGTGGCGATGGGATTGGAGGTGGAGAGTTGCAAAAAAATTGAATTGCAAAAAAAAAAAATAGGAGAGAGAGAGAGAGAGAGAGAGAGAGAGAGAGAGAGAGAGAGAGAGAGAGAGAGAGAGATGGGGGGGGGTGCTGGCGATCATATTAGGCCCTAGCACGGGAGTAAATTAGCGTGTAAGGTAGTCATGATAAGGTGGCTATACGATATGCTGCACCAATAAGAATTTCTCCTTACTTTACACTTTGACGCAGTTGGTTCTAATAGAAAGAGGGAATTCGAGCAGAAAGCTATCTCACAGGCAAGCTCGCTTTCGTGGATTTTAATTGAGGATGGTCGCCTCAGATTTCAGTACGACGAAACACATTTTCAAGTCGTTTCAAGTGTGTAAAATCCTGTCAATTACAGTCACCAGTGGCCCATTATATATCTCAAATGACCAAAGTTTGATTTATTTCTCTCCCCCCTGTAATTTGAATGTTTTATGAATGACAGATTGCTCTGCCGTTAAACGAGTGTAGGGTCATATTTCTCAACACAAAAGTGCTACTTGTACTTAATCTACAGGAGTTGACTACTTATTCTTAAAAATCTCCAAAATGTGGATCAATTTCAAGTAGTTTGTCAGAGAATCCCATCTTAAAGCAGTCTCTAATCTACCTTTGCCAAAGTTAACACATTGATTGGTAGCTTTCACTCTGACAAAGCCTTGAGGGATTTTTAGCAGAAACTAAAACCATCACTCATTTATTTTCTTGTGTATCTGTATCCGGTCATACTGCAACCCTATCAGTATGATGCATGATACTGGTGATGTGATCCAAAATAAAAGAAGTTAACTAAACAGTATGCCCATGCTGAAAACAAGCTTTGGTGGGGAGGTTCTATGACGTGAGGGTCAGCCAAAGTATATACATGTACCTTGGGGACTGGAGGAAGGATTGTGTGTGGTGGTCGTTGGCGGGGGGGGGGGGTAAGATTAGCCTTCTAAAGAAAATAACATGTAAGCTGCCTGCTTTGTTTAGGGTCCAAGCCAAACCAATAAATCCAAAAACGGATTATAGGTAATCAAAATCCTCCAGGTGCCAAGGGTAGGATATTGACACCAATGCTGTACATTTCATGGTCAAAACGCCCCCCTCGCCCCCATCCAGTGTCGTATGATCCTTTTTCCAGCAACCTAACCGCCAAGAGCGGATGATATATGGCCCATTCCAAGGAAAACAAAGTGGAAATGTTTGGACTTCCGGCTGCTAGGTATTATGGTTAGGGAAGTGATACCCTATAAGGTGTTTAGGTCAGAAAAGAGTTTTCACAAACATAAGGGTAGTGTTTTCCAGTCAATGCTCTGAGATAACGATACCAGACATTTGTATTTATGTGAATATGGGTATTAGTTTTCTTTTACCAGCTTGTTCAATTTCATATATACCTGAATACCAGCAATGATGAGGGGCTGGTTGGATTCAGTGGATTCGTGAGAAAATGGGGAGGTGTCAAGTGCTCAATACAACTCACTATAGACCCACCATATTGACTGCATTTGGCGGGACTGCAGTCACTGAGCCCTCTGGTATTAATTGTCCCACACCAGAGCCACATTAACATACTTTTATCCCCCGACGTGGGCTGCTGATTTGTGTATAAAGTTCAAATTGAGCTGTCGTCCTTCCTTTGGCGGCCCGATAATAAATGGCCAAACAATGAATGCCCCCGACCCCAGGCCGAGGTATTGGTGTTTTGGATATAATAATAGCTTGTGTAAGGCGTGCCTGGTGGGTATATGGGAAAAGGGGCAAAGCTGAGCGGCATGGGAGGGGACTTGGACTATGTGTTCAATTAACTGGAAAGAAAAGTAATATTTTATTGGGCCTATTAGGTTAGGTGACTGCTTGGACATAAAGCACACGTTACCAGTGGCAGCTGGGTGCGGGCCCAGTGGGGTATTGGAGGGCATGGGGCGTGGAGGGGCAAGGGACCCTTTTGACTAGGGAAATTAATCACACTTGACCTACAACAAAATGAACACCTCTGCTCTTTTATCCTTCTGAGCTATATGAAATTATCCTTCCATGTTCAAATCTCTTTCACTGTACTTACTTACTAGACTGAAATTGTGCAGTTTTATTAAATATCACTAAATTTTGGCCACACATTATCTTTTTTTTTCCTCTGAGAGCTAAGCCTCGGGGTTAGAACTGCAACTGATGTTTCACTTGCAAACAGCGAAATTAGTGAGATTGGAGCCTGGTGCCCTTCTCATCTCATAAATAGCTTTCTATTTTGTAACTATACTATATTATTACATGAATGTTCGATCAAAATTTTCCTCTATAGACCTCTATTCAATATAGAGCCATAGTATGGTACAGAATAGGACAATCATATCAGACATTTCAGGATGTTATGCATTTCAACTGACATCCAACAAAAAGCCCTTTACAGCAAATAAATACTACCTAAATAATGTAATTGGAAGCCTCACTGAAATATAGCTTGGTAGGAGGTACATGAAGCAGACATAGGCATAGAGAGTGTAGAAGAGGGGGAAGGTGACCTTTGTCTGTGGTCTTTCCTCGCCGGTAATCTACATATCAATCACATGACGTTATCCATGAATACATGAAAATGAAGCTGTCAATTCCTTTTTCTAAACCAAACGCTAGGCGAATGTCATACCACACACCCCAATGTCTAGCACGGAGGCCCTTTGAACCTCACTTCCCTACCCCCTTTTTCGTTGCGGTCACACTCAATAAAAATGCAAATGGTGCAATTTCGCCAAGACTGGTGTTAATGTCTATTTCATTCTCTTTGGCGGGGCGCTGTTGTTAATATCAATTTCCCCTGGATTGGCGGGCATGTCAGTTTCAGCAGGGGGTCATGATAACACCCCTTCCCCTCAATCCTATCTCCAGTAGACCCCGACATCCATACCCCCTACTACTCACACCGCTACCCCATCGGTTCTAAGTGTGGATTGAGCAAAGCCAGTGGCACCAGCCTATCTGGTATAACGATAGTGGGGTGAAATCCAGACAAGAAATGGACACCTCCCCTCCTGCCGATTTAATTTGTACACCATTGTGTTGGTTATGACTGGGGTATTAGTCCAAGCCCTGTTCATTTCAGTTGCCTGATCCCCTGCTAACCCCTTCCCCTGCCCCACGACTCACAGCCAGGACCCCCAATTCCCCCACCCACCAACAGCCTATTTCTTTCTATGGCCTCTCATGTCAGACATTGACACTGTAATCCATGGGGGATATTCCTGGCACCTCTCCCCGGGGGAGTTAGAATAGGGATGTAAAGTACTTACCATACAACCGACCCCTAGTCCTCAAAACACAAAAAAAATTGCATCAAGAGCAAGAGAGGCAAAAAAAGAGGGAAGAAAAAAGATCAAATCCCCCTTCTCACAATAGCCAATCAGTGTTGGTGGGCTTAGTCATTGGGACATTGTAAATCACAAGATTTGGTGGAAGGATATTCACACGCGCGTGGTGGTTGGGTTTACTGCTGGGCGTAGTGATTGCAGTGCTCAAATCACTCCTGCACACCTCCCATATGGAAAGGAATATCTGCCCAACACCCCAATACCAATTAAATATTCCCAACGCCCCAACAGTATAAATCAATTCAAATCAAACCACCACTCCCCCTGCGAGTTTAATTTGCGATAGATTGTGCTCACAGGAAATTGGAGGATATATTTCTTCTTCTTGGGCCCCCCTCTTTTTCTTCTTTTAATTATTTCTGCCCCTTCTTTCTGGCTTGGTAGGGGATTGTGCCATCAGTCTTTTTGTAGCCCCTGCCAGCTTTATTGGCCATATTTCTTACACACGGCCGGGCTGGCTAAACAGGTGAGAGGGGGGATTGAATGGGGAGGGTCCCTGCCGGCTGGCATATTACTGTAAAATAAATCACGGCTGGGTTTCCACGGCTGGACAAGCTCTCTGTGCTGGGGTAGGTCTTACCTGGGCACAGACTTAATTAAAGGACCCAGGTGTGTGCCCACAGATAACGTGTCCATACTCATCCTGGACATTACTCCCATTCATACAACCCACTTATGGTGTATTACTGGATATCCTAAGCCCCTCCTCAACATCCTCCTACCCTGCATTGGTTACACGCCGCCATATCAAGCAGGGTCACCATACATCCCCAATACACTTTGATGTGTACTAGTATTCCACGTTTAAGATGGTACAGGTAAAAGTAGACGGAAACTTCAGAATCATTCCTTAGCCCCAACTATTCCTTAAACTGACAAATTCTTGGTATATACATGATATTAAAAGACTACCACTATATGTATCCAGATGAATTAACATTGGGCGGTGGAATGAACACGAAAACCATGCCATCCCTGTCTATCCCTTTGGACACCTCTACTAAGTCGTCAAATACATTATTATATATGACCTCTGCCATTGGGTTACGTGGTTCAGTGCATGTGTGAAATTGTGAATCAATGCAGGGAATTAGGTTGGAATGGGATTGGGAGGAACTTGTATGAACAGACCTTTGAATGACAATGAATGGCATTAAATAAGAGTATATTATGAAAAATGTTTTGCAAATTTAAAACCTCAAGCTTGATAACACACTCATAAAGTCCTGGCATGGGGTAGCATTTCAATAGGAAGGTATTACACATATTGGGAAATTAGCCCAGCAGGATATTTGTAGTTCTTGTCACATACACAGCTTTTCACAGCATGCTTTAGCGGAGTGCCTCTTTATAATAAAAACCAAGGACCTCTTAATAATAAAGTCGCTTATAATTGAACTCAGAGCTTATAGCCTTAAAGGTCCTAACGCAGTCACCCCCTGCTATGCTCCCTCCACTCCTCCATTTTAGTATTCCAATATCCACTTGGATAATTAGAATAATAACCTCCATCCCGGCCTATTATAGCCTGTCTTTTCATATTTGAAAAATAATGAATAATATTATAAAGGCGGCAGCAGGCAGCCCAGGGTTGTGTGCGTGAATGGGAGGGTGGGTGGGGGGCTAAATAGCAAAGTAGCCCAGCCCTCCCAAATGAGCACACATGTAATGTTAATGAGTTGGATACTAGATTAATTTGCGACTACGACGTTACTGTGTCGTGCCTAGCGTCAGCCGTGTAAACAAGCGCCTATAATTATAGCCTGTCGCGTTATTATCTCGGCACAGAGGCACTGTCAGGATAAAGAGGGGGGGGGTGAGAGGGAGGAGGGGTTCCAAAATCATTTACGTTTATAAGCTTGATTGGATGTCAATTACAAGTCGTGTACTCATTTCCGGTACATTGATCTCGCGAGACCTCATTACGGCGCGAGATCTGGAGCTACTTTCATGTTTTCACTAAACCCATTCAGTGCAACTGATGGGGGCCGCCATTTTGGATTTGCACGTATCACTCCACCATACTGCTCGTAATTATCACCAGGAGAAACTCGGCGAGCAGCTCACACACAAAGAAATACAAGCCTTGACAGCCAGCAAGCAATCTTGGTGACTGCAACATGGCGACCTCTATTCCCCCCATCACAAAGAATGCAAATCACAACACAACTGCAGCCATAATGCCCCTACGCTGCACCACACGCCCCCCACCAGCGAGACCTAGATTGTGTGGGGCGAAACGTTTCCTGATTTGATTGAATTCCTCCCTGCTAATACTACAGCACGTATTGCCAGCTGCAACAAGCAGTAAAAGATTGGCAAATGGCGTGACTAGCTAACCCCCCCCCCCCCCCTTCTGCTTCCCCTCCCATTTTTTATCCTTCTTTTCCCTTTATTAGAAATTATATTTGGAGTATTATCACACTCTTGTATACGGGTAATTGCATCGTTGATTAAACAAGTAAAATAGCAATGTGATTGAGGTAGGCTGGAACAGATTGGACAGGTATGCCGCTGATATTAGGGGCTGGACTGTATAAACATAGTGGGAAGGTCTAATTCCAATATCCCAACGCTGTGTTGTATAGGGCTAGGGCTAGATTGTTTCTAATAGCACTGCATAATATATACGCAACCTAGCATGAAAACAGCCAATTTCTAATCAAATACCTCCTATGTTGTATAGAATCTTAGATGTAGAGACACAATGAAAGATCATGGGCAACAATTATAATTCTACGAGAACATACACACCACAAAATTATTACCAAGGTTCTAGCGACCACACAAGACAGCGTGATTATGTGCGTGTACTAGTGTGAAAAATGTTCCTACATGTACCGGTATATTATGTGCCGGGACTTTGAGCAAGTCTCTCAATTTTACTGCTCCCGTATACCAAGTCCTGAGCAGCTCGTGTGAGCGCCTCCTAGAACCAAAGTAAACTACCGTATAGTATACAATCCCCGAACTCACAGGTGTCTTGGCAAACTCACCACAACATCTGTCTTTATATGAAATATGGGGACTCAGTGCCAGTACTAGCAGTACAGCAATGCTGAGAGGACAGAGAAGTAGGGGCACAGAGATAAACTAATATTAGATGCAGATAAATCCAAGTCTGGCGTGAAGAGGTGGCAATTAATCAAGGCTGTAACACCCTGGTGTTGTAAATCACCCACAAGAGGAGCAGAACTCATCATGACTGCCCCCACTGCGCTGATAGCTGCCGTGATTATGGCACGTCACGATCAGGTATTACCCTTGTCAATTAGGCTTGTCGATATGTGTCCTGGGCAGGTTGGATGATGAGTGGGTATCCATGGGGTGAAAGGAATTTTGGGGGGGGGGGGTGGTGGGGGTGAGTAATGCTTGGGATCCTACTGTATATTGCCTTTGTTGGAAGTGTACATGGTATATCATGTATTCTTACTATTATAGGGAACCTTGTAAGTCTCCTATTCCCCCTTCTTTATATCACGTTCTCCATCATGTTTGGCCTTTTTATCCCCCTCGCCGCTCCAACTATCCTGATTGATCAGTGAGGTGAATCCCTCCCCCTTCCCATTCCACTCCTGCAAGTTTTCTTCCCTTAATGAGTAGCTATAAACTTTAAGATGAGCCGCTCGTGATACAGACTGGCTTCCATGACTAGTAGTCCCATGAACAAGGCCGACCCTTAGTCCTCCTCCCAACCACGGATGTTTCCAATAAAGTATAAGCCCTCTATATGCTTGCATAACACGTTACATGCTAGAAGGTAAAACATCTGTGAAGATAAATTTCACTGAACCTCCCGTGACCTCATTGATACCAAGAAGCCACTGCCATGGATGGAAGCCAACTTGAAGCCACATTTTCTGGTTCCTTGTTCATTGTTTTGTACCAAAGACTACCTACTACGCTCCGTCGTATAGTGACCCAAACAATGATCGCGTGTAGGGGCGACGTCGACACCCGACGTCAGGGAGCGACAAGTCGGGATCGGGGATGGAAGGGTGGGAGGGTGGGGTTGGGAGGGGAGCAAGTCAGGGGTGGGGGTGGTGAGTGGATATTAGCGGCGAATAATTCGGCGATCGCTCCGTGAGCGGACGGCAGCTCTGGGGGGCGATGCTAATATTGGGAGCGACACGATAGCGCCGGCGTGATCTATTGCCGGCCACTCGACGCGGCCGACAAATAATACCCGAGTAATTTGCTGTAATTTCCCCTATATCATGTCAGCGGCGAAATAAATTGGTGCTCTCGGCCGGTGATCGAGTGGGGGGCGACGACAACAAACATGTGTCAGAGGTGTGATTAATTCGGGCCTAGTAATTGATGTGCCGTGTATATTACATATAGAGATATACGAGGGCAGGATATGAAGAAGAATCCCCCCACCCACCCACTCGTTCCCACTCCCTATGTAATGTCCTCTGCCCTCACTCCCTGCCTCCACTGGCCGTCTC
The DNA here is from genome assembly GCA_949317995.1 of Acholoe squamosa. Lineage (NCBI taxonomy): Eukaryota > Metazoa > Annelida > Polychaeta > Phyllodocida > Polynoidae > Acholoe > Acholoe squamosa. Next base: position 29,790,809 of record OX439046.1, read on the forward strand.
TCGCAGCAACCACGAGGCGGCAGCACCATCGACTCGTGAGCTGCTCGCGCGCCCCGAAAAACTGGGGGGATTTAATTGAGATGGGCCTCCCCCAAGCTCTTATGCAATTAACGTAATGAATAGGATTATAACACAGAGGAATTTCCAATTAGTCGCTCTTGTCAATATCAGCGCGGGCAAAAAAGAGCCGAAGAGACATTTTCGGCCCAGGTTCCCTCACTGCTCCCTCCATCCCTCTTGTCTTGTCTGTGAGCTGCTCACTGAGTTTCTCACCGTATGGTGTTGGTGTTTGTGCTCCTACCAGCTCATTACTATTTCTCATACACAATCATACTAGAACCCTATACCCACAAAAAATCACAATCCTTGGTCACATACACCTCAGATCAGACTCAAATGGCATTGCACAAACCCGGAAAAGCGATCAGGCAATTTGTCATTACAACAACAACAACAACCAGGTTTCCATTTATGTAGATCAATTATGTCCTGATTATAGGCAAACGCTGACTCCCCAAGTACAAATGCCGAGTAACTAGACTAATCATATTAATTAACAGACATAACTATATTTAGACGCAGGCTAGAACAACGGAAATTGGACATTTGAATTAGTTATGGTGTTATGAGCGGGTCTGCTTTTGGAGTATAACAATACTCGAGACTAATGGCGTGATTCAAATTAGAAATCATGTTTATAATGTTACTGCACACATTAAATCCATTAAATCCGCAGCAATGCGCTGTACATCAAGCGAGGGATAATATGAATCAGGGATCGTATTACGCCATCAGGGGACAGTGAAAAGATGTTTTAACATAAAGATCACTTGGATAAACGCCTCGCATATCTCTATTTCCAATTAGTGAAAATGTTCCCTAAACAACATTGTGTTACATTTATACAACGACTTAGCTTAGAGGAATGTTGTTTCATTTTGTATGGCACAAATGCCCCATATGAAAGAGTCTTTATTGGTTATCACTGTATAAATATTGTAAACATGGATACGTGTCACTTGTGTTTTGGAAATAACACAAACATCCAACTTTCAGGATAGAATGTCATGCATTCCCTTTTAAATGCCCATGTAATTTATGCTGTTGTCATGTAATGTAACTTAGTACACATAGCAGAAAGTTGCATTGTACGACACTCCCTGAGACCCTCCATTATTTATTCTCTTCATCAGAAGAAAGAGATTAGAGCACCAAATGAAATACCAAAATATGATATTTTAGCTGGAAAGTTCAAGAAGCTCCAAAAACATGTGGCAAGTTTAGTCCACAAAAAGTTTAGTCCATATACGTGGACGAAGATGTATAGGTATGAACTACTTTCGACTTGCAAGTGTTCAAAATGCAAAATTCAGGAGTTCTAAACCTCTAAGACTTTGTAAGCCTCTAAGCTTCTTTGGGAGCCATATTGTTTAACCAACATGGTTCATTATAGCATCATACAATAACCTTACAAGCATCCCTCGCCACACAAAGCCCATAACATGTTCTCATTTTTTGCTGCACATTTGCTGATAATTCTCATAATTAATTAGCACTAAGCCACATGAGTGTGACAAAGACCGAGTAGTGGCCCTGATTCTATTCTCTTTGCTGTAATCAAAATTTAATCCTTAGATCCCTCTTCTAATTATGATAGGAATTAATCAGGCAGTCAACACGCGGCTGGTGATTATCTATTTAAAGCATTAAGGTGCATGCCAGCGCTTTATAGTGTATTATTATCTTGTATCATTACAATGCTTTGGTACATTTTAAGAATTCTATTATGATGTTAGTACTGAAGGGCAGGTGGATATTTTTCAACTTCTATCACTGGCCTCTTTTGGTTTTTGAGTCTTTGCATCTGATCTATAGAAAGGAACTATCTATTGTGTGTTGGCATGATTCAGAATTTATCAACTCAATTTGTCTATCTACCGGTACTTTTGTCTTATTCTAGATTCACTATTATCATATTGGATGAGTGGTACATTCAAAATATTCCTATACACATGGCATATTTCATATAAACAACTAATGGTTTCAGACCAAACAAGAGACCGGTTTCGAAATGCATGCCCAGCGTATATAAAATAGCAATAGCAAAGTGGTCTATAGTACCCTCAAAACACAATGCACAGTGCATTATACACAATATGGTATTGACCAAGGGATCAACACAAAAATGCAGTCATCCAAACATCAGGAAATGGGGCCATTAACTCTGCAGAAGTCAGCTTTGGGAAGTCCTACAATCCCCTTTAGGCCACACATGCCTACAAACCAGTCATCAGAGAGTGAGGTGGGGAGCAATCTAACCTAAGCTCGTATTCTCAGGCGAATCCTTCTCTGACATGGTGGGATACTGGGATAGCTGGCTGGTACTACTTTCACCATACCCCCAACACTGTGGCGTAGGAATTAAAATCTCGTCAGATATAGGTCACACCTTACCCACAATCCCACCACACCAGTGATGTATTTAGGTCAATCCGAGTTGGCTACCAGTATGAGGTGGGGAGCTTTAAGTGTAGAGGGCATGTTGTGTTTGGTAAATGCTATGTTTGATCATGCCCAGCTGGTCATACATGTGTGTACCTTAATGTTAGTGAACCTAATGGTCTGGATCACAGATCCCACTAAAATCCCACAAACTATGCCAATAACAGCAGAGTCCTTAACATTAGGGAGATGTGAGCACGTCAGAAAGTGACCTGGATCTGAATGCTATGGAGTATATACCACTTAATAAACAAAGGATTGGCTGGCTGGGGGAATTCTTTTCGGTTAGGTATGATATTGTTAGGGATAAATGGAGCAGGAGCCAAATTGCTTTTGGGGAGAGGAATTTCTCTTTAGTGTAATTGACATGAGAGCTGGTTGGGCGCAGGGTCCAAATGGACTAAAGTGCTCAAAGCCCATGTGGGGATTCATTTAATGGAAGTTGTTAGTGGCACACAAATATTGTAAGGCAACCATGCTGGCTTGGTTTGTGTGACAGATAAAATGTTTCTCCTGGCTAAACCTTGGTAAATGCCCGAGTTCGAATGTGTGGTTGATATCTAACATCTTTTCATAATACCATGCTGTGACATGTCAGTGTTCCGGCGCCCATTTCAGATACCCCAGGCTTACTATCCTAACATCTTTTCACATAATAGTATACTTTTTATCAATTCAGCCATGACATCTAGGAAATGGTCAATGATCACGTTATGACATAGATACAAATGCACATGTCTGCAAAATTCTTACATGGAGGTTTAATACCACTTGAGGGGACCTTAAGCAAGTCTATCCTCTCAGTCTCCACTCTCATTTCTCTTCTGAGATTTCTTCCCAATCATGTGAACACAAATGAGGTCTACACAGAGTGGGTTTGACAGGGGTGTGTGTGTGATTTGGAGGGAGGAGGAGGGGATAAAGACCCAAACCTGAGCATTAGGGAGAAATGCTGGGCCAACGTGTCTAATAGCGTATTAAGGACTAGTCACGTGGGCCTTAGTCACGCTCCACGGAGCGCGCACCGACCTCAGAGAAAGCAGGGTCACTGAGTGCTTTATGGAGGTGTCTGTGGATCCATAGCCGAACTCTAGTCACTATTGGTTCATTTTGTAAAAATGTAAGTCTAAATGTCCATGTATCAATTTTGAACCATTTAACAATGGGTAGGATGCGACAAATCGACTTCTAAAAGTCTAAGCCTTTACCATTAATGACCTGGTATGAGTTGTGAGTATACTATCAGAATACTGCAAGTCTAGTCGAGGATCCAATAGGTTATACCGCGAATTCAGAATGTATCTAGGATGTAGATTATGATGGTGTACATCTGATTCCACCTTGAATACACTACGACACCTTCAATAGAAGGCACAGGTAAGCTTCTATTAGATGGGTGACAAATTGGTTTTCTGTTTTGATTTAGGTTACAGGGGATGGGGCGGTGTGGCGGAGGTAGAACAGGAAATTGTCTCCCTGCCAATATCATCAGGATTACAACTATGGAAGTAAGAGGATGTGTGTGTGTGAGTGTGTGTGTGTGTGTGTGTAGAGGGGGTGGGGGGTTTAAGCCTACCTGGGTCTTCGTGACCGACCTATTAGGTTATCACGAAACAGGGATAGTGCCCCAAAATTGGTACACACCATAATTAGAAAATCCAATCAGGGGATTTCTTTTGATGGGAGTCTTGGCGGTTCATTAGAAGAGGTAGTGGTGATGGTAGTGGTGGTGACGTGGGGGGGGGGGGATACCTGGATTGATGATTATGGATATGGGGTAGGCGCTGGAGGAGATGCTGGAGAAGGGTACTGAGAGGTAATCTCACTAATTCCCAACACGTGCTGTCAGTGCATGACATGTAAGGGGTGACAGGGACAAGAGAAACCCAGGAGCAACCAGCCTGCCTCCCTCCATTGGCAAAACCATGTAGGTAATTAATTAATTCCGCTATATTTAGTCCATATTTGTACAAGCTAGTACAGAGGTCGCTTGGTGGTAGTCTCCTTTCTCAATGGGTGCAAGAAAAGCCCGGGTAATTGGAATGTAACGTGCAGGGGGCGGAGAGCTTTTTGACGGGAGCTGTTTGCCTCCGCGCCCGATCCCTCCCGCCCCCTCCCCGTCTTGTAATCTGAACCCAATTAGCGATAATGTGGAAGATAAGGGGGGAGAGGTAGGGGCCCCGGCCCCGCCCGGACAGAGGGGCCTACATGTCCGCCACCCTCTGATCTTCTCTAATTAAACCAAAAACAAAGCACGAATTGCCTTAATGGAATCAAACACTTAATTGCGCCGTCAGTGCAGGCCGCATGCGATGCTGGATAACAGGAGCATCGGTTATCCACAGGGTTTGGTTATCCATAGTGGTATCTTTGGTTTTGTTGGTGATATTGTAGTTGTTGCTGTTGGTCAGGTACTGGTAGTAAGTAGTATATGGAGTTGTGACCCAGCATTGGTGTGCCAGATGGGAGGCACTGTGGAGTGTCCATGCATGGTGTTTCCAATGATGTTGTATTGGTTGTTGTAAATGGTCAGTGGCAGGGATAAATGCAAGTACAGTACATACAACAAGTGCTAACGTGTAGTGGTTTCTGCGACCTAAAAGAAAGCCCTTAACTTAAGGCTTGAGGCCGTGACGATATTTTGTTTGTTTAGTTTTACGTCCGGGGGTCATTGAGGAACTCAGACATTCAAGTGAAGATCAAGGGCAAATCTCCTCAAGGGAGTACACAGGACAATATTTATGTTTCTTTCAATTATGTGTCTGGAATCTTAGTAATAGTATAGTGAAGAAACCATAACTGAAATGAAAAAAAGACTAATGCCAATACAATCTGGACCCCCTTCAAAACTTTCATCCATGCAATCCTGTCCTCAAGCACCATTCTCCGAGCTACTCAGGACACATTAAAATGCGCGAGCTGCTTGGGAGAGGAATGGAAAGTGGTGAAAATATCCAAACAGGAAAATTAATGAGGTCTATTCAAAGGGAAAGTAGTTTTACCTCGGCCGTCTTTTAGGCTTGATTTGACGCATGGTGCGTTGGGTTATGAGAGAACCAACCAAGACTCCTCCCCCTCCCACACCCACACATCCTATACCGCCTTCCTTTCCTCTAATAGCTTTGTCTCGCTTGACCCTCCTTGTTAAGAAGGACAAAAAGATCTGCCCATTTACTAATGAGGTCTGACGAGCCCCTTTAATCATTTAATCAGACATTTAATTAATAGACCCCTGGTAGGGAGAAGGCAGACTGAGTCTGAGTGTGGGGGTTGCCTGGTGCAGGAGGGTCTCTACTCCTCCATCATACTATTCAATAACCCTTACTCAGCATGTCTGTTCATCTACACCTCATTAACCAATGTATGGAGTGCATCATGTATCAGGGCTTCATGCTCAGCCACGATGCACTCATGCTGAGTTCATTGTTATGATGCATCCACTCAGAGCCACTGCATCCCCAAGACTGAATAACTCGCCAATTCTTCCTTGGTGCATCATTCTGACTGTTCCGACTGTCGACCCGGTAGGCCCGTGGTAATTGTGTGAATGAAAAACGCCATGCTGCCCTTAAGGGGTTATGATATGGTACACTTTCAGACAAAAAGATGTAGCGTGATTTGGCCATGCTGATCAATGATCATTGGTTGATGCTGTCTTTATGAAACAGTAGAGAAAGACACCATTAATTTTTATGTCAACGAGGGTGTCACGCCTAGATATATGCAGGCATGGAGAGTACTGCCTACTTGTCCTTGAATACCTCTTATGGGGAATTGATTCTGATCTCTTCTTGTTTTAAAAAATGTAGAGTTTGAATGTTTTGATGACTAGGGGCACCTCAAGGAAACCATGCCACTGTCCATGTACATGCTTTATCAGATACCACACAATTATTATACAAATATTGTGCTACCACTCAAGGGGCGAAACTGAGATTGGTGACAATTTGGGTGTCATGACATACACCCTGGTGATTATGGGGTGTGTAGATGAGAAAGGGGGTTGTAGCTTGATCACGTCATTATTGGGGATCTGCAGAGAAGGCTAGGCCAGCTCTAGCTAAGTCTCCGGACATGTTTACACTCACTTGTCGCATCGGCCAACAGCAGGCCCACTTAATTCTGCGTTATAATGAGGTTCTCCCCTCAGTGCCAGCACCACCACCACCAGCCAAGGCCATCACCCAACACCACCACTGCCTAACCTCTATCCACTGCTAAAGATGCTTAGACATCAAATCTATGCTCTCTCAATCTCAGAAACAAACTCACATGGATAAAGAACAATACCAGCACGATCTTGGCCCTCCCCCACTCAAAACTGCTACCTAGGCAAACCTTTTCTATATGAACATTTACATGCTAGGTCATGGAAGTTTTGATTCAGCGGGGAAAGATCTACCTAAACAAATGGTGGCATTTCATCACTGATCCACTTGGATTCCTCACTAAGGATATTTGACCACCCACCATACAAATACATACAATACAGATTTACCACACAATAGGCAGTTTAATTAAAATGTGCTCGGGGAAAAACAGATGCCCTCAGAATACATACCTAACAACTACCCCCAGCTCCCCTCCCAACTCATAAGCCTCATAAGCAGGAGATGGCTGAGTCTAATTGGCACACTATCTCATTAATTGAACACACACAGGCTGGGGCTCATTCCTCTAAGCAGCATGTAGACCCTATACAAATACTGACCCTAGCTGGCAGGAGGAGAGGGACACACTATAGCACAATTATATTGATACCTGGAGGATTTAAGGCTGTAAATGGGGGGTTTTATCCTAAGCTCTTGACAATCAGTAGTGTCCTAATGGGTGTCATATTACTCATGGTTGGTGACTTTGACGACCCTGAGCGTCACATGTGTCCTACCAACGAGCCTTGTTGTTGTAGGCTGCTTGGTCCAATCAATGCTATATTGATGCAGACTCTTCAGTCAAATGGTATAGGCTTATAGTTATTGGTAAAATAGTAGGGGATGTGTCACTATTTCTAAGTAAGCTAGTCTATAAACCTGATCCTGAACTAGCCTAAGATTGGGAAGATGAACCACTTGTCCAATGTGACACTGTATTCACATAGAATGGCACAATCATGTCCGGGATCACAATGTGTCTACTTACCACTAACCTCACACATCTTCAATCAGAAATGGTAAAAGAAATTGTAAGAAATCGAACTCTTGCCTCTTGCTATGTAGTAGCCAAGAGATTATACAGACCTCCCTGGTGGTAGGAAAGTAGAAACCCAGCACTAGACACATAGAACAGGTACCAACTAACCTGTGTGGTGTTACAGATTTACACGTCATTAGCACATTATCAAACTAATTTGCTGGTCAGCATGTTGGAGGTAGGGGCAGGGGTGGGCTTGGGATCCCCGCCGGGGGTGGGAGGGGGATAGTGGGGGCGTCAGCGGCCACACCTCTGGACAAGGTATACAAGGCCATCATCACAGGCCTCCAACCCTGCATCACGCCCACCGCCTGATGTGAGCGAACGGTCATTAGCCCATTTCCCCTTGGCCCTGCTGGACTTTTCTGGCAATCACTTTTTTCCCCTGCTGCTCTCTCAGCTCTCCTTTCTCTGCCTATATTTCAATTACGTTTAACCCGAGAACCGTCTTGGAAAACGCCTCCCAAAATTCAATCCTCGTGTTAATTGGATTTTTCGTGCTGACTGTGAGGGTGGATTTCGGTTGGGGAAAACTTTTCTGTAATGATGGACATTTGAACGTCATGGGTACATTTATTGCCTGGTCATGGCTTGAATGTCTATTTAGAGAAATTCCCAAAAGTGTGGTAGGGTCATGAAAAACAGGAGGAGCCCAAAACCTAGCTAGTGACGTAATTTGCGAACATTGCCATATGATATGTGTAGATTACCGTGACGTTGGGGGGATGTGTTGCACATAGATCATTAATTTTGGGTGGTGAGTGTGAAAAGTGTGTGTCTGTGTGTGATGGGGGGGGGGGGGTCGACAAGAGAGTGGGGGGGGGAGGCTTTGGGGGTGAAAAAAAAAGAAATAATGAGCTAGACGAGACCTCCAACTAATGAAGTGCGAATCCGTATACCTTCGATGACATAACGACGTCCAATTAACCCACCTATGTCCAATTAATCTGCACCAATTAAGCAGCCAATTATCGAGCCGTCTTATGACTAGTGATGCCAGCGCCACCTATGTCAATAGCAGAACAGACATGAAGGGTCCCTGGTGGTGGGGAGGGGGACTGGTGCACCTCACAAAAACAGCCTATTATCGAGCCAATTTAAAAATCTACCTATACTTTCCGGATAATAGACGCCGCCCTTTGGGAATAGACCCATCATCATTGCACACACCAATTAAAATGTGGCTACGTATGTGACAAAACTAGTGGGCTTATTTTGAGCCATTTATGTTTAATGAGGTCTCAGTTGTACATTATACGTATATTCTCACTTTCCCTGGATTAAAAAAAAAGAGAAAATCAGGGGACCACCCCAGTAGCAGGTCCCCCGGATAACGGGGCACAAGGGTAGAAGGATGGAGAGCGGGTGGTGGTAGCAGTGGCCTAACGAGGGGCGCGGTGCCGTTTGGGTTCTCACGGCTCCCTCTCCGACTGACAGCCGATCCTTTGTCCGCCCGTGACATCAACATCTCGTTAGGCGATCACGTGTCTCGAGACTTCGTTAACTTAACGAGACGGCGCCAGGTGCGGCCCGGGAGGTGTCGTGGCGGTAGGTGTGGGGTGTGGTGTGGTATAAGCAGGCCGCTAGGATTGGGGGGGGGGGGGGTGAAGGTAGGGAAGGGAAAGGTAAATTATATAGACAGGTAGTTTTCAGCAAGTGGCAAAGCAAATGGAAATATTCTTGAGGAAAAATTCCAAACTAATTGCTTGTTATCCTTATGGAGTATCGGGGTGGTGTGTGTGTGGGGGGGGGGGGGTAGGGTCAAGACTCCACCCTTTGGAGTGACAATTCCATTGGCACTGCTCATGATGATTCCCAAGTACTAACAAGATAAAACTTATACTGACATCGTACATGTATTCCCCTCTTAAATCCAGAATAGATATAAATGCATGACATTGTATAGAGCTATCTACCGGTAGATGTTATCTAGAATAGAGAACTAAGGGATTACCAGGGCAGATGGTGGTAGTAGTGGTTCAGGAGGCGGGGAGGGGGAGGGGTGATTGTGATTGGAATACTGAGTGAGCTCATTGGTCATTCATTGATATTACATGTTGTAGATAGAGCTGGACATTACTGACCACAAGATTAATCACTTCTGGTTAATTAACTTGTAATTAACTAGGAGCTAAACGTGAGGGCTACAGGGACACGTCACATGCGCGTGGAGGGTATTTGCTGGATGCTGCCCCCAGATCATGCCTGTATAGCTAATGATGGATATGTACATTGTACTCAGTCGGTGATAAAACATAGGTATTCTTGATACAACGCATAGATATTGCTCTAGAAAAGTAACATAGTTCATTCCACAAACACCAGAGAAGAATTATGAATTCCAGCAAATTCAGGAAAAGTGGCATCTCTGTACACTAATGAAACATGCCAAGACAACCGCCCACTCTATGAAAAGGTAAATGAATACACCAGATTGTTCAACCACAGATAAGGAGGGGGAGGGGGTATGTTGATCTGTTACAATGCTTACCGTATGTAATCGTTCTTGCAGAGGATCATGCCCGCCTTGGTGAAGCACGACGTACCAATCTCCCCTAACTGTGCCTGGCAGCACGAACATTTGAGGCATCCTGTGTGCCAGTACCTGTCCATTGCGTGTAACAGGAAGCGGTCGACGATACGCGCACCGCAGCCAGCGCACGACTTGACAGTCGCCGCGTTACTGGCGTTATTGTTATTGTTGTTCGTCGTCGCCGGTGTCGTCACCGACGTCGCCGTGGTCGCCGACATAGCGGCGGTCAGTGTCACCTTGCCCGTCGTCGTAGCTGCTCCGCCTGGCGTCGTTCCTAACGACGCGCCGTTCGTCACTGGAGGAGTCGCACCCTTCGTCGTCGTAGTCGTCGTCGCTGTGGTAGCACCACCGGAAGTTAAAGATTCCGGTGCTACTACTTCCGGTGCGTGTGGTACACCTAAGGGTTGCTGATGCTGCTGGGAGTGAGCGTCGGGAACACCACTTCCGGTTGTGACGTCACTTCCGTTTACGATTGCACTTGCTGAGTTATTGGCTGCAATGAGATGAAGATAAGAAGTTGTCAGTCCAGGTGATACTTTCAATATTACCACGATTTTTATTATTTTAACACTGATGTGAAAGATGCTATGAGAGTATGAAAGAATTCGATTAATTGCCTGGGGGTTGGGAATGGTAACACGACAGTTGTACGAGTCAGTAAAGCAATCACTGAGGTATTCTTTCCTGAACATGGTATTCTATCACATATACATGTATCAGTCATATCTCTGAAAAAAAAAGAATTGTCCCATTGATAGAATCCAAGTCCTCTCTCCAAAATACAACAAAGGTCCAGATGTCTTCATATTACATATACCCGGTAGGCCTAGCCATGGGTGTATATTATACATTGGGATACGAGAAGCCCAACGTACCACATTGGGAGGAGATGAGGACTACAAATTGCAATGGTATTCGCAAATTGAGCTGGGCTGGATCGTGCCGAGGGATCTAGTGGAAGTGGGGAGGCTGGGAAGGGGGTGGGGGGGGGGTGGGGTTCGTGTCAGGCATGCCCAGTTTGCACCCAATGTAAACTAAAGGTTGCCCAAGACTAGGCAGTATGTACAGGAGGAGGTGGGGGGGGGGGGGGTGGAAGGCTGGAAGGAAGGTAGAAAGGAGGGGAGGGTTGTAATCAAAGGACCTATCCCGGCATACAATGCGAGATCCAATTACGGTGCGCAGCCCAATCACTGTCCGCTAATCTAACCCTCATAAAAGAGGGGTCGAGGTCCGCGCTGGCTATAGGTCCGTAGCAGCCCCGTGTAACAAGGCCGCTTAGGTTCTAGACAAATGCTGCCTTGCGGGACACTGGCCCTGCCAATATGACCATGCTCTTTTCTTGTATTATCGCTCGGTGGGTAATAGGAAAGGCCGTATATGAGATCCGTGGGGCGGATGGTGAGGGGTGGGGCCGGTATAATGAGACCTCGTCGCTGACCTATTTAACTACCCCTTGTTTGCGGCCAACATTAGTAGAGATGGCGTGGCGCTCGATACAATTTCTCGCTAATTTTCTTTGTGGCAGCGCTGGACTATGCGGCGTTAACGATTTGCGTAACCTGGCGGGCGGTGGAGAACTGCTCACAATAGAGCTACAATGGGAGGTGATTGAACAATAACCCTCACTCAAACCACCCCACTGTGTGGTGGTCACAACCAGAGAGAAAAGCAGAACCGCACCCCCAACCCCTTCCCTCTCACCAAGTTCTCTCAAACCAAGCTAATTGGCATATAGAATCCTAGGTTTCAAATCTGAACGGGCAACAAGAATACGTTCGTTCGAACGGCAATGCGGCGGCTGATTTTGTAAACATTGGAAATTTAACAGTATTGTTGGGCTTGGAATACTCGTAAACGACGCTGTTGTGTCCAGTGAATACACTCCATTGGCTTCCCTGAATGCTGCGCTAAGTGGACGGACGAGGTACGCTGATGAGATGGGGAGAGGAAGGGTGGGGGGGGGGCACAGGGAGGGGATGGGTCTTCCTCTGAAATAATACAGACCTACAAATATTTTACCATATATGTGAGAAAAGGCAGTGGAATCAGAAGGCATGGAACCAGAATGCAATCCCAAAGAAACTGTCTGAAAAGCAGATCACTATGTAAAGTTATTCATGTTGGATTTTGACTTCTAAATCGACGCTGGTTTAAAAAAAAAAATGAGCAGAAAATCAGAAGGGTGTGAAAAGGGAGTGTCCCTCTATATGCCCCTTTTCACACCCTTTCCTGACCAAAGGCCATCTAAACACACACTTTGCCAGACAGTAGCATTCATCCCACACGTCAGCCTATGGCCTTCCCTTTACCCTCCCCACGGGCCCCATAGCGGCAGATTGCTCTAATCGGGGCAATGAATCCGCTCGACGTTTTATCCCGATTAGCAGGCCGTGTTATTAGGAATAAAAGTCACTTTCACTCATTCTCCATCCTGCCCCCTCCCACCCCAACCCCCATCGGGCACCGTTGCCAATGGACGACAGTCTCGCCGCAGCCTTTTCTCGCCAAATCTCGCGCTCTCCGTGGCCGCACGAGATAAGACATGGCCGTTGTGGTCCCCATCCGGTCTGCCATGCCGCAAAGATAGATGGGAAGGCTTGCACCGATTGACGCTATTCAATCTGCGAAATTAATTAAGGGCCTGTGAGGGCGGGCGCGCCGCTGTCCCTCTCTGTCAATGGTGGTGAAATTAACACTCTTGACCCAGATCGGATGAAACAGACAGCACTCCATCAGGCCTGCCCGGGGAATGTACACGTTTCGGAGCAGCTGTTGGCGTAGATTACGTGCAGGCCCGACAGGCGAGGGCCGTGTCAATTTCTTATGAAGAGACTCGCCGCCCGACTCCCCCTCCACCCTACCAACACCCTGGGTTTTCAAGGGAAAATGCATTAGGCTGAATAGTGGGCGAGAGAGGATGAGAGAGGAGTGACTGGGATGGGCTGGACCCGGGGGATGATGTAGGGGTGGGGTGGAATGCGATGTCAATTACTAGATGTAATATGGCAATAATAGGGAAATGAACAAGCCCATCACTGAGTGATGCAACGCTGGAATAGACATCCCCCACCTTAATTTATCTCTATGTGGAGTACCCTTTAAACCCTTTCCACTCCATATACCCCTACAGCCTCGGCCAGCGGCTATTAATACTCAGTTTAATGTGTGGAGGGCTGGAGGGGGCGAGCCTGTATACCCACCCAACCGCCCCCACCCACCTGGGTCACGTACCTCTCAGTCACCAATCAACCGCCTTACTATCAATCTCACATTCATTTAGTCTCCTTTTCCTAACACCCATTTACATGGCAAATCCACACCAGGGTCTTAAAATCTCCTCAATGAGTGAGTGAGTAATAGATGTTTAACGCCATTTCGACAGCTAAGGTCATTTTCATGGCGAGTACGACATTACACAATTTCACAGAGGAATGTGTCAGTGCCCGCGCATATGTGCACCACACACATCCTGAGGGGATAGGAAAGATGAGAAGTAGACCCTTTTAAGTGGGCTAGGGAAGCCCAAAATCTCCTCAATAGGTCTGAACGTCTTTTCCCCCATACGCAGGTATGTCCACAACTCTACACCCACACATCAGTCCCTTTTAGCACCCAAACAACATAAGCATTAAGCACATCACAAACACGTATATATAGACAATATTAAATGACCGATGTCTTCCGCTTATCTCGCTTATTACTCCCACTATTACTATTATCCATCCAGTGGGAGGACCGTATGCTATCAGTTAGCAGAAAGGCACCATGAGTGGGAGGCCCTGACAGCAAAGCTACCATACTTGCTGACAGAGAGGTTCGGGCACACATAACCAGTCTGCATCAGTAGAGAGAGTGCCTCTTCAGTGAGATAGACCATTAGCGATAATTGCCGGCGCCCGTCGCTCCCTCGGCTCAGCGCGGGCACCGATGTCATTACAGGCGTGATTGGGTGCTTTGTGATAGCCGTGTAAATTAAAGCGAACCTTGAGAGGCTGCGGAGAGGGCCGGCACCCAGCCAACAATGCTAATTAAGAGGGAGTCGAATGCTCATTACACCCCCTCCCCATCTTGCTTCTTTTCCTTCTTCCTCTTTCCCTAGTTCTTTCTTCCCTTCCTTCATATACTCTGCGTTAGCATCCATATTGCCATATGCTGTATGTAAGTAAATGCTAGGCTTATCTCTTAATCCATGTCCCCTCTAGATCTATTCAATCCTAATGGAAACATTCACAACTCACACCCAGCCCACCTGAACCTAAATACCATTGGATCCTCCAGTTGCTCTCCGTTGCAGTTTTATCTGGATCTGCTCATAGTCAGTGTCCCTACCTGTACACCAGGCCTGTGCACCACATGGCTACCCTGTTGCCACTTCCTGTCGCCAAGTTTTTTTTAATATCCAAGTGAGACCTTTAGCTCTGCAAAGAGCTGCTCAGAGCTGATGTCACTCTATAGAGTGTAAAGTCTCCATGGACACTCATATTATCCTGTGGGTTTTGCTCCAAACGCTGACCACTGGAAACTGACTGACAATACTACCCATGACGTACCACTAACAGGTATGTAAAAGTCAATTAGGCTTTAGGGTTGTGGGTGGGCGAGATAGTGAAGAAGGGGACCAAGTGTCAGGGGTGCGTTCCGTAACCACGCAAACAGGGAATCTGTGGAATTTTGATGATGTTAGAAAGCCCTCAGAGAACGTAACTTTGTGGCTACTGTCAAAGTTACTACAGCTCAATGAAAGAGGAGAAGGCTTGTAAGAGGATGGGAATGTTGGGCCGTTAATGTAAGACGTTCTTGTTTAACTTTGACACAATAACTTCATAAAGCCCAGGGCGGGAGGTCATGTAGATGTGAAATGCAAAGTATATATTCTAGGCTCTATTTCAAGTAGTCATGTCAATGACAGGTCTATATGAGAACCAGCAAACCCTGTGAACACCCTGGTATGTAATTTTCCATTGCAGTGTGTCTGCTTCCCCCCTCTCTATCACCTCACACCCGTGGGCAGGGATCAGGACCCATTAGGACCTCCCGGCCCATTTTGGTGCAAATATTGATTCTACCTGGTTGGAACTGCATGGTATGTTTAGGAGAATTCTGGTGAAATGTATAAAAGGCCCAGTATAAAAGCCCTGTGCATATGTGCTGATGATACCAAAAGAGGTCTGTGCTATTTTCTGAACTATAAGTATATCAATGTTTTCTAGGAAGTCCTCCACACAACAAAGACCTTTACTGCATCATCTGTGGGCGTGGCAGTGTTGTTTGATATTGGCTGTGGTAGTTTCTATATCAGTAATGTGTAGTTATTGACTCTGTGTCTGCAATGTGACAAAACGCTAATGCACATCAATATCTAACAGACAATGTGGACTGTTAAAGCATGAATGGAGACACATGTTTGCACTCAGCTATCACTTAACGCTAATTCCCAAATGCTGCACTATTGTAGCCCTTGCGAGTTACTCGCGGAGGTTACAATTTTGCACATGCAGACTATATATATATATATATATATATATATATATATATATATATATATATATATATATATATATAAACGCCCCTGGGACTATGCCCAAGGAAAGTCTCAATGACGTGAAATACCTATGCTAGTGAGGTAATCACCAGCACTGCATTAATTGTGTGCATCATGTTGACAATCACTGCATCATGATGCCCAGAAAGAGTTAATAATATGTACTAATACTTTAAAACCTTACACAATATACATACACACCACCAGGAGAAGCTAGTGCTTTCCAGATGCTGGCAGAGGTCTGAGAAAGCTAGAATAGGATACCAGCATGACCCTGGGGCGGCTAGAGGCAGCACTTAGGCTTACACGGCCATATCGGCCACTCATTAGGCCAGCCCATTATCCCTACTACCTACTGGTATCTCAGAATAATGGACAAAACTTACCCATTACTCCTAAGCCCACTGGCTATGGTACAGAGCACTATACAAGTTCCTCCTGAGTGTATGCCTAATGTGTACACGACGGCGGCGGGGTTTTAAGGCAATCGTCGGGTTACATCATGTCCATTACCAACATAAATAGTGTCAGTGCACCCCCTCCCACCCCCATTTCTGCTCATAACCACCTCCCATCCATGTAGCAGAAGGCCTAGGTGTAGGCCTGCCTTTAGGCCTGTTCTAGGCTCATTAACCCCCGCACTGGGTGTGTCGCAAATCTATCTGGTGACATCTTGCAACATCTGTTGGGTTGACACGAGTCCCCCCCCCCCCCCACAAGCCTGTAGACACACCAGACCCCTATTCTACCAACCAATATTAATATTATAATAGGCTTTTGATGCCTGGACCTGCCGTTCCTCAGAACCAAAAGCCCTGACGGTGCGTAATGATGATGAAACACGCTATGCAATATAACTATTTGTATGCCCCCCCCCCCCCAAGCCCCCACCCACACTATGGGGAGATTTTGCAGGGGTGGTGGATCTGGCAACATTACAACAGAACAACGTTAATGTGTCCCCTTTATTTACATGGCTTGGAGAAGACACTAGAGACAAACACGTAAACAATGGCCGCTGGGTGTACATGTAAACAAAAGGCAGAGTGATGGGTGGGGGAGTGTGAGAGTGAGTGAGAGTGAGTGGGGATACATGGCACTGATGGGGAGGGAGTGGACCACTACCTGACTGAACAACAAAAAGAGCCGCTAAAATGTAGGCCCCACTCCCCTGATGCATTTATTCCAGTCAATGGCTGGCTGATCTGGCCTGATCTGGTACAATAATCCTGTTCACGAGGCACGCCGCCTTCATTGGGTATTCCAGCCCCCCTCTACCCATCGACTGTCATCCAAATAGCACTTGAATGTTTGGGGTTGTCATGGCTACCAGAAGCATTATTCCCCTTTTATCGCTCAGTGTAGATAGGGGCGCTGGCTAAAGGTAAGAGGGGATGGGAATGGAGGTGATGGGGAGGAGGACGCACTATCCACTACCTACATCCAGAGACATTAGTGCTTATTTGAACTTGGGGGGAGGTCTGGGGTGGGAAAAGGTGGCAGCAGCTTTGGAAATTAAATCAATAAAATACGCTTTGTTTATCAAGTATCTAATTATGGCAGGCGAGGCCCTATCGTAAATTACATCAGGCGCTTAATTGATCATTATATTTATAGTAATCAACAATATTTCCACCCATAAAAGCGCCCATAACACGGCCTCATAGCACGGCTGTGTTAAGGGCTTTCAGCTAAACATGGTTTATTATACACAGAGTGGGGGAGCTTTTATGTGTGCCCCTGTAATGCTGAGTCAATGCGCTTATGTTCTCTCCTCTTTGCTGGCTGCTTTTGAAATCCAAAATTGCAGTTTCAATGCAGAGAGGCACAGAAAAAAAGCCATCTATATTGATGGCTGTAATGGGGTATAATTACGAAACGCAGCTCACAAAGTGAAGCCATGTGAGCTCGCTGGTTTCCACTTACGCTGAAAGAGGCTTATTCATATACGTTAGACCAGCGAAAAAGTAGAATAAAGGAAATTAAAATGAAAGCAGTCTCAGTCTGGGGGATGGAGTTGATTATGGTGATCCAGTACACATGTACATGCATGTATATAAATGTAGTGCACATACAGAGATAATGTTCTCCCTTTGATGCCCTCCCTCTGTGATGCAATGTGCAAACAAAGGGACTTATATCTATCTCCCTCTATGCATGGAGACTGGAGATCTTTTACACTCTATGCTCTATGTAATAATGCATATTTTATATGTGTAGTACATGATGTATAAACATGTATACTAACATCAGTCCCATATATACACATGCACATAGAACGCCCACACACACACCTTTGAATACACATTGCTCTACGCCATACAAGTTCCCCACACCTTTCCTCCTTCCTCTCTGTTATATCTTCACCTTTATCTCACCTTAATGTATAAAGCACCCCTCGCCCTCTCGCCTTACATCCTCCATCTCTCTGTTAACCTCCCCTCTTTCGCAAATGTGTTAAAATGAAACCTGTCCGCTCTGGCTGGGCTAATGCAGGCGGGGCAGCACGTGGCCGCGGCTATTAGCGTCACTTAGGTGTCTGTCTTTGATGTTGGCGCCAGGTGAAATGTGACAGGTGTGCAGGCGCCGTGTGGGGGGGGGGGAGGGGTGGGCCCTACTAGTGCTGGATGCTGCTGCAGTGGGGTAGGAGAAGGCCTGGATACGGCAACCCCATAGACTAAACTGCACAGGCACAACTAGGTCGAAATTCCTACGTTATACTTACTCCATACAGTGAGTTTTATCATGAGTGAGAAGGGAGAGGAGAGACAAGGGAAGCTGGGCCCAGCAGAGACACTGGTGAAGAATTAGAACATGTAACACAACACCATTACCTTGTGGGCCCCTGTGTTCTAAGCCAGCAAGTGTACAAAAATTGTTAAAAGGGTAGTTTTCTTTATCCTGATAAATGGGATCAGTTGACAGAAGTATGTTAAGAGCCTCTAGGGGACTCGACCTAAAAGGAAAAGAGGCTAGAGTGCTGCCTCATGTCATTAGTCTGCAAAGTGCACAGGGCTATTACGTCTGTGTGCTTAGAAACTACACACTGTATTCAACTTGATAACATTTACTCAGCTTAACTGGGTGTAAATGGTGTACTCATATAACAGCGTCCTTAATGGCCTTCAGGACAGGATATCTAATACAGCAAAAGGGGATCTCAAAACTGCCTGACAGCAGCATATCACAGGACTAATTAGAATGGGCACAAATTAAAGTCTGGATAGCATATACTCAACAGTAATGAGGTATACAGTGAGGAACAAGCATCCAGTGAAAAGCCTCTCCTCTCTGTCCAATTGATGGAAATGAGACTAGTTAAGGGGTATCACCAATGAAGATCACAATTTTAAATGAGCATTAAAAATACAAGGTAAATGAACCACTGTGAAATGCAAGCTGGGTTCCGGGCCACCCACAGTGTTGCTGTCAGATAAGAGAGGTTAGCCATGGCTCTGTCACATTGTGCCTTGGACAGGGCAAAGAAAAACAAGTCCTCCCTCCTGCTAGAGAATAATAGCCTTCCAAGTTGTATATTTTGGCCGCGCGATAAGATGAAGTTATAATTGCCTTTTGGGGGTCGAGACTAATTGCCTGACTTCATTGTGAGCCCCTCGCCCCGCACCCCCTTAATGATGCCTAATTAAATACACATGGCCCTGTCGGATGTTAATTAACTCTAGATTCATTAAAATGCCTAATGACGTCCATGCTTTCTCGTGTTCGCCCTAATCGCGGAGGCTGGGCAATCCAAGCCTGCCTGTATACCGTACATTGTGTGGGGTCCTCTGAGAGTTGACTCAGCCTGGGACATCTGTGTTTTGCCAGGGGATTTATATTATTCTCAACAATGCTCAAACATGAAAGCTACCAAACACGAATAGTGCTTATGCTGCAGGGAAAATGGGGTGAGTGAAAATAAGAAGGTGCTCATACAAAATACGGTGAAAATATTTAAAGATGAAAGGAGACCAAATGTAATTAAACAGTTAAAAACACATCTCCACAAAGCTTTGAGGTAGAAAATCAGTAAATCAATCTACAAAATGCAGCCTCAATACCTAAATTCACTCTCAATCTAGGAAGTGTATGATAAGAAAGAGGGTGAAAGGGAACAGCAGTCATGGAATGGAAGGGTTAAATTTATAAAAGATGTTATCAGCTGATAGTTTGTTGCAGTGATGCATTGTTAACACGAGTCTTGAGAAAGACTGTGCTTTTCCACCTTGACAAGGCCCGACAACTGGTATGTGTGTAATACTGGTGTTCGGGCTACTCCCACCCAGTGTTCACCAATAAAACTTTCCAACTGGATGAGTCAGGGACAGAAGCCAACAGAGATGCGACCTGACAGGCCCCTGAAGACCGTCTTGGCTACTGGAGAAGGGGACAGGTCCTGTTTTACTTATCTAGATCATAGAGGGCACTGTGTGATTGAAAGTGTGGATGTATAGTAATAGTAATAGATGTTTAACACCATTTCGACAACTGAGGTCATATTCATGGCGAGAACTACATTACACAATTTCACAGGGGAATGTGTCAGTGCCCGCGCATATGTGCACCACACACATCCCGAGGGGATAGGAAAGAGGAGAAATAGACCCTTTTAAGTGGGCTAGGGAGGCCCGAAAGTGTGGATGTGTATTGGCTATACATAGCCCCAATACACATAAATATGTATTGGCTATACCTTACCTAGGCCCAATACACATAGATGTGTATTGGTTATACCTAGGCCCAATACACATAGATGTGTATTGGCTATACCTAGTGAGTGAGTGAGTGAGTAATGGTTGTTTAACGCCAAGCCGACAGCTAAGGTCATATTCATGGCGGAAAAAGTACATTAGACATCATGTCACAAAGGAATACATATGCCTGTGCCCGTGCATATGGACACCAGACACATGTAAGAAAGAGGGGACAGGAAAGAGGAGATTCAAGGAACGAATATGTGCCAGTGCCCGCGCATATTGACACCACCCACACTCAGAGAGGATAGAAAAGCAAGACATAGACCCCTTTTAAAGATGGCCTGGGGCTGGGGAGGCCCTGGCTATACCTAGACCCAATACACATATATGTGTATTGGCTATACCTAGGCCCAATACACATCCAGGTAAAGGGAACGTTCAACAATTATGTCACTGGTATTTAGGGATTTTTCAGGACCCAACCACCCCTTTGTCACTGTTTTTGTATGGAACATATAGAGGAACCCAAAGACGCCCCCCACCCCTAAGCAGTAACGTAATTGTTGAACGTTCCCAAAGGTACACACGTCATTTTCACCCTTTCTAAAAAAATAACTTTAACAGTATGTAGGCTGATCCATGATGATGTACCGTATATCACACTGATTTTGGCAATTTTCAACACCCCCACCTCTCTGTCACACTGTTTACCATACCTTCACCGTTGACATTATGTGTCACAGTTTGGTCAACACCCCTCCGGCGTGACGTAGTTCATGAATCATCCATATTTATACACTTTGAGTCTGACGTTTCCAACAACACGGAGCAATGAGCAGAGGAAGAGGTGAACTTCTATCTGCATTATTGTATCCAAATATCCAGATATCAATGCTCTGTCCTGGCGCCACATTCCTATGGAACTTACACAATGTTGTAGACATTGATATGTACAAGTGACTCAAAGGTCAGGCAAGCTTATTAAAATGTGACTCCACGGATTCCCATGGGCCATATCTTATGCTTGCTGCATAGCTTCTCCCATTTGATCTACATGTATAACACGATCTCTTTACAGAGAACTTCAATCGGCACCTCGGGATCGGCACCTCAACACTGAATCCCTCACACACAGTCACTCTCACAAGGCAATCCCACCCCACACTGTCCAGCAAATACTCCATCGCACCCCACAGCACACACAAGCACCCTTCTTCCCTCTCAGCTTCTCATGCCTGACACCTTATCAGCAAGCACGGACGATAAGCGGCGAGCTGCAATCTGTGGCAGGGGGATGACACCCTGCCGAGTGTTATCTGGGACAATGCAGTGTCAGTTCGCCCTCGGCCAGGCGTGTTATCACCGGCCAGCCAGCGCGTGGGGGTAACTCGACCCTCAGCCACGATAAGGGCGTCAAGGAAATGAACAGACAGAGCGAGACTTGTGCTGGCCAGACCCTGATACCCCCTCCCCAACACACACAGAACACCACCAACCAGAGAGATCTTCTCTTAGTCCAGGTCCATGATAGCTGCAGGGGCACAGGAGAAGGAAATGGGAGTCATGGCAGTTGTTAGAGGCCCCATTGTACCCTGGTGATGTTTGTAATAATTTTATTTTTTTTTTTGTATGGTGAGTGATAGTTAGAAGATGAAAGCCTGAGAGGAAAAAGAGATACATTCACCGAATCTGAAGGGCCTAAAGTACACGTATACTGACGGAAAAAACTCTCATTAAGACTTCTGCAAGTCTAGCATGGAATAGCAAAAAGAAAAGAAAAATGGAGGGGGGTCTCCCAATTTACAGATCTGGAGAGACCAGCTTCCCAATATCTATGACTACTGTATGTACAGCCAAACCAGATGTTCTAGGTTGTCACCTATACATAGCCAATGAACTTAAAAAGCAACCTCAGACACAACAAAGCCAATTCTGATCGTAGTAAATCACTAGAGCAAATTTGGTTGTGTCACCACTTTTCAAGTCTCTGTAACTCTGTAACAATGCAGAAAGGTCGTCGTGAGAGAGAGGTAGTGGATGGGGTGCCTGGCCTGTTTTAATAGCACAGTATTTCCCTACCACAGTCCTACCATGACCTACAGGGGTTAGATTTGCTCAATGTAACAGTTCCAGGTATTAAGTATAAACCAGGGTGGCCTGGTATTGAGGTGATAACTAGTTTTGTTAGCGTCAAGTGCAGGCCTAAGCTTCTGATCAGTCCAACTTTGGGCCACCAACTTGTTTGGTCAGCAGTTTGTTCTGAAGGTTCCCACATCAGTCGAGGTTTGTTGGCATACCAAAAACAGGCTTCCACAAAGGTGGGCTTTCTTTATGATGAGCTAGGATTTTCATTTTCACAAAGGTTCCCTTGTTTTGCTCTGCAGTGGCTGTGTGATGTTGGCTTATGTGGAATGCTAACTATGTTGCAGACTGTCTAATCAAAGCTAATGATGTCAGTGTGAGGATATGGAGGGGGGGGGTGGGCTAATGGGTCAAGAAGGTCATCGTTCTAATGACTCTACCGTACAAATACATCCCCATTAGCCTGCCTAATGACTCTAGACAACAATACAACCCTAGCTGTGTTAATTAAAGGTAAGTTCTGCTCACATTACACCTTGTTATAATGCTGACCTAGAGTGACCAACACCCTAATTGAATGACGACCAAACCTAGACACAGCAGGGCCCATTATGTGGGGGCGTTGGTCTGGAAGGGTAACTAGCCTATAATGAGGGGAAGGGTAAGCTTATGGAGACTATAGGGGTGAGGTATAGTCCATAGAAGGGTGTGTGGACTGTGTGGGGTTGGTGAGGAGAAGAGGGGAGTCTAGGGGATCAAGTGGCTCCAACAGGGCCCCCAAGTGACCCCATGCCCCTCCTCGCCCAGTCCCGTGACATGACCATGGTGCTCAGACCCTGTGAGGCCCTCATTATAGACACCCCACCTGGCACCACCTGCCCTCCATTACCCTAATGACTTACCTGGGCTAGGCCCCACAATCCCACCCAGCTTGCCTCTCTTACCTGTCATGCCGCATAAAAGACAGCATTCTTCGCCGCCTCACAGGTATACAAGCCTGGAGGATGAACTCAGGGCTCTCTAAGGCACCACCACACCAATCTACCTCCTTCTTTTATTCCTCAATGCCTTGCTGATAGCCAGGTTACTCTAATGGAATACAGGGGGCAGAGGATGAAGCCAGGTGCAGGCCAGGGGTACTGTCAAAGTTCATCACCTCATCCATTATAGTTGGTTCTATTGATGAGAGGGAATCTAGCCTCTAAATTGGATCCCAGTGTAGCATTAATAACAGGTGTACATCAGCATGATGCCATATGTATCGATATATTGCATTCGACCTGTAATACATGTATTAAAAGTGGAGTCCCTTAGTTGATATCCTGTAAAGTGTATGTATACTCGTACAATCAAGGGCGGATCCAGCAGGGGTGGTCTAGGGGGTGCACAACCAAGAAAAATCGGTCTAGGGAGGCACAAGCAGGTTTTCGGGCCACGTTTCCTATAGTTACGAGTCATAGCCTGGCCTAATTTCAGGGGGTCTAGGGATCCCTCGATCTGCCCCTGACAATCCAAGGCAATATAAAAAGAATCAGTGTCAAATCTAACATAGGAGACACATGATGCCCATAAGTCAGATCGTCTAGAAATAAACTTTCATACTTCGTTCATATTCAAACTAACACGAGGAGTGGATACACATCAACATGATCGTGCTCTCTCTCCATCCTCAGATTCAAATCCGAGAGTCAAATACATATTATTGCATCTGACCATCTGCTGAAATTGGTTGATTATGAGATAGACTGTGTGCACAAACTATACACAGTTTGTTAGTTTAAACATTGACCATATATAAAGGGGGACTTGCCTGTGGTAATAAGCTCTATGCATATTTACCTAAACTCTTTGTTGTATGAATAACTATAGTGCAGTAAGTGAGTGAGTGAGTGAGTGAGTGAGTGAGTGAGTGAGCGAGTGAGTGAGCGAGTGAGTGAGTGATATATAGATGTTTAATGCCATTTCGACAGCTAAGGCCATATTCATGGCAAGAGCGACATTACACAATTTCACTGAGGAATGTGTCGGTGCCTGCGCATATATGTGCACCACACACATCCTGAGGGGATAGGAAAGAAGAGATATAGACCCTTTTAAGTGGGTTAGGGAGGCCCGACTATATAGTACAGTACATATATTAAAGTATCGCCTTAAGATAGCCAATGCTGTGCATATATCAATTATGCTTTACAACAGAGCTGGAGGGAGAGAATGTGCAGGAGGGTTGGATGGCGTGGGCTGACTAACAACTAATATGCCCCATCGTATTTATAGGCTTTAATGCAGTACTTAGCGATAAAAGGCAATAAGGACTCCAGTTAATTGCCACTCCTATCTCTAGTTACGTAAATGCCTATGTGCTGCTGTGTAAATATTGCTTCACTAGTACTCTCTCTATGAGGGCTCTGGCTTTGGAGCTATGAGGGGTTTGCCTTTGTACAGGTCTCATGTTTGGGCTCAGTAGGGTTGGAGTTTTAGGATCCCTATAAGGCCATTACAGGGCATTAGGGCAGGTACAGTAAAAGGCACAGGTAAGTGCGTGTGTAACCTGGCCATTGAATAGGGCCTGGGCAATTGAAATTAATACAGGTGGGCAGGGGTTGGCCACTCAGCCAGCCATTTCCACTGCTGTGGTGGGTGGGTAATTCTACTTAGCTAATTAAATGGTCTGATGAACAGCCAGATCATATAACCTCTGCAAATTAATTGCATTTCAGTTGGCATTTATTCATAGGCCTTTCCAATCTAGGAGATTTTATGGGAAGGTATGTGTCATTGACACTGGGGATCATGATTCATACTTTGCTGATTGACTCGCCTTCATTTGGAGGATTCTATTTGAACATTAATTAGAGAGGGTTATTCAGATTTCTTTCATTACAGGCCATCTCTAATACAATGTCATATTGACATGGCAAAAACAATTGCTTACAGAAATTAAAACAGAGTGTATCAAGGTATCTCAAGTGGCAGCCCTATGTAATATTTACCACTTCTGACTGTCAGATTTAAAATATGCCTGCTTCATACAGCTATGCCATAAAGGCATTTTCCAACTATATTCTCTGTGCATTTATTGCGAACATTTTCTTACTACATTTATTGTGAACCTGATATTGTATTTCATAGCCAATATAGGGCCTTTTTGGTTTACATGCTTTCCAGTGGCAGCTGAGACTAGACCGTCTACGAATCATGTCAACCACTTGTCTTGATTTTCCACCCTTAGGCTTTTCAAGATTCGTATGGCCTTATCACTAATATGAAAATACTAAATGAATAATAGTTTTAACGATTTTACTAAAATAGTCAAATAACCACAGGATTCTTTTCCATTCAAGCAAAGCTCATCCTGCACGTAATGATTTATCAATACCACCACTACTCAGAGTCCAATGGTGATTCGATTCACACTGCAATCACCCATCAGCTTTTACGTGATCCCCAAAAGACAAAAAACACCACCAAAACCAAGCATTATGACGCCTATTGACAGGGTACTATGCACGTCTGTCACAGCAGCTGTCAGACGAAAACAGATCCCCTCAGCCTGCTGCTGCTGCCTCAATAACCACGCCGCCCCAGATTGACCCTATTAAACAGTGTCGGCTTGGCTGCATCCCTCCTCCCTCCTCCAGACCCTGATGTCTGGGCGCTGCTGCCTCTCCCACACCCTCCACATGCATGTACTACTACTTCTAGTATTAACACCACTGCAAACCACCAAATGTGGTAACCTATACATCCCCTGATAGATAGGCTTGGGGTTAGCATGTCATTTTTAGATTGTGTATTAGGAATCATTGGGCGAACCCCTGAAGGGGTAGCATGGGCTGGGGTGGATTTATTAGCCCTGGCCTTACCTAGAAAGACGCCGTGGTGTCGAGGCGACATGCTGTCACTGCCATGGCACTCATAGGCCGGGTTGAGATGGTAGATATCAAAGCTTGATACTGCTGCCGTGAGAACACTCCCTTTCTATCTCTCAGTGTTGGTGGGTGCACCTACTTGGTCCAGTATGGCGATGCTGGGCCCAGAAGCAGACAAGAAGTAAGACTCTGTGGTTTAGTTAGTGCCAGACACTCTGAAACCACTGTAGTGTAGGTCCTGGGATCCAGTCCTCTTCTCCACCAGTGGGTGTACCACTTCCCCTGGCCTGCTTCTTCTGGTAGGTAGTGGTGGATGTGTATTGGTCCCAGCCTCTTGTTTGGACTCCTGGTGAAGGGGGGTTGCCGTTGTTATTGTTTTGATGGGGTGCTTTGGTAGTCAGAGTATCCTCGGTTCCTCCTTCTCAGATACTGACAGTTCAGTCAGATACATACGCACCCTGATTCCTTAGTGGTAGGCGGGATACTGGTGGAGGTAAATGAGGGTTGACGCCGCGGCAGCCACTGCTGGCAAATCCATAACACTACCACCACTATGGCGTAGGGACATGAGTGTAGAGGCTCTCTACCGCTGCCGCTAGCACTGCCGCCCTGGCCGCTCTCCCAGTCCCCTTGCCGCTGTCACTCTGGCTGCCTGCCTCTTCCCGTAGCTTGGCTCAGTACTCCTGATGTTATCCCCGGAGGCGGTTAAGTCTCAGTTTTACGACTAGGTCTGAGAAGGCCTATATACTTACTGGAGGAATATCAAAATGCAGTCACATACAATACACTGTGACTGTCCTGCTGGGGTAGAATGTCTGTGCAGTAGTTCTGGCTGAGTCTGTCGTCGATAGATATCGCCACCACTGCTCCTGCTTCCCTCCTCCAGCCGTCTACGGCTAGTGGCACGCACGTCAGGCACACTCTGACATCCCGCCTGCCCCAATCCACGTGCGCGGCGCCGAGATCTCGCACCCTGCGAGACAATAACAAAGCCTTGCGGAAAGAGAAATGTCGTCTGCTACGCGGATTTCACTGTATTTACGCGGATTAAACCTGCGTATTGTAACCTATCGTGCCTGAAATGGAGGTGTAGGTAAACAGTGTCGACTCAGACAACCAAACCACCTTACAAAGATAGCGGCCTTGGGAGCTTGGTTTGGTAGGTATTCATGCAGTAGGTACCTTCTGTACTGGCTGTCTGCCTCACCTCCACTGACGAAGGCCACAGCTGCGGCGCCAATAATATCCGCCGCTGCCGCGGCGCCACCTACTTGACAGCGACGTAATTAACTTAGCAGACGAGATTTGGAATCGTTGTCATGGAGATGATTACCTTTTGGCGGGAGACGACAGAGCCGGGGCATGCGCACAACATCGCCTGTAATGAGATAGTTTAGTTGGCTTCCGTCGTGTACATTCTGGCCATTATATCAGTAAATAGCAGAATAAATACAAGGGTCTATGCTCTGACTTAAAGGTGATGTTGGGAGGCGGCAGCAGCATGAGTAGGGGAGTGTGGGGGTGGCCCTGTCGCTGTGCTGGCCAATTTATCATCTCTATACATTTATAAGCTACTCCAATATTAGCTTTGTTACCTCCCCTTCTCTCTTAATTTGAGATATGATACTTAACTGATCTTTAGAAGTTCTCTGTCATAATATCACCATTGAATCAAAACAAACAAAATTAACCCAATATATGGCATCCCTGGATGTCTAGTCTTTTTTTTTTCTTAATGATTCATAGATAAGAGATACCCTGTAAAAAAAGCCTACCCTCGTTCAATTTGAAATTTCCTCTTGCAATGCTAGTTTTGCCAGCGGACGTCTTGATGCACCAACCGAGTGTAGGTGAGTAACTCTTGGTGCATCAATGCATCATGGACACTCCCTGGTACGATGCACTAATGGAACTGTCTCACCAGGAATGCATCATCCCCACCACAAAGTACAATACGCATATATGTGACGGGATCTGCGAAATGGGCCCTTAGTGCAGGGTACATTAGGGTCCCTATTCCCAGTAATATGTCCCAGTTTATCAGGTATTGGACTAATCCCAATCCCAACAAAACATGTAATCAACCTTCCACATTTCGATACCACATGCCAAACGTCACTAACAATAGAGGACAGATGTACGGCTGTTCCAATTTAATAAAGCTATAGTAACTATTGCAGCATTCCTCAATGACAAGTAATATAACCCTAACTGACATCCAATTAAATGTAATACTTGACAGCGATCAATATACAAACTCAGGTTGGTACGGTTTAGTAATTACATTGATGCCACTAGAATCAATTAATATAATAAAGGATATTGGATTGTCCATCCCTAGTAACAACTGTCCATGGTAGAGGAGTTCATGAATAATTGCCATAGGAAATGCTAATACATGTACATTCTATACAACTCCATGATGATAAAACATTTTCTCAGTTGTCATCTCACCCCATCTGCCTCTGCACATACCCCCTCCCGCCCACCATCTCCACCCCTTTTCCAATTAGACCCCTTCAGACAAGTCTACTCTACCATGGGGTTGCTGCTGAAAACCTGCCATTGTAGATTCCATGTATTGTCCACTTGTTTAATAAGTGGACATTGATTAGCCTAGTGAGAATGGTATAGAGAGGTAGCTGTGGGTG
Source organism: Acholoe squamosa (assembly GCA_949317995.1). Lineage (NCBI taxonomy): Eukaryota > Metazoa > Annelida > Polychaeta > Phyllodocida > Polynoidae > Acholoe > Acholoe squamosa. The sequence goes on from OX439046.1 coordinate 29,819,875, forward strand.
GTACATAGACTGGATAGTGGGTAGTAATCACAAGGTAACTACTGACCACCTGGACCTCCCCATACTCATAGTCAATTCATGACTCTGCCAGAGGTAATACGATCGTTAACCCTTTAAGGACCATATGCTATCTTTAATTTCTGGTATGCTTGTTGTCACGAGGCACCAATGCAGTGCTGGTGAGTCGACCTCGCCCGCACTACACTGGTGCCTCTCTGGCGATGCTTTTACGCAGTATCAACCCCAATCATCAATTGTCAATAATTAAGCAATTGATGTAGTCACTAGGACTGAATCATAACGACCAAGGGGCCTCAAATATTAATGTAATATGTGTCCTTTAATGGGTTGATATATCGCAAGGCTGCGATTAACTGACGGCATGGTCATGTTTTCAATGGTTGGCTGATACTTGAGTCCTACAACATTGCGACCACTTAATGAAATTATTAATTGATATGTGTATAATTTGGGTTATCAGTGGCATCAGATGTTGCAGCCTATGTGGCATCAGATGTTGCAGCCTATGATTAAAAATTGCAACGAGTTATTATTGATTATAAGAGACTGGGCTCCATGAAATGTATCATAAATCAATATTTGGCTATATGATTATCATCTATTGAAATTTGAATGTGGTGAACATGTGGTAAACTGATCTCTGAACAGGGTGCACTGGATGGATAAGCATACAAGAAAGCAACCACTATTGACGATAGTCTTGTAACATGACCATTTACCACAAGGTATAGCAAGCCTGTGCCGCCTGAGTAGCGTGGGGCGGGACTAGACTATATTGACGACGCAGAATCGTCTTTCCCATTTGATGATCTCAGGTAATGATTTGGTTTATCACCTGAGGATATTTTTTTTTATTTTTTTTTTACATCGGGTGACCCTCTAAACAATCTTATACAAAATGAATATGAAGGATGTGATAAAAAGAAAAAGCAAAACGATTCAGAAAGAAATTAGGTCTACAGCATGAATTTATAGACAACTGTTCAGTCTCTAAATCTGCTTCCTATTTATAACCATAAATTTATAAGTTTAGGCATATTTTCCCATCTATATTGATTCTGCATTATACATTATAAACAATGAGCTGTTAGTGTGATAGAATGTCAAGAGGCAATTGCAAAGCAATTCTTTCTCAAACTACATCTACATACATGTATAGACTAAATGTAGTATGCCCAGAGGAGATGGGGCACCGGAGGTCCATAAAGGGGATCCAACCTAGAACCTCAGTGCTATGATAATACCTGGTCACATAGGTCTTCAATGACTCATCTCCAATCGCAGCACGAAGAAATTAATCCAATAGAAATAATTGCCAGGGCCCAGAGCCAACAATATCCCCCAATCACCCTCCCTACTCTCTGTGGTCTGTTTTCATTAAGTTTTGGGTTCCAGCCTATATAATTGTGCCCCACCACTTCCATCCTCAAATGGGCTGTGCAATGTACACCCCCAGCCCCCTAGTCACACTCCCTGTGGTCAACCCATAATATTAATACAGTTTAGCTTTATCAGTGTGATTTCTACCCAAAGGATCACACCGTCAAGGAGCATAATACGAATCTGTATCATATCTAAGGTATTCAATGGCATTTTATACGTTGTTTCTCTTTCCAAAAGGGAAGGACTTTGATCATTCATCACACATGCACACCACAATAATGCCTTTATTTGCCCCCTCCCTTCCCCCCGAAGCCCTCTGCTCTTTCCACTCAACTTCAATGTTGTCAGACATCCATTTGTCCCTTTTCTGATTCCACCACCTCATATTACCCCCCGACCCAATCCACCCACCCCATACCCCAACCCTCCCCAGGCTCTCCCTATAACATCCATCTGCATTATTTCGCGAATTTATCGAGTGTCGCTAATAAGCGCCGGCTTAGATTACAGAGACTAATTGATTAATTCGAGCTAATTTTTCTCATTGCCCTCGCTACGGGTTCGCCGTCCATCATCCGCGGACGGGAGCAGAATGCGCGCGCAATGCCGACGGTGGCGCCTCTACTGGCAGCGTCTGTCACTACGCTGTTGTTCCCGCCTGGTCCGAAAGAGGGCGGGTTTGTAGATTCGTTGTTGTGGATAGGAGTGGGGTTGGAGGTGTCAGAGAGAACTTGTTGTGAATCTGATGAATGCCCTTTTAGATGATAGCCATCTTTGTTGTCCACTGACGTCTTAGATTCCCCATGAAATATATGATACTTACAATAAATAAGTTATTGTAAAACTTTCACATCACATTTTAGTAATCTTTACCCATTTCTTATATCGCCTTCTATTTTGATGACCAATAAAGCGAGGGCAACAAAATGAATGTTCTACAAATAAACCTTAGATTATAGCCGACATCAATTTATAGGCCCATATATAGTAATCTTATGATCCGGCAGTATCATACCTATTTCAAGAAAAAGACTTCCCTGATCTAAACTACCCATATATATCTGACATGATTATGTATACTGGCTAAGCTGTGTCATAGCATGCGTTTTTACCACTTTAAAGCACTGAAAACGATAAAATACCATCTCTATTCGGCATCTTGTTATTCTTGTTTTTTTAATGTGTGTTGAAATTATCCTTTCCATATATTGATTCATTACCTTAATGTCAATGTCCCTTTAAGAAGTAATCAACGTCATTCACATTGGCGTAACATCCGGGAGCAGGCTATTACTTTGTCACTGACGTGAGGTATCCTTTCCTTTTTATAAACAAAGAAAATAGTCCTTCTCTTCATATTTCCCCACCCTGTAATGCATGGTAATGCGATTGGACTATTTCCACTTATATCCCTCCGCCCCAATTAGTACACAATCACTCACAACCATGTGACACAGAACTCTCCACACATGCGTCCTCATCCGGAACCGGATGTGACGTCATTCCGCGGGTTCAGCACATGTGCCGTTGCTGTCAACCCCACTAACTGCTTGTTTTCATTTTTAATGTCACAGACCTCCCTCCCTCCCAGCAACGACGATCATGGATTAAGTCAGGAAAAAAAAGTACAAAAGAAAAATTCCCCAACCCACCCTGCACACACATCGCAACTGCCAGAAGGAATTTCCCTGCTCACCCTACCGCCACGACCTCCAAAAATGAGTATGACAAATGAAAACAGAGATAAAATTGGGAAGGGAGTAGAGTGAAAAAAATCGATGGCACGGCGTGGAGAGTGATGAATGAAGGGTTTGATTAAAAATGACGGCTAATGTGGACAGTACTTGGGTGGGCGGAGCAGCTCCGATTAAAGTAATTACATAATGCTCACATCATTAGTTTATCAGCCTTCTGCCCTCCCTCCCCAACCCCACCCCCACCCCCATTTCACCCCACCCCCTCAATTTTGCCCCCGCCCCCTATACACACACACACACACACACACACACACACACACACACACACACACACACTTTCGATGATCAGGAGCTGATGTAATAACGATTACAAGTGAGAGAAGGGATTGTGTGGAGGGGTTGAATATTTGAGTGATTTGCAGGCTTCGTAAACCATATGTCCTCATTGAGTTTAACCCTTTAAAGGCTACATACGGCCTCCAAGTTTATATATCTTGATGGTCATGAGACACAATTTCAGTGTTTGCTCACCAGCTAGGTATTTCTCAAACGCTACGAATTGAGACTGCCCACTACGAATTGTACACCCCTTACGAACCAATCCACTCGTAGTGATTGACCCTGGGGGATCATGTATTACCTACGATTGCCTATACAGGTACATGCCTTACCCTCTATATCTGCACCAATCTAGTGATTGACTATGTCTAGCCAAGAATTCCCTTCCGATCCAGGTCAGGGTGGTACGATGGTGCCCAAAACTTAGCGTTTGAGAAATGACATCCAGCACTACTTTGGTGTATACTTTGGTGTATCATGAAACCCATTCGGGAGTGTATCAATTTCTTCCCATGTAGCAAGGATACATTGGGCCAATGTCGGCTTATATTGGGCCAATGTCGGCTTATATTAGACCAATGTCGGCTTATATTGGGCCAATGTCGGCTTATATTGGGCCAATGTCGACTTATATTGAGCCAAGCATGGACAAGCATGGTCCAATGCTCCATTGCTGATTGGGAATTAGGGGCAGTGCAACCCTCGCGAGTTACTCGCCAGAGGTACATTCATGCATCAAAGTGACCAAATTGTATACAATTCCACATGTATAATGTATTATTCAAATTAGCTATGTCTGTGAAAGTTCACCAAAGCAATACGTGCCCCCTACAAGGACTTAGTCACGAAGGGAGAAGATAAGTGCGTGAGTGGGAGTGTCTGGGGGTATCTGTTAGGAAGGGGTAATGGTACCACGATGCCTGACTTGGTAATGTGAAAGGAACTAATCGATTTTAAACCTAGGGAGAAAATAGTGATTGCCGGCCCAAAATGGCGCTGCACCGTAAACGTGGGAAACAGTGCCAGCAAAATGAAATGTTGGCTCATTAGAAGGGTCGACACCCGTGCCAAAGTTATTATTAAATATGGAAGTGGAATAAATTGCTTCATGTTTAAATCACGGTATAAAATCATTGGCCTATTTTTATTTCTTATTGTGGCATGTGAGTGTTGAATAACATCTAGATTGGAAATGATTATATCAATTTCTTTTTGTATACAAATCTATCAGAAAGAAATAGAAGAAAAGGGAAAAGGAAATTATGACAATGGTTGGGATCTGAAACCTCAAATACTTTCTTAGTGCAACTTGTGGATGTTCTGGTCCTAAGTTCTTCCATATTAGGCCCCTCCCCCCCATCCATCCAACCCAAATACACCCACATCTCATTTCAGCGATTAAATAAGCCAGTGTCTTCTGAGACAAAAACACCCACACAAGGCCTAAAATGCAAATTAATAATTACATATATTGTATGTTCCCAGGACACCATAGCTCAAATACCTAGGGTTGGTAAGTCGATTTTTGTTTATAGATCTAACTCTTACTTATTTCTTTGATTTTTATAGAACTGTGGGGGCAGATTTTTTTTTTCTTTCTTTATTCTATGATGAAAATGAAAAATCTGTATGGTATCTGAAACATATGCATATTTAAGCTATCAACTGTAAACTTTGGTGAAAAAAATTCAAGTTGCCCTGTTTTACGGTCGGTCAGGTGACTGGGAAAAAACTTTCTTTTTTTAGGCCCAATCAGTGAGTGAGTGAGCGAGCAATAGATGTTTAACGCCATTCCGACAGCTAAGGTCATATTCATGGCGAGAACTACATTACACAATTTCACACAGGAATGTGTCAGTGCCCGCGCATATGTGCACCACACGCATCTGAGGGGATAGGAAAGAGAAGAAATAGACCCAATCAAGCCAGACAACATATCATACAGATGTCATCATGGCATACAACAGCAATCATTTCTGTTATTACATACCATTAGGCCCACCTTTTATTCATTATGGAACTCCTGGCCCTGGGGCAGGTAGATGGGTGGGGAAGGGGAGGTAGGTGTGGCATCTGCTCAGTATGTAATGGGCGCCATATACACGCATTATCGCTCAATCACCAGGGCTTACGACGCGGCGACACATGTTGCCGACATGTCTACGTGACATTTTTACGGCCTGATATGTTCATAGCATGTGACTCACATGGTGCCTGTCTCTGTAGGAGATATGGGTGGGTAGGTAGGTGAAGGGGGTGGGGGAAGGGAGGGGGGATTGAGATGAGGGAGGGGCCTGGCATGCCTACTCTTTGAGGCCACTGGGGCGCCAGGTACTAGTGAGGGCTGTGTGGGAATTATGGGAATGATGTCACTCTTCAGATTCTGGCTCAGGCCTTTTCCCCAAAAATACAGGTAATTTCACATGGTATCCTTTCCCCAGGCATAAATCAATTATAATGAGTATTCCATTCAATTTTATGATGAGTATTCCATTCAATTTGACCACATTGCATGGTATACGTATCCCTTGGATACCAATGTGATTATGTAGGACAAGTGACATTTGAAGTCCGATTGAAATACAAATAAAATTAAGTTAATGTTTGTGAGTGTTTTATGCGAGGTGAAACACGAATGGTTGTAAGTTATTGATTATTTCGTCCCCAATTTTGCCCTGGAGAGATGAATTACCTTTTTATCATCTCCTTCATATCGACCATACTTTTGTTATAAGTACATATCTATGTAAACGATACTGGGCATCGATGAATATATAATCATAGTAATTACCAAAATATTCCCCTGCTATCTGCTCCTTAAGCTTTAATGGAAAGTATAGTGATAAACCTGTCATATTTGATATTCGGTTTTATTCCTTCAAGGACAGCATAATGATAAGTATGCAGTTATGTCTGAATCTAGCACTGCCGTTTTCAGGCATTAAGGGACTAATTACATCTATTATCATAACCTAAAAGTACAGGCAGTACCTTGATACCACACTGAACACATGTGACAACATTCCCATACTAAAGTTCCTACTCCTGTATGTGTGAGAGGTAAATGGTATGGTGTGGAGGACATGATGGTGGGAGCCTGTTGTCTGTGATGTGGGATGGAGGTATGTGTTAGGCACGGGAGGAGATCCTGGTCAGTCTGATGTAATGATCAATCATTCTGACATCTAGTAGGCAAAAGGCACCATGCCCTGTCCTTTCATCAAGTCCCAACCATCTGGGACCTTCCCAGTTGCTGACAGTTTACTGAGAATGTGGATGCCTGGGACATTTTCTCTTTCCATTTACTTTACCATTTTCACTTATACATTATGTATTTGAAATGGAAAACATGAGGTCGGCTGGATTATGTTTTCATGTTTCAATTCCGTTGATGGATTTATTTCATTTCTTTTGAATCTCTGGGGATTGCATTAATTTACATACATTGACTGGAAAATGATATGAAAAACGGGCATATGTGCTACTCCCATAAACTTTATTATTTTCATGTTCGTTGCATTCATCCACCCATAGGACTAGGCTATAAACATAGAAGCCTGGGCAAAATTTATGGTTATTATGTAACATTTATGGCAAAACTCATCAACCAGAAATCGCATACATTTGCCATCTACATAAATTATGCAAATCGCCATACTAAAACTTATCTTATCCATTTATCATTCCCTCTCTCAATAACCAGTCATACACCTCCCCTCCTTTGATTTTGTATGGCCATGCAGACTGGCCTTTGAAACTCCCTCCATCTCCCAGCCTTGTGCTATATTCTCTCTAACCACCAAGGTTTATAGAGACACACAACACACGGATGGCAGTCAAAGGTCAACGACAACAGTTGAACTGTTTGGGGGAACAGTCCCCCTCCTCTCTGCAAGTTCCAACTGGGTCAGAAGTCCAGCTCAAAGAACAATTGACTGTTTGACAGCGCCATCAGTTTGTGTATTGTACAAAGGGATTCTGCTTACTCAACTCATTTCCCCCTTCTTTTAACACATTGAAATTTATTTTCATATTTATTTTCACTTGTTCCCCTCGATGTTCAAAAGTCTTAATCTACTAATCATCCTAGGTACCATATTATGTGTTTGTTAAAATGCACACATAACTACAAAGTGCGTATATGCTGTATAGGGGAAAACGTGAATTAAATCACCCCTTTATCATGAACATTTAACTTGTCCACCACCTCTTATAATATGTATTTGACTGTAGTTGTGAGATCATGCGGAGGTGGATGTACATAAATGCAACCACTGAATATAAATCATAATTATTATCATGGTATTTCCAGGTATGATATCAATACATGCCACACCCAAGTCCACTGAGGGATTTACCTTGACTTTACATGGAAAAGTTCAAAGTCACATGGACCCCTCAACATGTTTATTTACAGCACAGCATGTGAACAGGTCACATGTCAACATCATGTCATACATGCAATGCAGCGACCCAGTGGCCCATCGCGTGTCCACACTACCCTTTCCATGGGAACGACAGAAAGGCATGTCTCCCAAAAGAGTTTAATATTAAATGCAGTGCTTGTGCCTGGGTTATGAAATTGGATTGCTGAGAAAAGTTGGAAGAGTGTTCTTATCATTTCTAGATTTGTCTCATGGTCCCGTGCTTTCGAAGTGAAGTAAATGGAGAAGTTGTTGCAGAGATTTATCATACCTGTATTCTAAAAGGTCTACTTCCACATGGGAATGTGGGATTGTTTTGCCATGGTATTGGGAAATGACAAAGGAGTCTAATATAATTATTGATGGCCCTTCGTATTGTACCTGTTACGATACAGTGTGCCAATTTTTACATAAATGATATGGCAGAAATAACGTTTGCACGGTTGATGGACAGGGTCAATTATGAATTTTACTTCTTGATATGACTTTCTTCTTTTATTATTGAAACACATGGTATAATACACAATAGGATAAGTACATGTAATAAAGAGAAGTTTCAATGGGTATGTCATAGCAGTAAAATAACCTACCTATTGGCATCGTTGCAGGTGTAGTGGGTGCATCAGTGGCAGTAACCTCCATAGTTTGTTAAGTTGATTTGGCTCAAAAATATACTTTAGAATGCTTCGGGTGCTTTAACTTAGCACAAACCCACACCACAATAGATAACGCCAATGGTGGCCTCTATATCTCCAGAGATAATGAAGCTTTTTGATTATAATTATAATTATGGCTCCAGTGGGGATGTAATCAGAGTTCTATATAAGTGTGGGGCCTCATTAAGTGCGGCAATTATCGCAGGTGCGCCGTATAAATCTTCCCACGCACTGTAGGGTAACTTACAAAACTCGCTACATCCCCAAGGCTCAATGTTACAGAGGTGACATCCCCTTCATTAACTACTTCCTCCTGACAGTTATCTCCAGGTGATTAACGTCCTGTCTCTGCTTCCTCCTCCAGGGTGAAGATCAGATATCCTGAATACCTATAGTTAACACACCTGTGTACATGCAGTGGGTACTCCCTGTGCCAATGGTTATGAGAGACTGGACATCCTTCAGGGTAGAGTGTGGATGTGTATATGGGTGTGTATGAGATGGCCTCATTTACATGCTAAACATGTGGCACATGTTTTACAGACCTATATACAAGGAGATACACCTGCTGCCAGGTATTATGATCAGGGTGGTCATGCTTCAAGCACAGACTCCCACATACCTCCACAATTACCATATAGAAATCACAGACCTTGTATGTGTGTACCTGTCCAACTCTCACACTTTTTTGTGTGGGGTATATACAAAGGTAAACCCAGTATATTTCATGTATATATATTTATGCATGTGTGTGCGTGCATGGAGCTATATATCTCTCTTCCACATTGTTACGCACAGTAATAACCTAGCCTGCCGTTGCTTTCTCCGTGGGAACTACGGTCCTTTCTGTACAGGTAAGGTCCTGCACACTAACTCACCTTGCAGGTGTTCACCCAGGCATTACAGGTGAGTCTACTAATGTCCTCCTCCTGTGTCCAATGTATGGGAATAGTGTGATTGTCTCACCTGGAGGAGTTGACCATTCCCTGGAGGCAGGCCCTGGGAGAAATGCTTGACCAAGACACTGTAGGATGGGTGTGAATGATTGTGCGTGTGTGTGTGTGGGGGTGGGGTAGATGGTTGTGAGGCTCCAGCTGGGGGGACGATTGCCTGTCACCAATATTTAACTACCACAGCAGGCCTCTGTTGAGTAGTGGTGGTGATGGTGGTGTCCATGTGATGGGGGTTGCTCACTTTGATATGGTGGTGCTCCTGGGCTGCTAAAACCAGGTAGACTATGGTGGATCTTTCTATTAATTGAGTAAAACTCTGCTGCTTATTATGTAGATATCGTGATGTGGTAGCACTAATCGCCAGTAGATTGTATTGATCTCTTAAATCTGAGGTGTTCCCCTCCTCGTCACTGGAGGATGAGTGGTGTATGCGTGTGGGGGTGGTGTTGTTGGGGGGGGGGGGGGGCTGAGTGTCGCCTGGCTCTGCTGGATACCACTACATGGCCCCAGGCGCTGGTCTGGATGGATGGCCGCTGTACCGATATGGGCCTGTGTACTAAACACGAAAAGGCCCCTGGAGGAGGGAGAGACGACCACCACACCCAGGAGGAAGGATGAGACCGCCTCCAGGCTGTCACAGCCGCAGCAGCCTCCCCAGCTGTTGCCGCCAACAATAATGACACGTTGCCACCACCTATGGTGAGGGATGGTGGTGGTAGGTCCCACTCTCCCTCCTTTACTCACTCCAGCAGGGCCTCCTCTGCTTCAAAGTTGTCGGTCCCACCTAGCTCCGCCTCCCGTCAGAACCACTCCTCAGTCGGTCTCACAAAACTCCAGCAGCCGACGCAAGGGGAGGCAAGTGGTGGTACAATGTAGTATATTCTAAAATACTCCTCCAGTGGTAAATGATACTCTCCTCTATAGATGCTTTTGGCCTATGATAATATACACTTTGCCTGTTGTTGGATCCCAACGTCCTTCAGAGTCCTCCTCTCTTGCAACTGTGGTAAAATGGGTGGGGGGTGTCTTTCAGTGCCCTCCAACAATATTTATAAGCTCGGAACAAACCACTAAAAGCCTCCTTCTGTTGGGACCAATTGGTGATAATTCATGTAAATCCTCCTGTGATTCGTTCTGTCAGTGATAGGGGTAGCTATGGCAAAAATCTGAGTTGCTTGAACTTAAAGGTACCACATGTACATGCACCTACTCCAGGGGCTCCTTTGACTTTGTCAGAGGAGTTACCTGTGCACGATGGTGTACTAGTCCTAGACCTGAGTGGTGCTGTGCTGGAGTCAGAGTGTCGGCTATCAACCTTTATGTTCTCATTATCTCTTCACACTCCAGCTAGTGCGTCCCCCATCCTTGTCCCCCCCCCCCTCACTCGTCCCATTACACCAGGTAATAGTGACACATGTGGAGCTCCAGTAGACAAGCTTACCGTACTAAAACACACACACATGGGGGTGTGCTACCCTTGGTATGAACCCAAGCTTCCTCCAGGGTTCAAGGCAAACACTTCAGATGTCCTCCAGAAGCCCCTTCTTGAATACTGGTCTTGGTTCCCCTGGGGGCTTACTTGTAGTGGAGTGGAGTACTAACTCACCCAGTCACACCTGGAGCAGTTGAAGTGATCCTTTCCTCCAGTGTGTTACTTAAAGGAGAGGGGGAGGAGTTAGTTCTGTGTGGCCTGGCTCTTCCCACAAGGAGCACTAGCCATTATGTGCTCTCTCTACCTCTGCATGTGTATATACATGTGTATGTATGTGTTCCTCCTGGGTCCCTAGCTCCTCCAGCCTCCACTCATCCAGTCTCACTCACTACCAGACACACTCTGTATACATACACCAGCCTGCTGCTCCAGTAGTGATCACCCTCCTGGAGGAGCTTTCCCAGTCCTTCCATTTGCATCCGATGTGAACCCTTAATGAACCCTTAAAAACCGTTCTGAGTTGCTGCATGCTTTACTTCAATTCTATTAGGATTGGGTCATTTTCAAAAGACATGCTGCAAATATAGATATGTCACCTTTCTGAGATTGAACTGATTAAAATAAGTTTATTGCAATAGCTAAATGGGCATTCAGATAATGTTGACATGGACAGAAATTCCTTTACGGAGATTCATCCTATAATTCTTTCTCTCTTATTACCTGGACGAGAATCATTCATAAACATTTGTATGGAAAGGGGAGGACATGAGTTTCATCACTTTGATATTTGACGTAGTGATTCCTCATACATAATGCCCAGTTCGACACTACCCTTTCTACCTCCTCAAAAAATGAAATCTGGTCATTTTTTGGCTCTCCCCAACCCCATACCCATCTTGCTCTTAACCTACCACTATTATTGTATGATGCAGAAACTTCTCACGAGAGAGTGTCCAATGGGGCATGCAGTATATACTGCCTTGGGTGAGTCCAATCCTTGGAGGACGTCATTGTGGCGTCATTATTTACATAACACGCCCTGGAGGAGATCCAACGACTGATCCTCTGATCCCACCCCAAGTAAGGCCACGGTGGGATCTGCCCCCCCCCTCCCCCATCCAAATGTTCACTCCATGGGGGCTCTATTAACTATTTTATTATAAACCTAGTTCATCAAAGGCCTGTGTCATTTTGTTGCCGCCATGCATGAATGCAGAACTGGTGAGTGACCTAATGGGACTACTCTAGTGCATCATGCCCCCAGCTGAGTAGAGGGTTGATGCACTCAGCCCAGAAAGGTCGGCATGATGCAGCAATGCAGTTTGAGGCATCATGCCATCATTAAAGAGCTAAAAGTATTGTAAATAGTATAATGACGTCCCGCACTGTAATCACTCCCCAGTTAACGAGAACAGCATGGGACATTGGCCTGATCCGAGGTACTCCCATAATCAAGGGATCCAAAGTGTTTTTGTGAGATCCAAAGTCGTGATCCGTGCTTAGACTTGCTATTGGGGGCTCTGATTAGAGCACTGATAGGGCCTGTTGGTGGTGGTAGCATAGTTTGGAGGTGATTAAGGCACAAGTGTTTCTTTTTAGGTGAAATGATGTCAGAGACCTATGGTATTCTCAATAAAACACGAGATCTAAAATGTAGTTCTAATCTAAGTCTGTTGTGGAGACTGATAATCATCATGTTTATTGTACAATGTACCCAAGGTCTCTTGAAAAGATAAAACATGTACAGTGAGCACCGCTGCACTACATGTATTACAAATAATGCCAACTTAAATCTGGAGAAAAGTATCCACATAAAATGAGGAGAGCACTAGAATCACTGGGCTTGATCCTGGGATGTTGGTGGGTTTGGTGGGTGGTGTGGGGGTGGGGTCAACACATGTCCTTCTGGCAATGGGGTTGTTTGGGTGAGAGTAAGTGCGGTATGGTCTAGTTGGCCAGAGAAGGGGCAAACTTCCATTCATAACACCCTAAAACTAGGCCCCTGGGACGATGGGTACTTTGTCTATATCCCTGGATCGCATGCCCCTTAACCCTTTAAAAACCACATGGTGTCTCAGAACCCATGTCTCTTGGTTACCATGATGCACGAATGCAGTGCAGAGATGTCTTCTTTAAAAGCACTGCATTCGAGCATCATGTCTTCCTCAGGAGTGTATCAACTCCTTAAAGTTTAGATACATCCACCCCCCTCCTAAAAAAGGGAACAATGAACCCCGCTCCTCCCATTCCCTATCACACAGAAGAATCCCACTTTCTAACACAAAGGATTCTAATACATGTGTGGTGACATATGGGACCTATCATCAGAGCCACAAAAGTGATTTTTCACAAAATGGGCCTAACAAACACTATGATGTGGCCTGTTATAATCCTTTGGAGTTCTCTAAAAATTTCTTGTCCTTCACGTGATTTTTAGAGTAAGTTTTCTTTGCGCTCCGTACAAATGGGAAGTACCTGGTACATGTATTTTGAGGGAATAAGAAAGTTATTTTGCATGGCAGTGTTGCACTCAGCGCACAGGAAGTTAGGAACACACCCCCGGTTCTGCCTCACACATACTTAAACACATTCCAGCACGTCATCAGATTGTGGATTGGTTCAGGGTGATCTTGATTGTGTCAATGTCGTCTGCTTTTCATGCACTTTCCACCGAACGTCCTGTTTACGTGCCAAGTCCCAAATCACACGGCTCTATCTTACAAATCTATTCCTGATCATGATCTAAACATGGCAAAGTTTGTTTATAATATAACTCTATTTGCATGTGGATGTAAAAATGATCAATTGTACACACATGCATGGTGGAGTGTTGAATGAAAGGCATGTAAAGAAAATCTCTGACCTTCCGACATTGAACGACAAACAAATTATATATCTTTGTTTTCTACCCCTGCCCATGTACAAACCCGCATACTATCCGAATTACTTCAAATGAAAGTGATTTGGGCCACATCTTCACCTAAAACACTTGCAATCACATGCAACAATGCACACAAAAGTGCACACAATGATGGGTAACAGTCAACTCAACCCTTTGCCGACTCAACCCTAACCAGGTCGACCCTGACAAAGTCAACCCTGAAAATCTTGACTCTTAAGGGTTACCAACTCGACCCTGACAAGGTGGACCCCATTCTACCCTAACCAGCTCAACCCTTTACATTTCCTAACCCTGACCATCTCGACCCCTATACAATATGACCCCTAACCATCTCAACCCTTTTATTTATATCAATACTGTATGGGGTTACATTACTTTGGTTTCTATATTATTGATCTATCTTTATCACAGTGCCAGTGACACATTATAGACGGTAGATCACGGTAGTAGGCCTCATTTCTATAGTTGACTTATGTGACCCTACAGGCGGCTCTACCATTATAATCAAATGAATATAATTATAAATCCCCCTGCCTATTAAAACTCTTACCACCAAGCCAATCGGTACTCAGAAAACAAAAGGATCCAGGATGGCAGTTAAATTCATGAGTATCACTAAGGATTATTTAGCATCTACCACACACATTTTTTAACCCTGCCCCCACCCCCTCCCCCCCCCCCCACACACACAGAGGTCTTCTCTAGATGTAGGGGCACTGTAAGCACCCGGGTGCTAGTGGTGCAACAAGCCAGTCGACTACACCCCTGGCTACACCCCCTCCCCCAACCCCCCACCCTCCCCCCACACACACAGGCTCACACACAACAAGGCAGGGCCAGCTGGTGACAGCCTTTAGTGTGAGAGTGATTAGCATCGGTCAGTGTTGTTTTAACAGAGTTTCTGGTTCAGTTGGAAATGCTAATAGCTCTTTCATTACAACTTCACTGAAATTACTTTTATGAGCCCAGCACAGTATCAGGAACGTTCAACAATTATGCCACTAAATTTGTGACCCACCCACCCCAATGTCACTGTTTCTGTTCTTGTCACTGGAACCCAAAGACCCCCCCCCCCACCCCATAAGCAGTGAGGTAATTGTTAAACGTCCAAATACCCATCCCACCCCCATTATGCATGAAGACAAAGCAAGCCCACTGTTACTCTGTGTTTGTTACTTTCCCATCTAACAAAGATACTGGTCATTTTTATACCAAGATACCAATTCAGTCCTTTCCTCTAAACAAAGCTTCATGATGAATAATCATAGTACACGATAATTAACTAAAAGTCTATCTGACTTAAAGTGCCATCGTCTTCTATTCCATGTAATATGGCATTGATGTTAGAGAGAGGTGCAGTCGTGTAGGTCTCATCATGCATGGGATAGGCGTAGTGGTTAGTGTTTTGCTGTGTGTTCACAGGACCCAGACAGTAACCACCATGGGCAAATATTGGGCAAATAGATGACAGCCCATGAGCGGCACCATTGCAGGTGCTATAACACCATACAGCTTGGGATGAAAGGCACATTTAAGACGTGCATCCTTTATTCAATAAAAATACTAATTTCATATGAATCTAACGTTTTTTTATGCATACACAAGAACCATTTCTAAACAATACTGTGAAACCTTCAAAGACTGTATCGACTGTATATGCACCCTTGGCTAAGCTATAAGTGTGGGTGAAGGTAGATCATAATTCAGTTTGAACCCAGGTACTCTCCATCTAACTTCAGCTTATTGGATATACATGTACCATCATCGATCATGCCTATTGACTTGACTAACCTCCCTACTGGTCCTGAGCCATACAGTGCTGTCTCAGGGCAAAAGTCTGAGGATGGATTAGTTTACTTTAAGGAAACGTGCATTGTTTGTTTGTCTAAGGTGAAAATACTAGACTTGGCAGTTGAATGCATCCAGTGCAAATCATGGACACATCGTGAGTGTGGTACTGGCATAGCAATGTCCTCATACCGGAGAGCTATGAGTCAAACCTTGCGGATATTCTATGTCTGCAGCCTCTGCCCTCAGCCTGCAAACCCACGACCCCCTGAGGATGTGCACCCACCTGGAGTGTCAGGAACAGTCCCTTTCAGACGTTCTACGAGATCTAAGTACCGCACCCCCAACACACCAAAGCGCGCATGGTAAGTTCATGTCTCACTTTAATCAGGGATGCCACACTGTGATCACCAAAAAGTCAGAAATCCTCCTAATTTTCTAATTCCTCAATAGGAAATACAGTGAAATTTCTTTACAACGAATCCTGTTACAACGAATTTTCGTTTATAACAAACAAATTCCATTGTCCCAAATCACTGGGTCTGGGTGGTGTTAAGGTGTGTGATAGGGCTTCTGAGCCCGCTTAACTAGTGCTATGGACGTGGGTAAGCATAGGGGAGGTCTGGGTGGTGTTAGATTACCCTTAATACTTTCTTAAATACATGATTTGGATACAACGAAATTCGTTTATAACGAATTTTTTTGCTTGTCCCAAGCAGTTTGTTATAACGGAATTTTCCTGTACATGTATGTACCTATCGGAATGAAAACCCCAAATTCGGAATTCCTAAAAAGTTAGGAGAGGTGGCATCTCTGTAATACACGGTATGTTCTGTGTGTAAATCATGATTCTATGAGTGCCCCCCCGGGCGTTTACTTCACTGACTTCAGAATGTTAAAAAGCATGTGATCAACTACAGACCTATGGTGCGAGAAAGGGGCTCCGAGAAAGAACCCACTGTTTAGTACTGTGGGAGATGGGGGTGGCTAAACGCAGTGGCGGATCCAGGATTTTGAAAAGGAGGGGGTGCACCCCTCGTTTATCCCATAGTTCTGGCTAAATTTCAAGCTTAAATGAGCCAAATAAACTCTAAACTACAGGGAAAAAGGTGGGGGTGCGTGCCCCTGTCTAAATCCGCATTTACAAGACAAAAAAGGCATCCGTCTATTTTGAAGGACTCAAAATGGGATTTTACAGGAATTCAGTGCCTACTCCTTCTGGTAGGGATGCAAGAATGCTACATATACATAGAACTCAATGATTATATATATATATATATATATATATATATATATATATATATATATGTGTGTGTGTGTGTGTGTGTAATTATGTGTTCAAGTACGACTGTATATGGGCTGGATGGCGTCTATCTGTCCTAGAGAGGGCCCCCTGTAGACACTGAATGCCACATGGCTACTTGATGCTGTAGGATTAGTACCAGCTCAACGAAAACTGTTGGTAACCACAGCAACAGATGAGGGAAAAGGCAGGGGTACCCTACAGGATGTGGGGGGTGATTGGTGAGCCGGGGGTGTGTATTGGGGGGGGGGGGGTGACTGTGTAGCTCCAGTAGTAGGTAGTTCCATGTGCTGGTGGGCGAAAATCTGAGATCTACACCAATTGCAAAATAGGGGTTTCAATGCTTTGTATTGCTTACCACGTGAACCAGGATAAATCAAATAGAAGGAGACCTCATGACATTTATTATAGACATCCATACCTACACATTGGTTCTTTCTTTATACTAATATCAAATCTAAAGGGTATACACCAGTGGAGGATTTGATATCAATTAAAATGACAAAGTCACTTCATTTTCTTCATTTTTGCCGTCAGTGGACCATCTGTTGGTATTATCTATGTGAACAGCCTGGTTCATTTTTGAGAAGATTAATTTAGCCCCACCCATCCCACTATGCCACTTTAATTGATATTATTATCATTATGTGCACATGTCAATAAGCCGGAAGCCATATAGGGCACTTCAGTGAAAAATCACTTTTGGTATTCCCACTCATATAAATGACTATAATAATGACAAATTAAGGATCAATTCGATTTGGACTATTTTTGCATTTGAGTTTTCATCTCATGAATTTTTATTATTTCTCATGTGTCTTATATCAATTGATCAAGTTTTGAGAAATCGCTTGGCTGAAAATTTGAGATTTTTATGTTTCTAACTAGGGGTCTGCCATTTCTGTTGCATTCTTAGTATGATCCTTAGGCCTGTAAGGATAAGAAAAGCATTATTTATGCAGCAAATAGCACATATCTAGCTGTACAAATAGGTTGCGCTGCCCTGTCAATAGCCCTGTAATACTGGCATAAAATTATAATATACTATGACAGATTACTAAATATATGATTCTTTGTTATTTCAGTGTTAGTAAAGTAGTGATCAGAAGAGTACTACTCCATTTTAACCTGAAAAAAAGAGTGGTCATATATACGCATCTGTATGCAGAAAATAACAATATTTGATATAAAATGTTAGGAGAAATATAAACTTTAAAGTTTGATGTTGCCAGCCCTTATATGTTATTTACTGTGAATTCTTAATTTTTCAGTATCCCAAGGACCACTGCAGTTCGCTTTATGCCACAAGGCCGCCATGGAAGAACTCCACGGGGCAAACAACTGCCTACAACTTTGAGACGCTATCTGAGAGCCCCTCAGCCTGTGCCACTGCCTATCACTAGGGGAGCTGTAAATCGTGTGACAGAAGCAGCTTCTTTGTTGGAGAATTTAGTGATATCAGTGCCATCAGGTTTTCCAAGCGATCTCCCATCTGATCCTGCTGCTTCTGACACTGAGCCTGCTCATCGACCTGATCCTGCAGCTGGTACTGAGCCTGATCATGAGCATGATGCTGCAAATGGAATTGAGCCTGACCACGAATATGATCCTGAATCTGATGTTGCACTGGAAGCTAGCCACAGCCTAGATGTCAGCTATGGGGTCGTTGATGGAGCTTCTCAACGTGGTAAACCTATTCTGACTGATAGCCAAGGGTACACATACAATGCTAAATGTGAGAAAAGTGCCAAGCTGGGTAAGGTTACATGGAGGTGCACACAGAGAACCACAATGATCAAATGTGGTGCTACTGTATTGGAGAATGATGGGATCCGTCATGCTGGGATACACAGTCACAACCATCCACCACAACCTGGAGTCAAAACGTGTCTAGAGATAACAGCACAGGCCAAGGCTCAAGCAGTGAAGCAGATATTTGTCCCTGCCTCCACTATTGTGGATGATGCAATGCTGGATCATAATCCAGATAGCCTACCACCGGACAGCCGTCCAGACACAAGGCGACTTTGCCGTACAGTGAACCGCAAACGGCAGGCGATGCGCCCAACGGAGCCAAAGGGTCTTGATTTTGGCCTTGATCTGAATGCTATACCTCCCGGATTTTATCGAGGCAGTGTAGATCTCACTGGGGCCCGTCACTTGCTATTTGCAACTGCTGACCAGCTACAGCTCCTTGAAAAAGCAAAGGATCTCTATGCAGATGGCACATTCAAGGTGGTAAGAGATCCATTTAAACAGCTATGGTCTCTGCATGCATTTGTACGTGGGCAAGATGGAGAGATCAAGCAGATACCCTTATTCTTCGTACTGATGACAAGGAGAACAACAGTGGACTACATTGCGGTATGGAGGGCCCTGCTGGACATGACACCACTGGTTAAACTGCAAACCATCAAGCTTGACTTTGAGTCAGGAGAGTGGTCAGCAGTCCGTGCACTCTTCCCACATGTCAAAATCCAAGGCTGCTGCTTCCACTGGAAGCAGGCAGTTTGGAAGAAGGCACAGGAGCTGGGGTTAGCAGCAGCATACAGAACGCAGGGAACAATCTATGACTTCATCCAGAAGATCTTTACCCTCCCTTACCTGCCCCACCAAGAGATCCCTGCAGCAGGAGAGAAACTGCTCCGGCGGGCATGTGAGAGTACTGCTCCTCTGATCCGGTATGTTTCTACACAGTGGCTTCAGAGCAGCATATTCCCTCCCAGCTCTTGGAGCGTGTACGGCCTGTCTATTCGCACTAATAACAATGTAGAAGGCTGGCACCGCCGGCTGAATGCCAAAGCAGGACGGGCAAAGTTGGCCTTCTACACCCTAATCCCACTTCTTCATCGGGAGGCTTTACTGAGTTCCTTAGCATCAAAACTTGTGAAGGAAGGGAAGCTGAGCCGACACCAGCGAAAGAAAACACGGACCCGTGAAGGCAAGATACAAGCACTGTTCAAACAGCATGCCCGAGGAGACATCAGCACCAGGCAGTTGATGAGGAAAATTGCTCCACTGGCTCAACCCCGTGCCAGGTAACTACACACATGATGAGGTGGACAACATGACACACACACAAGATGTCATTAAAATGGGTCTGGACCTACTCTATGATATTCACACGGAAACTGAAGACTGACTTGATTGATTGTTTTGGACATTAATTCTCAAGCTTCTGCCAGTTTAACATTTCTGGCAAGCAGGTTTATAACAGCATGATATACCAAACAATTAAATGATAGAGCATATTTATCTTGGTACTTAGAGACACAACAACTGTACTTAAGTAGCTTCGAGATTATGACTTTCGTGAATTTCTTCATAATGTCATTTCTATGGAAGACCTGCCAGAGCAGACAACGTAAGGGCCTTCATTCTGGTAATGAAAACATTGTCACAAGGGCTGGTCACGAGGGGTTGTAGTTTAGTAGATTACTTTGAATAAAATATTTGCACATTGATAACACATAGCTTCTTACTTACTTGAGTCAAATCATTTGAAAATCAAAATTTAGTAAATAACTTAAAGATACTTTAAAGAGGTATAGAATGTCCAATCTTTTAAGATTTAGCAAATAACTTAAAGAAACTTAAAGAGGTAAAGAATGTCTTTTGTTTATAAGTTTGGCTAATATGTGTTAAAAACGTAAATGTTGTGCAATTAAAATACTTCTGACACACTAAAAAACATAACTAACAAACGTTTTTTAAAGATTTTGCTTGCTAATGTTATTCAGTAGCTATTACACAGCTGAAAAAAAAAACATTTTTGGAACAAAAGGCAAAGGCTACTACCCTATGAGTTTCACTTCCCAGCACTGTTTTCTGACTACTGGTACATGTTATTGTTCAAAGATGACTTGGGGTCGAGATAGTAAGGGTTCAATTAATTGGGGGTCGAGTTTGAATGGGGCTGAGTAGGTTAGGGGTCAGGTTGGTCAGAAGTTTGGTCAGGGTTGACTTGGTTCAGGGTCGACTTTGTTGGGGTTGAGCATGTCTAGGGTGCAGGTTTCAGACATTGGAATTTTTGGGGTTGAGTTGGTTGGGGTTGAGTCGGCAAAGGGTCTAGTTGACATGTACTCACAATGATGATAGCCCCTTTTCGATAGGCATTTCTGCACCATAGTAACATTTCCTCACCTGGAGGGTCTTGCCAAAAAGGAAACGTGAACCAAAAGTCAAAACATGCACGTCTTCATATTGCTAAAAGTATTCTCGGCAGATCAGGATGGTGAAACGTGCATGGATGGTTAAAACTTTGACAATTAAGTTGAATCAACTATTATTATTAGACCTATGACATGGGGTAGCTGTGTTATCTTTTCATTCTCTATTTTAATTACATACCTTTAACGAACAGTTATTTGGCAATTATGTGAAAACGAGTAGGCCCATGTTCGTTTCAATCAGTAATCTCTAAAAAAATTATAGAGGTTCTTCATCGTTTTCTTTTGGCATGACCCTCCAGCACTGCCGATGTTTAGTAGTTTTTCAACCCCACAAGATTGGAAATATTTACATGTATTAGAATACAGCAGATGTGAGTGGGCCACTTGATATTTACCTATAGTAATAATGTATTAAAAGACGATGCCGTCTCTAAATAATCCACGCTATATTTGAAGCAGACGACAATCTTTGGCGCCCACATGTGAGGGTTGTGTGGGCTAACAGCTGTGGGCTGCTAGTAATGGGTTATGACTGCCCACCTCATACCTCTTTATGGCGGCAATTGTTGTGTAGTATTCTGACTTGTCTGTGGATCCCAAGGCTTGTTACTTTGCAATGTTTACATGGGCAATTTTACTAGTTTCAAATATCACAATTGGCCATGTACATTGCTCCAACTGTGCCTGTATCTATATATTTATTTTTTCCTTATTTATTTAATTTTAACTATTCATTTAGCTATCTATTTGTCAGCGGGTTCTAACACCCTTTTCATTTTTTTATTTCATATCCATTCTTTTGTGATCCCAAGAAAAAAGTGAACTAAAATAGTTCTCAGCACCATTCACGGGAAGGCATATAAGAATTTAGCAATTTAGTGAAATACCTTTCGGACCGCCGATCCATGTACGTCAAATCACGTCTTAACATGAAATAGTCTACTACAATACGTATAGAATTGTAAGCATAACAATAACTCTGAATACACTGTATTGTGATTACACATCTTTGAAGTGGAATCAGCCAAATCACCGGGCCAATCACCCGCTTAACTTGACGTTAAATGACAAGAATGCACTTTATACATCACGTCGTTTACCCTGGGAAGACTCTCACAATCTCAGGGGAATATGTCTTCAAAATTCAGACAACAAGCTATTGAAGAACAATTTACCTTGATGCCATTTAAAACAGATAGTTCCATTTTCATGACCAAATTGCAAACGCACTAACTGCATGTGAAGGGCTATAGCTCTTGTTGTAGAACCAGACAGTGAGAGAAAGAGAGACAGAAAGAGTGACAGAGACAGACAGATAGAGAGAAGGGAGAAACATATATGCCTTATTTGTACCTCTCATGTGCCACACATGTGCCACCCTTTCCATTATCTGAGACCCTGTTCATTGATAACTACACCAATATTAAATGTTCAAACAGTGTCATGGTTGACCACATTTGGGTGCCCTCCTCCAGGCAACCAGATGCTGACAGCAGGCCCTTAAGCTATGCTGATATGCAATATGTATGGCTGTCAGGACCCCCACATGCTGTTATCGCCCCCTACCTTCTGTCCCCATGATCTGCACTTCCCATGCTTATGCCACTGATAAGACCATACCCTTATCTCCATCCTGGCTACTGATATATCCACGTGAGCCCTTCCTTCATAGTCATGTATCCGATTATTATACTATTTTTCAGCCATATAACAATGAGATAGTGTCGGGGTGTGTCAGCGTATGATAATGACTTGTGGTGTGTACTATATAATATTTATATCCATATGGTAATACTACCAGATATATATCCTATATATATATATATATATATATATATATATATATATATATATATATATATATATATATATATATATATGTGTGTGTGTGTGTGTGTGTTTGCATGGTCAAAATAACAGTTACTTGGGAATTATTTTCATAATAAAAATCAAACTAACGGCTATAAATACAAATGTCTCGGTGGAACTATAGACAAGCACTGTGATATTTACTGGGGTCATCTGAAATTCTATACAGAGGAATCTTTTTACTATCTTGAGTAAATTCATAGACACAGGTCATTACAGATGGTATCGGGATGATAATAGGAGATAAATGGCTATATATAAAATGTTAACCATTGAACCTACATTTTTTTATCCTATTTCTATCCTGAGATAATTGGGCTGAAATCTACTTTATCTCTTTGCCTAGATATGTAATAGGTAAGGGATAAAGCTACTCAGTCTGATCTCCCAGCTCTATCAGCAGAATCCAGGCTATCAGGTACAGACCGGTAGCCAGGCTGATTATACCACCTCCACATTAATCATATCTCGTTTTCCTCTCTTTTTATTGCTCATTTATGAGTCTTAATGATAGAACTGTATTCATGATATTCTTTTTCTAAATCTATAACGATCTTGCGTCAAACAGAATACCTTTAGGATTCTATCATGTGAAATTGTCTAATCTCCTCCTCATGTGGCATAATGGCAAATTGCGCTTATCATTCACTATTACACAAATACTCACTTGAAGATACAAATACATATCTAAACCACAAATTACTCAATGTCTATGCTAGTTCATTGAGCTCAAAGCTACTGATGTAAAGGAAATTAATTAGGGACGGTTGGTAATAATAAGTCTGTGGCTGGGTGATCGATAGACAAAATGCATGATAAATGAGATGGATTTTACGTTCGTCTCAATTACATTTCCTTTTGCTATTATATCTAATGTGATTAAATTGTTTTGTCAAACTACATTGTATATTCATGCCAATAACCGTTGTTCATAGCAGAAGGTCAAGACATGATATCAACCACTTAACTCTCCTCCACCTCAACTAAACAGTTCTCTTACTCACCCAGAGAAAGAATAATAGCCAGATAAGATTGATTGTGATTTCAGGGATAACCTTCTTGGTTTAGTGCCACTTTACCCTTTTTCAATGATAGGAAAAAAACAGGTGGAAGTGGCACGTATTAATGATACGGGTATTGATTATATATACACAGTTCTTTTTTTTTTACTTTAAAGCTGGGAGTTTCATTATCTGCAATTTTCTTATGTGAACTAAGGACAGCAAACAGAGTATCATTGAGCGGAAGCTCTAGTGGGGCCGCCATGCTTTATCTGGTACCTGGTGAGATGAGCACTGATATTGGCCACTAGCTGGTCTGGAGCTGGTCCCGGCGACGCACACTGATAAGATAGGAACAGCATGTCCCTGGAAGTGGTTGTTAACCAGGGACAAGGTACCCATCATGGTATGTGTTATCAGGAGGGTGTTGCTCCTATTGTAAAATGAGCTGTGAGTATGTGCCCTCTTTTCTAAACAAGTCGTGCACTGCTTCACCTAAGTACTTGCACTCACCACATTAGTCTGAAAAGTCACCTGCCTTGTTTAAAATAGAGAGAGCTGCACTACCAGGTACCTACTCATGTCACACACTCTATAGTTTATTATACTGACTGACTTCTCCCAACTAGGTACCTACTCAAATCCCCCTTTTTCAGCACCGTACTTGAATGACTACTTGTGAGCAAGAAAAGGGACAAAATATTATAGCTACATGAAAAGAAAGGACTGGAAACAAGGGCATTTTTAGCCAGCTCTTCCTTTTACTATAGGAACAACACCCTCCAGTGGGTTTAACCTCAACCTACGAAATTCAAAATGGTGGCTTCACTAGGCCTCCATACAAGAGGAGGTGTTACCGATTACAGCCATGCCCTGGCGCCCGTTCTCATAACCACGCCAAATCCCCCGATATCGCCCAACCGTTCACGGACGGGAGACTTTGTGTATTGCTATTTCAATGAGAGTAAACCTATGTTCATAGATCAAGATCTAATTCAAAACTTGAGTCGCTTTGACTCTCTCCAAGTGATTTTAATGGATAATATCCCAGTGTATCTGGGGATGCATGTAGATTATTTTTTGATTTGCCAGATTAATTTGAAAAGCTGACTTTGAATTAGCTAATATGGTATTTTGTGAACACCATTTTTGAAACTGATGAATCAATGCATACATATTATCTAGGCATTGACACTGACAAAATAAATCGTGGATAAATAAAGGGGGAGGTTTCTAACATGACTGCTATGATATATTCTTTGGATGGTCTTACTTCCAGTCTGTAATCTGTTAATTTATTCGATTGTCCGGAAATGTCCGTAACGGCGTGTAAGCCATGTTTGTTTTCGTTAGGCCCGGCGAGACGCTGGCGTTCCGCAGCGCCAGTTCAACCTCCTCTTCCTCCATACTGAGTCCTATAACACCCAGTATTATGGGGACCAGCCAATGAGTCATTTATAACGCAACCAAACGGTTCTGCAGTGAATAGAGGGATTTTCTGCTTGCTTTTTATACAGTCAGGACTTACTCGCTAAGGAACAATGTAGGTTTGGGCAGTTTTGAAGGGCGGGGTAACAAAAAATAACCCAGACTCCCCCCCCCCTCCAGAAATCTCACACGAAACTTCTCAGTCTGTTAGACGTGCCGCACTGCTAGAGTGAATGGTAAGTGCCTGGGAGAATGGGGACCTGCTGGCGCTAAATGCCCCTCTTTCACATGGCTTAGCTGAGCCAGGACATCAATTCATGCCAGGAGGTACGGCTGGGGTACCCAGGTAGGGTATATAGCCACTCTTACGGGATGCCTGCTGTAGGCAGCCATTTTGTACCCTAGGACGGTGCTGGTTCCTACAATCTTTGTGACACACCCAGGATTCTTGGGTATGAGGGACAAGACTACAAGAGCCATCAAGAATGTCAGGTTCCCTCCATAATTTTAAGTGCTGTGGAGCTAATGCAGATCTATTCCGAGGGAGCAGGTTGTGTCATGGGCGTGGCCATTGCTGGAGCTTGTTACCAGCGAGTTCTACTGATAAGAGCTATCAGATGGGCACCAGTTGGCCCCCGAAAGGGCCGCAGGGAATAGTTCGGATCCTCTCATTGGCTAATAATTAATCCTGCTAAGTCCATATAGGCAGCAACTATACAGACCGTTCTTATGTGTGGTGTATGTCTGTTTGAAGTTGACCTGAGGTTGATAGACATGAGTAGATATGAGTCTGAGTAGAAGTGACTGGGTGTGGGGTGGGGAAATTAAGTAAAGGCAGGGAATACACTATTTTAAACATCATGGCATATTGGTAATTGGTTGGCAATACCTCCTTCTTGTGAATAAAGACAATTTAATTGGCTGTAGGGGTGTTGCATCGTGAGAGAAAGGAAGAAAGGGCATACATGTATAGCTGCTTCAAGCAGATCTCAATATATTATACACCCCTTCCAAATTTACTTTTTTCTTTCTTTTCATATGAATAGTGATTGGTCAAGGTGAAAGGGCGGGTCGAGCACTGTATGGACACATCAGGACCCACCACTGGCAAGTAAAACCGCATTCACCCCTTGAACTACCTCTCACTACCATAATTCAAGCTTAGTTCCCATCATAACCACGTCAGCAGCAAGCTCTCATCCCCAAAATCTTGGCATTCTCCTAGTTCAGGTCTCTAAATGGTCGCCATAAAAACGTTTAGGTCGTTAAAACAATTGTGAAGTATCAGCGACCAGTTTCTAGAGACCAGTTTTAATGATGTCAGTGAGAATGTGGGGGACATTGTGGGCTACATGTCAGTTTTTACAGAACGGAAATCTGAGTATTATTAAGTAAACTATGAAGCAAAATTTGATCCTAGCCAGCTTTTTTTTTCTTTTTTTAAAGCACAGGAATATGGCTTATTCCATAACAGATCCCCTTCCCCATTACATACTCCTTTATCAATATGTAGAGGGGTGTCTGTTATGTTTTAAGCCGTATACTTGTGCTCAAGAAAAAAATAATAAAAAAAAGTTGGTAATAATAAAAAAAGTTGGCCCCATTTTTATTATACCCTCCCCTTAGGGGAACCCTTTCCCCGGGAGTCCTATTCCCTGTGCTTAAATGCCATTGGGAGAGGGTTTGGGAAAAAATATAATTTCTTTTTCTTATATGAATAACCTATATGGTATATAAGCTTCTAAGGTTATTATTATTATTTTTGGTCGCTTAGTATGAATAACCTATGGTATTTAAAATTCTATGGGATTCCCTTTATATGAATAACCTATGGTAACCCTTATATAATCTTAGTTTAGGTCGTTACTGAAGTCTCTGAGGATAGTTTAAGTCGCTACTGAAGTCTCTGAGGATAGTTTAGGTTGCTGTGGGCGACCAGTTTTCAGCAACCAGTTTTCAGTGACCAGTTTTCAGCGACCACTTTGATCTTGTATCTATTCTTTAGCAACCTCAACGTGGGTATGGCCAAAATCTGCATGCACCTAACCTCTGTTCAGCCACCATGTGCCTGTTTCCCTCACATAAAGAGAAACCACAGACACATGATACAAACCCCGCTTCCACCATGTTAGTTTTCAGCACACGCCCATACTGGCCAGCAGTTGGCTCTCCCACAGGAGCTGGCCAGGTGACAGGACAACTCAGCCTACTGGTGTTACCTGCCAAGGTGAGAGGTATGGGAACCCACACCATGGTCCTTAGTCTAAAGGTGTAGTCCTATGTGGGTACTTGCCAAAGAAGGGATCCGGGGGCAAGATTCGACAATGGGATCATTTTCACGGCCACAAAGATTTTAGATATAATTTTGCCTTTGCTCTGCCTTAATGAATAAGGCCAAAAAATAAAGGTGTGTTTCCAGTAACATGACTTGATAAGGTAGGGTCGGTAGGTCGGATTTTTTATATATATGTATCAAATTCTTTGATTTCATTGGAAAATAGTGATGCGAAAATGAGAAATTAAAATATGAGAAAATGCGACGAAATTCTTCAAAATCACAACAAAAATGTTTTTGCCCTTGTTTTGCTAGGGTCGGTCGGGTTACTGGAAACAAACCGTTTTTTTTTTATTTGGCCTAATTGTATGTACATCATATTTGCATATTATGTCAATTATTTAGCCGTATAATACTATTCCATGAGCTGTCATTGAAGTCAGCAATTGTGCATACACTCCGATCTAAACATGAGAAAGGTTCTTATATTCCAACATTTCCAATCCTTATGCTCTTTGAAAAAAGAAGAGACATGTTTGCCTTATAGCTTTCAAACTGTATGTAATCACAAGCTCTATTGAACATTGGTTACGCCCTGACCTTTCCGTATACATGTGACAGGGCTTTTTATATACATGACATGCTTTGACCTACAGCAGGGAAAGGTTGAAGTGGCAAGTAAACGCCCAATGCCTGGCCTTTATCTGAATTCCCATCTCATGGGTTCACGATTGTAACCTTCCTTGCAATTGATATACTCCAGCTAACCTTTCAGTGGACCTAATGCTCTAAGGGCAAAACACAGTTTTAATTCTGATTTAAACATTTAAGGACAGCACAGTGTTGTAACAGCCCTTGATGTGTGATGTAGTATACTGGCAAGCTACTCACAGATATTGCATTTGTGAATCATGCAGACATAATTTTATGAGCATGGGATCTTGAGGCACCATGTTTCCATCAAAGGGTTAAATAATCCCACCAACGCTCCTTGCACACAAAACCTAAGCCAACATGACTCAAAGGAACCTTTGATATCTTCTTATGTTGTTTCAAGATTTAATTTCACCCATTTTGGATTCACTTCGCCTTAAGCACCTAAGTGAAAGAAAATTGCACTTAATTTGGCCTCCATACGGTCGTTGAGCAATTGTATGCCAATTTGAAGGTATTATCTCAAATCATCGTCTCTGCCCGGAGTGTGTAATTGGAATGACTTCAAACATGTATGATTATGTCTATAATGGGAATAAATGATAAATTTAATGGGGAAAAATAAGAACACAATTACAGAAGCTCAACACAAATTGCGATGTGATTTAATCTTTGAGCATTGACTCATTTGGATAGTTCCTACAAATTCCTTCGAGATCGGGGCCATTTCTGACCTACCAAAGTAATAGAAAACCACCTCTATATATACTACTAGCATCTGATAAATGTCTTAATGTCGCAAATCCACAGAAGGATCCACAACCATACAGACATTGCCTGGCATAACATCAAAGTAAGAGATCATTTGTAGGATAATGCTCATCAAGGTTTTATTTTTTTTAGGGCCCCTGTGGGCAGTGGAAACCAAATTAAAATTCATTAAAATCAATTTTATTGTCAGAAACTACCAAACATAATTATCATATATGATTATTTACATGGCAATACATTGCGTATCTATATACCTGTGATCTTTCCATGACAAGAGGTGGATTCAAGCCAAAGATGACATAGATATCATACAAATTGAAATAGCAGATGATTTATTAGAAAAAAACAGATGTTGTTCAAATGATTAACGATGCATGTTATTGCTTTGGCAATCTCTTCCTACTTAAAGAACATTTGCATGGTTCTAGCAAATTACAGAAGGAATATATTCCCATATACATGATTATCTATGGAAAATGACATTGTGTTTAAGTATGACATAAAGTTTGTATGTGAAATCTTAAAAGTTCATTTTGCCAGTGATATTTCAGATTCTGATGACCTAGGTGAATGTTTGGGTGTCTACTGGTAAAGACCTTCTTATCAGATGACGTCATTAACTGGTAAATTGGTGGGTATGAGCAATGACAGAATTTTTTGTGGACAGATGAGGGGAAAGGGTCCTCCGAAGTTAAACATGAAATTTAAAATTGATGTTATCAGCTTTAAAATGAGGTACAACACTTGTAGATAGCCCTTCTAGTCTTGGAGATATTGCTTCATGAAAATGGAATGACATGACCCAATCAATGCAGCCAATAAGCTCTATCATTCATTGTTTTAATCAAATCAGGTATCTAATTAGCATAATGATTTAAATAATTGATCTAAAAATGACCATTCCTTTCCATACATTTGGGCGTAGATTTAGAGCTAGAAGTGGTATCTTTATGCTTTTTTCAGTGTATGAATCTCCATGAATCATTCTATCGGTTGATATTATTTTTTTTCTATTTGGAATATAATTCTTGTTGCCATGGCAACACTTTTCCCTGAAAACCCTTATTTAGGCCTTCTTTTGAATTCAAAACGTTCCATTAACATTCCATACAGACCGGAAGTTCCAGGAAATAGAACTTTTTTTAGAAAACCATCTTTTTCTGTGTAAAAAAGTACATAAAAGCTATTTTTGGTCTATTTTTCACATCCCTAGCCTTTGGAGCTCCCCTAGTGGCCAAATCCAGTACTAAAAATCCCGCAGGGAGGGCCCTTGGGATAGGCAGATATGCATGCAGTATCACAAAATATGAGCTGGAAAATTTTGGCATTTCAGACCTTTGAAAATGTTATTTATTTCTTTATTGAAACACTCAACTTATTTCAATCTTGAAGTCTTAAAAAAGATCCCCACCCTACCTCCTGTCAGTAATTCTTTAGGAAATAATCTTCGATCTACAGAAAATACGAATATAGGTCACAAAACCCAAGATATCACCACTTCCTGTCTGGTGACGTCATTTGTGAATATTCCCATGCCACCTGGCTCACCTGCTCAGGAAAGTCTTGATATGAGGCATCCATCCATGTGTTGGCATTATATGTCATAATTCATGAAATGCATAAGAAATACCCACAGACTTCTAGTGGATAGCACACATTTTATATCTCAGATAAGAAGTGTCAGAATGCATGCCATGTGTTTGAAGACTGACACTGACATGTTGCAGTGATATGATATACACCACTGGGGATAGCATGTGGGGCCATTATCTTATAAAGCCTAAACTGCTACATTTAAGTATTCCATACAAATTCAAGGCCATACAAATGTGGATTTACTTACATATCTTTTTAGAAGATTTATATCCCTGAATGACCAATGTGTCAGTATCTTAGATGGATGGCAGTAGATAATACAGCTTCTCTAAGAGAGATAATTGCCACGTTAAATACCATATCAGATTTAATAGAGACAACTGTTGGGGCTCCACATGGAGGGGGGTGCATGTTGGAGCAGTAGCATAGGATCCATACCCTGGAGCTTGTCTAGTTCTTTACCCTACCCTCCACTTTTCTGACCTGACCTTTCACCCCTTTGCCCCGCCCCTATCATTCACCCAGGACCCCTACCTCACCCATTGGGACGACCTTGGACTAGGGGGTATCTCCACTGGAGCGCAGAGCACAGCCCTTACTCTCTA
This sequence comes from Acholoe squamosa, assembly GCA_949317995.1. NCBI lineage: Eukaryota > Metazoa > Annelida > Polychaeta > Phyllodocida > Polynoidae > Acholoe > Acholoe squamosa. The sequence continues at coordinate 29,851,144 of OX439046.1, forward strand.
ATTGGTGGCAATGAGAACGCGGCATCCTTGGTATTTTGTGATTGGCGTGGAAAACGTCGAAAATTGGCCCAATAATCGTACCCCTAGGGGGCCCCGACACAGGAGGGGTGTTATAGGGGGCGTGGCAGTCGCATGCTCCACCAACCGGAAGTAGTGACCATAGAGACGCCGGAAGAAGGTGCTGATGGACTGAGGGACACTGGTGGAGCCTCTATACATTTTACATGGATTCTTGTCTTTTCCCTCCTCATTTTTCTCTTTCTGATAAGGCATGATTTATTTTCTTCTGCTGAAACTGCAGGAACTTTCAAGTTATGAATAACATAAGCTGAGGCTCCACTACGCGATTTTTTTTGGTGTGCATTCTCACGAAGAGCACCACTGCCAGTGTCTAAGGTATGGTGTTGATATTCTTATATTGTAGACATTAGATTCTAGGGGTAACTTGCAACCTCATGGAGTGTGTTTACTTTCAATTCTATTTACATTTACACCAAACTTAAAATCAAGATGTCTGTTGATGTTGTCCACCCCAATACTAGGCACAGTGCTGGCACAATGTAAATAACAACATAGCACACTAACAACAACAGAGATTGCAGGGTCTCATGCTGTAAAAATCAAACCTGTCTGATTTTGAATCACAGAGACTCATGAACTGGAAAGTCTGCAATATTTACATTAGAGCAGCTTGATTTAGTAAACAAAAACATCGTTTGACAACAAAGACAAGCCTGAGATCACACACAAAGCCTTCCCCACATAAACAAATAGGTCTCTAAACATTCTATTTCTACCTTGTAGTAATAACAAATAGCACTTTATGACCTGTGTTTGCACCTTCTTTTGTGAGAATAGCTGAGATTCTTGGCAAGAATCGCGTAGTGGAGTCTCCACTATTCAATCATATTATTTTCTCCAACTGCTGTACATTTGTATCTTATGCATGGTGCAATGTGCTAAGGGTACATTGCACCATATGTCACGATATTCACCTTGAAAGTCTGGCATGTTTGACCTTTTGAAACGATATGAGTGTACCGATCTAGGTACCGACAGGTCTAGTAAAGATGTACCCTACCCCCCAATACTCAAATACACCCACAGCATCACACTTATCTGGAACGAAGGTCGTTCTGGTTAGACCAAAAAATATATTGTGTGTTTCCAGTTACATGGCTGAAATGTCTAGGGTCGGTAGGTCGGATTTTTTTTTTTTTTTTTTTAATTATTTTGTATAGAAATGTATGGGAAGACACGGTTGGATTCTATGATTCAACAGTAGAAATATGAAAAAAACGTACAAAATGTGAAGCACATGTAAAATATATGAATGACTAAAATGAGCTGTATACCAATAGATGAGGACCTAGATAGGCTCCACTAAAAATTTATGAACATTATGGGGAAAATGCCGAAAAATAATCAAAAAAGGAAAAAAAAAATCCCAAAATAAAAAGATATTCTAAGGTCTGCCCTGTTTTGCTAGGGTCGTTTTTTTAGGCCCTATTTACCTCTTATACCTATAGTCCACTGGGTCTGTTCGGCCGACTTTTGTGTAGGGAATGTATGGCCAAAATTGGCCGAAGAGGCCCAGTGGACTATATGTGTTAGGAGAAAGGCCCTAAGAGGAGCAGTTTTTCGTATGGAACGTCCGAAATATTCTGTGTAGTTTCTCTTAAGTACGTTTTTATACCAGGCATTGTGATTAATGATTCCTATATGGATCAGTCATTTATCCATTAGTTTCTTATATTGATTTTAGAGTGACGTTCAGATCAACATGTTGAAATTGGATTGTAGATTTCTATCATATCTCCTCATTGCCTCATAACGCAGTACCATCTACCGTATGCATCCATTGTCAGACAAGCACTGATAAGCAGTATAAATTTACTAACCAAAACACTAATTCTCACAATCATTACCATACACACTAACTAAAAGCACCTTGCATCGCTAATATCAACCTCTAAGTTCATGAACAAAGATCCCATAAGACACGGTACGAACACAAAGAAAGCCCTGGCAGGGGCCAATTCCCTTTTAATTCCCTTTCTCTGGCAAGAAACAAGTCTACATGCCTCTTGCAAATTACATCAAAGGAAAGACGATACTGCATGTAACACGAGAAGCTGCATCTCCCCATCCCAAATCTATTCATTATTTACCTCATCAACATTCATTATTTACATGAAGACCTCTTAGGCAATGAACACAGGTAGTCTTCCACTCGCTTTACCCCACGCATACGGCCAATACCCCATTGTTGTCACTATCTGGTCTTTTATTAAGGCCAATTCCCCCTGCATGATCACTAGAATGGAGTATGCATATGTCATTAGACGATGCACATTAATTTCTTCAGGTACTAACAATACCCTGGATGGTATGCTCCTTATATTTCAGTCTGGTACAACATAGCCCTGGAGGTTTAAGCAGCATTAAGAATTGGTGTGCAATTCGTTTACTGGTATCTGGATATTCAACCAACATGGCTGGTATTTATGGCAGGCCTTATCAGATGGCTGTATTCTTATCGCTTTGTATCCATTGCTTCTTAATTTCCTGGGGATATGAAATAATTCATTGGGGCCCTTATCTCCAGCCCCTTATCCAGCAGACGAATCCCATTGGGTAATTAGGCAGAGAGCACGAGGGCAAGCAATTAAGGCCTGAAGTAGGGTGTTGTGGAACAGGGGAGGGGGTGTCTGCAGACCGCCTGATTGCAGTGTAATCTTTACAGGTGTTCTACGCCTTCGCCATATACTAATCAAAGCCGTGATACTCTGTCCAACTCTGGCCAACTTTACATTATGGAGAAATGTCGATGATGAGATCAAAGACCCCATTAATTTAAAGAAACTTTTACTCTTGGCCATGCAGATGTTTAGTTATAATGCTGTAATCTCTGGAGGTATTCAATGAGGACAAGCCACTAATCAGTCTAATTATGGGACCTTCATAAGCAGGTGTTATTCAGAGTACTTAGCCAATGTTGCTGCTCTGTTTTATTGCACTGTGGATATAGGTAAACCTTTGCAAACACCATACTCATTACATCAAGATCTTATTGCCAGCATTCATTAATTAATATCCGTAAGAGGCTTCGGCATGCAGTAATTTTATTGGTGATCCTGCTGGATCAATACAATATGCGTCTACTCTAGTGATTGATTAATTGCCAAGGACTTCAATAAAATATTTCCACAGCTAGATTGCTAATTTAGGAATTTAGATCTGTGTCTCCATATATGAGTTATAGCTTGTGAAATGCCATAGGAACATATGGTGCACTTGTCATATGGAGACACAGTTGAATGCATCAACATAACACCAATCAAGTCTAAACAATTGTAGACAACTTGTTGAGAACGAACAATTGCTAAGACTCTCTTGAAGTGCACCATCCTTATTGTACAAACACGCCCACGCACGTACCGATTCTGAAACAAAGACTCTGCAATAACTTAAAGCATTCAGTCATGCTTCATCTTTCAAGAAAGATGAATTGTTGTTCATCATTTACATATAACAGTTCCCAATAAGGGATCATTTGATCCACGTAGCTTCACCTCGCTTAAAATACACTTGACAAGAGGACATGAAAATTGAAAAATAAAACACATATTTCCCATAGAGGTAGATATAGATTACGGGGTGTTTTTTTTTTGACGCGATCATCTCTCTTTCTGCTTGGTCCAAAGACTGCTATAATAAATCACCAGCCCACACATTTATTCATTGAGAGGGGCTATCCATAAATGACGTCATACAGCAGGGGGAGGGTCCATGGCTCCTATATATACATTTCTCTTGTATAAAACGTGACGAAGGGGGAGGGGGGTTAAGAAAATAAAATCAGAAATAGTCTATAATGGTGTGACTTGATTCATGGATGGCCCCAAGACTATTACATCAAAATCATACTAAGTTCCCATACCCATATTTGATTTGAAAACCTCCATATAACCTGAGTGCAAATAACCACTTTCACTGACCATTCCCACGCCCTACCTCCTTCACCAACGTCTGGTCTGGCCCTGGTACACATGCTTGTAGACTCAACCTGAATGCTGTCACATTTATTATTGGTCCATGCTAAAATGGTGTGTCCAGCTCTGTTGACATTTCAGCCGGAGTATGGACTTGAAATGCCTAATCATGACTGTAAGGTGGCCCAAACCTCTCAAACTAAGCAGTATTATGTTGGTTCATGGGAATTTTAAGTGATGAAACTGTATATACATGTACATATTTCTTGAAACAGGTTCTGTGGCATGTATGGACGTAAAGTAATTAATCAATGGCACCAACAGTCGATGATAAGATATGGGGAAGCCTTTTATAAGAAAGATCATGCGTGGAAGCCTTCAAGGTTTGGCATGGACCTACTTGGTTGAGGCTGTTTCAGTGTTGATAGTGTTATCGACCTATTTCGATACCAGAAGCAAAGAACATCAATATTCTATGTCTATGCCAGGAGTGAGTGTATATCAGTGGGAGCACTAAACAAATGAGAGGTGAGATGAGTAGCTGGATGAGATCGATGAGATAAAAACATAGCTTGGGGTTATGGGATTGGGATACCAGGATATGGGATGGAGGGGGAGCATGTCAACATAGTTGGCACCAAATAAATGATTTAATGGTGTCTTATTCAACATATAAATTCTGTTTTCTAACTGCAAATCATACATTGCTTATCCATAACAAAGAGTGAGTGAGTGAGTAATATATGTTTAACGCCATTTCAACAGCTAAGGTCATTTTCATGGCGAGAACGACATTACACAATTTCACAGAGGAATGTGTCAGTGCCCGCGCATATGTGCACCACACACATCCTGAGGGGATAGGAAAGAGGAGAAATAGACCCTTTTAAGTGGGCTAGGGAGGCCCATCCATAACAAAGATGTCAAGCACTCGGGGCTGGGGGTACTCACTATTATGATGGTCCCTACCCACTGCCAAACTACTGACCTTCTAAATCTAGGCGATATGGCCGCTCCCAGATTCCTGAAGTAATCGACCACTCCCTAATTCCAAGGCATTTGAAGGGATTTAAATGTGCAGCATGGACCCTAAGGGCCGAGTCATTCATTGGCAGCTGGGGGGGGCTTGATGGATTTTTCTGGATAGGCAAATGTTTTTCCAAGCCCCCACCACTATGATAAAAATTATCGTGACCCCCCACCCACTAAAAACTGATTTTGCAAAATGACCTCCCCCCAAATAAATTGGATATGCGTGTGGAATGACACGTCCCGAGGGGTATTTGGATTGCCCATATTTAATTTACCCCCCTCAGTGTGAAGGTTTATTAGGCTTTGCCCCCCCCCCCCACCAAGGGGTTCTTTTTCAAAATGACCTCCCCCCTATATCTAACAAGCCCCCCCCCACCTGGCAATAAATGACTCAGCCCTAATATGTATAGGAATTGTTATCCACCCCCTATTTTTGAGATGCATAACGGTACCGCCCGCTAAATTTCTGTCTTGCCGCCTCTACTTCTAGGGCCCGTTTGGCAGTCAGTAGCCTATTCTGACCTGAGAACCCCCCCCCCCCGGCAAGCACTACATGTTATTCACAAAGACTTAAGTCTAACTTAAAATTTCAGTATTTCAGAATGGATGCTGAATCTTACCATATTTTCTAAGCACTGTATCTAACTGTAAGAGTGCATAGTTATAAGGATCAAGGTGGGTTGGCTGAGTATAATTATATACATAGGTGTCTGGGGAGTGAGCACTTTGGCACACACACTCACCTTCCTGATCCTTGCTAATTAGAGTTTCCATAAGACGGCACTAATTGCCTTGGGTAATAACACCATCCAGTGTAATCACACACTTCAAAGCACCTTTGTAAACACAACTCTTTCCAAACCATGCCAGTGTTTACATAAGACCATCAGATATAATGTATGATGCCCATCAACAGGTACAAAAGTCCACATATGAGTATAAGAGAAATATGATTTGTTATGACATCATTGCTTCATACCTCTGCGTGTGGATTGTACAAATAATGTAATATATCTTTTGGACAACCCATCTTGGACAAGATTTCTTATATTCCCCTCCTTTGCCCATGGGGTCAAGATCGCTTAACCGATAGCAAACGGCTGGGATTAAGGTAGACTTTGAGACCTTGGGAAAAAATGGTCATGAATTCTCCCATGACTGACACTTTTATCAAAGTCTCTGTATGTATTTTGTTGGGAAAACATATTGGTGTGAATCGATATCAAAGTAAGCATCGTATTTATTCACCAGTGAAGCAGATGCAAGTGTCACAAAAAGAGAGTAATACATTGACCACTTTCTCTTGAGTCAACACATATGAGGGCCAGGTTAGAAATAGTTATTGCTTTCTCTCTTTGTGTTTGAGATTTGTTGGGGATTTCCTCTAGAGTCATTGGGGGGTGGGGTCCTGCTGATGGTATACCATGGAGTATGGTTGAAGGTGGTACTGCTTACTCATAATGTATCCAGGTGGGGAAGGCAGGTAAGCCCTACCTGAACATGATTAATTCTGTATTTAAGCTGTTCTGACGCCGGTGTACTCTGCTATCAATCATGCTTAATTAAATAGAGGTAATTGCTTCTCTCCATGCTCAGTATGTGGTGTAAAATGACTTTAAACCTTCAGCATAGATGATGAATTTCTGGAAATATCAATATAAATTCCTACTGGTAATAAATTCTAGAAATAATTAACCAAATGTTTTAATCATCCATAATTGGATCATTATTAAAATGGGGAGGGAATTAAATATTGAAGCATGAAGATTATTGTTAGGGTTTGTGTTAACATGTGAAGTAATATTTCAGGAAAGGGTTAAATCGTTAGACAAAGTACATATGTCTAATTGAAGAGAGGCTTGGCCGCAATGGGTGATTTCCCAGTATAATCAGCATGTATATTATCCCAGCAAATACCCGTGGTGCCTTTTACTCAATACCCACAGGAACAGGCATGAAGGAATTAATAAGCTTTCATTTCCTTCACAGTATGATGGGATATGAGACGTGAATGTACTAATTCCAAATCCTGATGAAAAACAGATCTGAATTCACAAGGTTGACTTGGCTCTGGCATAGCTTCCTGCTACTTAAAATTATCCATTTGCTCAGGTAAAAAGCAAGAGGATTTGGGACAGAAAAATAAGAAATGAAAATAATGATAGGATATTGGTTTCTTAAGATACAAAATGTTAATCAGAAAAAGTTCAGTTAGTTTGAATAGCCTAAGGACACAGGTAGCGTTTTTAGTGCAATTATTTTGATTGTAATTAATTGGGAGTAATTCATGCCAGAGAATTTGCCATATTTATATGAAAAGGTATTTGCTTTTGCATGTACATTAAAGAAAATCAATTACAATGTTTTGAGAAGCACTTCGTGGTTTATGGGTATCAAGGTGTTCTTTGAGCAGAGTTAAATACATAATATGCTTGAGGTGGCAAACTGAATCAATTGGTCCAATCAGTATATCATTTATAGCTTACCATGTTCTCTATGCACTGTTTTATGAACATGGAAAGCATATGGAATGGTTAGTGGGAAAAGGATTATTTTAAAAAATACTCCATATTTTTTTAATTTCCTTAGAACTCATTAAAGCTTTTTTTCATGAAGGCAGCAGGGGATTTCTACATTAAATGAAGACATATAATTTAGTCAACTCAAGCTGGTCCAATTTAGGCAACTTTTCATCTTTTTCATTGATAGTTTGTTTTCTAAAACATATTTAATTGTTAAAACAAAGAGACTAGTGTCCATTAAAGGTCCAATGGTAAGCATAGATACAGTAGGGGGTACAAGAAATATAATAACAACATTATAATCATGTGATTAGATCAATCCACACTAAATTTCGGAATTCAATAAGCATCATGATATGATATTCAAGATGAGGTTTCTTTTTGTCTTTGGGTTATTATCTTTTTACCACTATAATCAGATCAATGGATATGTAAATATTGGAGTGGTCACTATTTTGGTACAGTGGGGAATGGAGGGGGTAGATTCTTTTTTCTTTTTCTACCCCTTCAAAATAACCATACACTATCTGGATACACGTAATCATAATAAAAGTAATTTGTTGCAATTTCAATCGCCCAAGGTAAAAAAAACAAAAACAAAACTCCTTTATGGCTATGGACAAAGTTGACGCACTTATGGCTATCATTTGGGTAGCAAATCCCCCACCCCCATTTCCTTTCTATGGTTTCTGACTCTTGTCACACCTTTCCACATACCCAATACAGTCGGATCACCCATCACATAGAACACAAAATATACAACATTCCACCCATTCCAAATCCATCATACCTTCACTTAAGCACTCTCCCCTTTTCAACCCATCCTTTCTGTACTTTTTAAATGACACAAAAGCTGCCCTTCCTTCAACAATTACTTTCCATATCTCAAGCACCCTGTAAAAACCAATTTGTGTCTGGCCTGGTTGAAGTGTTGAATAAAAGTGTCAAACAAACGCTGGTGCATTATATTCCATCTATTCCTGCAGCCCACCTGGCTGGCTTTCCCCTTTGGTGATCACTCATAAAAACTCCATCCTCATCCTTATCATCCCCCTAGGTAACACATGGTGAGGGAGGCGTGTAGACAGGTGTAGCGTTTATGGTCCTTGATCCATATCAATCCTGAGTGACATCTAAAGCTCAGATCTGACTCGTAAATCGCCAATACTTGTTCCTGATGGCCCTTCCCCTTCAGCACCTGACGTTATGTCTGGTTCTGAAATACTCAGGAGGCTGTTGTGAAAAGCGTCACAGTCTAATTCAGAGCAAGTCAATTCCATTACAGTATTTAAGGTGGGAATCGATCTCTCAGGCGGAAAACTGCTGAGAACTGAAACATGCACTAATCAGAATCGATTCCCCAATCTTTTCGCAACGGCCTCCTGTTCATTTAATTGTGAGGTACTGCATTTCCTGGACTGGCTGTATCACCTAGACTCTGGCCCTTCTCCTCCAGTACTCTTTCAGTTCCGAAGGCCAAAAAGGCATTCTATTTATTTTTTTTTTCATCTGGATTGTTCAATTTCTCTTTTGCCAAAATAAGTAGACTTGAGCAACTCTATGGATTCCCTGTGTATAGGCCCGGGGATATATATAAGAAATAGGTGGCATTTGACTGGAGTAATACACGTCCCACTCGTATTTCTCTCACCGTAAAAACCCTGTGGTATCTTCCTATTATTTCCATAATCATGAGAATGACCTATTTTTCGTCCATGTATACCTAATATTTCCAATGATTTACGCACTTATCACTGTTCTGTGTGGCGACTTCGACGTGTAATCAAAAGCTGATTGAATTGAGTATTTTGTGTGTATATACTTCAATATATTGATTTCTGGCCATAGTTATGGCTTACCAAACATCATTGCATCATCATTACCCCCTCCCCCATCATCAAAACCTTCACTGTAAAAAGTTAATGTATACATACAGCAAATTTTGCTGTTATCATACAGTAGAAGTTGCTGTAGTCTAACAAACAGCAAGTTTTGCTGTACAAGTACCAACTTTGTTGCTGTAAATACAACATTACAGCAAGTGCTGCTGTGGGCACACAGCAGTTTTCATTCTTATATTTGCTGTAGCCCCAAATACAGCAACACCTACTGTTCAGTTACTGAATGTATTACTGTAGATGCAGGATTACAGCAAGTATTGCTGTAGACACTGTGGTTCTATCCCTTGACACCAGGTGTCCTTAGCATCTCTTAGGGAGAGAATTTTCCTCAATGCTGGATATATTTTCATTTATGAAAAAGAGCTGAAATGTGTGATATAATTGAATAATGCACAATAGTGACCATGTTACATTTTAGTTTGATAATATGTGGAACTCTTCATTCATCTATTTAAACTCAGGCAGAAACTTCCATATTCTGCCACACACACCTTTCCTGTGGCATGGGATTAAATATGAGTATGGATACCCAGCTTCTTTGGGTATCAACTAATGTATCTGTTGTCACACTTGCCCATTGTGACTTAAGTGTGATACTCAATGGCTAGTTTTAAACCCATTTAGCCATAAATGATGTTACATGGGTGGCTATCAAGCTTACCCAACTACATATCTCAAATTGGTCAGGCCAACCAAAATGCAATGACTGTAACATTAAAATCTACTGTATATTTACAGCAAATTCCAATCTACTGTATATCTACAGCAAATTCTACTGGAACCATAGCTGCCAGCAACTTTTGCTGTACTAAAACAGTAGCATGATTAACATTAGAAGGTACTGTAGATCAACAGGAGATGTTGCTGTACCTTTACAGCATGTCAGTTGCTGTAGACCTACAGTAAGTCAGTTTGCTGTAGACCTACAGCAAGTCAGCTGCTGTAGACCTACAGCAAAATCTACTGGAACCACAGCTGCCAGCAACTTTTGCTGTAGATGTACAGCACTTACTATTTACAGTGTTGTTTACTCACTCACTAACTAGTGTAGATCACCCATGTCAAAGAGGCATAAATACATATCGATGGTAATTAAGATAACTTCAGTAAGATGCTGGAAGAGGAGAAGGAGGAGGGAAGCAGTCCAATGATGACAAAAAACAGACATGTACCGTATGTCAAGGACAAGGGTATAGGGTGAAGATAAGGGGACTGTAAGCTGAGGTAACAGGCAATTCCGTTTTCAATCATCACCTATACATTATCACACAGGACCCAATCCGGGGAGATCATTGCACTGCACTGCAGTCTAGCCTGACCTTTTAATCAAAGTTAATAGGTTTGGAATCCCCCTCTACACCTCATCTTTGCTTTTCATCAGAGTTGTATGGAGTTTGCTCCAACAGGTAAAGCTTTGGCAAACAGTATGCTCGTTACATCGTTCTAGTCAGAGTCCCTGCTGTGAGCTGGGGGCTTGTCCCTGCCGTTCCCTATTTTACTCAAGTATTATGTCCTCAAGGCTTTAATTCCAGGGGGATTTGAGAGACCTTGCCACTATGTACATAGCACACTTCAATTCCGCCAAGTATGAAGGGCTATAGAAATGAAAAACACTTTCCTATGAGTGGTATCGAGGTGCTATAATATTTGAACATAGCCAGGTTGCAGAACGTAAGACTTTATATACATGAGGAATTCAATACGTGGGAAAGTAACAGAAAAAGTCAAGTTAATATCTTAAGTCAACTCCTGGAACAAATACTTTGTCCAGTGGCATCATATCATATTACATGTGGAGTGAGGAAAGTAATTCCTCTTTTTTTTTAATTGATCACCATCTTTGCTATATCTTTGCTCTTGTGTGAGTTAGGAACGCAGTGGCTGTGAAACCATTGCATTTTCATTTGATGACTCATATGGTGTACCCGGTACTCATAAAAACAGGATCAAATCAATTACTGTATCTCGGTGTCATGACAGTATCTAATTCCTTTGGGATTACAAGAAATCACAGCTATCCATTTTGATTGATTGGTATACAGTGCACAATCAGTCCAATGTAAATCGAAAAGTCTTGCTCTGTCTATTGAAGGAAATCTGTACAGAAACCTTTACCTTAGAATACATCACTCTACATGTATTTATCATTTCATTGAAAGGGTGCTTGCCAATCAATCAAAACAGGGAACTAACTAACTCAATCCTTGGATAAAGGCAGCACGAGGTAATTTTGATCTTTCAACATTAAAATAGACGTCATTTTAAACCACATCTCGTGAGGCAAACACATCAATTGTATATTACATCATGTGGTAATAACATTTATGTGAAAAGAAAGTGTAATGCGAGAATAGCTGGACACTGAAGTTCAATTCAGCAAGAAACTCGCATTGATTTAAATCAAATTGATACAGGAAATCAAATATAATCATTTACCACCCAAATATTGTAAATGTACGTGACATGAACCATCCACCTCCCTATATACACCCTCCCCTTCTCTACCAGAGGAGGGGATCGTAGGGACAGGTAGATAGGTTTGAGTATAGGTGTGCTGAGTCTTTTATTACAGGTAAAGTGGTGTTGTGACACGCCCCCACACCACCTGTGCCGACCACCACCTGCTCACTGGTTGAATCCTTCTTTAATCAATTCTACCTAAGGTGTACTGACTCTCAAATGCACATAATTCAACCTGAGTGCCCAGAGCTGTGTACAAGTATTGTAATAATAAGAGAATGGGTCTAACATTATCTTGATTGAGAGATTGGATTTACTCTGACCACTTGTAACACTCACCAACATAATATACATATATACAATGATTCCCTTTGTCATCTATCTACAGCTGAATTGATTTACAATCAATAGATGCTACATCTATCATATATAATTTCAACCAAGTAGAAATCAATAATCTGTGACAAATAAAAAGCTATAGGCCCACCATAAATAAAAAGCAAAAGGCCTAATTATAAGAGAAGGCCCCAAAGTTACGGGCGTCATGGCCCTGGAGCACACGGCATACAGTACACTAATTAAAAAAAAAAAAAAAACTCTTATGTGATAATTTTAAAGCCAATAAAGAAAAACGCATTAACCCTTTAACTCTTCCTTTACCAGCCTATTTCAGAGCAAATTTTGGGTTGTAGTAGGTGACATTATAAGCTTTCAGAAGCTGTTGGAATTATATGGATATTCCAATTAGAAGGGAAATGGTGATGGTTTAGGCTAGGTCAGTTGATCTCAAAATGTACCATCCTGGTTTTCTCTATCTATTGTCATTAATGGCATATATATCATCATAAAGATAATGCTCTGATGAGAAAATTTGATCATTTATTGATACTTCAAATTGCCATATTTCAGCATTCCCTTTATCAATTTTAATGAAATAAAGTGCATATTGTAGGAAATACAGAATATTTTTTAATTTTTGGTACACATTGGATGCAAGAAATGTTCTCTTAGGTTGCCATAGTAACCAGAACTAGGCAAAATCAATGTTTTCTAGCATAATCTCACATAACTGTTGCCATGGTAACCACCCTAAATAGCCAAAAATTGATTAAAATTCAGTAAAAACTTTGATGCCATCTTGTTGAGCATGAAAAGATGTATAAAGTTGCTTTTCATCCAAAAAATTATATTATTTGACATTTTTTATGATTTTTCAGCCTAAAATTGTGAGCCAGCAAGCAGAAATGGGGGTTCCTGCGGGATTTAGTACCTGTTTTAGCCACCAGGGGGCACTACTATGGGCTAGAATAGGAAAAATATGCCTAAAACTGCTAAAGGCTACTTTTTTATGGACAATCCAATGATTTTTGATAAAACATTCTATTTTTGGGGGAAAGGGTCCATATTTGGCATTAAAAAGAATGTTTTTGGGCCAAAATAGGCATTTTTGTTGATTTCTGTTGCCATGGAAACATGATTTTCATTCTAAATAAGAAAAACGATGATCCCATTTGAAGTAACATTTTACAAGGTTCACTATGGTGAAAACAGAAGGAAAATACCATTTCTACATCAAAAATTATGGACAAAAGAATGGAAATTTATGCTAATTTAGCTAATTAGCATAAATTATGCTAATTACAGATGTATCTCATGACCAATGGGACTTATGGCTTATTGACATTCACGAAATGATCATACCTACCCATATTTAGCAAGCCATTCCTCAAGAACTAACAGGAGTATCTTCTCATGCAATATATCACTGTAAAGCTAGTGATCTGAATTTTAAGGTTGACTTCTAGCATGGAGCACCCTTTCTCCTTGCCTCTACACAAATACTGATAAAATCTATGGAAAACTTTTAAGGTATTTCAAATTTTCCTCTCAAGCTAGCAAGACTGTCATGTAAAAAGTATCAGAGATAGAGACTTATTATTTGCAGCCTGCAGAGAACCCAACTGACCCTACGACTATGAAAAAAATCTAGGCATTTTATTGAAAATTAAGGGAGTTACAGGGTACTCAAAATCGGTCAAAAATCGACCAAAATCGGCCCAAACTACGCATTAATGCGTAATCGGTAAAGGAAGAGTTAAGGGCCGCTGGTGCATTAATACATTATAACCATTGGTCGACATAATGCATGAATGTGGACCTGGTGAGTAACTCGCCAGGGCTACATTCATGTATCATGCTGGTTGGCCTGATGATCCAATGAAGTGTTGAGGAGCAGTTTCGCCAGCACTCCATTGGTGCATCATGAAGACCAATGGGCATGATGCATTAATGCATCAACGGCCCTTAAAGGGTTAAAATATAAATCCAAAATTCCATTTGTTAGCGATGCTCTAATACATGTATACATATAGATGGTAAAAGCCTACTCATAAAATTCTCTGGTATTTCTTGCATGGAAAACAAATGAAATGTAACAGAGGACAATGCTATTAGTATTTTCCCATTTTTCCATATTTGCATCTACAAAGCCCAAGTACTTACCAGTTATGCTTTTACCAAGGTGTACTTTATTGCACTATGGTGGAAACGAAAGGGTAATGTATATAGGGTTATATAGGGAACTAGTGTATCCCATGCAACAATGGAATAGTTGTTACAGGCTGCCTTATCTAGTACCCATTTTGTTTTATTACATGATGACATACACCGTTCACACCAAACTACACCCTCTAAACCAAACAGCCCATTTTCCGGCTAATTTCGCTGGTTTCCATACGATTGCCACACAATCATGCCGCACACCAGCGAGCTGGCGGAAGTTGCGCGGTAAGGGCGCGCAGTGGGAAATGCAGCCCCCAGTGCCGAAAATTAGCTGCACGAACGTGCATGTATACACGCACATGAAGACGTGCACGCAGCATGGGGATTGGTATAGTTTGATGGGCAAATTAGGAGGAGAAAAAATCACCAGGCCCTATATCAAAGCTCATACATGGCCAACTGGCAAAAATCTAGAGGCCTTTTTGTTTGTTTTGATAAGCGCAGCAGCCTGATATTCTTTGAAGCAATATGAGGTTAAGTAGAATAATGAGGGTTAAGCCATACTATCCATAAGATGATCACAGATCTCCAGGAAAGATCGGCATCATTGGTTAGAACCTGGAGGGTCTTGTCAAAAGAAAACGAGGATGAACCTCTGTAAAAAAAAATCAACTAGTACTGTACTGATGAAAACGTGTAGAGCCTAACTCATTTTCATAGTATTGACAAAAAAATACAAAAAGAAATCTATGGAAATCTCTTTTTGAGATGTAGAAAAACGTGCACGTTTTCTCTAAACAATTATCCAAATAATGTTTAGCAGGCAAAAACGTGCACGTTTTCTTTCTTGGTTCTCGTTTCATTTTGGCAAGACCCTCCAGGTGAATCTATATATGGTATAAAAAACAAGACGCGCGTTCTGTGTCACCCCGACCCAATGCGTCCCGTGTCAAACTGCCATTTGCTCTCTACTTTCGTTCCTGATTGGAGTGCTGCCTATACTCTGAGCGATAATATGATAACTACAGGTATACATATGCATAAACCTGCAGTAGTACAAGAGGACCAGCTTTCCTACCCACCTCATGACTTTTCCTCGTTGGTCCACACCACACCCTTCATTACCTCCCCACATCTTTCATCAAAAAGAAAGGAAAAGCCCGCTTACCTATAGAAAGGAACACCTTGGGTGTGGGGGTCAAAGGTCGCCTAGCCTGTGGAGTAGTACCTCTGTCAAAGCAAATTAAAGAGCGGTGGGTGTGAGCTTGTGTGTATAGTTATGGGGATGGGAGGGAGGCAAGAAAAGGTGAGAAAGAAAGGGAAATTGGGAAAGGGAAAAGAAGGAGAAAGAGAGAAGTTCTGTTGCTAATGTTCCTGATGTACAGTTCCATTGCCAGTTTTGAAGACTCCAAAACTTAGATAACTTCAGTCAGGCTCAGAAACAAAATTTAATAGTGCAGTCATTATGTGAAATGGTTATGTACTTTCGGCAGAAAGCATGAAATTTGGGGTACAGGGGTTTTTGGATATGCTGAATCCAAATCTAAGTGGATACATCAATTTTGATGAAGGTTTCTACATGTAATGTGATATTGAAAATAAAAATACAATGTAGAAAATCCCGATCTAATATTTTGCTAAATGCAAATCGATTCTATTGCAACATTTTTTAACTAGATAGATAATGTAGACCAAAGATATCATGTACATTTATTCATAAAGAGTCTTGGAAAGTAGCCCATGATAATGATTTCCATATAGAATATACCTAATTTGCATATCAGCATCAAGTAACAAAAAAAAAATCAACAATTCTAAAAGTCGCAGCTATCATGTACATACTGCAAGGCAGATTGTAGTTCTAGCTTATTGTTGGACCTCTTGAGTAATGATTTTTAGTCATTTGCATTGTACCTGATAAGCATAATTTATGTAAAATTATAGAATGCTTCAGTAGAGAGTCAGGGACGGGTCTGTATTTTTGATAATTCATCACACTCCACAAAGAGTTTTAGTTTGATGAAATTATAATATGCTTCCTTAATACCTGCTCTTTGCATAGAAAAAAGTCTACCAAAATTAACTTTTGGGAATTGTCTGAATTCCATTAGTTAACTTCAGATCTAATCAAGACTTTCACTATTGTAATACATCAATTAACATCAGCATAAAGGGCTATACTCATTTCTACCATGTTCCAAGGTCAAGGTCATCTGGATATGGAAATAGTTTCCATAACTAGCAATGACTTATATATAGAAGTTTGTGGTAAACATAATTGCAACTATACAATTGGGATCAATGAGGGTAATGGGAATGTAAGTCTTAGAAATAAATCAATGGTAACAATAGACCCCACTAGGTTGATTTCTTCGGATAGCTTTATAGCATCATTTATGACAGCATGGGATATTTGCAGTAGATACTTCCATCAAACCCAGGTTGCTATGAAAATGTGTTGTTGCTAAGCAACCAGCTGACCTTACAAGAAACCAATTACACCACTTGTTTTTATATCCAATACATATGACAGTATTGAATTTTAGACTCTGGAGTTCCTTATCATAGGGGATGCATGTTTGAAATCGTAGTTAAAGTAAATCAAACATGCATTGCTATGCAATCATGTAATTGGCTGAGTTTTTGCTGACCAACTAGAGGTATTAGCAACACTGCAATAACATCCATTAACCAATTGAAGTTGGTTTTAGCTGGGGCAAGAGAGATAATGGGTGAGAAATGGCAGCCAGGGATTATAGCTGTAGAGATTTGCTATAAGAGCTAGCTGCTAGGCAAAAATGCTGTTACTAAGTAGTGGCCTGTTGTAGCGACAATCCAATAATACCACACTGTAAAAAAGGAGCTTAGATTTTAAACAATGTTTAGGTCTAAACATGTGTAAAGTCTAAATATATTGGATAGGTATGTGTACTCTTGGCTATCTATTTAGGATTCAAACACTTTTATTCTTTATGCCTTAATACCTATGCTAAACATGTTTAGATGTTTAGCATGGAAACAGTATGAAGTTTAGGTGTTTAGGATATCAGCATGTATATGATTAGGTGTTTAGGCATGAAAGACTCACTAGGTGGCAGCTCTGTGCTTGAATGAAGTTTCTAAACCAAGTATACCCTCTTCTCATAAACAATATGTTAAAAATCCCTTGTAAATCATTAATCAGGAATTTCATATGAAAGAACATCAATGCTATAATTAAACAGTTTGGATTGGTCATTTAGATCCTATATTGCTTGGATCAATGAGCAATTCTTTCCCTATACACCTTTACTCTGGAGTCCAAGAATAGATAAAGCTACCTTCATTCATCCATTCTGTTGTAATCTAAATTTATACAGTTACTCCCTAATTTGGATAATGGATGTGATGGTATTCCTTAAGAGTATGATGTACTCTCTGTTACTATAAATATAGTATCTAGAGTAATTGAGATGATCAACAAAGTTCAATAATAAATGGATACTATTTCTAAACACAATAGCATAACGCTAAACACTATAATCTTGAAACATTCTAAGCATGACATGTTTAAACACATGGGCAAACCTAAACATAAACACAGTAAACACTTTATAAACCTAAAGACAGACCTGAACACACTGAAATCTAAACACAAAGGCTAATTACATTATGAGACTAAACATGTTTAGGTTCATAAAGTGTCCTCAAAAACGGGACAAGAAAATGTTTAGCAATGTGTTTAGATTCTAAGCACCTTTTTTACAGTGCAGTGAAATACCCAGACTTGATTTAGGGGGATAGGTAATGTTAAAATCCTTCTTGGAGCAATATTGCTGCTCTGGCAGATTCTGTTTACTTGGCTGCCATATTGGATTTTGCTCATTTTTAACCCTTTAAGGGCCGATAATGTATTACCGTATTCGACGTAATAAGCACCCGGGGCACTTAAGAAATTGTATTCATGGCACTCTAGTAGTTAAACTGACTCTAAAATCCTGAAAGATTGGGTCTTTTTCTAGTCTGAAAAAGCCCCAGAAAGGGGGAGGGGAGCTTATTGGGGAGGGGTGCTTATTACGTCAAATTCAGTAATACATTATGCAGTCCTGGAAAGTAACCTGCAAGGGCCACATTCATGCATCATGCCGACCCTTTGGGGTTGATACACAGAGGCATAGGAAGCAAATAGTCATTGGGGGGGCCCAGCTGAGGGCCCACCGCGGCCACCTTGAGTTGTCGGCTCAAGCGTCATGATGCCTATACATACCTATATAGAATTTGAACAGAAAGATAATTTTTGGTGAATTTAGATCTGATTTTAAGCTCACATCCCCATTTTCCCTATCCCATTCCCACATTATTCTGATTGAAAGATTTAGCTTCTTATCCAATTTGTTATGAATTCTTGGCAAATTTTTAGGGGGGGCCCAGACATACCTATGCCCCACCAGCTTTATGATGGGGGAAGGCCTCCCTGCCCCCCTCCCTATTCCTACGCCCCTGAATACACTCCCGGAGAGGCAGCATGGTGCATCAATGAAGACTAGACAGTACTTCATTGGTGCATCATAACAACCAATGGGCATGATGCACTCCTGCACTAGCGGCCCTTAAAGGGTTAAGGGAAGCATACATAGGTTTACCGGAGACTCTGATAATCATACCAAATCTAACCACTCTTATAGGTTTCAGCTTTCATTTTATTCCGGGTAAAGACCTAAAGGTTCTGAACTAGAAGGTGGCCATATTGGATTTGAGGCACTTCCTTAAGGTTGAATTGGGAACACATTTTTTTCTCCACAAAGAACATGTATAAATGAGTTGTAAACCATCCGGAAGCCTTATAATACAAGTTTGTCAAGCCAAAACTCTCACTGGACTGTAGCCATACATTTCCATATGCAAATTAGGTTATCATGATTGGTGTTCAATTTGAAATACTACATGAGATACTTCCTCTGGTCAATTCTACAAGTAATAGGCAATTTCCCAAGATAAGCTTTGCAAATTGAACTATTAGATGATGGAAAAGGTATTTATAATGAAACTATTCATCATTTTCATACAACCTATGTTCAACATAAATTTTAAAGGGGAAACATTCTTCAAAATACATGTATCCACTTAGATTTCAGTTCAGCATTGTCTAGAGACCCTTCATGCAAATTTTCATGATTTCCGCCAGATGTGCCAAAAGCACCTTGAATATGTTACATAATGACTGCACTAAAAACCACCAACATTTGACTAATCTTACCTAATACCCTTTTGGACGTTTACCAGGGACTAACATGATTTTGGCTTGATAACCTGCTACTGTATGAGTGATGTTTGTTTTGTTTTCTTTTTTTATCATGAATGTGCAATGGTTTGGTAACATCCTCCAGTAGGCCTACTATTACAAGAGGCAGTATGAGCAAGGACACTACAGACTCCTTGGTATCAGTACTTTGCAGAGATTCTCTTACAGCATCACGTAGGTACGATGATGATGGAGGTCCAGGATAATTCCTCTAATCTATACCAGTGGCAGAGTAACACGCCACTCAGACATGAAAGATACCAATAACAAACTAAGTCACATTAAATATTATACCTATGAACGGGTGACAAAACTACACAGGAGGGGGCATCTGGTGCTAGTTGCTGGAACTAGATGATTTACACATGGTCAAATGATTGACATGGAACGTTTGCATTTGCTGTCCATAAGGCACCTTCAATGTGGTACATATGAAAACATCAAACGATTGCCACAGTTGATTATCTGTGTGGATTAACCTAAAGAACTTTTGCCTATAGAATTCTGTGTTATGGTGTGGTATTGTGAGGGTTAATATAAATGACATCTTACAAATCATGTAGCTGTGAGTAAGTGATGGGTGTTTAGGGTGTTAAACATAAATTTGACAGCTAAGGTCATATTCATGGCGAGAAAACTCCAGTAGACTCCTGTTACACTGATATATTTTGCTAAAGGCTTTGCATAATAGCACCATACAAAGAGGGGTAGAAAGGAGGAGATCAAGACCCTTTTAGGATGGGCTATAGCGAGGCCTACACCATCCAACATGGAAGATAAAAAGTATGATTAAGTATCTCAAATGTCATTTCCTGACACATTGTCCCGGGATATTGTCCCACACTACTACAGCCTCACATTAATCCGTGGGGGTAGATTCTGATAGGTTTTGGCCAAAATATGCAAGCAAATGCCAACAAATCTTTTGTGTCATGTTAACCCACCACATAAAAAAGAATCAATTCTGATCAAATTTAGTACAATTATTAATCAGCTTTGAATTAGTCTAGGTTTGATACAGTTTGGTTGGCAACGAAAACATTACAAGTCATGTACAACTGCATACTTCAATACCATTGATACCACAGAGCAGCTAATAATGAGTAAACAGTTATTATTACCAGGTATGAAGAAATGAAAAGGTTGAGAGAAACAATTCTGACTCTAAATGATGCAGTGGGACAAAGCAGCCCCCTCCTTCGATGTTTACCAATATATAACAATACACCTCCCTAACATCAAAACCCATGAGGAGTACCGGTAGGCATCAGTGGACCTCTCAATATCTCAGACATAAGCTGTTATAAACTATCCTGATTGCATAATGGGTGGAGCAGACAGAGCCTTGTGGGTGGTAATTCTTTAAAGGTGTGTACCATGACTTCTCTCTGAGGAGCTGCTCTTTGATTTAAAAAAAAGCATGCTTAAAAAGCAGGTTGGGAGGGTGAGTGGCTCACAACACACGGAGTTGATTATGCTCATGTTGATGGGCTGAGCAGCTCAAGAGTAACTCGTGGGCCGGCCTCATTTGTTAATGCGTAGGGTCATGGGAGAGAGGGGCTGACTGACAGGGACAGAAGAGCAGTATGTAGTATTATCTAGACTGAACGTTGCTAAAATGATAAAGTTAAATGATTAAATATTATACTTACAGTGGTAAAAGAAAGCATTTTGGCTTGCAAATAAATAACGATTAACTGCCTAGCGGCTTGGAACTACTACTGAATGTTCCCCAGACTAGATATCGCATTATAAACACAAAATAATCGATACAACACCATCTTTTGCACAACTATTACTTACTTAAAACATACAAAAGACACGATCTCATCAAAACCCAATGTGTTCTTTATGGTCAACTTTAGGGATAGATAAGGTATAAAGATTTACTCTTTCTCTCAAAGTGTACCTCTTTTATAGGTTCATCATGGCTCATCAGTAACCTGAGTATACAGACTGAACCACCCACCCTGTCTGGACCCCTAAAGAAGATCACCTTTTATCTGCCACTCTGTGGGACTCAACCTCATCAATTCTTGTCTCTGTTCTTGCATATGGAGTCCACATCCATGTATATGACATCGGTGTACTTATAATGAGAATATGCATTTTGTGAGTCTTTTTATGATAATAATTAGTCTATAGACATCCTTGGTGTATGATAGCTTCTATAAGTGGCTGTGCCAATATTGAAGTGGCTGTGCCAATATTGACGTGGCTGAGCCAATATTGAAGCGCATGATATGTTATATGTGTAGGCCTTTGTAATAGATGTCACCATTAGTACTTCCTGCTAGGTATTTCTCAAACACTAAGATCTGAGCCTCCAAACGACATACTGCACACCCCCTACGATCCAGTCCATTTATAGTAAGGGGGGGGGGTGACCCTGTAATTCCTAGGATTGCGTATACAGGTCCATGCCTTTTCCCTCTATACATCGGTCGTAGTGATTAACCCTGTATACTCCAAGAATAACCTTTCGATTCAGCCCAGGTCAGTACGATTTGGGAGCACTCAAAACTTAGTGTCTGAGAAATGACTTCCTGTTGGCCATTTCTCAAGCACTACGATCCTACCCCTCTCCCTCTGATTCCAACCACCCCTACGATCCAGTCCAATCGTAGTGATTGACCCTTGGTGATCATGTATTACCTATGATTGCCTATACAGGTGCATGCCTTTTCCCTCTGTATCTGCTGTAATCGTAGTGATTGACCCTGTACAATGAAGAATTCCCTTCCGATCCTGGCCAGGTCAGTACGATTTCAGGGTGCCCAAAACTTAGTGTCTGAGAAATGACTTCCAGGTAACACAGGTATAGACAGACGTTCCTTAACAATGGCATAGATAGCATGATTACCTAAGATACTATTTCCAATTAAACCATAATTTGCCTTCTGATTGTTACCCTTAATTACTGGTAACATGTAGGCTCTGACTGATTACATCCGGCTGATGTATGTTTCACAGTTATCTGATTATATTTCAACATATTAACTTAATAAGGTAAAAACATACACTTAGTACTGGGGTAATTGGAGATAGTTACTGGCAATTACGGGGGGAACTCTTCTTGTATCCTCTGGAGAATTCTACTTGATTAATGACTTCTGACATCCTCTACCCAGGAATCTCAGGAATATGCCAAAAGAATATGGTTTCGAAATTAGTGAAGGGAAAACATGACAGGAGAAATACTTGAGCACATGGATGCCAAAAAAGGTTCCATATAAAATAGGCAAGTACTGGTGTAATTATGTTTCCAGATTATAGAATGCTATAGGACTTAATTCAAAGATATAAGGCCTAAGAAAGTTAGTGTGCATCGAGTTAGTAATAAATGGCAACACCAAATAAAGTTGTCAAAGATAAAGAAAAACTATTTAGTTTGCATTTAGTTAAAAAATGTGTTTAAATTAGTCTGAGAATAAAGTGTTTAGATTCAGAAAGTGTAAACTTACAATTAGTTTTCGGTAGCTTATGTATGCCCTTGCTATTATTTCAATGATGAATCCATGATCCCAGTTTAGCAAGTCCTTCCTACCCAATATTGTTGTCTCTCTGCAGGTACAGAACAGTGAATCAATATTGATAGCAGGATGATAAATGTTGATCATCCAGTCATCAACATTAACTGCTGTACCCACAAGGCTATGGCTTACATCAAGGTGAGCTTGAGTACTTTCATGCAAAAAGTTGCTAGGACCAATTTGTATGTATCAATACTGAATGCTACAAAATGAGTGTTTATCATAAGTTACATTGCATTCAAGGTGATGAGCCTCAATGTCCCAATGTCAGAGTGTCCCACTGGTTTTTCACTTTGGTCGTACTGTCCCACTATAAAAGTCATAATGTCCCACTCCAAAAGGCCATAATGTCCAATATCACAAAGCATGGCAACATTTCTATATCACATAATTAATCTGATATATTTATATCGTATATTTGATAATATCGACGTAAACAAAGTTGCATCAAATGAAACCATACGCCATGATTATGGTCCTTTTTATTTCTCAGCAGAATGAATCATAAATCTTATGAACATATTTAGGGGTACTTGGACATGTTAGAGAGCATAATAGTTTGGCATATGTTTATACGCTGTTTTATAGAATAAGTTTTTTTCTAACAATACGCAGTCTTCCTATTCTAAGATGGGCCAGCTGCCCTCAGTGCAAATTTGATTCATGAAAGTTTTGTACCTGGGTCCTGGGACATTAAGACTTTTTGAGAGGGACATTGCGACCATTTATTCGGGACATTTTGACCAAAGATGTGGGGCATTACATCACTAAAATGGGACACATAGACTGGGACATTGTGACAATGGGACATTGCGTCCACCAATCATCAAAACACTTTTATAAACCTGAACACTTTTGTCGGAAAGGGTTGAGGTGTTTTAGGAAAAGTGGTTAGGTGGCAAAAATGTGTTTTACCAAAACGAAAAGTGTTTAATGTATTTAGGTTTAAACACATTTTTAGAGTGTACAAAGGCATAGTAACTGCCACTGTTGTTGAAGCTACAGCATCCTGGCAGTGGCAATGGAAATGACACTAGTTTCATGAAAAAGTCCCTGGAAACTTCTTCAAGAAGCTTCAATAGATAGGAGGTGAAACTCAGAGCTTTACCTATGGATACAGTGTAACAGCCCCCCCTCTACCCCCCCCCCTTAAAAGTAGGCTCCATTTTGTGTTCAGTATTGAGTCCTATGTAGGATAAGGGGGTTTATAGAGATGTCAAGAATCTTTATCAGAGTGATATCAAATGGAAACAAGGGGCCACCTATACCAAAAAATCCTGCTGAATCCAAAATTTGTGATCTTGATTTTCAAAATCTGACCAAAAGTACCTAAAAATGAGGTTTGATTATGAGAATATTTTAGAAATGTACAAAAGTTATATTGAAAATGATTGGAACATTTTATAGATACAACATGATAATCAAAGTCAAAAACTTAACTTACATATCCCAATGTCTGCCTATCTCAACCTGACAAGTACTCTGCCTGCATATGGCTCTGCCTATCCCACATACTGCCTATCCCTTAGTCTACCTATCACTAATACTACCTATCCCTTGAAACATCTAGAGTTTAATTAGGTTTTCCCTCAAAAGGCTTAAAGGATTAAAGTTTACCCCTCACCTTTGTACCTAATTTTCTCTGTACAATCTTAAGTTTACCTATCCTCAATCTGCCTATCATTCACTTTACCTATCCCTCATGGTGACTATCCCCCAACTCTTCACATCCCTCATGTTTGACTGGCACATCTGTGATATTACCTAGCACCAATGTATCTTTTGAATATTCTCACTTCACAAGGTACTCTCTATGCCTATCTCTTAAACTGTTTATTACACATGATACCTATCCTCCTTGCTACCAATCCTCTTCCATACCTATCCCTCATGCTCACAACTTGTTCAGCTGGGATAGCTCACAACCAACCTTCATTTTGATCTCTTAGTCAAACTATCCCCTAAGGAATACATTTAACAGTCTACCTCAAGCATACATCTACCTATCACTCATGCTATATATTCTTGAGTTTACCTATCCTTCAGACTGCCTATCCTTCATGGTATATAGCCCTCAGTCTACCTAACCAGCTATCTATGTATCTCTCACCTTGTATTCTATTCTTTCTACCTTTATAGTAGCTCTTATAGTCTATGCCTTGTGAAATATACCTATCACTTATTGGGGCCTGAAGGATAGGTAAACTCAAGGATATGTAGCATGAGTGAAAGGTAGATGTATGCTTGAGGTAGACTGTTGGATTTGTTCTTTAGGGGATAGGTTGACTAAAAGATCATAATGAAGGTTGGATGTGAGCTATCCCAGCTGAAGAGATAGGCACAGAGTGTACCTTGTAAGGTGAGCATATTCAAAGGATACATTGGTGCTAGGTAATATCACAGATGTGCCAGTCAAACATGAGGGATGTGCAGAGTTGGGGGATAGTCACCATGAGGGATAGGTAAAGTGAATGATAGGCAGATTGAGGATAGGTAAACTAAAGGTAAGAATGTACAGAGAAAATTAGGTATAAAGGTGAGGGGTAAACTTTAATCCTTTAAGCCATTTGAGGGAAAACATAAACTCTAGATGTTTCAAGGGATAGGTAGTATGAGTGATAGGTAGACTAAGGGATAGGCAGTATGTGGGAGAGGCAGAGCCATATGCAGGCAGAGTACTTGTCAGGTTGAGTAGGCAAACATTGTGATATGTGTAGAGGCAAGGAGAAAGGGGGCTCCGTGCTAAAAGTCATCTTTAAAATTCAGATCACTGGCTTTTCAGTGATATATTGCAAGAGAAGATACTCCTGTTAGTTTTAGAGGAATGGCTTGCTAAACTTAGGTAGGTGTGACCATTTCCTGAATGGCAATAAGCTCTATGCCTAATTATTCACGAGATACATATATAATTAGCATAATTTATGCTAATTAGCTAAATTAGCATTCATTTTTATTCTTTTGCCTATAACTTTTGATCTAGAAATGGTATTTTCATTCTGTTTTCACCATAGTAAACCAAGTGAAAAATTCTTTCAAATGGGATAATTGATTTTCCTATTTAGAATGAAAATCATGTTTCCATGGCAACATATATCAACAAAAATGCCTATTTAGGCCCAAAAACATTATTTTTACATGTCTAATTTGGAACCTTTCCACCCAAAATAGAACGTTTTATCTAAAATCATTGAATTCTCCATAAAAAAGTACCCTATAATAGTTTTAGGGATATTTTTCCTATTCTAGGCCATAGTGGTGTCCCCTGGTGGCTAAAACAGGTACTAAATCCCGCAGGAACCCCCATTTCTGCTTGCTGGCTCACATATGTAGATTGAGGTACTGACTTTGATTAGCATGTTGTATTTATAAAAAAGTTCCAATCATTTTCAATATAACATTTTTACATTTTTAAAATATTCTCATCATCAAACCTCATTTTTTGGTACCTTTGGCAAAATTCTGAGAATCAAGACCACAAATTTTGGATTTAGCTGGATTTTTTCGGTATAGGTGGCCCCTTGTTTCCATTTGAAATCACTCCGATAAAGATTCCTGACATCTCCATAAACCCCCTTATCTTACTCAGTACTGAACACAAAAGGTAGCCTACTTTTAAGGGGGGGGGGTAGAGGGGGTGGATTGCACTATAGTACTCTATGGAGTAACATATCCTAGGGAACCTATACTATTCTTAACTCCTTCACCATTGGAAAGAAACGAGAACGATTTCAACATTTGTGACATTATTTAAGTTCCAAAAAAGTGAAAATGTATGTGTTCAATGGGAGAAAATATTCACTCTCTCAATATCTAGGCCCACTACGCTTTTATAAACTGGAGGGAGCCTATACAGAGGTTGCAGTTCATCCAGCATTGCCCGGCAGCGTTGCTTGAACTGGTAGCCTGTGGGATTGAACCACTGATACCAACCAGCATAATTGGTACCGGGTGATATGTAATGCCCCCTAAAAGTTTGCAGTGAATGAAGAAAATTATCACAATGGGTGCACCTCGCTACCTCCACATGGATTGTAGTAATGCAGTGTAGAAGTACAGGCTCAGAATTCTCTAACCAATGTACCACAAGTCTCATATACCATGGTATTCTCCACCACCCCTCTTCTCCCCCACCCACCTCGAACCTTACTTTCACCCCCTTACACCAAGGGGCTGGGAACTTGCCAACTGTCAGCCTCCAACGATCCACACTCATCATAATTAGCGTTAATTGGATGGCCTTAATTAACCCCCAAATCCCTTTTTTCCTCGACGTAACGACCATGTTTTGGCGGCTAATTGAATCGAGTACCGAGCGCGACAGATAAGAGAAGAACTCTAATCTCTGGGGTGATACCACTTATCTGTGAATGGGGCCGTTAACCTGATTGAAATGTAGGAAACAGCAGCATCAATTGTTTTTATTACTTCAGCACTTTTTCTTCTATAATAATGCAGCTAAATGTAAATCCCCTGAGTCTTAGGCTAATAAGGTATGCAAATTGTAAATCTATATAATTATAATGGTATAAGACTTTATTTACGCTATTTCTGATCAGGATTGTGACATTATCATCTTAGATCTTACTGCTCTCATGTTTCTTTAATCTTAAATCTGCATCAATTTGTCTATAAATGTCTTAACATCTTCGATTAATTAGACATCATCATCAACGTGAAATGCTTCTGGACATGTCGCTTTTCTTAACACATGGTACCTCGTGATTGAATCCCATGATTAGAACGAAGGAAATTGTAGCCACTTTCACCTTAAGTTTAATTTAAGCTCGCCTATTCCATAATGAAATCTGATTTTAATTTAGGGACTGCGAGTCGCTAATAATTCTCATTAAAACTTTCCAGGAGACCTCACATAGCCGAGCAGCCATCGTCAGAGCCTAGTTAATAACGCCGTCATATCATCGTCCTTTGTTATTGTCTGTTCACGACCAAAAAGAAAGTGGACTGACCATCATTAAGCCAATTACTCTCACTTAATTAATCACTTTTCTTTGTCTCTCCTCCCTGCCCACATCTGCATTGATTCTGAGGCGCTCTCCGATTCAGTTCGCCAAGAGAAGAGAAAGATTGAGCCGCCCTTTGTTCGAGGACGAACCTAGCCGAACCCCGAGCATGAAACGATCGTCATTCGGGGGTCTTTGTGAAGATCTCGTCCGGAAAGAGGTAACGCGAGATCTCGCGAGATAACGAGCGGAACGCATGAGGGGAAGACGCGCAAAACGTGCCAGCGTCCAATTATCAATCCCCTCATTCCCTCCCCAGCCTCACCCTCAGTCCGCGCGGCGCCTTCTTTCCAAGGCCGCCCCATCCCCCTGGCCCGAAATCGACAAGGCCCGTTAGATCGATTGCTTGTTAATTGCGCCCAGTGTTGGCCAATGGGATGAAATCGATTACACTAATCGCAACAATTGTCGTCTGGAAAATGAACACATGTTTCCGGGCTGGCAGACGACTTTCGTTCTGGGGCCGGGAAGGTACGGGAAAACGCGGGGCTCTTGTAGGTGACGGCGGAGAGAAGTGGCCTGGAAGTAATGGAATTATTACACTTAGGCCCTGACGGCGATGGGGATGGCGGACCCAATAATTGACTGTTTGCTATCGAATCAACAGGCACAAGTGGTAACATAGATTGTGTTTTCTCTCTTGGCAATGTTACATTAAATCTTCACCTTAATTGATTGAGTAATTCTCAACTGCAAAGTTCGGTAACACACACAATCTCTCTCTCTCTCTCTCTCTCTCTCTCTCTCTCTCTCTCTCTCTCTCTCTCTCTCTCCCTCACTCTCCCCTCTCTTCCCCACTCTCTCAGTAATCTCTCACACAATAAGTACGGGGGTATATCCAGAAATCTCTCTGTTGTCTGCACGGACCAGGAAGTCATTTCTCAGACACTAAGTTTTGGGCACCCTGAAATCGTACTGACCTGGCTAGGATCGGAAGGGAATTCTTCATTGTACAGGGTAAATCACTATGATTACAGCAGATACAGAAGGAAAAGGCATGCACCTGTATAGGCAATTGTAGGTAATACATGATCACCAAGGGTCAATCACTACGATTGGACTGGATCGTAGGGGTGGTTGAAATCGGAGGGAGAGGGGTAGTGTTTGAGAAATGGCTAGCTGGACACTAGTCACTAGTATACAGGACACTAGTAGTATATGAAAATGCGGACTTGCTTCGGACTTTCGTGGTTATGCATTTTATCGGAAACAGCATCTATGTCAACTATGCCTGTCACGTGACATCTTTTGAAACAGTAAACATTTATAACACATTACATCATACACACTATTTGGAAAATGTAGATGTAATTCTAAATATTTCTAGGAGAAATGAAATGAAACGTTCAATGAAAGACCACATACGTCTTTCGCACAGTTAAGTTTAAATGTAGCGGTTTGGATACTGGACTTAAGGTGTATGCATGGAGTTGGAGGTGGTCCCATCCTGACTGATTCTTCTATAGTTAACCTGCACTTCTGAGTGTCCGTCACGTCCGTAC
The DNA here is from genome assembly GCA_949317995.1 of Acholoe squamosa. Taxonomy (NCBI): domain Eukaryota; kingdom Metazoa; phylum Annelida; class Polychaeta; order Phyllodocida; family Polynoidae; genus Acholoe; species Acholoe squamosa. The sequence continues at coordinate 29,880,893 of OX439046.1, forward strand.
TGAGATCCACATGGACTACATACGGACTGAGAAGGCAGAGAGAAAACGAACGGCCGGGAGGAGTTCAGAGACATTCCTTCTCTGACCATAGTCTCTGTGATCGCTTCACCCCCCCCCCCATCCCGCCACCCCTCCACTCCCCCCTCCCACCCCTATACCTAGCTCCCTCCCCCCGGGTCCCTCCCCTTCACTTGCCCTCTGTGGATTGCCTCTATACAAAAACGAGACTTCCGGTCAGTCTACGTCATCGGTCCGTCACGAGTCGACGTACCGGACGCTGGCTGTGACAAGGAACGCCCGCTTCGGCGTTTGTTTTGTCAACATGAAAAGGAAGCGGCGTAGCCCTCTTTTTCTCCAATGTCCGCTACCTCGCTCCCTCCCCCACCACCCCCACCAGCACCAGAATTTGCCCACCTAGGCCACACATGGGGCTTCTTTCTCCTGCATGTGATTGCTCCGCACAGGCCACTGGAGGAATAGTGGACCAGGAGAGCCACCTGCACGAGACGAGAGAAAGGAGGTGTTTCACCACCGTTGACAACCAGAGAGTGTCCGGAATAAGTTCCTGAACTATTGTTAAGCCAAGTGTCACGCACATCTCTTCATTGCTGGCAGGGGTGTGACAGAGAAAGAGTATTGTGCATTAGTAATCCATTATTATGCATCAGTTGATCGCAAGTATGACACCTGCTGACAAGAGGCAAAGAGAGTACATGTATAGGAAAGAGGGGAGAAGCCGATTGTGTATGCCATGCCGTATTTCTGGGTCCTTGAATGGGGTGCTGACCTGTCACTGGCCTGAGAGAACACACGCCCTCCCCCCCCCCTTTCCCGCTATTTTCCCACCATTCCTTCTAGCTTAACTAATATCAGGTTTGGACAAGATGGGGGGGGGTCTACCCATCAACCCTGCTTCTAAGCCTGAAGTAAAGTCTTGAAAGGGCCCATTCCTAAAAATCCTTAGACACAACACCCCCGTCCCCCTAGATATATGCATACCACTAAAGCATGATAATCTGTGATAACATGTAGTTCATGCAAACCACATATAGCATTTCGTTCAAAGTTGCATCGGGGAAATAAGATGTACAATCAGGTTTTTTGCTTTCTTTTGCGATTCCTTATGCTTACACTTGTATCTGCAGTTTCAATGATCCCGCCTATCCTATTAGTGTTGAGGTAGAAAGCTTGATTCTGTATTCTATTGTTCTTTAATGCATGCAACTCCTTAATCAGGGCCATACATACATTGCCAATACCCACTGAAGCCTTATTAACAAGTGGTCAGTCATACTACATCACCGCCCAGTTCTAATATCCCCGTCACTCACAGGGTGTCGCTAGCGTCCGTCAGGATGATCCATGTACTGGAGGAGGGTGTGAACAATAGATGAAGCTGGTGGATCCAGGATCTACAGCCCCTGGAGGAAGCAGGTAACGTGTTACCTCCACAGGGCATCAACCTATCCACCTGTCATCACTCTCTGATGCTTTATAACAGCAGTTGTATGTTTAATTCAGTGCTAAAGTCAACGGGGTCAAGATGTTTGGTATACCCTTGGTATATGTAATGGATTATCCTTTTACACTGGTCGTTCTAATGCACAAATGTAATGCAAATTAGGTTTAGACAATGGCGCTGGAGAGAGAGGTTTGGGGAGATTTTTGACATTAAAAAAAAGAGTTGAGGGAATTTTATAGTGCCGTCAATACTGCTGATTCAAAATTGGTGAGCAGGGTCTCCACTTACAAATTCACATGCAACTGACGTCTTATTTGCGTCATTCAATATCAATAACACAGAATAAGTATCCCCCTATAGCTTGTCAAATGTCAAATACATCTCCCTTATTATAAGCCTTTGTCGTCACAGAAGAAACAATCTAATGACTTTCCCAATTACTCACTACAGTTATTTTATAGATTATTTTGCAGTTAACCTATAAAACACTATGTAGCCTCATTACCACTAATTGGTAATTAGGAAAACAGGTAGACGGAGGTGAGGAGTGTAATACTGATTAACTTAACAGTGCACTCTAATACCCATAGTCCACTGGGCCTCTTCGACCGACTTTTGCATAGGAAATATATGGCCAAAGTTGGCCGAAGAGGCCCAGTGGACGATGGGTCTTATAGAGAAATACAGGTGAGGTATACCTGTCCACCTGATAATGCATTTGCGCATACCTCAATGATTTAAAGTGAAAAATATCTAAACATGAAGCTATAAGATTTGAGAATACTCACAAATCTTGAACGGTAGCCACAAATCCTGGCACGCTCTGGTTAAGAGCGATCGACAAGAGGGGACTCGGGGACTCAGCCGGCAGGGAAACTGTTTGTGGCTGCTGGTACATGTATACAGGATGTCTACATATGTGGGATGAGCAGCTCAGCTCAAGGTGGGAGCAGCTCTGGATGAGTGACTGTGAGTGAGTGCCTGACTGGTCAATGGGTGTGAAGTCCAGCCGGTTAGAAAGTGTCCAATGATGCTGACCAGAAGGAAAACATTCAGTCTATGGCAATTGCCAGTCATCCACGATTGGTTCCTATGCCAGTGTCTTCAACATTCATCCTCCCCCTCGACCCAACCCTTGGACCCTCCATGTAAGAGGTAAAAAAAAAACACCGACCACCAGAATCATCAGGCAGTGCATTACCAGGCCATTCGCCCAGAACTAAGGGGGCGTGGTTTACACTTATGTACATGTCAATCATCACCTGGCCACGCCTCCCACGTGATCTATGATTGGCAATGCTGCTGAGGAAGAGCAAGAGCAAGAAATAGAAAAGGACCTTCGAGGATGAAAGCTTCCGTCTATGGTCGGGAGAGGGCAACACAGTCTTGGTGCTTAAACACATACCAGTGGATTATCTGCACAGTAAAAAGAAATGTCTAAAATAACGATGAAATCCTTGTCCCAAAGTTGCCAGAGATTCAGCGTTATTTTCATGGAGATTCCTTATACCACAGTATGTACTGCTTCATTGTACAAACTATATACACCGTTTCATTGCAATGCAATTACAGTGGTTATTCTTTTTTGTTCAATTTTAAGAATATCCCTGGTAGATTCAACAGTTATTTCTTAGAGTGTGCCTTAATACTTCTTCCCCTAGATCTTATATATTATACACATGTCTGCCGTTGAGTACGTCTATATAATGATTCAAAAGACAATTATCCATGATACAGGTATGTCCTACCGGTATTCTCAATCCTCTCTTGCCTTAATCTCCAGGAAATCATGACGATTTCTGCTATGAGGTCATTATTCAGGCGTTCTAGAATCCCAAAATGGCAAACCAGTGAAAATCAAAAGGGCCCTCAGTCCCAGTGGAGCCTCCTGTTGGTTATTGTCGGAAGCAGTTCTCATCGTGTGGAGCACCTCCTCGTGGGAATTTCATTGTATTGGCCTCATCACGTATATAGGCCAATTTCTATCCTTCTGGTAGTAGGCCCAAGCGATTTAGGGTGTGTGGATGGGGGGTCCCCTTTGTCATATGTCGATTTTAAAAAATGGCCATGTCCCCATGTCAATTTTAAGAAATGGTCATGTCACCATGTCGATTTTAAGAAATTGCTCATGTCACCATGTCAATTTTAAGAAATTGTCCATGTCCCATGTCACTAAGCCTAAAATAGCCCATGTCGCCATTTCGATTTTAGTGATCCACATCCATGATTTACTGAACATTTTGAAAATTGCAATTCCAATTAGGCGGGGACACATTGTTCACTTTATGCTAGGTGAGATGATTCTTATAGGTATCGGCCTAATACCCATAACAAGGAACACCTAGGCTATATAGGCCCACTACATACAAATGTATCTCATTATTTGTTCAGCATTCATTGGCTCTAGCAAAAGAAGTGTTATACCCATTTCAGAAATTATGATTTTTGCAATCATTACCATGCATATTATTTGACAATTCCACAGGCGTCTTAGCCACCATGAAGTACCAGAAGTACAATGCATGTTTTATGTTCCGGTACATATATGCTAGTACGACATGACTAACTATATAATATAGTCATGTACATGTAGTAGTACATGTATCTAGCAGAGTTTGTGCACTTTCAGAATAGTCGTGTCCTAACATATAACTACAGGCCTATAGGCACTACCACACTCAAAGTTTTCACTGGGGCCCAAAAGCAAAATGCCCGCCAAAATGTATAGTATAGGCCCTACCCCGTAGACACCATGTTCATATTAGGCTAACTCCTGTGCAGCATGGTCATTTTCTCGTTTCAAAAGTTGATGCCATGTAACATGACCTTTTCTCATAATCGACAGGTGACATGGGACCCCCCTCCCCCGATTTAGACCCCAAATGAAATTTTACACTATATGGAGGAAAAGGCTATAGGGGCCTATGCAGCCCCAAAAACACAGTGACATAATTGTTGAACGTTCCCCTAGCCCCGCTCCCTCCCTTCAAGAAGTAACCCATTTCCATGGAATCCTATTCCAAAAGGACCCCCTTTTCAAATTTGGGAGAAAATTTTGACCCTTCAAGGTAAAAAAAAACAACGAAATAAAGTACCAACATTGTTTTCACGAGCCCCATTTTACATATTGAAAATCTGCATATATTTCAGGCCCTATAAAACATATGTATGTAGTTATTTGTTTGCATACAGACTGACAGTTATAATTATTACAGTATGATGACTTTATGCCAGCTGGAGGAATCCCTTTACATGTAGCTCCAAAAAGTACCAACATTTCCAATTCTATGGAGTCAGACCTAAAAAGTACCCCCCCCCCCTTTTCTCTAATCAGTGCAGGACATTTTGGGGAAAAAGACCCCTTTTTTCTTGATTCCAGGGACGTTGGACTTTAGTGGGTATTTCCCTTGTCTCCTGCCTTTGGGAACGCAGGTTGTATACCTGTACTAGAGGACGTGCAAGGGACCGAGAGTTCAGGCCTTGGAAACTGGGACTCGCGCAGGACCACAGCGTCCTTAGCGAAAAAGTGCGAGCTTGCCAGGATTCGAACCTGGAATCTTCTGATCCGTAGTCAGACGCGTTATCCATTGCGCCACAAGCCCGCTGGTTGGTGGGGCAATACACTAAAGGAAGCACAATTTCTAAATACAATGTAGTAAACAAAACTTAGAAAGCTCAGTCAATTGATGGAGAGATACAGATCTACATCTAGTGAGATGTCTAATAAAAATGGCTCGTAGTAGACTAGAACAGCCTAGGGAAATACAGAATGTCACGTGAGGATATGTTTAATCAGTGGGGTCGGAGCAGCCCAGAAAGTGTGTGTGCGCGTGGGGGCGGGGCGGGGGATGTAAATTTTAGTTATAATCTATATAATCTATTGGTCCATTCTAAAAAAGAAGTGGGGGGGGGGGGTGCACCCCACACACTCCAACGGCTCCGCCGCCACGGATTTCAAAATTCTGCGATGACTGTCTTTGACCTCTGACCACAACTTATCTACCCTTTCCTTCTCTCACACTTTTACCCCCCCCCCTCCCCCACAAACATCTACAAATCATCTCCCACTCATGTCCCAGACTACACTGTTTATATTCGTGTTTACTTGTTCAGACTCCGAGCGTGCAAACAGACCCATCTGAAGACACCTGAGGTTGAGGGAGGCTGACCACTATACACCCAATGACCAGTGGTCAGTTTAGACTCCCCAAATCAACTCCCCATGGTGAAAATACCAGTGGAACATTAGGCCTCCCTGTGAAATACTAATATTTAGTGGAGGTTCAAGTGCATGGAAAATAGTGGTAGAGTACTAAAGGTATAGGCTGGTTGCTCTAAGGTGGCCTTGGCACTGACCCCCATTCTGACCACTTGAAATTGGCAGGAAGAATATTAACCCTCCAAGGCCGCATGCTGCCCCCTAGTTCTTGTCACTATGCACAGTGCTGGGAAACTATCTAGCCACCACTGCATTGGTGCATCATGGCAAAGATCAGTATGATGCACATATATGCAGCCATGACAAGTGGACTCCCCACACTGAAAACCTGGAAGGTCTGAAACTCCTATTGTCAGTATTGTCATCCTGAAGACCTAGGTCGACATGGTGACCACCTAAAAGTTGTAGATATAGGTATTGTCAATCTGAGGACCTAAAGTCGTCATGACTGAGGAATTTCTGACCTTCCAGGTTTTCAGTACAATGGTGTATCCATGCATCATGGCGAACAATAGATTAAGTGCATAAAAGCTTGTAAATGGTTAGTTATAGTGATGGCCAATGTTTAGTGGCAGGCTTTCATGCCATTAACATGGATGGTCTATGTACTGGTATGTCTATATATGTACTGAGCAACAACCCCTGGTTCCCCTATAATCTCTATAGATCTATACCTCCTGTTGATACTATAGTCATCAAGGTGGTAGCATTCGGGGTAGAATTATTATAGAGTTAAGTTAACGCGCAGTAAGCTTCAAGCCTTGTCATCCCCAATGTAGTTCTAAACTTAAAAGAGAAGATAAATAGCTAAAACATAAAGGTCACAATTCACCGCGCTGTTGAAGGTCTTGTAAGTTTACCAAAGAACATCTAGATGCTCATGATTTATATCAAATATCGAGAAACATAATTCTAAACTGTTCCACCGTATACTCATGTACAATGTTGTTTGTACACCCTCCCCATCCCCCATATCTATAGGTATTATGTCTTGTGTAACTATTAGTCTAATTGTTATAATTAGCCTAGTATCAACCCAATTAACCCAGATCTAAGATGGCTGATACTGCTTGGGCGTTTCCATTATTGGATCGTAATTGTCATCTATAATTTTGCATGAGTGAGTGAGGGATGGAGGAACTGGTAACTGCCATTTCGACAGCTAAAATTCTAGGCCCTATTTAAGCCAAGAAGATATCAGATTGAGACACAAATTCTCTAGGTGTATAATGCACAGCCAGGGTAAAAGAAATAATGAGTCCGGACCATTAAATGCAGGGTGACAGGGCCATTTGTTAAAATCGACTTGTGACATGGATTCATGGACTCATAGATTTCAACCCACCTTTACCCCCGGCCCTTATTCAAAACCGGCGCTTATTCAAGACTTATAGAATACAAGAATTATAGTGTATTTTTTCAATTTCAATGCTGCTAAACCCCCGGCGTTTACTCAGGACCGGTGCTCATTCAAAGGCCCGGCGCTTAAACAGGCCACTATAGTACTCGAGACCATTTGTGCTTTCTTGAATTCGATATGGGACATGATAGATTCTTGGAGGTGGTATGAGCCATGGATATTTAAGTGACATGTGACATCAGCATTTCTTAGAATGGGTATTTGTCAAGGGGCCCGTCCCCCCATCCAGAACCCTACACTCTAAAAAATGTGTTTTGTTTTTAAACACTTTTACCTATTTTTATTGTTAAACACTTTTTCGGACAAAGTGTATAAAAATTCAAAAGTGTTTTGATTAAAATGTGTTTTAGTTGAAAAAGTGTTTAAATGATTCTGAGAATAAAGTGTTCAGGTTCAGAAAGTGTTTAAAATGAGCTTTAGGAAAATTAATGTCCTTGCTATTGTAGGGGCCAGCTCTGCCATAAAAAGCCAGCTGCCCCGTTCCAGGTGTACCAGCCTAGCCACCTGGCACCTGGTGGTAGCTGCCCCTATGTGTGTCATACCGATCCAGGTGTAGATGGAAGGTGAGAAAGGTCAGGCCAGAGGGAGTAGCTCAGCGGTAGAGCAACGGTCTAGAGATTCGGGGGTCCCGGGTTCAACTCCCGGTTTCTTCATGACGTTTTCTGCCGACCTCTTCACTATTATTTCATTTTCCTAATAAACCCATGGTCCCAGTTTAAGGATCAATGAGTCCTTCCTATCGCATATTGCTGTCTCTGCAGGTAGAGAATATTGAATTAATGTCGATAGCAAGTTGATGAATGTCAATCATCCAATTATCAACATTGATTCTGTGCTAACCATGCTGGGCCTACACTCAAGATAGGTTCAAACACTTTGATGCACAGAGTTAGTCAATGAGTTTAGGACTGGGATGTATGTATTGATACTGAATGTTACAAAATGGGTGTTTATCATGAGTTACTTTGGAATCAAGGCAATGAGAAAGTAATTTTTAGATATTTCTTTTTCAAATCCATTCTGAAAATAAATTGTCAGTGTTATGTTGCTGTGCATCATTATCATTTATACTTAAATTCAGACATTTGTGTCCATATGAATGTTACAGTAGTACCATCATAGGTGGCCACTGCCACCTGGTGAGTTAGACTGGAACCAAGTATTAAAACGCTTTTATAAACCTGAACACTTTTGCAGGAAAAGTGTAAAAGTGTTTAGATGATAAAAATGTGTTTTACCAAAAAGTGTTTTGGTAAAATGTGTTTTAGTTTAAACACATTTTTAGAGTGTAGAATAGAAGAGACAAAGGCTCCCATAAGATGGACCAGGGAAGGCCGTTAACTTAACATGACCTGATATGCACAATCAATTCATGAAATCCTACATTTGTAAGATTATAATGTTACATGCACCTCCCCTGTTTCCATCTCATTAAGTTGTAACCAGGTCTGAGCAACTACGTTAATCACGCACCAAAGAGAAATCACACCCTGCCACGGTTTTCCACACAGTTGTCCCAAGGTAGTGATGTGGTTGTCCAAGTCAGTGCAAGAACAGCTACCAATACAAGAAAAGATGTCCGAGGGAAAACTTGCTATAATGCACTGTCTTATATTACCATGTTTGTATTGTAACTTTCATCATCACTGACCTATTGGATCACTTTGGTTTTCTATGGGAATATCTTATTTGGATGCTCCATTACTCATTGATACACAATACATTACAATGTATCTAGCAAACAGGATAACGGATTAGCAAATCAGATACAAGATGTGTTGTGATGGATTAAGGACGCAATTCAGGGGGAGAATCTACTTTTGCTGTTCCAAAACTAATCCCAAGGGAAAAGCTTGAAGAAGTACGATTAAACCATTTATTTATGATGAGTAATTCTGTTTAGTATACATGTAGTATGTATATTATGATGATTTACCTTTCAAATTTTACCACAAAACCTTAAAATCTGATGGATCTTATAAGAAGACCAAATTGCTCTGTTATAAATATTATTGGTATACAGCCTCTAGAGTAGACTCTGTCAAAAAGTCTAAATAAACATATCTATCTGGTAGGCTACATATTATAATATGCTCCTGGACTATACTACATATGAATCCTTTCAGCTTCGCAAAGGAAAACGTACCTTTCTCTTTGCAGATGTCAGAAAGTATAGAGCAGTGATATCTTATAACGGGTTTCTTCCTATCACACTGGCAAAAGAATAATCCACACAGACAATTCATTTCCATATCGATAGCATAGACTCACACCCTCTCCTCCATGGTCAGACTACCCCCCCCCTTACAACATAAACAGACACACATCACCTTCACGATCCTTAAGCACACCGTAAGGGGTGGGCATTTTGTGAACAAAGCCAGTAACAGCGGCTGTGAGTTGGCCATACTGATTGCCTATTAGGAGACAGTTTGCCAGGCGCTCAGGCCCCACTTTTATATCGCCATTAGTATAGATTCAATCAACACAACTCCTTGCCTCCAGCTCATTAAGGCACTGTGGAGGGGGCTGGAGGAGGCCGTTTGCCAGGATTAATTACTGGCATATACAGCGAATTAATTGTGTTTTCTAAATTAAGGTTGTCCAGCGGCCGGATTAGGACAGTGGTTTTAATTAGGTGTGGGGATCCAGGCCTAATTAATGGTTCATTAGATGGACCCGTGTGTGTTCTGGGTGGGTGGGTGATGCATGGGTGGGGGTGTTAAGGGTTTTGTTCCAGGTTACTATCTCCATGCATGCATGCTGGAAAAGAACCATGGAGAAGCCAAGTATTCACTGAGGGAAGTACAAATGTACCAAATCAGGATTCATTCTCTCTTTTCACGAGCTGCAAATCAGTATCAGCTTATCCCTTGCAAATGTTTTATATGGGTTATTTGCGCAGAGAATTTCAACCCATGGATAAACGAGAAATAATAGGAACTAGATGCACCTTTCTTTGATGAAAATATATTATTTCACCAGTCTTTAGCGTTCATTATGTAACTGAAATCACAAATTAATTGCAACATAGCAAACTACGACTCTGTGAAACCCCACTGAGTTCTAGTCCCAGCTAAACAAGAGCAGAAATAATTCTAAATGAGGTTGGAAACCACTAACTTTTATCAAGCGGTCATTATGAGTATTTACTAACGATCCTTATCAAGTAATTAAGGAATTAATAACACTAATTACATGCTAAAAAGTAGCGATAGGAATACTGTATTAATATTGGATCATTAGTTGTTCCAGGCAGTTGTCACGTCCTTTACCTGACAAGTCCAGAAAGCAAGTCCTGCCTCTGTATCCCAAGGCAGTGGGTATAATGGTATTAGTCTGATTATATCAGGGCTAAATTTTATCCAAAGGTTAAAAAATAGAAAGCTAAAACATGATTTAAACAGGTTGTAATTACTTCCTGGTTAATGCTGATTATTTCAAACTGATATACCTTCTAACAACAATTAGATGCAGGCATCATTTTGAGATTCTGAGAATACAATGGCTATTATCTGATAATGCATGAAGAATCACTTGGTGAACGTTAGCTCTCCAACAATTTATAGTTTCCTGGGTGATTAGCGAGTCTCCAATGAGATAACGACAGGACGGGAGATGGAAGAGGTGACGGGAAGGTGAAACAAAAAAAACTTTTAAGAGTTTCTAGTGAACCCCATTGTACATGTCTATACATAATTATAGTGCATATTCATATCGTTTATACACGATTTCCCCTAGGCATTGAGCAATAACGGCAGTTCACCAAATTAGCATAGTCTTTCTCCCTACTCAAAGCAAAAGATGTCCAGAGAACAGTCAAAATGTGAGAATAGTGCCTCCCCAACCAAATTACCTGTAAAGGTGTGCTATGGTCTTAACTCACTCACCCCCTCCATACCCCATCTTCCACGCAGGAGGTCACTTTCATCCCTTTGACTTGAACTCCCATGGCTCCACCCCCTGAGTATCGATTGGTGGCAGTTGTCGATAGAATTGGTCATAATGATGTTGAAACTCAAGCAGAAAGTGGTTAATGATCTGCGGACAAGAGGTGACGTGCACAGGGTAAGGATCGACGCACTAATGGTGATTTCTCTAGTAAGCGAGGGGTTATAGTATGTCCAAGTCTAGCTGAAGTAGAGGATGGGGTCAGGAGGGTATACATTTCGAAAAGATTGGGAAAAGGGATTCTCACTTTTGCTAACTCACCCTCCAGTTCCTTCCTCTTCTCGACCTTATTATTGTAATGGAATTGCCTTCCTCTGATTTAGACAGTTGTGCAACATGTGGGTTTCCAAGTGGTTCCATGATTGGTCACATCTGAATCCTTCAGGGTTTAATTCCATTACAGTATACCGTAATCTCCCGCGTATAAGGCGCGTCTTATACGAGGGGTTTTAGTTCTTCCTGGATCCACAAGGGGGACACCAAGAGCTTTATTTTGATATGCTACACTCCCCCCTAACTCAAAAAATAACATAGGGGGGTTCAAGGGGGTGTGGGGGGCCCTAGCTACACATAGCTTTTTGAATTTTGAAAATCCATTCAGTAGAACCAAAGTTATGATTTTTTGATTTTTTTGACAATATTCTTCAACTCTAGGTGCGCCTTATACGCGAGGTGCGCCTTATACGCGAGAGATTACGGTAGATCTATATAGGGGGTGGGAGATTGCTAGCAACTGGAAGGTGCGCTAATTACAGTCAGAATTAATTTCCCTATCTTTTCGCAACAGCCTCCAGGGTATTGGAACTAGCTGGGAATGGGTTCTTACTTGGGAGGTCCACACGGACACCTATTCTGGACCACTCCTGAATCACATCTCTCTCCAGTTACCTTTTGGCAACACAACTATATGTGCAAAAACACTTATATTTTGGCAATTGCTAGTAAGCAATTTTTGTCTGCTGAATTACTGCTGAATTGTGGGGCTGGGAAAAATGATGTGATCCAGAATCTGGTACGCATTATATTAAGAAAAGAAGCATGCATATAGATGCCCTCAGTATTAGTGACACAAAGTGAAACATGGATAATCAGGTTGGTAAACTTAGGGTTGAATAGGGTATAGCTCTAGATGCAGGAACAGGGCTATGTTCCCTTGGTTCCACACCTGGCAACCCCCCTCCCCACTCGTCTTTTGCTCCAGGGTCAAAGGCAGGCGACTCACCTCTGCTATAATAAGCCCATTAGGTAAGATACATGAAAGACAAACGGACACCTTTACAAGCATTTAACACAGGTCATCAATAACCATGTGTAATATTGCCCTTCAAAGCAAAGCCCTCACTAAGCTATAATTAAAGGCAGCAGCGATTCCTGCCTATTGACAAAAGCAGAAGGTGCCCTCTCTTTAGTTTCCTTCAGGTAAGATGAAGAAGTAATTAACGGGCCAAAGGCAGCAGGAGGGGTTGGGTGGGTGGTAGGGCTGAGGGTTGAGGGAGAGGTGTCTTGAGGGGTATAGGATTTCACCTGCCTCCAGAAGGTAGAGGGGTGCAGGTGCTAATAATCACAGGTGTACTTACTGAACCCTGCCAGCAGAGATTCCATCTTCCTCCTCCAGGGGACGGCACTGGTTACTGATGGTTCTCCTCCTCCTGGGTGTGGGGGTCACTGGAGGGCGTCTTGTGATGGTCTGCCTGATTTGCTTGGTAGGGCTTGATTGTGAAGTAGGTGAGATTTATTGCACTGCTTGCTCTATTTGGAAGACACTAGATTGCCTTGCGGAAAATCCTTTCTGGGTTGTCCCTTTTATATTTATTTTATTTGAGTAGCCTTTCTTCCCAGCACCAGTCCGGAGCCCACTGGAATCAGCCAAGACTAAAGGCCAAGGCTGAAGAAAGTATGTGTATCAGAGAGGAGAAAGAAACTGTCCCACCTTAATTCGAGGACAGATGTACCATCTTCCATCATATGAATGTAGGTATCCAAAGCTTTTGGCAATCACTAGGACGTAACCACCAATAACTCACAGGTATTTTCTTCCAATCCCAATGTCCCTCTGCAGTGCCCTTAGATGATTCTCCAGAGCTGAATTGAGTCGCAATTAACGAGTGAGCAGCTCATCACCATGAACCTTACCTCACTGTTTGAGTGCATACGATTTCAAGAATGTACAGGGCTTGTTGGATCGCCTTTGGTGAGTGCAGTGACCGTAGAATGGTATTATTTTAGGTAGACTGTTTAAGTGTATCTTGGACTGAAATTATAGGTCCTCTGTGGAACAGTGGAAGAACTGATAAAATAAGCTGCTCTCAAGGATTTCTGCACGGATGATGCCCTGGTGCTTTAGAATCTCCAGCGTTCTCCTATGTTCTAAGCCTCTAGGGCATAAGTCACCCTGCCTTGATATTATATTCTCACTGATGGCACAGAACACAGCCTCCACCTCCTCCTCTGTTTCTGTGTGTGGTCCCTTTTCCTCTGTGTATATTCTATGCACTGGAGACTTGGTTAGCTATAGGTACATCCTGCTCGCTCCTCGCTCTGTCCGTCCAGTCAGGCTTGCCCACTGTCTTCCTCCACGCCCCCCAGGCGGCTGGTCATCACCCACCTCCCTTGTTGTATTATTTAAGCCCCCACCCCCTCAGCAGCCCCCAATGCCGAGCAGCTTCCTTCCGGGGTGCCCAGTTAGCCGTAACCCCGCCTAACGATGCTTCTTAACGCTAGGTGGCGTCATCGGCGTGACAAGCCCTCCCAGCATGCATTTCGGGGTCCCTATCAGTGTCGGCGCGGGACCTGCCGACTAATGAACGCGTCGACGAGGCGTCGGTGTCGACGGTCGCTAACTGGTTAATTTAACGTCGTACCGCGACGTCCGACCGCCGCGCGCGACAGGAAATTAACCCAACGACGTCCGACGTCGACTGGACGCTGCCGATGGAGGTTGACGGACGCGTGCACTCCTCACTCCTCGTCAGGGGGCGTTGTGATCTTTTGACGGTGAAAGGATGGGGCAACTTGACTGTGCTAATTTGGCTATGTAGCATAGGCTTTATTAAAGTTTATCGTTCGTCCTTTGTTTTCCAATCCTCACTTTATATATTCTCCCCACTTTTGCAATAAAAGTAAATCAAGGTTTTGACAACCTTTATTCTTTGTTCTTTTGTTGTACTTACATAACACTTAGTACGTGTGCTGGTATTTCTGCTTTACGTTTATATTCTTTAAGTTGATATCACGTCTGAGTAAATGACTTACATATAAAAACAAACCCTTTCTTCTTATCCTTAAAATAGAAAGGTATTGAGTAAAGGAAGCCTAATTCAACAAAAGATAGACCCTAAGGCCACTCCAAAAAACAAACTTGTTTCTCATCACCGAGCCATGAAAAAAGTGACGAGGGGGGATTTTAATATTTCTTTTTTTTTTGCTGAAGCTGATATCTACGTATCGCAGGCTCATCGCTGATACCGATGCCGCATTATAATCCTTGAATGTCTATTATTGATAGTCAGCAACATTCCCTGGACGATTAGCTTTCATTTGATACCAAACTTGACTACTTGTCTTCATTTTTAGTATATATATTTTTCTCAGAAAATTATTTTAAAAAAATGCAGATTTTCTTACGAGGGCGGTGATGAGGAACATGATTCTTTTTGGAGTGGCCTAATGAGAAAATAGCCACATAAGACGGACTTCAAAAGTCTATGATTCACAAAGAGAGGAGTCTAATCTTATTAATAGGAAGACCATAAAAAAGTGTATCTTGTTCTGTGTGGAAACCCATGCCGAATCAAAAGAAACCCAATTAAGTCTACCTGGGTGGTGCCCACAACGCCCCCAGGTTGGCTTGCCACTGCTGGAGATCAAATGGCAAGTCACAGGTGCGTTGCCTGTCTCGTGTCACTCTATGGGCCAATGGGTGCAAACCTGGTGTTGTCAATAGCCTATATTATCATAGATTTTCAGGCAACAGCTGGTTGAGTAGAACTTTATTCTTAAGTCAATACCAGGTCAATACAATAATCGTTGCCTCTTCCATCTTTACCATCCATATATATATAGGCTACCAGTGCTTGCCAATTGCTACTTGTTGGATATAAGCTGCATGTTGCTACACGTGAATCATTTAGCAACTAGAAACTTGTGATAAGATATTGGAAAATGGCAAATCAAAATGACATCTTGCAATCTTCAATTACATGTAGCATGCAGCTGGCACTTAACAACCCTAAACTATTAAATGACAACCATATTGGCAACAGGCTTTTCTTGAAGATGAACTGGTAGTTGGCAACTCTAGATTGATAACTATCAAACATTGATGTGCCATTATTTTATGTCCCACCTGAGAAAACAGAAACAATCAATCAGTGATAGTAACTGATGACTCTTAGCTAGCAACTGTCAGCTCACGTTGTAACTTACAACGAAGGATTATCAATTAAGGTAAAAAGAAACCCAAATTCACAAGTAGACATAGAGAAGTGCAATGAAAGAAATGTGGGATTGTCGGAATTAATCGATCCTATTCTCTGTACACAGGCCTGTGGGCAACACTTTGCCCCAAAACATAGTCAGACTGTCTAATTCTATGACTTATATGTGGCAAAAGTATCAGGTCATCAGGCTATGGGGAGAAGGAGGGTGGGGGTCAGAATATGCTGGTATAGTCACTAGCGACTTCGTTTTATCATTAGTGTAGGGTCAGTATGGTATATTAATGCACTATACATGTAGACCTTTCACGGACTATTCATGGCTACATGACCATTTGTTACCATGATGAAGCACCAAACCACAAACACAAGGGCTTCATGTACACATCATTGCAATAGAAATACAAACCATTAAACCATTCTCTTACCATAATGGAAAAGGTAGTCAGGGAAGGATTATGATCTCAGGTAAAAGTACCTCAATAGAAAAGATGTGGTAACATGCAAGGAGGAGGTACTATCCTCAAGAAGGTTAGATTCTATCCTTGCTATCCTCACAAAGAGAGAGAACACATTCTCATGTACTATTTTGTCCTTCGTCCCCTCCCCTCTGCACTATGAGCCTCACCACTCTCCATCCATATTCCCCACCTTGCCCTGGCACCTCCAGTGACAAACCAAACTAATTTACGTCACACACCTCTGATACAGGTAACTGCTCTCCTCATTACCTGTGATTGTTTTCCCCTATTGCACCTGCCTGAACACCCCCTCCCCACGTTCCATAACTCACACACACCCCTCACCCCCCTCCCTCGAGGAAGTACAGTGGAATGCATTGTGTGTACCTACTAACGAGCAACTACCTGCTGTCTAACCCTTTAAGGACAGAGTCATGCCTCAAGGACCCATGCTCATTTGTTGTCATGATGTAAGAATGCCGAGCCAGCGAGTAACTCACTGGCTCTGCATTAGTGAACGATACCAAGCCATGGTATAGGAATGCAGTAGTCACTCGCCAAGACTGCACTGATGTGACATAACGGCCAAAGGTTATATATGCATTATGTGGCCGTTAAGAGATTAAGGAGCAGATACCCAGTGACTCAGGTTCTATCGAGCAGCTCTGAGGATAGACTCATTAGGATGGGTCTTATACTTGAGGGCAGCCTTGCAGTCACCTTGTTAGTGGTGTATTTATTGTACAGGGGTTCTCTATGGGCCCTATAACATATTATGGCTTCCCTAATGAAGTACACAAAAGTATAGTGAGGTAATGATATAACATGTGAATGTATGTAAATCCTGTATGCATATGTCTCTATAATCTATGGATGTTGTTGAAAGTATGATGTATGATCTGCTGGTTAATGAAAACATTCAGCAAGGCTAACACAAGACTCAATGGAGGAAGTTAACATTACGAGATCACACCATGGGACTACAAGTTATGGTTGTGTTTATTGTCAGATGGGAAGAAAATAGGGGCATTACGCTCTATTAATACAGTGAGAGTAATAAGCCAGACACTAACACATATGTGGAAAATATCTTGTATGAAAGAAAGGTAATCTACACTGCAAAGGGCTATTCTTGTACAATAAACGTTATCAATCAATCAATCAAAATGGTGTTTAGGTTTTAAACGTGTTGAGGTCTAAACATGTTTTAAATCTAAATATTTTGGCCCATCAGGTGCTTAGTGAACCATGTGTCTAGGACTGAAACATTAAAATTCTAAACAGCTACATTAAACATGTTTACATGTTTATAGACCTTAGACAGAAAGAAAACTAGGTGTTTAGCTTTTAAACATTTGAATTTCTAGTTGTTTAGACATATAATATACACCAGGAGGCAGCAGAACGCTGATATGGACTTTCTGAAGACAGTTCCATGTCAATGATGAGTCTTATAAATTATGTTGAATTATTACCCTAAAGCATAGTTTCATATAACTAAATGTATATACACAATGTCCACAAAGAGGTATAAAGCAGTTTTACTCTTTGCCATTGGTGCTTTTTGCACCGTAATGATGCATCTGGTGCCTGGACACCCATTTTGTAAATTTCTGAAATTCATATAGCAAAATTCACTTCATCTCTCAGCTGTAATTCTGTCACTGACTCTCTGAAATTGTCATAATGAAGATTCAGTACTACAGGGATGCAATAGCTGTACAGTGTAGTTGTATCCTGTAGCCTAAGGAATCCCTCCAGAGTGTGGGCGTGAATAACATTGGTCCACAACAACCTAAATGTATTCCTAAGCCAAGTCCTAAACACAATATAAATTCACTGAAAAGCACAATCTAAGCAGAATTCTTAAAAATCAGAAAAAATATATAAAACTAAACACTTTGAAATCTAAGAACATTGGCTAAAGCAAATCATGTTATAAAAGATTTCATTTTAGGTTAATAATGTTTTGTGACAAATCATTTCATGCATTTCAATTTTGACATAAATGATGTTTGTCTAGACAATTTGAATAAACAAAATAAAGATTATACATGTACATTCATACAAGACATTTTCAATAATGTTCTTAGTCCCTGGATCTGCTGAACCATGTCACTTTTTTTTTGGTCTTTATGGATACAGGGGGCTGTAGAATAAAAAGTAAATAACCATTCGTCCTATTTTGGGTCTCATTTGAAGGAAAACATGTAGGGCTTCAAAAGAAAGGCATATTTGTGCATGTCAGTCTGCTATTTTTTTAGATATGGTGGCCCAAAGTTGAAAAATGGCCCAAAATAGGTTTTTTAAATTTCCATCTTATTCCATGCCCTATAGCATCAAGCCAAGCAGTAAAAGATCACCATCATTTTATTGATTCCTTGGTGGGGGTCCTATCTAAGATTTCCAAGTGGTTTGAAGGTGATATGTTCCAAAATTTTTTTACCCTAGCCATTCTCATATGTTCAAATAGCGTTGTTGCCCGACTGATCAAAATTTTAAACCTCTGTAAAGCATATCAAAAAAGAATTCTTCAGCATTTTTATATTTACCCATAGAGGGGGTCTATATAGGGGAGTTTTTGGTAAAAAAAAATTTTTTGCGTACCATGCACCCTTTGAGTGCACTACACATTTAAGTATTTTTCAAGTCAACCCTCCAACCCCCCTTTAACTGGACTTCTGTATGTTTCGCCCATATAAATCATTCTGGAACTATTTTATCAATCATACAGTGTGTATCTATTGGTGATGTGTTGATTTAAAAAAAAGTGTCTCTACCTGCTATTATGAAAGGTTTAAGAGCTTTTACGAAGCCTTTATCTATGTACAACCATGTGTTACGTGACTGACCAATATTATTTTATTATTATCTCTTAATTGATATTTGTTAACTAACTTTCAGGTGCCTGGACTAACTTAATGTTATTTAAAGTAATAGAAGACAGGTGCGGGTAGTATTTGAAGCCTAATTGGTTGGTCCCAGTTGATAATTTTTCACCTTACAGCCCGGCCCCCGCACTCCCTATATGTAATGTAACACCATCCTCGTTAGAGGGTTTGAAATATACCCCCTATCCACAGATTTTTGGATGAAAATAGTACCCTATTTTGAGTAAAATCGCAGATTTTTCGGGCCTAGAATGTACCCCTATTTTCGCAAAACACTGATATCTTTAGAACCTCAACCCCTTTGTCAACAAAGAGCTGACACTTTTGTAACATAGTTATTCTTATTTTGAAAAACACATGTTGACACTGAATTATCATTTCAAATAATTCACTAAACAATTGAACATAGGCTTTCTAATATACATAGCCTACCATATTTGAATTTCGGCAAAGTTTATGGGGGGAAATAGACCCTATTTTACGTATCCACAAACTATTTTTTGAAAACCAACCCCTATTTTTCAAAAACACAGATATGTGGATCGACAGATATTTTGACCCTATTTTAGTGTTTATTCTAACGAGGATGGTGTTGTAATTGAAGTGAAGTGCGGGAGCTGGGCCTTACAGTCCCCTCAGTGTCAAGATTTGGTAAAAAAGGTGAAATTTAATATTCTGTCCACCCCTAAGAACCCTAAATAGGTAGATATTGTACATTTATTGACCTTGAACAGTAGCGCAGGGTCTCTAGGTGCCTGGCCAACTTAATGTTATTTAAAATAATAGTAGACAGGTGTGGGTAGTGTTTGAAGCCTAACTGAATGGTCCCAGCTGATAATCCTTCACCATACGATCCTCTCAGTTTCGAGATTTGGTTAAAAAAATGGTGAAATTTAATTTTCTGACCATCCCAAGAACCCAATATGGGTAGATATTGTACATTTATTGATCTTAAACAGTAGGACAATGTCTCTAGTAACTATACATGTAAGGGCATTGTGACTGGAAAGGTTTGGATCTATAAGGCATTTATCTATGCATTACTGCTTGTTACGCGACTGACCAAAATCCACTAATCAGGACATTTTTTTTTGGGCTGGTGACCACATACCGAATTTACTTAATAAATGGTGATTGTTTAATCAAGTGTACATACTGAGGATAAAATAAATTGATTTTCATGCTTATATGATGAGTTTTAAGCCAGTGAGATCAAAGTTGAGATTGTGTGTTAGAAATTTCAGAAAAAATGTTAATCTCTGCAAAATGTGACATGTCATAATTTCAAAACTTTATGTGCATTAGTTCTAGTTTTTGGTACACTAATACTACACTATTGTACTAGTTTGGCCATGCAATATGGTAATGATAGGGCATTTATTGAAGGGATTACACATAATAATTATCAAAAATTATTTTGATCAGTGGCGTAACAGAAAAATATGTTTTTTTTACGGTGAGTGTGATAAAAACTAACCCCCGGGAGTAAATGACTTGAATGAACCTTTTCATAAAGCCAAGATATAGAGCTATTAATAAAATAAAGTCTTATAATGTAATGCTGAATTTGCTTTGATGACTCCATGACCATGGTAACTGACATATATTAGCGGATCAAGTATGTTATGTACTGTAAATCCGTAAAGCTGTGGCTTATATGTGAGGATTGGATGCACCTCCCGATTAAAGCTTGATGAGATCTACAAAATGAGGTGTTTTTTTTGTAATTCAAGTCTACCCCCCTCCAGGGTGCCTGCAAGGTCTTAGACATCAAAGAGACATCACAGTCTTTACACAGTGCTTGTCTCTCCCTCCTCCCCCCCCGCCTACCTGGTCACCAGGGTGGCTGCAAGGTGTTAAGATACATTTTTATTAGAAAATCATCAAGGCTTACACAGGGCTTCTCTCCCCCCCCCACACCTACCTGGTCGCCAGGGTGGCTGCAAGGTATTAGACATCAGAGAGACATCACAGGCTTTACACAGGGCTTCTCTCTCGCCCCCCGCCTCCCTGGTCGCCAGAGAGACGTCAAAGCTTTTACCTACCCTCCCTCCCCCCGCCTACCTGGTCGCCAATGTAGCTAAATTAGGGTGGTACACATCAAAATGGTCGTATAAGAGGGAGTCATGTAGCTATTGGGACTGAGAAATTAGTGGCCACAGGGTGAGGTGGTCGCATTAGAGGGGTGGTCACAATTAGAGGGAGCAATTTACATTGAAACAAAGAGAAAAATGCTTTAGACTTTCCAAAAATGGTTGCAATGATGAGGTGGTCGCATTGTAGGGGTGGTCGGTGAGAGTTGACATGTATATCATGGCTTGTGTTTTGAGTGGTATTTTTTGTTGATATGCAAAACCTAGTCAGGATTATGATACATAATTATGTTAGCACTTAGGAAAGGTATTTAATGTCCAGTTTGAGATGCCATGTTTCATGCTTTACATCATTGTTTGATAATTCTTAACATGTGATTCTTTTGAAAGAGACACAGGTGTGACTGAGTGTGCTTTTCTGTTCTACCGCTATCACATGCATATGCCTGACACCTACGTGATAGATTTAATGAATATGATGATTATATTCAGTTCAGCTTCTCCTGGCAATCTCCTGGCAATCTGAGCTTTGCTGGTCGATGCCACTGGCTGATTACCATTGATTGTGGATTGCATAGTTTAGCTTATACCACGATTTCTGGGTTCCTCAGTGCTTTTTGGTGGCTATTCCCATCCACATATCTGTCGATATTGCACACCCTGTAGGCTGTAACATCAATTTTGTAAGGCCTGCGGTTATCCATGGATAACCCTCACCCAGTGCGGTTATCCATGGATAACCGCATGCCTCTCATGTCCTTACATGTCACATGTTACATGTTAAAACCCACGAAATCTTATGACCTGGGCAGGGCTTGAACCTGCAGCCTCAGATCCCTAATCCAACACCCTATGCATTGTGCCACAGGGACTGACGTGTGATGGTCTGGGTTTGCTTGGTAAGCTTGTAGAGGTAGACGGGATGAGTCCCGGTCCGGGCATATATTTTTGTTCCCTACTGTCAAACATAGCCAAGCCGAGACGGGCGCTGAAGGAGGAGACGCGGTGGTCTAGCGGTTAGCGCTTTGCGCTCAGCCGTCAGAGGTACGTGGATCGAGCCCCGGCCCGGGCGCATCTTTTTTTGCCGTTTGTCGCTACCATAACCGCGAGACGCATTCAAACAAAGCCAAGCCGAGACGGGCGCTGTCGCTGTCCACTGCCAGGGGATGAGGTGTATTATACACAAACATAACCGCGAGACGCATTCAAAGCTTTAGCTGTCCGCTGCCGGGCGACGAGGTGTATGTATCGATTGTACACAAACATAACCGCAAGACGCATTCAAAGCAAGCCAAGCCGAGACCGGGGCTGTCGCTGTCCGCTGCCGGGCACCGAGGTGTATGTACCTGTACACACACTATGGCTGGCTTCAAGTCCCGGGGAGGGGGAATAGTTTTTTTTTCAACTTGAATTTATTGGTATTATATTGATTATTTATTGGTTTCGTGGTATAAAATAAGTAGTCAATGGATAATTCATGACTCGTGTGTGTTAGCAAAGGCTAATAACACTCGGCCTACGGCCTCGTGTCATTATCCTTCACTAACACACACTGGTCATGAGTTATCCATTGATTACTTGTTCAATATTGCAATGTATCGCATATATCCCAGTGTATGTATTACATTCCTGGAGATAAGAAGGCACACTACATATTCATGAATTCATGAATCAAGTGATGAAGTCTGAAGTCCTTAATGATTGTGTGTTTTCCCACATGTTTATTCTATATTCAATTGTCATCATAATCAAATGTATCCCTCTATTCATATATCTTAAAGACACAATAAGTCACCATCCTGTCATTAAAGGATTAAAGCACCTAACAAATGCTGACATTGAACAAATACATATAACCTCTCCTCCACCACCACTACACACATACATAAATAAGTATATACTAACTGAGCTACTCACCCTAGTCCAGGCCGGACCTGGAGCTGACAGGGAGCTGCTCATAGGTGCTCACTAACTGCACCAGCTGTCATGTCTCCACAGGCATATGGCGTGTACTTTTCACCAATTAGAAGGGTACGTGAAGAGGCAGCAGGAAAAAAAGGCCGCGGCGCTACAATTAGCCCCATTGATGTTAATCACCCGTCGTTAGGCTGAGTTAATTGGGCAGCGGCGGCGGCCATGAGGGGTGTTCGTTAACAGTGGCGGAGTGAAGACGTTAGGGAGGCACCAGGGGGCGGGGGTGTGTACATAACAATGCCCCCAGAGCAGGGGTCTCTGCCTCCTGTAGGGATGAAGCTGGGCAGGGTTTGTGATCAGTGTGCTGTTAAAATTATATATGGACATATGTATTACACACTCTCTCTCTCTCTCTCTCTCTCTCTCTCTCTCTCTCTCTCTCTCTCTCTCTCTCTCTCTCTCCCTCCCTCTCTCTCTAAACATTATTTTAGTGGCCTACAGGTGTAAGTGCCAGGGTGCTTATTCATTTTGGGCAGACGCTACCTTAGCAGTTATACGACAGGCGCTTATTCAAGACTAAAAAATCTAGAATGCTAGAGGGAGGAGGGGAAGAGGGATAGTTAGTTAGTTAGATAGAAAGATAGATGGATAGAGAGATGGATAGAGATAGAGAGAGACAGAGACAGACAGAGACAGAAAGACAGAGACAGACAGAGACGTAGACAGACAGAGACAGACAAAGACAGAAACAAACTGAGACAGAGACAGACAGTCAGACAGAGAGACAGACAGGTAGACCTCTGTCAGAAACCTCACTATACTGCACACTTCTCATTGTACTGAATCCTACAATGCTCATCCCATACAATGAGGAAGCTGGAGGAATGTAACAAGGACTAGGACTATATTGTATAGCCTTAGGACTGTTACACATGTCCAGCAGAAGGAACAATCCCCGCGTTATTTCACATCTCCAGCAGCTAAAGCCAACAGGCAGGGCGGCTGTAACAGGGGTGCGGGTGGCAAGGGTGCTGGAGGTGGGGTTCGCCGGAGGGCCCAAAGTGATATGTCTAATAACTGACAATTAAACCCTGCTCCCAGGAGGACCTGTCCTCCCCTGGAGGAGCTATTAAGCCACTGGAGAAGGTGCAAACAACGTCCTTCCCTTGACAAATATTCCATAATGATGTGTCTGGGGAGAAAATTAGTTTTATTAAGGTGGCCGGCTGTCGGCTCTGTCATGCCCACACAGGAGTTCACCTGCACCCTCCTTCAGACCAACTAGTGCTGTCACATGTCGGGTCGGCTCACTTTTACGACGCTCCCTCTCCTCCTAGGTCCTATAATGAACCAATAGTGGGTTCCTGACGAGTTGGCATGGGCATGAAGGGTATGAATGTATATCTCTCATATTCTAACTGTGGAGAGTTTATCGCCTGTCTACCTAATACATCTCATGGGGCGTGCATGATTATTCCCATCATGTAAAAATCATTGCTCTTGCTGCCCTTCTTTTTTCACAAGTTCTTCTTAACAACACTAAGAGCCCTTCATGACAGGCAGGTTTGAAACCGTCACAACACTCCCTTGCTTCCACTTAATGCTATACAATTACCAGCTTTCTGCGGCCAATGCATAAACCAACTATAGTGCCCTTTTATTTGCTTCACCTTGAATTACCCCAATATCTGAGAGATGGATGATGGACGATAAATCACCATCTTTAAGCAAAGCTACTACTATCGTCTCGTTAGTATTCCCCATAAAATAAAATCTAAAGGGATAACTGATTCCATCTGTAGGCCCAACCTATATAATTGATATATCTCTATATAGTACGATTTTAAGCCAATATATTTATACTTAGTAAAGCCTATTTCTTATTCATTGGTCCTAAAATAAACAGCATAGTTATTTGCGTTTTCAAGTTTGCTTACATAGAGCTGCCATCTAGAACGTTCGTTTCTCATGTCCATCTTATTTTAGTTAAAAGTTTCCGGGTTCTTTGAGCTGAATAACATGGGGAATCCAATACATCTCATATATCAATCATAGTTGCTCTTAATTGATAGTGTAATGTCTGATTCATTATAGAAGAGAGAATGTCAAAGCTAACTGCTATCAGATTACATTACCAAAGTTTGTAGTTTTGCCTGTGTAGTAGGCGTCAGTTGGTATCAATTAACATGCCTCATAAGCCATACAGCCTGTGTTCCGCCTTAGATATATATAATACAATCATTAAGCTACGTGCCAGATATAACCTAACTAAGAACACCATTAATGATGGGCATTTGTTGTTTCCAGAACTTTTTAATAGGATGTTACACAATACCCATCTCTCTACCAATAGAGAGAAGAACAAAAAAAGGAGTAGATGAAGCTGGCAATGGCTTTTCATGTTCTGCTGATTAGTTTGGTAATGCAGAGTCTGCACCTTTTAATCATTGTTTATCTGGGACTAGATAAAGTCATGGTCAGTAAGAAGCTCTGTAGATAAAAGGAGGAAATTAACCCTTTCAGAACCGCAGAGTACTTAAAATGAAATATGCCCTTCTGTCCTTGAAGAAGGATTCATAATCCCTCAGTGAGTGGTGACCCAATTTTGTTGCCATGCATCATGGCTGTTTGATACACTCCTGAAATGCCAGCATGATGCACCGATGCAGCATCAGCAGGCCTAATTTTGGTGAAGATGTAGCCTTGGGGTACCATGCTACCCTTAAAGGGTTAACAGCAGTGCCTCCTCACCTGAGCTGCTCTCCACGTGCTCGCTAACAAGCAGATATAGAGGGCGCATTGGGACGGGTTACTCCATCAAACGGCAACCCGATATAGCAGCGGCCGTAACAAGTTGTTGCAACACAGTATAATTACTGAGAATCCTTAATGATTGGCGGCGCTAATTAGCATGGGCCCTCTCTCAAATGATGCTACTTGGCATGGCTGAGTTTTTCCCCCTACATCTCCTAGTTCTATTTCTGCAGCACGGCCCCATGCAGTAATAAAGGCTATTCTCTGGACAAGCAGCCGCCATCAGGGGCAAAATGTCCCGTCAGAACACTATAGGGATAATAAAGTGTGGGCTCGTGCTTTCACCGTGCATATTGGCCGTATCTTGAAGCTGAGTGTATAGAATAGGTTTGATAATGACTCCAATGGACGCATGCCTCTGTCGGCCCCCCTCACCTCCTTGTCCTTCAATTAGATTTGTTATCACCCATTGCCAGCAGCGGAGGCCGTCTAATGATTACACCCAGGAGCACGTTCAATTAAAAGACCCCACAAATCAGGGGCTGCGTTGCATATTATAATGGATCAATTAGCGTTCTTGTTACATATGTAACCACCGACCGATGTGGGCGTATTTCCAATAACTGTGCATACCGGGTAGTTGTCTGTCATTCTTCTGAGCGGTCACTGCCTGCTTTGTTAAAAGATGACTGGTACAGAATGTGAATGACTGATGTTCAACGTACGGTATTCCCATATAGATGGTCTAATTGCCCCCCCCCCCGCAAGGCATTTCTCATTTCATGTTAGGTCAGGATAACGTTTTACCTTGTTATCTACAACATAATCAATTTTGTATATCCTCGATATTTGTACTCCTAGCCTAGATATATGTACTATTCTGTTGCGTATTATACTCTACTAGCAAAGCTTCCCAATGGATCATGCAAAATTTCTATTGTTACCTACGTGGAGGGGCCTTACTTCACAAATCTTAGAAACAAAAGGTTAACGATCTTCCTCACGGAGCTATTGTTCTTGTATGCAACTCAGAGAGTCGGCAATCGGTGTATTGTGCTGGGAATAGTTATGTGTCTATCCCTTTTATTCTACTCATTTCTGTTTACTACTCATAGAGTTGATATTTCTGTATACTACCCACAGAGTTGCCATTTCTGCAGGGGCGTAGGAAACAAATTTTTATTGGGGGGGGGGGCCCAGGGGTCTCGGTTGGGGGGGCCTGCTATATTTTTATATAGGCTTATAATAGGGAACCTCCTCATTATTGGGGGGGGGGGCAGGCCCCCCTGGCCCCCCCCCCTTTTCCTACGCCCCTGTTCTGTATACTACCCACAAAGTTGTCATTTCTGAATACTACTAACATAGGTGTCATTTTTGAATACTACTCACAAAGTTGTTATTGCTGTATACTACTCATAGGGTTGTCATTTCTGTATACTACTCACAGAGTTGTTATTGCTGTATACTACTCATAGAGTTGTCATTTCTGTATACTACTCACAGAGTTGTTATTGCTGTATACTACTCATAGAGTTGTCATTTCTGTATACTACTCACAGAGTTGCCATTTCTCTACACTACTCACAGAGTTGTCATTTGTCATCTTCATTATTATACTACTCACAGAGGTGTTCATTTCTGTATACTCCTCATAGAGTTGTCATTTCTCTATACTACTCACAAAGTTGTCATTTCTCTAGACATGTACTACTCATAGAGTTGTCATTTCTGGATACTACTCATGGAGTTGCCGTTTCTGTTTAACATACTACTCACAGAGTTGTCATTTTTCTATACTACTCACAGAGTTATCATTTCTCTATAATACTCACAAAGTTGTCATTTCTCTATACGGTACTACTCACAGAGTTGTCATTTCTTTATACTACTCACTGAGTTGTCATTTCTCTATAATATTAACAGACTTGTCATCTTCATATACTAGCCACAGAGGTGTTCTTTCTCACAGAGTTGTCATTTCTGAATAGTACTAATAGAGTTGTCATTTCTGTATACTGCTCACAGAATTGTCATTTCTCTATACTACTCACAGAGTTGTCATTTCTCTATACCACTCTCTTTACAATGTACTACTCACAGAGTTGTCATTTCTGGATACTACTCATGGAGTTGCCGTTTCTGTTTAACATACTACTCACAGAGTTGTCATTTTTCTGTATACTCCTCACACAGTTGCCATTTCTGTATACTCCTCAGAGAGTTGTCATTTCTGTCTACCACTCACAGAATTGTAATTTTTCTGTATACTCCTCACAAAGTTGTCATTGCTGTACACTATTCACAGAATTGACATTTCTCTATACTACTCACAGAGACATTATTTCTGTATACTTCTCACAGAGTTGTTATTGTTGTATACTACCCATAGAGGTGTTCTTTCTGTATACTACTCACAGTGTTGAAATCTCCAACTCTCTGATTTTTCATTTATATACTGCATGTACTGAAGGAAGTGCTATTTCTGTATGCTTCAAACAAAATTACCATTTTTCGATACTAACTAGTGCCTTCGGCACTAGATGATGGGGGCAATGCCAACGCCCTGGCTTTGTCTGTCGGCAAAATACAGCTTATTCTGTCGGCAAGATACAGCTTGTTCTGTCGGCAAAATACAGTTTGTTCTGTCGGCAAGATACAGCTT
Organism: Acholoe squamosa; assembly: GCA_949317995.1. Classification (NCBI taxonomy): domain Eukaryota; kingdom Metazoa; phylum Annelida; class Polychaeta; order Phyllodocida; family Polynoidae; genus Acholoe; species Acholoe squamosa. The sequence continues at coordinate 29,909,156 of OX439046.1, forward strand.
GTTCTGTCAGCAAGATACAGCCTGTTCTGTCGGCAAAATACAGCTTGTTCTGTCGGCAAAATACAGTTTGTTCTGTCGGCAATATACAGCTTGTTCTGTCGGCAAGATACAGCCTGTTCTGTCGGCAAAATACAGCCTGTTCTGTCAGCAAGATACAGCTTGTTCTGTCGGCAAACTGGGGCCCGTATCGTCAGCAAACTGTGGCTCAGTGACATTGCTTAGTGACGTGAGGTTTCCTAGTGACATGACATTGCTTAGTGACGTGAATTTACGCCAAAAATTGGTAGCAACAACACTCTCCACACATGTTCTCTCGGAGGTACTCAATTCAGAATTTCTTGACCATTTCAAGTTATTTTGAGATGATCTTTAGGTAGAAATATATTTTCGGTGTACTCTTCCTACTTCTGTCTTTCAAGATTGATTTTCCTCTACATATATCATACTTAAGATAATGCTCTTTTTCTGCAGAAAATAATGGCGGACATTCAGAACTCATTCTGCCTGTCGTTGTCATGCAAAGATCATGAGATTGATTATTTAAAATGTTTGCACTTGAATTAGTTGCTTGAATGAAGTTGTATAACATATGGGCCCCTCAAATAATCAAAACCATTGAAACTTTTGAGAAAAATCGAGTTAATCTTGAAAAAAAGTATACACTTCTATGTAGCCTCTTTTGGTTATCTGTTCCTGGCGAGCAGTCAAGCTTATTTTAATGGGGTAGGGACCAGCGATGAACTAATGCCTTTTTATATACCGGTATAGGGTACCATAATCAAAGTGTTTACACTTCTGCACACTACCCTTAGCGGTCACGTCTATGTATACTACTCGCAGGGTTCTGTGCATTATACGCTAAAATGGCGCAAAAGGACCTTCCAGAAAGTACATAGTAAACAGTAGGTCCATGCTGTACAGGGGTAGGGTAGATTAACCTAAAGATGACCGTTCCTGTGCAGGTTTTTAATCAGGTATTTGTAGTTGCTAATATCTCTGGAGGATTTGGGTCTTCAGACTTCCAAAATACACTGATAGTGCTGCAGCAAGGAAGACCATGGGAGATGACCACCCATCACCAAAATTTACTAGAATACACCATATACCACCAGAAAGCTCTTGTTTCATATATTTCAGATATGCTGGGTGTAAGAATTTTGAGAGATAGGGTTTTCGGCAAGGTCAAGGTCAAAGGTCATGGTTGAATTCATCAAAACGTAGGCATTTTCTCCTTTCAAATGCACCAAATTCCAAGTCAATCAGACCAGCAGTTGTTGAGATATCCCAATTTTAAGGTTCCAAATATTCCTACGCAGCCACGGCACCGCATCACTGCAGTGTAGGCCTGCACATCTGGTGGACTCGTCCCTGACTGTCCAAACACACTCAGTTCCCATCCTAGGAGGCAGTATCACCCTGCTGGACACTTCCCCACTCACCTTGCACAAACACATTTGCAAAATCCACCATTTTCTAAGGAACTCTTTTACGATACTTCCATCTGAAAACCTTTAAAATGTGATTCCTCAACAACCGCTGGTCCGATTGACTTGAGATTTGGTGCATTTGAAAGCAGAAAATGCCTACTTTCTGATGGATTCAACCTTGACCTTTGACCCTGACTTTGCCAGAAAACCCTATCTTTGACAATTCCTACACCCAGCATATCTGAAGTCTCTGAAACAAGAGCTTTCCGATGGTATTCAGTGTATTCTAGTATATTTTGGTGATGGCACCAGAAATCATGCCCTGAGCCTTCCGATGCTGCAGCACTATGAATAAACGATAATTGTTTGGGCTTTTGTGCCTGTTATATTTCGAAAATCCATTTATATATTTTATTTCTAGTTTATCACCCTTACTACAAACATTCCATTTAGTTCAATTTCACCTTGAGATGACCACTTTGCACCTAGAGTTGACCACTTAATATCCACCCCTTTGATAAAGCCCTTTTGATTAAAACATCAAATTAAAGATTAAATAAGTTCCTTATATATTTGGAATAAAATAGCATCATTAAAGATACTGCACCAGAAGGAAAATATATGATTTAGAGTGGCTAAAATATAATGAAAATTGGAACAATGGCATGCCCATTGATATCGTAAATCTCAGCAAAACAGAGGTGATAATGCTAACCCTACATTAAAAAAGCTTTGTTTTAGTTGTGCTTTAATCAATTTGAAATATGCACTATAATAACCCAGCTCTTGATTTTATAATCACGCTTTTAGTATCACAAACTAACTCTACATACTACTAGTAGTAGGATTCCAGTAAAGGTTGAAATGTGTGTATTAGAACATCATCCAGGGAAATTTTGTATTCGAAACTGTTCTAAATATGAATCTTTGGATGTAATGCTATATTATAAATGGCATCTTTTAAAGAAAGGCATAAATAACTCAGTAAGGGGTGGTCTGCTCAAGGTGAAATTGTTGTCATCTCAATGTGAAATTGGTATGTTCTAGGAAATAATTCCTATACAGAAAGTATTTAACATTTCCGCACTTTTCCTTATGCTAACATTTAGCAAAGATATTTATCTATACCTAGAGTCAAAATGGTGTATATGTGAGCAATTGTCATCTTCAAAATTAATTATCGAACCAAAATTGGAGAATTCTGATGAAATGACCAGCTGGTCATGGTAAAAACCATTCAAACATGGGAACTTTAGTGTATTATCATGCAATGACAATTACTTCATATATTCCAGGACATGATTCTATGGGGTACTATAACACCTCTATTTCAATAATATTAGGGTTTAAGACCAATACACTACATGTGAAAGTAAGATAAACAAGCTGACAGGTGGTCAACTCTAGGTATGTGGTCGTCTTTAGGTTAATCTACCCTACGTCGTCCCTAACTCAACATTCTTGTTACCTTAAGTCGACCAGCTAGCGATATAAAGGAACTATTTTGAGATGACGTACATCGAGAAATGAATCATACCTCATTAGTAACCATTGGAAGAACCTACCTTGCCCTATATACACTCATTTTACTATGAAGAGAGGTTATCCGGACGACTTAAGGTAAAACCAGGCATATGATCGAGTCACCTACCCTAAATGTAAATTAATTTTCGTGGAGTACTACGAGTTATTCCACAGTGCTGCGTTTATGAATCACGATAATGAATGAGTATACCGCATCAAAACAGTATGTAGCCCTCAAATGTTAAGACAGTGTGACTCAAAGTCCCTAATAGGTACCTGATGTACAGTGTATCCAGGGGGACAAATAGCATTTCTGGTCCCTCTCTCTGGTTTTCAATTACAAATTAACGACATTGAAATTCAATATCAATTATGGAGCTAGAGCCTGTCGTCTTTAAAGGCCTAATTGATCTGCTCCCAATGACAGATGTATGCATGGTCCCTGAAGGGTATCTTTCATGCAAGATGAGCTGCTCAGACATTAAAGGGCAGGGATGAGCAGCTCAAGCCCCTTTAGAAGATAATGCATATTGTTGAGAAGAAAAGCTATAAGATTGACTCCATGTCAATAAACTTCTTTTAGACGCTACTTTTGAGATTGGGGTAGGGTTATTTGAAGAATAAAAATACTATTAGACATGCTGAAGAGAAGCAAGACCATGTTATTGGTTGAAACATGGTAGAGACCACGTCGACATTCATGTATTGCTACCTAGGGGTAAGAGGATGGGGTGGAAAGGTATGCCTGGGCTGCATGGGTGTTCACCACAGGAGGGTGGGGGAGGGGAGAGGGTGGACAGCCCCGGGTTGATGGGACAAGCGCCAGGCTGATCAACGATTGTCCCGGACAACTCAACCTAATGATGGGACATGGGATCAAAGCTAATGCTGGCCCAGGATCAATGAGCATTTCTAGGCATTTCGCAGCATTCTTGGTCATTTCTAGCCAATTCATGTGACTTGATTAAGCCCTTTGTATAGTTCACTGTCTGTGGAGTGCACACATTTGGGTATTAAGGGTAAGGGTAGGGAACTGTTGGGTTACAGGGATGTGGTCATGGTGAAGGGAGTTCTGTATAAACCGCTAATAGCACAGAGCCCCAGTGTCACTGGAATATAGTCTATAATATATGGCTTGGTTGAAAACAAAGATTGATGAGGATGAATGCCCCTTAATAAGGAAGGCAAGCAATAGAATTACCCCTGCAAATAGATAGTTGATGAAGGTGCTGGTTATGGGCAGTAGTGTGATTATAATGCTAGCAAGATTGATATTGTCTTAGCTATAGATTTACCTGTTACATTATTCAGTGGCAAATTTTCCATATCTAAAAATGTAGATTATGTTCAAGTAGAAGTATTTCTGGATTAATGGTAGACATGGGGGCCTGACATGGGAGTCTGGTTTATGTAATATTTTTACATATTATAAGACTGTATAAATAAAAGTTAAAAACAAGGTATTGTACATTTTAAAAACAATCATAAATGTCTATTTCTTCTGTTTGTCCTTTTCTTTCTTGGGTCTACCACGCTTACGTGGAGGTTTAGAAGAACTAGTCTCTCCTTCAGGGACCTCATCCGGCTTGTCCTCTATAGATTCATCAGTGGGCTCTGTTTTGTCCAAGTCTCCATCGCCTGGTTACGGTAGTCTGAGCTTTACGATCTGGCGGGTATGACACACCCCATCAAAACGACCTGGAGGAGCCGCCTCCTGGGGAGACCCTTTAACAGGACCCTCACCTGCTATCATTATCTCCCATATACCTGTACGTATATAATCTTTGAACTATTGATTACAATTCCAACTCTAAATGTCTTCAAATCAATGAAATCAACCAGCCGCAGCACATCCTCCCCCCCCCCCAAAACCAGACCTGACGATGCAACACATCCCCTCTCTGCTCCTGTTATCAATGGTATCAACCATATCAATAGTATCAATTAATGATAATGAGCATGGGCGTGCAATAGGAGAGGTAGGGCTGGATGAATAATGAAAGGTTCAATGATACTCCCTATCTTTAGCTCTAAAGGCAGTTCCTTCCCTTTTATATGCTCTAATCAGTTAGGCTAAAAGGCTTTGCGGGGGGGGGGGGGCTTCTGCTTATAATAGGGATAGGTATTATAAAGCTCTTTCATAACCTCTGCTCTGCTCAAATGTATTAATGATAGGCGGGGTAAGGGTCAAATAGGTGGGCGACAGGCAAGGGCAATGGTATCATCAGATACACATGGATATTACCTGGAGAACAGGTAGGATCTCCTTATACATATAACCTTAACTTTGATCAGGCATCTGTCAAGGAGTAATGGTAATCCTGATCACTTTTATACTCAGGAAGTAGATGTCTCCCCCTTACCATCACCCGCATCAAAAAGGACGCTGACAATCATTAGGAATCTGGATGTTTCCAATTGTCTCCACCAGGGGTCGTGACTCCTCACCGTAGCGCCCCCTACAGTGGTTACCTTGTACGACCACTCGGTGCCCGGATGAAGCCTAGGCATGCGCACTTGAGGCACATCAAAACGTCAGCCTCGCTTTGGATCCTATCAGAGCAGGGGCGGTTAATTCGCTTTGTTGACACCAGGGGTCAGTGCTATGACGTTTTGCCCCCTGGCGGAGGGTGTGTAGACTAATTGCCGCTGGTTGTCCGCGCTGGTTGCGTGTGATCATCAGTTAGCATCAGGTAGGATGGAAACTAGCGGATTTTGTCAGAGGCAGGAGTAGTGTAAGAAAATATATAAAGGCTGTGGTCGGTGTTCTTCTTAAGAGAAAGTTTTCCCAGTCCTCCCCAAGGTAGTTTTCCACAAATCTAGAAGGTCGAGAGATCCCGGCAAGAGATAGACCTTGCGAGCATTTTCCTATGTCTGTTTCTTAGGCTATGCGCTAATGAGCCTATTATTTCAAGTCGTTGGCTTATCACAGCATGCATGCTTTCAAATAGATCTAGTAGTAGCATGCATATCAAAGAGGCCCCCCCTCCCCCCAATAACGTAGAAAGAAACTTTTTCGGGCAATTTATTTTAGAATTTTACAGTCAGTTCTCAAACATTTTCTGTCCACGTCTGACTTCAAGTTAATACACCTGGGGTCTGTTACTAAAACTTTTACTAAAACCCCTACCATGCACGCAAAATGAATTTAGGCCTTGCTTGGCGGGCTTGGCGCTCCCGCGGTGCTCCCAGGCACAATATGATCCTACAGGATGCAACTTGTTACGTTGGTCTATGTCCTAGGGACATCCTGGCGCGCCGCGTGGGAGTGGCGCATACATTTCCGCTGACAGAGGCATGTGCTACAAGGTGTCACGGTACTAATAGGGCCAAGGACGTTCTGATTTCCCCCCCCCCCCCATCTTCCACCATAAAACTGGCGTCAATCGGGTTCTAATTTGATGGCTTTCATGAATAAAGGCTTAAATTAAAGCTGAAGTCATTCTTGAATTTTTTAGCATGGTCAACCATAACGGAGTCAGATCCATTTTTGCACCAGTTGCCATGGAAACCACCATGTTGAATAAATTACATGATACAGACGCCCCTGACAAGTCACAAATGTGACCTGCTCTCTGACACAATAGGTTTCCATGGTGACCAACATTTTTTTGCAACTTTTTCCCCCCAAATCGTTACCTTTCTTCTGGTACCAAAAATATTAATCTGCGATAAAAAATAAGGTCCCCTGGCACTGATTATACCAAGCAAAACACTGTTTTTAGTTGGGACTATTTAGCTGTCCTAGGTTTATTGGGGCGGAATACTACTGTGACACCACAAGGTGTTTCCCACGCTGGGTGTGAGAAGGAGGTAGAGGAAAATGCATGCCCTGGGGGCACCGATGGACGATGCCCTCGGAGTAGCAATGTCCTAGAGGCATCTAGGCTTATAACTGTCAAGAGGGGCCTCAATCAATTCATTTATTAGATCATTGTTAAATGCAAGCTATTGCAATCCACAGTAGTATGCCCTCAATGGCTTGCAAAGATATCTTTACACCTAGAGGAGGTAGGAAAATGCCCCCAGGGCATTCATGGTAATGACGATGCCCCCAGTGCATACGGTATATAAATAATCTTACATGTAAAAGAAATTTGACAATGCCCTGGGGGCATTCATGTCCTGAATGATGCCCCCGGGGCATACTCTATAGGCCTACATGCCCTGGGGGTATTTCCCCATTCTTCTCTCTATGTACGGCAATCTCCTGGGGCAATCTGTAGATGCCCCAGGGGCTTTGTTCGACTATGAATGCCCTGGGGGACTATTCCTTCAAATACAACCTTAGACATTGGAAATGCTCCTAGAGCATACATTGGAAATGTCCCCAGAGCATGACATAGTCTCTCCTCATCTACAGAGGTACAGGACAACTCACAAGCAAGGGCACCTGTAATGTACTTCCCTTGGGCATGCCCCCAGGGCATGCTGTATCTGTGTTGACTGTGTTAGCAAAGGTAGGGTTTAATAAATTCACTCACTCTGTTAAGGAGTGGTCCAGAAATAGAAAAAAAAAGCTTTGAACACTTACATAGACTGCTTGCCAGGAACAGATAAACCAAAAGAGGCTAGATAAAAGCATGTACTTTTTTCAAAGTTAACTCGATTTTTCTCCAAAATATCAATGTTCATAATGTTCTCAGGGGTGCCTATGTGATAAAACTCCCGCCATAAACTATCGGCAAATCATAGGATTCAATGGTAGATTGCTCTCATTCATACCCCGGTAAGACAAACTACAGGCATGTATAATCTTGCTCTCTTCAGCCCTCTAAGTTCACCTATGAGTACTGTGCCTATATATGGGTAAAAAGTGACCGTTGTGATGCTGTGATGCAGGGTTTTTAAAAAGTGACTTGTGACTCAGGACAGCGACAGTATCAAAAGTTCCCAGTACATTGGCATATACATAAAAAGTGACGGAGTAACGCGCCATCCTTACTAAAAAGTGACGGTGTGACGTCCTAAAGATTTTGAGCATTTTTTATGTATAGGCCCTAGGCACAGTACTACTCTAGCTCTTGTAATCCATGTGAAACCCATGCATAATCCACTGGACCTCTTCAGTCCATTTTGGCCATGCATTTCCTACAAAAAAAGTCGACCGAAGAGGCCCAGTGGACGGTAGGTACCCGGTATAAGATCATCTAAGAGTAAACCAGATCCCTAAGATCACAGAACAGATAGTGCAGGTGCCTAAATATTTTGGGTGCTTGTGAATAACAGATCCCATGTTCCACTGGTCGTCAGTCAATCGTCAAGACTGTAGAGGGGAAAAATTGACGGAAGAAATCTGACTTGACTGAAAAGATCAAAAGTCAGACCTAAAGTGACAAAATCTGACTAAAAAATGTTTTTTTTTTTTTTTTTTTTTTTTTAATATTGAAAAGATGTGATGTTTGAAGAAAAGTCAGAAGTTTGAATTTGACTGGAAAACTACTTCCATTAACCGTCAGCAGGGTCGGATCCAGGATCTTGAAAAGTGGAGGGGGGCGCGGCCCTTAAAGAGGGGGGGTAACCCTATTTGTCAGCAAATTTTGGGGTCCAAAATATCTAATTAAACTCTTAAGTACTGGGAAAAACTGGGGGGGGGGGTGGCGCCCCCGCCCCCTCTAAATCCGCCCACATTTGGAAAAGTTGACTTTTTCAGTCAACTTTTTGCATGACTTTTTGACTGAGGTGGAGTGGGACTATCTAGAGCTAAAAGTGAGAAAAAAAATATGGAGGTAGGATTAAAGGACACTTATAAACATCATTTATTTGTAGACAATATTGTGTAGTCAACACTGGGCTGCATATGGTCTACATGTACGTCAACCTCATTAGACTGCACCAGAGACCTCCTTTCTGTCCTTACAAAAGCCTATACTTTGATCCTTTTTATTCAATAAAAGATACTGCTAAAATAATCATGGATAGGGGGGCCTATTTCATTCCCTCTTTTCTTTAAGCAAACACGTTTGACAGAAATTAGAGCTCATCGTAATGCTTGGCTCCACTCTACTAATATGGAGGTTTAGCAAGCACAACGTACGTCACCCGTAGCTTATTTAACGCAGACGCACCAAGGCTGTAGGTATGCTGCACGTCTGCGTTAGATTGCCCACGTAGTCGCCGCTTAACCTCCCTAATAACCGGTGAGTACAGTACTTTTTTTTTTAAATTTCCCTACAGGCTAGCATTTCACCAGGACATGTATACCATTACAAAACCTTTGACAGCGGTGGGATTCGAACCCACGCCTCCGAAGAGACTGGTGCCTTAAACCAGCGCCTTAGACCGCTCGGCCACGCTATCAGCTGGCATAGGCAAATGACAAATCGTGAAAAATCCACCAATAGTAGCTATGCTATCACTACTTAATAACCATCCACGGTAATCTCCATTAGTTGTTTAAGTTCATTCTATGTAATACGTATTCTATGGTAGTGAACTTTGGCTAGAGTGAACGCTACTGCATGGATTATGAACTGGGTAAGTCACGAGGCTATGTATACATACATGTACATTATATAGGTGTAGGCTATACTAGTACCTGACACTAGGGAGGTTTAGCAAGCACGACGTGCGTCACCTTTTTCTGGTTTCACGCAGGAAGTCATTTCTCAGACTGCGCTATAAGACTTTAGGTTATCTTATCTGCTTCATTACAAGGTTTAATTATTATCAGCGCCTTATAGGGGAAGTAGCTCTGGTAGAGTACTAATGCACCTACTCAATAACCATAAGTCTGTATTACAGGTTACCATTTATTGAACATTCCATTTCCAGGTGACATCCAATCCTTATTTACATTGACTCCTGTTGAGGGTTATTGGTATTCACTTTAACCCTTCACATATATGTACAGTTATTCGCATGACTCCTGGTATGATTGTGGGTATGTGTGTGTGTGTGAGACCTCTGCTCGCGATCACCAAGGTTTAAGTAACAGCTTTATCTAACACTCGTAATCCTACATAGTGCTAGTGGTAATACATCTGGTGCACTCTCCTATTGGATTAACTCCGCGAGTATATCGCCCAGTTGCTGACCCTCTAGCTTCGTGTGTTTATCTTACTCCACTAATAATATCCTTCTTTATCGCCCTTTATATATATATATATATCTCTGTCCCTTTACTAGTTCACTATTCCCTTGGTAGGGACCCCCTATGTCTTTGATAATACTTTGGCCCAGTTTATTACCTTGGGCCGCTTATGTTGGTATTTTCATGTATATTATTATCTTAGCTGTAAGGGGCCTTCTGTTCTATCTTTTGGATAAGCTCCCTGGTCGGTCGGTGTAGGTGGGAGGGTGCATAGTATATCCTGTTTACATGATTCTTCCAATCTTTACCCATCTCTTTTTACCTTGCAGGTGTGGTTCTCCCCGGTCGTCTTCCATCTCTATGTTAACCCTTCATGGATCATGCTAACCCTTTATGGATTATAGTCTACACCTATGTTCATTATTACTTCTGACACTCATTATTTATCACAACTACTCTTATGTGCCCTTGCACAAGACGCTAAATTTCAGTCACTCCTAAATCGTACCAACCTGGCCAGCTAGGTATTTCTCAAACACTACAATCTGAGCCTCCCCACTACGTTCTGCACACCCCCTACGATCCAGTCAGATCGTAGTAAGCGGGAGTGGGTGACCCTGTATTACCTATGATTGCCTATGCAGGTGCATGCCTTTCCCCTCTATATCTGCACCAATCGTAGTTGATCCTGTCAACACTAGAATACCCTTACGATCCAGGTCAGGGTGGTACGATCTGGGGGCACCTGAAACTTAGCGTTTGAGAAATGACTTCCTGGGTCAGCTAGCCATTTCTCAAAGGCTACGATCCTACCCCTCTCCCTCCGATTTCAACCCCCCCTACGATCCAGTCCAATTGTAGTGATTGACCCTGGGTGGGTATGTATCACCTACGATTGCCTATTCAAATGCATGCCCTTTACCTCTATATCTGCACCAGTCATAGTGATTGACTCTGTACAATCAAGAATTCCCTTCCAATCCAGGCCAGGAAGTCATTTCTCAAACCCAAAGATTACAACCCTCCCAAATCGTACCAACCTGGCCTGGATCGGAAGGGTAGTCTTGGTTACACTGGGTCAATCACTACGAGTGGTGCAGATATAGAGGGAAAACGCATGCATCTGAATAGCCAATCGTAGGTATTACATGATCACCCAGGGTTAATCACTACGAGTGTACTGGATCGTAAGGGGTGTTCAATTCGTAGTGACCAGTCTCAATTCGTAGTGTTTGAGAAATACCTAGCTGGTCAGTACGATTTGGGGGTGCTCAAAACTTAGCTTCTGAGAAATGACTTCCAGAAGGCAATTCTAGGTTATACTGGGTCAATCACTATGAGTGGTGCAGATATAGAGGGAAAAAACATGTGCCTGAATAGGCAATCATAGGTAATCCATGATCACCAAGGGTCAATCACTACGATTGGACTGGATCGTAGGGGTGGTTGAAATCGGAGCGAGAGGGGTAGGATCGTAGCGTTTGAGAAATGACTAGCAGACGTAACAATGTTGTAGGTATGCTGCAAGTCCGCTTTATATTGCCCACACAGTGCTTGCTAAACCTTTCTACTGTAACACTGACTGGCCTACATGCAGTAGTTACCTTTGGTTATACCACGATTTCGGAACTTCCGGTGGGTTTATATGCAGTTTAGCCGTGCATTATTCTGCATATACCACACTTGTGCATTTTTGAAATTTTTGGTATATACTTTTTCGAGGTCAAGTTGGACTTAGAATATTTTTGGAGACGCTGGCGGACATAGAAATTTTGTCTCGCCATTGTTCAATGTGAAAAATCGTCCCAAACCGTGTGAGGATTGAACCCCGGCCGCAGTGGTGGTAGGCGAAGGCCTTAGCCATAGCGCCACACTGAACGGTGATGAAATCCAATGCGAAAATAAATAAGTTCTAACCTGCTATGTTTCCAGTCAGTTTTCGTATGGAATCCAACCATGCCATGTTATAATATTGAAATCCTAAGAAGTTTTTGATCCATAGAAGAGGAATGCGTGCTAATTGTCTCCATTTTCTTCGATATAAATAAGAATCCATTGATTTTCCCGTGGCCGCTCTGCGCGAAGCCATTGTTTCGGCGTCTTTCTTGTACGACGAGCAGTTGACCTATATCCACATCCGGGCCCCTGACACACTTTTGCCGAACAAGGAGGCGGGTGGGAATGGCCGGACCGCGACTCGCGTACGTTGGGAAAATCAATGGATTCTTATTTATATTGAAGAAAATGGAGAAAATTAGCACGCATTCCTCGTCTATGGATCGAATACTTCTTGGGATTTTAATATTATAACATGTCATGGTTGGATTCCATACGAAAAGTGACTGTATACACAGCGGTACCTCTCCCGGCAAGGAACAAAAACAATGGCTTCGCGCAGAGCGCTGACCCGGGCCGTGTCGCTTGCTTTTACAAAATGTATTCCCCTGGCTATAATCTTTGGATATCAGGTAAGAAATTAATACAAAATGGAGGAAATGGTGGTATAAACCTATTAGGTGATGCATATCGGGGCCCCACGGGCTGTATATGCTGTATATACCCTCGCCGCTCCGCGGCTCAGGTATATACAGCATATACAGCCCTAGGGCCCCGATATGCATCATCTATTAGCTTACTCCTGCTAGGTGTTTCTCAAATCCTACGATCTGAGCCTCCCCACTACGTATTGTACACCCCTTACGATCCAGTCAGATCGTAGTGAGGGGCAATCAGTTACCCAGCTAGGTATTTCTCAGACACTACAATCTGAGCCTCCCCACTACGTTCTGCACACCCCCTACGATCCAGTCAGATCATAGTAAGGGGAAGTTGGTGACCCTGTATTACCTATGATTGCCTATACAGGTGCATGCCTTTCCCTTCTATATCTGTAGCAATCGTAGTGATTGATCCTGGCAACCCAAGAATCCCCTTACGATCCAGTCAGATCGTAGTGAGGGGCAATCAGTTACCCAGCTAGGTATTTCTCAGACACTACGATCTGAGCCTCCCCACTACGTTCTGCACACCCCCTACGATCCAGTCAGATAGTAGTAAGGGGGAGTGGGTGACCTTGTATTACCTACGATTGCCTATACAGGTGCATGCCTTTCCCTTCTATATCTGTAGCAATCGTAGTGATTGATCCTGGCAACCCAAGAATCCCCTTCCGATCCAGGTCATGGTGGTACGATTAGGGGGTGCCCAAAACTTTGCGTTTCAGGAAGTCATTTCTCAAACGCTAAGTTTTGGGTGCCCCCATATTGTACCACCCTGACCTGGATCGTAAGGGTATTCTAGTGTTGACAGGATCAATCACTATGATTGGTGCAGATATAGAGGTGAAAGGCATGCACCTGCATAGGCAATCGTAAGTAATACAGGGTCACCCACTTCCCCTTACTATGATCTGACTGGATCGTAGGGGGTGTGCAGAACGTAGTGGGGAGGCTCAGATCGTAGTGTTTGAGAAATACCTAGCAGAAATGACTTCCTGTATTGTTTATGATTGGCTATACAGATGCATGCCTTTTCCCTCTATATCTGCAGCAGTCGTAGTTTTTGACCCTGTACAATCAAGAATTCCCTTCCGATCCAGGCCAGGTCAGTACAATTTGGGGGTGCCTAGAACTTAGCATCTGAGAAATGACTTCCAGAGCTCAGGGTCTACCCCGGATCCCGGTCCCCGCACTCAGAGTACACTATAGACACCATCATCGTTATGGGGTTTCAAATTGACCCTCCTATTCCACAGATTTCTCACTGAAAATAACCCCTATTTAATGCAAAAAGGCGGATTTTCAGGGCTCAAAAAGTACCCCTTATTTTGAGAGAATACTGACATCTTGACCAGAGAACCCCTTTTCTTTAAAAACATTTTCCAGGAACTGAATAATGCCTCTTTTAGGAAAAAAAAATACTTTCAGTTCCTTGATTATTTTCAAAATGGAATGACAAAAAATACCCCCTTTTTTCTACATTTCACGGAACTTCCTTGGAAATATACCCCTTTTTTCAAGATTTCAAGGACATTCCTGATATGCATAAAACACCCCTATATCCGCGTTTTTCATAACAATGATGGTGTCAGACTTGCATTGGAGTGCAGGGACCGGGCCCGGATCTACTACATACGCTCAGCACCACATTCATAGCACACCATAAGCATAACTGCCAAACTACAGCCCTTACTGGCTTGTCATTCGACAGCCCCTGAAAACCTACGTTTTTTTTGTTTGTTTTTGCTCGGTATTTCAGGAGGCCCTTTCCAATGACAGCTCTTGGCAATAAGTCCTCTTCCAATCTCCACTAACCTATTATGGAGTGTAGGGGTGTCGGAATCGGCGGGCGGGGGCAAATCCCAGACCAGAGGGGGCCAAACTATGTTTTGGACCCCCTAAAATTTTGAAACCAGTATCCACTTGTATGGCGAAGTTTGTCATTTACTCACAAATTGACCAAAATAGCAGGAAAAATGTCTAAATTTTCGAAATTGTCCCAGGGGCATGCCTCCTAACCCTCTCAGAAAATCAAAGTGCTTCGCTTTATGTGCTTAATATTTTCAACACGTCCCACCCACCAGCATTGCCCCACCCCTCCAAGTCATGTTGCTTTTGAGACCCCTGGAGAGAAGCCTAAATGGACCCCGGAAATGGACCCTCATTGGGACCCCTCCCCGGGGGGGGCACTTCATATGTGTTGGTACCACATGTGTGCGGCTGGCAAGGTCACTTTTTGGCCAAAATCTCCCTAACAAGGGTCTACTTTTAAGAAAATCTCCCTAACAAGGGTCTACTTTTGGGCAAAAAGCCCGCGGATCAGGCAAAGTTTGCTGTTTTTTCAAGAAAATTTTCCCAACTACTAGACATTTTTGAGTCAATTTTCAAAACGTGATTTCATTGATCAGATTTTCCTTCCAAAACATGGAGTTTTTGGCTGAAAATTCCCTAACAAGGGTGGACTTTCGAGGGTAAAATCTCCCTAACAAGGGTAAGAGCTGTCAGAGGCCCAGCCGCACACCCCCGTCAAAATAAATTCAAGTGCCCCCCCCGGGGACCCCTCTGCACCTCTCGCCCCACTACCGGGTATATCTTTTGAGCACGTATGCAAGTTCTCTCTGAAAGTAATCATATGGCCGATATAATCAATCGTATGATTTTTCTTCTTTTTCTTTTTTTCTCTACCCCTACTCCGGCCCCGGAAAAGTATACCAAAAGTCTCCTCAAAAGTAAACAGCTAATGATAAGTGTAAATGACTCATTCTAAGTAGGCTCATGACAGCATGCCACAAAGAACAAAGGCCCTATTTAGACGCGTCTCTACAACAAGAATGCAAATTACAGCTCTGATTGAAGGGCTGTTTCCCGGGGTTCTATTTCTTCATATAACATGGTTATTGAGTTTAGGCCCTGATTTCAGTCCCTAAAGTGGATAATATGAGTTCTGATATTTCGGGATAAGGAACCCAAAATTGACAGCGGACGCACAGCGGAGCAGACATACCTTGACAACGATTTGACACGAAAATAAATCCTCCATTTTTGAAGCTTATGTACCAAATCTGACGAAATGCTTTGGAGATAACATAGTTGAAACCATATTCTACCTACCTGTCGACTAGATTCCTTGATATTATGGCTGAATTTAACATTAAAAAAATCATAAAGATTCGAAGCGGGTGACTGGCCGTGCGCCTTCGCCTTTCTGTCAATAGTACCTGTGGCACCGCCTGGTGTGTACAGAATGGATTAGGCTATAGACTGGTGCAGCTCTGTCTCAACGTATTCGCGGTATTAGGCCTACGAGAATGGGAGTTGCACCAGGTCGCTAGCTTGACCATACATCAACATGAAACCAAGATGGCGGAGGGCCGTCTTGTCAACTCGCATAAGAAATCAATGGATTCTATCATTTTTAAAGGTAAATACTTAGAATTAATGGTGGAAACCATGTTATATATGCAATATGTAACGAATAGACTTGAACTCGTTGACTTCATGGGTTTGATAGAAGCATTCGCCTCCAGCACATGCTTCTATCACCCCCTGAAGCCAACAAGTTCAAGTCTATTCATTATATTACATTCTGAAAGCATGGCAAACATGCCCGGGCAAACATGTTAAGCCTGTTGGACTAACAGTATGTTTCAGCTCATAGACATTTCTCGGTTGTCTCTGTTAGAGGCTCGGATAATATCGGTTAGGTCCGAACAGGTCCATCCTTTAATATCGAAGGCGGACGTGTTGTGCGCCACCAGCGGTAAAACTGATTACGCGCCCGGGGGGCAGACGACTTCCTGCAGTCGGGCCAGTTCTTCCAGTTTGCAGACGACAATCTGGCGGCCTCAGCACTGCCGACATACGAAGCACGAGCAGCGCTGAGATGAAGGCAATTTGGCGGGAAATAATGCGTCGTAATTCGGTTCGTTTCGGCTCGTTTAGCTGCGTGTCACCTTTCACGTCCAACAGACGCTGCGTTTCCGGTTACCGCTGGTCGCCGCTGATGAGCCGATGATGCAGCGCTGCCGGAAGCAACCAGCGAAAGAAGCAGTGTTTTGATTGGTTAAAACCTGTCCGAACGTTTGTCATTATAATGCTGCAGACTTCTGTTTTGTTGCCCTCCCTTAGGCTCTGTGCACTGTAGATAGTTAGAACTAAGAGTTTTGGTTTAATTCTCTGCTACCTTAGGGAACGTTCAACAATTACGTCACTGCTTAGGGGGTGGGATTTCGGGTTCCCCTATATGTTCCATACAAAAACAGTGACAAAGGGTTGGGTGGGTCCTGAAAAATGCCTAAATAACAGTGACATAATTGTTGAACGTTCCCTTTTCATTTTCCTCGTCCTACTTTCTCAACACATATTATACCAGTACTGTTTTAGTACAAAAGTTTTGCTTTGAGTCAGTGGTGGATCCAGCATTAGAAAAAAGGAGGGGGCGCATCCCAAAAGGAGGGGGCGCACCCCCTATTTCTAGGCAAATTTTGAGGTCCACAATAAGGAGATACACTCTCAAGTACTAATAAAAATAGAGGCCACTGAATTGAGGGCATATTATAGTTCTCAAGAATAATGTCCTAAGCTTTTTTAAGAAATACCTAGTAGGGGCAATAGCATGAAGTGGCATTGCTATATAGATCACATGTATACCGGTAGTTTCGAGGGAGATGTTTTAACACAGTCCAACTTATTGTTATTACTATTTATCATCCATAAGATTGGCATGATAGTCAGTAAGAAACAAAGTATCTGCCCCCTACCACTTATATCTTATATATTATAGTCTTTCCTCCAGTCTCTCACATAGGCTGTCAGATCCCATGTTCATCTACTGCTGTCAGTCATGTACCATCTGCTCACCTCCGGGGCGTCTGACAAGACCAGCACCTTCTCCAGCCCCCATCCTCCCTCACACCTGGAGCCTTCCTTGCCTAACCATCTCTCCCTGTCCAACACAAACCCCCTCCTCCAGCAAACCCCTGGGTAGCCGCCTCTATCTGCCTACATATCGTTAAGAACATACTGGAGTGAACACGACAGGAGAGAGACTTAGGGTTAGGAGAAGAGAAGGGGGGGAGGAATCCCCAGAACCCCACTTCCACCCACCCACGCCCGCAGGACGACAACGTCGACGACAACGACAGAGGGGCGCCTTTATCACTCACTTTATTAAAGTAATAAGCACCATCACATCCCCGTCCGCAGTTTCGCACTTTATTCTCGTAATAGGCACAATCACCGCGAGGGGGCGCGCTGACGACGAGCCTCGTTTGCACTGGGAGGGCGCCCGTCGGACGCAGGGCGCTTTAATGATGGTGTCTGGGCGGGGGGAGGATCAGGAGAAGCAGACCCAAGGCCCCTAGCATCCCTATTGCCTTCCTAGCCCCCGACGGCCTTCCCTAAACGCGCACGTGCGCGCACAACCACGAGGGGCGACGTGCGCGACGGCCGACGACGATGGCGCGTGCCACTATTGGCGACATCTCGCGTCATTACTGCGAGTCGAGAGCAGAGGAAGGGACGCCCTGGTAGCGGTAACAAGCTCGCGCGGTCCTCTGCCGGTAGCCTCATTTGGGGCGGCTTCGACGACGTCGGTGACGATTGATGGCACCTTAGCAACGTCCACTTTTAACATGGCCTCTTAGTTACCAGCCGCCACTAGCGTAATGAAGGTCGGAGTGTCGGGGGTGAGGGTGGAGGTGGCAGAGGATAGTCTCGGGCTTGTGATGGCTAACTGGTGGACAGGAGATGCAGTCTATGCATGCCTGACTGATGGACAGAATAAGTCATAGTTTTCTCTTTCACTGCTAACTGATTGGCAGGGTGTCAGATGGTTAGCAGAGTCTATTAACCCCCCCCCCCTCCGGAACCACCCTCCCAGGAATCCCCCCTAACCCTACACTGCAAGAATGGTGTTAAGGCAACAAAAAAAGTTTGTTTCCGGTCACCCGACCTACCTTAACCAAAGGGGGCCGACCTCAGATATCTTAAAGAAATTCTTTCATATTCAAGATTTTTCTTTTTTTTTCATATTTTTTTCACATTAATTTCATATTTCTAATATTTTGATCATTTGCTTGTATCCTAATACAAAATCCAACATTTCTGCCCAAACCTTTAATGTTTTGGATGGTATATCAGATAGATATCGATTAATGATAGCAGGCCAAAAATATGGTTCAGCAAAAAAACAAACAAAAAAAAACAACAAAATCGGACCTACCTACCTCAAGTTTTTGGACTATGTTACCGGAAACTTACAATATTATTTTTTGCCTTAAACTTGGAATGTGTTTAGGTCTAAACATGTTTAAAAGCAAATTATTTTGGTTCAACAGGTGTTCAGTAAACTATGTGTTTGGAATTTAAACATTTAAATTTTAAACACCTAAACATGTTAAGACTGTAAACAGTCATGAAACTAGGTTTTTTTTTGCTTTTAAACACTATTATTTCTAGGTGGCTGGTAATAAAATATAGGCCAACACCTGGAGGCTGTTGCAAAAAGATTGGGACTTAGATTCTCACTGCAGCTAACTCATCTCCCAATTCACCGCAATTCTCCACCCTCAGAAGCCACTTTTCACCTTATACTCTAATGGAATTGACTTCCTCTGATTCAGACATGTGTTGTAAAAGGTTGGAGGAAATTTTTCCATATTTGGTTCCACCTGAATTCTTCCCATAGTATGCCTAGGTAGGCCAGGGAATTGGAGGAGGGAATTAGCTGGGAATTGGTTCTTACTTAGGAAGCATTCACCAATTCAGGATCAGTCCCGAACCACTTCTGTGACCAATTACCTTTTGGCAACGTAACAGAGAATTGATTCCCTGATGTCAGTCAGTTCCATTTCGGGAATGCTACCGCTAACAGGACTCAATTCCTATCCTTTTGCAACACCCTTCAGGAGGCTGTTGCGAAAAGATTTGGAATTCAATTCTCACTGTAACTAATGCATCTTCCAGTTCCTCCCGATTCTCCACCCAGGGAGACCAATTCCCACCTTATACTGTAATGGAATTGACTTACTCTGAATTAGACTGCATTGCAAAAAGTTGAGGAACTGGTTCCATGATTAATTCCACCTGAATGCTTCCCATAGTCGAAAGGCCAGGGAATTGGAGAAAGGAATTGTCTGGGAATCGGTTCTCGATTAGGAAGCATTCACCAGTTCCTGACCACTCCTAAACTACTTCTATGACCAATTATCTTTTGGCAACCCAACAGGGAATTGATTCCCTGAGGTCAGTCAGTTCCATTTTGGGAATACCACCTCCGACAAAATCGTTTCCAAATCTTTTTGCAATAGCCTGCTGGTGGCAGATGCACGGAGTCATCTTTTATTTCCAGGTTAGAATATCTTATAGTATTCTCCTAAATCACTGTTTCACATAACGCAGCATATTCAAAATGTTAACAATGAAGGATTATACAATTAATTCCAATGGTACTGCTATTAGCGCACCATACATTTTCAGCCCCAAATGTAAATGGGTTAAAAAGACCCTTGCCACGGTCTAACAGTGTAGGGAAACAGCTACTGCTTGGACACCCATTTTGTGAATCATAAGAATATATAAAGCAAAATTCTTTCCTTCTCTGTCTTGTACAATGTCTGACCCTGGCAAGCTTTTTGCAGTACATTGCTCCTACAGTGGTAATTACTGTCAACACAAATCCAACGACCCAACAGTGGGTTGCGCTGTACCAACTACAGTGGTATTTATAGCCCATTTACAATTGGGGTTAAAAGTGTATTTGACAGTGAGTTCCTGGCACTGATGTGATATTGGTTCAATACAGAATAGATGAACTACTTGGACAATAAAGCTGTCCTTGTAGACTAAGGTGTATTGATCCCCTTTAATCTAAATACATTCATAAGCCAAGACAGGACTCTGTCTGTTCTAATTTCTGACAAACTAACAGCGTCTATGTGTATTCTGTAGCTGCTGACTGACTGACAGTGTACGTGTGTATGTATTCTGTGATTGCTGACAGTTTGAATGGGTCTGTGACGGCCATCAGACTGACAGTGACTCTGTGTTGCGTGAGTGACTAAATCACAATTTTATTATTGCTGAGTGATATCTATGTGTCCTCTGATGGCTGACTGACAGGGTGTGTGTCAGGATGTATTGACTGACATACTTATTTGGCGATTAGTCCTGTTCATACATGTACAGAAATGGTTGTCTGATTCCACCCTTGGACCCTCCTGTTGAAAATACAGTATTTCACTATAGCCCTCTCACACTTGTAGTGGTATGGGATGTACCTATTTATGAAAATAAAAGCTTTTCCCGACAAAGGTCCAGGGATTGGCCATATGACTTCACCCCACCTCTTGAATTGGATTATCATATCAACATTGAAAGAAAACCACAGCAATTATCTTGGACCTAAACGACCCAACTGTACAACGTTTTACTGACCAGTAAAGCAGTTATAAAATGTGGATGTAGCAGACTGGATTTGATTGTTTTTTTTTGTATTCTGACACCACCCCCCACCCCAAGCACACACACACACACACACACACACACACACACACTCCTATTACATAGGTAAAACTGCACATGCACATACTTTGAAGGATTTTTTCTTCCTACTCAGACGTTGATAATTTGTCACGGCAGTGATGGCCACTCCCTTAGGGATACTGGGCGGTAATGAGGAGTCCCTAAACAAGGGGCTGTGCAAGGGTTATTTATTTATTCATTTACAAAATGCCCCTCACACTCAGCCTAACGAACAAGCCTCTGCTGCTTTTCACTCAAATGCGCATTATAAATGCTGAGGGTCTCTGTTTAAACCAAACCAATATGTGAAAAGAATGCAACTATGAATCATGTCGACTTATTTTTTTACTCTCTGGAGTAAATGCCAAACAAAATGGTGGGGGCAGGGGGTTCTCCCATCAAGAGGGCATACCACTGCATAAGGCCGTCCGTGGTTCTTTCAATTCAAAATCACGTGGCGATAGCAAGGACACAGGAAGGCTCAAGGCTGTCTTCAAAGGGTTTATGGCATCTTTTCATGCTTTCAAGAAAACTTACTAGATCACAGTGTCCATGCATTGTTAGCTGCTAGATCTGTGTAAGTATGGGCACGCATAGTGTGCATGTTATACACCTAGAGGCGGCAATGATCAAAGTCCTCCTAATGATCTCAGGTGAAAAAGGGACAGCCAGGAGCCTGACAATGTAGCATTAAGTGAGACAAGTGTCACACCTTGACAATAGGTGGCGGCACTATCAAAGGCAGCCAAATTAACACCTGGGCGCTACCTGATAAAAATATACCTGTTGAGGTTATAGCTGTTCTATCTACACATCTACAGAGGTCAGATAAGAAAAAAAAGGAACACCTGGACAGGCAGCTGATACCTACCTGGATTAACCACAGCTTTTGTGAGGAAAAGAAAGAAACCATTCTCTAATGAACAGGAGCTGCGGTGTGGGAATCCAGCTGTAACATGCCTTTGTGAGAGGTGCTACACAGTAATAAAGAGCTGGGGTTGATCATTAGGCGCCATGCTCCAGTGTATAGGGCACAACCCCCATGTGGAACTGACCAATTAAGGCTGAGGTTGTTAAGGCCCTAATGAAGGTGTAGGAGTACCTAGTTCCTCCAGGGGATGGCTCTAATGAAGGACCAGCCATCAGCAGGTTGACCAGGGGGCACGGCAGTATACGGCACTAGCATATTGCTAGTACTGAGAGAATCAGCTAGGTGGCTCATGTAGTTGGGGGCTAGATAAACAATTGGCCTCTTTGTATACGGACTTAGCAGGATCATTTATTAGCCAATGAGATAACCCCAATGATTCACTGCGGTCCTCTCGGGGGCAGACTGGTACCCATCTGATAGGTCTTATCAGTAGAACTCGCTGGTAACAAGCTCCAGTAATGGCGGCGCCCATGGGGCGACCTGCTAAGTCGGAATAGTTTACTTTGATGCCCCCTTCCTCATAAACTACTTGTAGCTATTTTCTGAAATTTATATCTCTGTATAGCAAATACTTTAACTAGATAAGCTTAGTTTAAACCTCATAGTTCAAATACATTAGAAATAAAGCTTTAAGATTCCAATAAAAGGTCACATATCACCCACATTGAGTACACCCAGGCCATTGTCTCCCTATAAATCTAATCCACTCCCCTCACACCTGAAACAATAGGGTGATAAAGATAGGGGCAGGGTGCAGCTTGTCTCCCTTATCAGTCTTATCAATCACCATTGTTCAGAGGTGTGAACAGTGGCTGATTTTTTACCCAGAATGCACTGCTGTGGAGTTGGGGGCCTACCAATGATGCAAAGCAAGATGGCGGCTTCCATGACCTGATATGCTAGTGCCCTATAGGTGGAAGGCATATGGCGATATATTGGTGATATACAGTATATATGGCAGTTGGTTGGCTTTGTTAGTATACATGTACCTCTTTTATAAGGACAGCATCGTTGTTTAATGCATGTTGTCTTTCCTTTTGTTGGTATGATGCAGAGATTTACTGGTGCTTCATCTATGCATCATGCCGATGGTCAGCATGATGCACCATTGCAATTTTGGCGAGTTGGATGGACATGCGTCCAGAAGAGAAGTAACATTTGAGGTTGTCTTAAACTCTCCAAGGGTCCATAGGCAAATGCATCGGGCACCTGAATGCAACCATGGCGAGTAGGGCCCCGTCCAGGCATCATGCAGCCTCGGCCAGCGTCTATTGATACTCATACTCTGTCGGGCTGGAGAGGGCGAGCCTGGGCATCATGATGTCCAATATGTGTTATGCAATTAGGAGGTTAACTCTCTGATTACTGTGCTCTCGCGCGATTTACGCTGATACCAAACTACAACACCAAATGGTTCGCCAGCGACCAGCTCCATGTCAACCCTTTTCCATTGCACTAATCTGGTCCAATTACTTTAGAGTAATACAATACAAATCATCTCCTAAGCTGACAAGAATAAAAGGGTCACATCGGGAAATATAACAAGCATTTAGTGCTCTGATGAGGCCGACATAGGTGTATATCACCAATTTCACCAAACAGAATGGCAGACGAGAATGGTAGGCAAATAGGCAGAAATTATACTTACTTTCCATGGAAAACTGAGATTCAAAGCGGCCAGGACCTATATCATCCACTGGCTGTGTAATAGTGTACTTGTAAAATTAATTAATTTGGTCAGTGATACAGTGATAGCTTCAAATTGAACCACATTTTATTCATATAATTTCTATCACTAACCTTTGGATTGTGTGAGAATCAGCAGTGAGATTCTTGCCTCCTTGCACTCTTGCTATTCGATTTCTTTACAGTTCAGACGTCCTTTGGTGCCTATATATATACGCGTTCCAGGTCTAGGTTTGCATATTCATAAGACCTAAATGTGAAAAATATCGTCACACCGTCTTGGTAAAGTAATTTATAGCAGAATATTTCTCCTGGATATCACCAAATCAATTCTTAATCATGGAAATTCCATCATTGTCTTCTACTTTCTATTTTCAGCTTCTATAGTTAAAGGCAATGATTAAGATATATTCCAGGCAATAAAGGAGGTCGTCCTTCCCTGCAAACACAAGGTAAACAGTCTAAGCAGCCCACGTGGTTCCTCTCCCCAATCAATCAGGACGGTGTCCCTACAATCTGTCCCAAGGAGTCTTGGAATAGTCTTTGGGGGTGAAGGGGTTAAAGAATGTCCATAGACCCTCAAGCAGCCAATATCTGGCCGATGATAAGTCAGTGAAAATGTTCCTTAAAAATGGCACAGGTTAGTGAAATTTGTGATCGTCTGCTTGTTTGAGACTGCTGTTCTCCCTTGGACGCAAAGGAACGCTCGGCTCGTTGGCAGCACCCTTGTTATTGTTGTTATCAGTTCTGCTCTCCAAGCATTGCTTAGTCTGTCAGGTTTCCGAAATGATGATGCTGTTAAGATCCACGTCTCGGGTTGAGATTGAGTGACGACAGTATCGTGTTCGGTCATGTGATGTGACTGAAAATGGCGGGCTTTGCGACTGGAACCCGAGCAGACGACAATTTGAGGAGACGCAGCCACACGAGGCTATAGCAGATCTTAGCAGCAATGAACAAAATATTATCAATTACATTACTACCATATAAATTCTGAACTGAGGACCTTTTCCTGCCTTGTTTTAATGGACCTAACCACCTCACCTTGGTTGAAATAATATTCCAGACGCTCTAAATTCTAGTATGCCACATTTGTCAAGGTGATTGTATGATTGTCTAATCACCCAAACAAGATGATTTTAAAGATATGATACAGGAGACCTCTAGAGCGATAGGTATAAGGTAGCCCAGAGAAGTGACCATCGATGCTCTGAGAAAGGCAGTTTGTCGGGCCGGTGTCTGGACTTGCAGAGATTCCTTGTGTCATAATATATACATAACAATTCTTATACAATGCTGGTTTGGTGCACACACTATCAACTTACTGTTAAATTGTATCATGTCAACAGGGTGAGACTATACATGATTATGTAGCCAAGAAGGCTAATATATTTTTGTGAGAGGATGTAAAACTTATACGAATCAAGGACAGGGTATAGACAGCAATCATTGATCAAAATATGCAAGACAGCGTATAGCCAAGCATTGCAAGGTAACGGAGTGAGCAAGGCTAGATAGATAGAGATGGCGTCTGGCATGGTGGGTGGGTGGGTGGGAGGGGAGGGAGGGAAGAACATGTATGGTGGGTGGGTGGGTGGGTGGGGGTGAGGGGAGGGGAGGGGGGGTTAGGCCGGGGTCGTCCTTGTAGCATCGTTTAGACGTCTGATTAGTGCATATTGTTTAATTAGAACGCCATTGGAGCTCTGACGACACCCACCGCCCGACCAGGGCGCCCTGCTCAATGGTATTAATGATCAATTACGTCGTGTTTGTCGATCCCGCGTTCCGCGAGGTGGCGCCACCATCAGCGGGAGCATGCTCACAGGGAGTGGGTGTGTGTATTTGGGAGGGGGGGGGGACTGGAGGCAGGGGCGGGGGTTAAGGTTGCAATCAGCACCATTTGACGGCAGATTTAGTGTGAAAATAAATGACGTGTATAACTGGATGTGACCATCTAGAAAAGGTAGTCCTGGGTGTCGTCGTGGGGAGCATCATTTTCCCTCGACTGTTCACAGGTTGAATATGTACCATTGTCTTTTTACAAGAGTATTATATGAGGTGCATGTGGTTGTCATGTGCAGTAGCAGATCCAGGGGGGGGGGGGGGGCTGGGCGGGACGTGCCCCCTAGACCTCTTGAAATTAAGCATTCTTTAAACTCTTAACCATAGGAAATGTGACGCCAAACACTGGCTGTGGTCCTCCCTAGACCAAGTGTTCTCGGTTGTACCCATGGGCGTGTACTAGTGACCAAGTTGAGTCTGTGTAGGTGTTATCCATATATATACTAAGAGAGGGTTGGCCACTCAAGGGCATTTGCTGCCCTCTGGCAGATACCCTTTGAACTATTTCCTATACATATAGCCATGGGTGACAGAGGTGAGGGGGGACTTTGGCAACCAATGGCTATGCATAGGAATAGAGCTGCCAGAGGGCAGCATCAGTCATAGAGTGTCACACCCTCTCCTTAGTATATAGATAACAACTACACAGATCCAACGTGGTAACTAGTACACGCCCATGGTTGTACCGCCCTAGGACACCCTTTGGGGATTCGCCCCTGAGTGTGCTAGAATATATGATATTGGGTGACTTGGTTGAGGTAGTGAGCTGCGCAGGGATGCCACATATACATATTGTATTGTTTATCCCACTATCAAATTATTTCATAATACAATATGTATTTACATGTATACAGTTCCAGGTTTCATTGCCATCTATTTGTGTGCCCTAATCTTACTGACAGATCATAGTGTACGTCAGATGACAACATTTATTAGAAAATGTCGCATGGATGAAACGCTACTACATTTTCTATATATTCCAGATGACAACCATACACATTTCAACTCAAAATCTTTGGTTACACGGTGAAGTGGCGATGCACACTCTCTATGTGTCTCATTAGATCTTTTGTCCAAGGTCAAATAGGCCATTTGTCAGCCCAAACCATCATCTCCTGTGCAGTGAACATATGGCTCCAGCCTACAAACGCCTGCTTGACGGCATTCACAAATTAAGGTTCCGGCGCCAACGCCCCATTGCCAAACTAGCTCAATTTTGCAGCATGATTCGGAGACGTCGCATGGGGACGCGAAGTGTGGCTGCCTGATGAAATGAAAAATCACGATAGGCAGTAATAATAGACGTATTCATAGACGTTTCTCACTCCTGACGGTTTTTATCTCTGTGTCATTACTTGGATGTGAATGGAGCCTAGGCAGGCGCGAAATAAGGTGGGGTGGGGGCGGATGAAGCTTTGGTGCCCATTAAAAGTATACACATAAAGAAATAGGGTAGGAGTGCTCATTAGAAGTATGAATAAGGGTGTATATGCATGTAGTTCAATTGAATTGTGCATATAAGTATGATGTACACTTGGGTATTGGATACTACACCTGAGTTATCTCACTTTTTGATATGGATGAGAGGAGGTGGGTGTGTGCCTAGATATCATTATATCTGTTAGCTACACAGGGAAAAGCTCACATTAGCTTTATTCTGCTATTCCCTAACAAGCAGAGAAATAATTGCCACCCCTTATCCCTCAACCCTTTGAGCACGGCATGTTATCATAATAATATGGTCACATTTATTCATCATTTGAACCTCAATGCTGACCAGTGACTTGCTGTATGAATGCTTTATGCCGATAAATTGCATGGAAGTGCATTAATGTTAGGCAATATATAATTACACCAACCACAAAAAGGTTTAAATCCTTATGCATCTGAGGTCTGATTGGATTAAATCAGTAACATTTCAAACTATTTCTGGCCTAGAATTTGGGCGCCAACGGTAACGACTCTACTCTATGATCATCACTCTGTATAGTTTAGAATTACTGATTTATGCAATGGTATCAGCAGATTGTTCATTTCGGCTACGCCCAATCGTACCGATTGCCTTCATTTAAGGTGTGTCTTAGAAGTCATGTATTAACTAATGATGTTACAAATTTATACAATGTATCATATTGATATCGGGATATCCAATCACACTAGACTACAGCTTTAGGTTTTCTGTGTTTCACTCTACGGCTTAATAACCACCGTGCTTGAAAAAGAAGTGATAACCACACTGTCATGACATCAGTTTATAAATAGCAATCCTGTAAGAAATATAAAATTAGGCAGGAAACAACCTCCTTTCGAAAAATAAGAAAATGCTTTTGATTATCATGCGTAAAATATCCACCGTAGTTGTGTTACAATCCCTTGCCGACATGTGAACGTGTACATGTAGTACCCCAGTATATGCAAAGAATAACTTGGAGATGTAAGTGGCATGACGCCAAGAGTGAGTTCAAGATGTTAGTAGTATATGAAAAGAGCAGTTTGAAGATGTAAGTAGTATATGGAAAGATCAGTTTGAAGATGTACGTAGTATACACAAAGAGCAGTTTGAAGATGTACATAGTACACGCAAAGAGCAGTTTGAAGATGTAAGTAGTATATGGATAAAATAGTTTGAAGATGTAAGTAGTATATGGATAGAATAGTTTGAAGATGTAATTAGTATATGGAAAGAGCAGTTTGAAGATGGAAGTAGTATATGGAAAGATCAGTTTGAAGATGTACGTAGTATACACAAAGATCAGTTTGAAGATGTACGTAGTACACACAAAGAGCAGTTTGAAAATGTACATAGTACAAGCAAAGAGCAGTTTGAAGATGTAAGTAGTATATGGATAAAATAGTTTGAAGATGTAAGTAGTATATGGATAGAATAGTTTGAAGATGTACGTAGTATATGGAAAGAGCAGTTTGAAGATGTAAGTAGTATATGGAAAGAGCAGTTTGAAGATGTACGTAGTACATACAAAGAGCAGCTGATTATCAATATCACCTTGTACATTGAGATCAAAAGGACATTGAAGTCACCTAAAGAGGGAAAGTAGGGACCCAAAGTGATGGAGAAGGAGTATCACTGAGGTACATTGTTAGCTGGACACGTCAGGGATCTTGAAGAGGAAAGATGCCACATAGGATCTGTCTATAATCACTGAGGGTGTGGACAAGAGGCCAAATTACTCCAGGCCTTGGCTCTTTGCGGTAAGCATGAGTAGGCCTAGCTTATATTTGCATTGTCCTGTTTATGATAGAGTTGCGAATCTTTTGTGAGTAACTCGCTGGAATTTCATCGGTGCATGATGCCAACTCTGTAGGAGTGTATCAGACATGTAAGATGGGTTTGATGGCGCTGTACCAATAGGGTTAAGGTAACAAGGACCTGATGAGGTAGGGTTAGGGAGGGGCTGTTACACAAGGGGAATGGTAGGTGGGAGTCTGAAGAGGCAAGGTGATTATGGCGGCTAGTGAGAAACTACAGCCTCTAAGACATCTGCGGACCCTTCCTTGTGGTTCCACTAGACCAAAGCTATGACCCCCACCCCACGCCAATTCTCCAATGGTCGTCATCATCGTCGACGATCCAAATTAGCCGGATATACCGGGGGTGCTGGACGATGGACGCCATTTGCGCTCTGCCCCCTCCCTCTTCCCCTTCATAACCCCCAACCACTGGACAAACGAGGCGGCAAACGAGCATCGGGCGGGGCCGGGCCGAGCACCACAAACGCCGGCTAATTCATAATGTGATGTTGGCCGGGAGTGGCTAGCCTAGCCTCACCAAGACTTCAATGACCATCCAACTGGGGCGCGATTTGCCGCCGCGCCGCCGCCTGATTCCTGATTTTATCGACCATGTTGATTCGGCGCGCTTGTTCGTTTCCATGACGACTCAATGGCTGATTTCGGGGCGCCAAGGAAGTGAGCGATATTAGGGGGAACTCCGCCTCTGATAACGTCGCTTGTGACCAGCGGGTATTTTGGGTGTGTGTGTGGGTGTCCGCTGACTGGCCGGGTAACAGCGTACACAGAGCAGACGACTTTTTATTCCGCCTTTCCTTTCCGCCAATGGAATATAGTTTGTGTTATAAGTCGGCAAGGCTTGCCCCCAGGTCTGGAAAAGACTACGTTTGTACACTGACGAAGTATTCTGTGGATATGGGAGTGATGCTAAGGGGGGGGCGTGCTTTGGGTTGTTCGTCATACACAAT
The DNA here is from genome assembly GCA_949317995.1 of Acholoe squamosa. Taxonomy (NCBI): domain Eukaryota; kingdom Metazoa; phylum Annelida; class Polychaeta; order Phyllodocida; family Polynoidae; genus Acholoe; species Acholoe squamosa. Next base: position 29,938,837 of record OX439046.1, read on the forward strand.
TTGGAGATGCAATATAGGGGCCATGGTGATACAAAACCTTTCAGTAGGCCTACGCGCACAAGGTATTTTCTCAAAAATGAACGAGGGAGGAGGAGTGGTTTGGATAAGCACACTTTACAGAAATTTTCAGGGACCTAGGTCTAATTTCAGGAAGAGAATAAAGTGCAGAGATGAAAAGTCAAAATGGAAGTTTAGTTGGTAGGGTATACGTATCTGGTATCGATGGTAACCACAAGATGGGTCTAGACCCCTAAATTCCAGGGACGGCGGAACCATTTGAAAGTTGGGGGGGGGCAAAGGGGGGGGGACTGGTGTTGGTCCATGCCCATGGTCTGAAATTTTGAAGGGGCGGGGGGGGGGAGGATTGGGGCGGGGTGTATGTACCGTAGCCTTATGTAGCTTTATAACACAGTTAGCGAGTTTTCAGTGCCAAAAATGGATAATATGAGTTCCTATATCTCGCGATAAAAGCACCCAAAATTGAAGGTGGACGGACAGCGGGGCGGACATATTGAAACCTACCTTGACTCGAAAGTAAATCCTCCATTTTTGAAGCTTATAGACCAAATCTGACGAAATAATTTCAGCAGGATATCCTTTACATGTTATTCTAACTCCCTGTCGGGTAGATTACTTGATATTAATGCTGAATTTAACATAAAAAATGATTAAACTTTCGAATCGAGCGACTTGCCATGCGTCTTCGCCATTCTGTCAACACTACAGGTGCCGCCGCCTGGTGTATACAGATTATATTTTAGACTGGCGCAGCTCTGTCTCGACGTGTTCGCAGTAGTAGGCCTATGAGAGTGGGAGTTGCAGGAGCTCGCCAGCTTAACCATACATCAACATAAAACCAAGATGGCGGAGGGCTGTCTTGTCGACTCGCAAAATAAATGAATGGATTCTATACAATATAAAGGTAAATACTAAGAATTAATGGAGGAAACTGTGTTATAAGGGCAATATATAATGAATAGACTTGCACTCGTTGGCTTCAGGGGTTTAATATAAGCATTCGCCTACGGCTCATGCTTATATCACCCCCTGAAGCCAACTCGTGCAAGTCTATTCATCATATATTACATCCATAATTCCAGTGACACAGATATAAATAATGATGTATTTTCTTGTAGGGGGGTCTGTGGCTGTCCCACGGGAAAATTCTCAAAATCTAGAGGCAAAGTGGTGCATTCAGGTGCTTTTTGATGATAACAAACTGTATACCCATATCAACAAAGCATTGCATTCATGAGGTGGATGGATTTTGGGGTAGGGCCCTCCTAAAAAAGATTATTCTAAATCTAGACTCCAAATGGTGTTTTCTAATGTAACTTGGCAAACAATTCCATCTTCTCTATCTTATCCTGAATACCCAGATCTAAGGACGTTATTCTCCTCGGGTCATTGTTCATGTTATCACAGATGTCACCCCAATCACCAATCCGTCCATCAGTTTCAGTCTCAACCCCCCCACCAGAAAATTTAGAAATTTTAGAAGTAGAATGGTGTATTTTGACAATTCCTAAGTGCATACTTGTCTGCTTTATTGGATTTATAATGTATAGACCCTATAATGGTTCAGTGATACTGTCCTGAAATGTCAGAATATTTTGAAAAAAGTTGGGGGGGGGTTGCCCGGGACAAAAACAGAGTCTTGCCCCCAACATATAAGTTGAGGGGCACATGCCCCCCCCTGCCCCCCTGTTCCGCCGCCCCTATAATTCGACATGGTGACATGGCCTTTCCCTTAAAAAAGATGTGACAAGATGATTAGGTAGTAACAAGGATAGAAATTTAGTGACATGTGACATGACCTTTTCTTAAAATCGACCCCCCCGCCATCTAGACCACTAAAAAAGGCAACCGCTAACAAACATAGATTTCATTTTAAAAAAATGATAAGACCGGACCCTACCATGCCATTTTATTTAAATAGAATATGTTTGAGCTCCAACGTTTGAGAAGCTAGCCGGGATCTTCATTTACAAAAATGTTAATGTTCAATTAAAATTTCACTATCAACGTGAAATATCCTCCAGGTGTCACTTTCTCTTGGTTGGGGCTAGATCTTATATTACTGATGTGCTGGTCGAGTCCTATCTGATTCCACTCTGAGTGTAGCTCTAAATGAATAGGACTAGATTCTGGTCAGCCTGGAGATCCTTTACAGAGTTGCAAGCGCTGGACTGGGGCCCACCAGTGAATTCCCATACTTGTTCATAAGGCTGAGAATACTTCATCCCATTGGGGAGTTGTGTTGAGCTCTTGTTCTCCACATACACACCAGATGGCTGGACCTGTATCATCAACCTGGTAGTACTGTGAGACAGTCGTCCTGTCTGACCCGCCAGCTACTGGAGACTCATTGTACTATAATGATTTCCCGTTAAAGGTTAAAGATGAGGCTGTGGTCTATTCTGCTACTTATTAAGTAAGGGAACGTTCAATTATGTCACTGTTTTTTTTTTGTTTGTTTTTTTTGGTTTTTTTTTGCATTTTCAGGGATCCACCCACCCCCTTGGTACTGGAACATATATTATGGCCTTTTCATCAGAACCCAAAGATGCCCCACCCCCTAAGCAGTGACGTAACTATTGAACGTTCCCTAAATGGGCCGAACTTTTTGTAATTCAATAGACCAGATCTTTTTGTAATTCAATAGACCAGACCAAAGTGTTGAATACTCTCTTCTCTCGATTAAGGAGTTTGGGTTTAACTGAGCTACACTTTACGTCTCTATATAGTGATCTACCATGGCTCAGTGAACAATATCGTTCTACCCGTATTTGGTAAGGGGTGGTGTATTTCATTTCACCCGTCTCCATATAGTGAACTATAGTCCTTCACCAACTGGATAAGAGCAGTTAAGTTGTACCTTACGTTTTTCTTTTCTTTTTCTTTTTCTCCTTTTACATCTACACGGTATGGCGATAATGACAAGTGAGACCTCAGTTTGTATCTATACATAGAGGATGACCTGCATGGCAGTCCTATCTAAATAAGGACTAGTCTCTGTAGACTGAGTATACAAGCAGGATTTGGAAACTTTATACTTCAACTTAAGCACTCTGTCCTTTGAGTATTCTATTCAAAACTGGAGGGGAAACACAAGGGATTTCTGTACATATATTTTTTTTACAAATTTCCAATGAGATGCTGGAATTCCCACGTGTCTCCTCTGTTAGAAATGAGATTGCAATGACTCCCTATATGAATAAGATTTGTAAAACGAGAAAGAATACAAGATTAGTTTATTTCGAATCATCATGTCTGGCCCTGTTGGCTGGATTTCCTGCACTTTCTTGTTGCACTAAAGCTGATGCACATAAGCTTACATTTAAAATATAAATCCTGTGGGACAATGTCATGCAGAGGAAGAATAATTCTTTACTCACGTGCTATTTTATCAGATGCGTATAGGCTAACACATCGGACCTGATATAGAAACAACAGAAAAAAAGAACTTAAAAACTACTTCTGGATGTGTCAATGTACTTGGCGGCCCGGCTGACCTGAATAGATAGCTGCGGATGCATTGAGTCTTGATACCTACAACAAGAGTTTACATGGAATGACACAAACTTTCGATTTCTCCATTTAGTTTCAAGAAGGTAGCTAATTGTCTACTCGCAAAGGATTACATCCACGTCTGTGAGTATATGAGGGAATTTCTACATTAGTATAGAGTGCAAGAGTAAATTCCATAGGGTGTGGATTAGTATAGAACTACCAAGTAATGTTAGACTGCCATATTTACAGATGGCTATGCCTTTCAAAATAATATCATTGAGGAGTAATTATACTGAGTGAGTAGAAATCTAAAAGTTACCCTGAGAGCAGTGCACATTTGATATGCATACTGATATTCTATTAATTATAATACACTTGGACTTTTTAGGTGCACCTGAAAGATTGAAAAGCATCTAAACCTTCACATTGGAAATGGATTCTAATGAGGTAAGTGTTGCATGGAGAAAGCAGGGGTGTACCCCCAAACAAAAATAAAAAGAAATAACAACTAAACAACTACAAACAGACAAACAAAAAAAACAAAACAAAAACAAAGGCACACTTGGAAACCATACTTCTGTAGTGGTCATTTACCCACAAATTGGCTTAAAATGGCAGGAAAAAGGATGTATTGATGGGTAAGATTGATAGAGAATATTGCTTAGAAGCCGGGAACAATGATTATTTTTCTTAATGTTATATTTGTGGTTCTGTAACATCCCTATTTCAGTACCCCCACCTTAGCCCAGAGCAGGTACAGACACTGAAGGACATAGATGCCACACCAGAACAATACAGATCTTCAGATATATCAGCAAGAAATGCCATATACCAGTCACTTCAGAGGTATAGTTACAATGGCCGGAGTCTGGTGATACTGATAACAGGATCCACAGGTGCAGGCAAAAGTGCCACAGCTAATACAATACTTGGTAGGAAGGTGTTCAAAGAGGGGAGCTCGGCCTCATCGGTAACAACACAGGTTCAGGAAGATAGTACTGATGTGGATGGACTGAGGCTTACAGTTGTTGACACTCCCTTCTCCTGGTATAACAAGGTAATTTATATGATGAAATTAACCTTTTAGTCATTTGCTGTATGGGAGGTACAGTAAACTAGTGTATAAGCTGCAGCCGTGCATGTTTAAGCCAGGTTATGTTACCTTACTTCGATAGTCCACTAGGCATCTGAATCAATTACTCAGTCTCAATTTGTGCCACAAATGATTATGTATAACTAAGTAGAATGTGAATATAGAAAATCAATAATGAAATATGAAAATGAATACTATTTACAATTACAAATGGCCTCTGTAGACCTAAGAAAGACTTCATGAAACAGAATGAAGCTGGGGAAAAATAAACAAATGTTGACTCGCATGCAGCTGGGCCACCTGAACACCCTTACTGTGGACGCCTTCATCCTGGTTATCAACCTTGCCAGCCCTAGATTCGGACAGGCTGAACGCGATGAACTCAGGTCACTTCATGTAAATATCAGTCACACCCCTCAAATTGCAGACAATATGTGTCCAGCCAAGGCAAAGGGTCCCTCAAGGGGGAAAGTCAATTTATAAATTCAAGTCATGAGCTTTTCAATGATGTATTACATAAGAAAATATCTCTCCTAGTTTTTGAGTTATGGGTCTATGAATTTGGGTGATCACTGACCTATCGCTATCCCAAATAAGCTCTAACTAGCATATTTCCTGAGATAACTTGAGATTAGTATAAGTATGCATAATTATGCAAATAAGGAAAATTATCGTATTCTTTAAAATCATTTTCTCATTGAATTTGACCTAGAAATAGGATTTTTACCATTTTTTGAGTACATTCATCCCTGTGAGTGAGGCTATCAATGGGCTTTTTTAATTCCTCTATTTTGATTGGAAATCTTGTTTCCATGGCAACACATATCAACAAATACACTGATTTATGCCCTGAAATTCCCTAAAAACGTTCTATTTGCATTCCAAATTTGGAAGGTTTAGACTAAAAATGGAAATTTCCCTTTAGGACTATTGAAATCCTCATGAAAAACTAGTATAATAGAATTTTCGGTCTAGTTTCCCTTTTGTTAAGCCTTAGTGGTGTCCCCCTGGTGGTCAGAATTGGTACTAATCCCCCTTGGACGGTCCATTTAGCTTGCTGGCTCACATATATAAATAAACACATCTATCTGATTTTTTAACTATAACTAGCATTATACCACAGCTATTATCAAAAGAAACTTTGACAAATCTAATATTTCTTTTTTTTTATTTTACTTTAAGAGTCCCTGACTTCGGATAAAACATGTAATTTATTACAGTACAATGATATCATATCAGTCATTTTTTTCATATGCTTGTCCAAGACTTGAATATATCTAATTCTGGCTTTCAGGGACCTGATGGCTCACCTCTGCTGCAGTCTGGTCGCTGTGTTGTAGTGCTATCACATGCTGACAGTGCCCTACATCAGCTGTCACTAAAACAATACCTGGCAGAAATAGAAGGTGACCCCCTCCACACCCTGCTCACCAAGGAACTCCAGGGAAGAATCATAGCTGTCAACAATGCAGCTGGTACTCATTTTGAGAGGCAGGCCAACCAAAGGGCGGTCATGTATTTTGCCTTACAGGCTAAAGGTGGAAAAGGGATCTCCAAAAAGCATTTGATAGGAATCAGCGCACTTCTAGTACTGGAAGTCCTGCTGGGGTCGACGTTGTTTCACTGGGCTTTGTACGATACAAGGGTGAAGGAGCTGACAATGGCCTATACTGTGTTACTGCATTCATTTCTATTCACCTTGCAGATAGAGCGCATGTGGGGAAAGGCCACAGGTGATGGTGGGGTCAGTAGAAATTGTGTCAAGTGCCTAGCAGGAAGCACGGCTGCTCTGGTAGTGACAAATCTCCTGGGTGCCATGGTTGGTAGTTTGCCTTTGAGCTGGCGGGGTATGTATGTCGTAGGGGTGACAGGCATGGGTGTGGCTTCTGCAGCACGCCTTGTGTTAAGGTCAAAGAGAAGGTCCCCAATATACAGGGCATGTGCCATTGGTGCATTGTCCATCACTGCAGGGTTTCTGTGTACAGCAATGCACATCTACAATTGAATGTTTTGTATGAATGTAATATATAATGATTAGACTTGAACTCGTTGGCTTCAGGGGGTGATAAAAGCATGAGCCAGAGGCGAATGCTTTTATCAAACCCATGAAGCCAACGAGTTCAAGTCTTATCATTACATATTGTGTTTATAACATGTTTTCCACCATTAATTCTAAGTATTTACCTTTAAAATTGATAGAATCCATTGTTTTCTGTTGCACATCGACGAGACGGCCCTCCGCCATCTTGGCTTCATGTTAACGTATGGTTAAGCTGGCAACCTGGTGCAACTCCCATTCTCATAGGCCTACTACTGTGAATACATTGAGACAGAGCTCTGCCAGTCTATAGCCTAATCCATTCTATATACGTCAGATGAAGGCACCTGTAGTATTGAGAGAATGGCGAAGACGCACGGCCAGTCGCTCGCTTCGAAAGTTTACTATTTTTTTATATTAAATACAGCCATAATATCAAGGAATCTAGTCGACAGGGAGGTAGAATAAGGTTTCAAGGATGTTATGTCCCAAGCTTGTCGTCAGATTTGGTACATAAGCTTCAAAAATGGAGGATTTACCTTGGTGTCAGCTAGTTGTCAAGGTATGTCCGGTGCGCTGTCAATTTTTGGGTTCTTTATCCCGATATATGGGAACTCATTTGATCTACTTTCAGCACTCAAATCAGTGCGTTAACTCGATAACCATGTAATAAATAGGAATCAGGGCCCGCTGATGCTAGTTGTGAGAAATGACTTGACGTTGAATAATGCTTTTCATTTTTTTCATTGGCTGTGTAGTCTCAGTTTGCCGCTAGTTCCCAAAATGCAAAGCAGAGACTGCATGAGACTGGCAACCTTGGGATGGGAAACTACAAGATGGGTGGCGTCATATCTGCGTACACACATCCTCCGGATTCCCCGCTATAATGTTAATAAGTATGACTAGTTGTGAATTATGTATTTCCGAGATTTGTTGGGCAATAAATCATTCAATGAAATTAATCAAGTTGATAAAAAAAGTCGCTCGTCTTTCTTTTTGCCTTGCCTCTGTCCTCTACCGTTTTCCCCACCACGCCCTAGTGTTCAATAGTGCAAAACGTTAAAGGAAACAAAACTAAATTTTGTATGATCTCATAAACGACTTGCTGTTGATCTTCCAAGTACTCTTTATGGGCCAAATTTTTGAAAATGGTACTTTTAGCATTTTACAAGGTTTTTAAGCTTTACCTACCAATAGGGTCAAAGCCTGTTCACTAGCCTGGCATTTTTTGGTTTCATTTAAGAGAAAACATCCTAAGCTTTCAAATGAGAGTAAACTTTAGCGAATCGGACCATAATTCTTTTGAGTTATGGGTCTACAGAGTTGAAAAATGACCAAAAAGTGTGTATTTTGCTGAGAAAATACAATTTTCACACACCACATATGTTGCTTATACTGTACAACACCCCTAAAAATCACTTTTGGAATTCAATACATATGTTAACTCTGAGATCCAAAGGGTTTTAACCTGATGTACATGGTAGATTTTTTTTTCTCCCCTTCATACTGAATAAAGGTAGCATTATGCTACTCCCTGCTCAAACATAAACCTTCTCAAAATACCAATGAAATATTCTGTTTCTACCATCCATGCTATACTTAATTTTAAGGGACATTTAAAGGGTTTATATGGTGTAAAAAAATTGCGGCCACACCCATTTTCTTTTAGTCCTGGCCTTAAAGTGTATTGGCATACACATTTTTGAGCAGTGAGTAACATTTAACATTTTGGTTATTGCATCAAATTCTACTGCTTCCATACAGTAAATTCTTGCTTTGCATAGTGTATTGGCACCTCCTAATTAATCATGAGCAAAAATTGGTCCCATATTGACTCTTTGTGCCATTTGTAGACCATAAAATATGATTGGATGTTACTCTCTGCTCAATTCTAAGTCCTTTCGCTCTAAACCAGATGACATCTCTGTCGTCCCTCGCATGGCGCATCCATACGGGTCTGTTCTAATCATAACAAAGGACACTTCCACCTATCGTTTGATCCTCTTTCTGTCCAATTTTACTGACAATTGTTATTCCTAAAGGAAAAGAAAGGTAAGGGATCAGCCAGAAATTCACCTTTATAAGATGTTCGAAGGTGTAGGGCACACATTGATATACTTTCTTGGGGTCCAAATGCTTTCATTTTGATCAAAACTGATGTGATCCGTTGGCAAGTGGTGGAATTTTGCCATTATTTCTAAATGACTGGGCGTTACATAGGGTTGAAGCATGTCGCCTGCCTGAGCCCTATGTGTGTTACTCCCTGCTCAAAAATAGGTTCTGCTGCTAAAACTCACTCTCCTGTCTGTCAGTTATCAAAATGTGTACTTATGATATCCTTCTGATAGATTATACACTCCTGCATCTTCCTGCAGTATTTGGTTATGATCCTAATACTTAAAGAAATTCCAAAAATCTGCATCAGACCTAAAGATTTATCCCACCTTTTCACATCTCATGTCTCTAATATTGTGAAGATTACTGTTTTTTTTTGTGGCTTTTATGATAGATGTACCCCTCACTTATTCAAAAAATGTGTTATATGTTACCTACATGCAGTTATTTAGCCCCACTAACCCAATCAATGGGTGAATTTGAATTTTGAGCAGAGAGTAACACCTGTGTGGTGGCCTTGGCCAATGATTGCAGACAAAGTCTTTGTTACAAGTTGACTTGTTGACAGGTTTATTGCTGAAGTAGCCACAGGAGGCCTAATCCCCTTTGGTAGACACTTATTTCCTATGGTTGTCACAGTAGCACATAGTAACACACAAATGTCCTCAGGTAATATAACATTTCAGCATAGAGTCCATTGAACATAACTGTGTGCAATAACATTCAGTAGTCCAACCTTAGCATGGATATAACCTTCAGGGTAATCTGGTATAATAACCTGTAGAAAGAATATTGCCTCCTCTTAGTCCTCAGGTACAAAGTCCAGTATATCAGCAAGGTAGTCCATAGGGTTGATGTGAACAGCACAGATCAGATGTAGTGATTGAGGAGGGAAGAGAGGGACCTGCTTTTATATGCTATCTAAAGGCTGAGATCAGAGTCTCACATCATCCAGAATGATGTAGGACTGATGTCAGATAGGGAGACAAACAGGTGAATGATGATATCTGCTAAAAGGATGAAGTAAGCACACTGAGTGGTACACATGAGACAAGTATGACATCAGCAGGCATGAGATCAGCCAGTGTATATGTTCCAAGAATGCTGATGTAGGCCTATCACATGATACTAGGTCATTTAGTTATTTACTATGACATTCTCAATGTTACAGATATACACCAGAAAATACAAACTTTATTTTATGACAATCTATACAACCCTACTGTATTCTTTACCTTACACTACAACCTGATAGGAACATGTTTTAATCTTTTTGAGGAATATCCATCAAACTCCACCTACTATTGTTTCATTCGCTTGTTATGGAGTCCTCCTAACCTATTTATGTAGATTTGTGTACATAATTTGCACTTTGTGCTATTTGGGGGGTGAAATTAATTTTGAGCAGGGAGTAACATGTTACCCCCTGCTCATGATTATCTAATTCTTCCAAGATATTGTCTGGAGTGGTTCTAACCATTGAACATAGGTGGCGTGGGGGTTGCACCTGAATGACGTCACCTCCAAAGGTAGTGCCAAAGGAAGACATAAAGGTCTGAATCACTAGGTAATGATATTTAGTTTTGCCCAGCATAACGACCATGACAGCTTTGACATGAAAATGCTTTCAGCAATATAATTAAAGTAACCCCGTGGTATTCAAGCATATCAACAGAAAAGGCTTGAATGGATGTATACTCAGAAACTCAGTTAGATAGGAAGCCTGTGCATACAATATTGAACCCAGCCAATAACAAATGTATACACTAGTTCCATGCAGGTATTGAACTGCCAAACAGGGCACAAAGAGGGGGACTCCTAGAGTCGATTTATCCAGGGTCTAAATATTACCTCAGTCACAAAATGAGAAGATTTTGATTTGTATCAACCTTTATGACCATTTGGGATCGAGCATAATCAGGGGTGATGAAAATTCATAAGGGAAACTCATGTACAGGCAAGCAGTAGAAGAAAATTATGTAATTATCCTTTTTAAAAAAATCATATCTAATTTCAGAATACTGTGTCTTGAAGTTATGTCGAAATGACTTTAGTAATGGCATTATGGAGTCATCAGTTGAACAGTGGCTGCTTATAGACAACAATATAAAGGAAAGGATAGAGAAAACATTATCCACATACCAAACTGGTTTTGAAAGTCTCAATACTGATGTGATTGGAAAAAGAGGGACAGGGAAAAGTGCCACTGCCAACACCTTACTTGGAAGGAAAGTCGTTGCTGAAGGCTCCACCACAACAACATTAAGGTGTGAGAGGACATCTGTGGATGGGTTCCAACTCTCAGCATGGGACACTGTTGGATAATGGAAACCACAGGTAAAAAGTGACGTGGTAGATTATAAAGAAAATAATCCAGATTGGTTTTTAGCCTGTAGACCTGTACTATAGGAGGTATAGTCTGATCATTAAAATATTATCACTATATGTACTACAAATAAGTGGTCAATGACTGTTATGCATACTTCACAATGAAACTTAATGTTTTGTTATTCAGGTCTTTGTATATCCCTTTGTTTTATTTCAAGAATATGGTCCAAGAAGACCTTTTTCACTACATAGTCATAAATATGGCAAACACTGATTTTGAACAGAAGGACCTGGAATATCTCAAGAGCTTAAAGGTACAGCACTGTCATTTTGTTACTTGGTGTCTATTGTATACCCAATCAGCAATGGAGCATTGGGCCATGCCTGTCCATGCTTGGCCCAATATAAGCCGATATTGGCCCAATATAAGCCGACATTGGCCCAAAGTATCCTTGCTACCTGGGTAGTCATTCTATCCTATGTAAGCACATTATATATGATTTTTAGCACCGCCATTATCAAGATTGCAACAATCCTAGCAGGTATAGCAAGGGATGAATACTGGTATATAAATAGGTTTGTGCTGTCGTGAGTAGTTACATAAAGGAGTTCGAGTAAAGAATAATCAAACATAATTCTACTGTACATTAATTTATATGAGTGATTACCTACATTATGAACAGTATTTACCCAGTAGATTCCCCACATAGAGTTGCCATTTCACAATACAAACATTATATACTTGCTATACATGCCTGTATAGATTTATTCCATCACCTCACAGATGATAAATTACAAGCCAGATTTTGATTCATCCTCTATATCAACTCTACCAGAGGGACCTGATTATAGACCAGTGTTGACCCCGGGACGTTGCCTGGTCGTCCTGACTCACGCAGACATTGCCCTAAAGGGTAGTTATCTGGAGCGGTACATTGAGCTGCTCAATGGTGACCCACTTCACGGGCTTATCAATAATTGTTGTCAGGGTATACATATAGTCATTGCCATTAACAACTCACTAACAACAGAATATGAACTGTTACGTCAGCGCCATGCACTCCTAGCATACACCAGGATTACAATAGATACATTCAGACCATCCATTATTGTAAGAAACTAGTAAGATAATTATTATCTTTGTTGAACTTTTGGGACATGGTCGGGGAACATATATTATATAGGGCGCGTACTACAGAGGGAATTTCTCCAATCCAAAGTCCAGCCTGGCAGTTTTCAAACACTATGGATGGACGAGACCAACAAACCGTGCTGTTAACTTCATACAGAATATGCACCCTTCAGACCCTACAGAGAATATCCATCTATAGTGTTTGAGAAATTGGTTCCAGGACAATTACTGTGTGTAAGATTTGATTTAGCTTTTGCCTAATTTCAGCAGTCCTTTCGGTCCTACAGAATTTACTGTTCTGCCGGCCCAGACTCAAGACCGTATACCTGAAGATTATCCTTGTCAGGAAAAAGATAATGCAAAACAAGAATCAACTCACTATTTTCATCAATTAACTCTTTAACTCTTACCAAACGTTAATGTCTTTTGTTTTAGGTTGTAAAAACCTTAATAATGGTCTAATTTGCAAGCAGTAAAAAAAGCAAAATGTAGCCAAGGTCCCATGATTGCAGCCAGACATTTGGTTCGGCAGGAGTCTGGTGGTTTCCGCCAACCTGGCAGCGATTTTGCCGCCAAACGCAGATGTCCGACGATTTTCGTATTGACTGCAAACACAGCTGAAAATGTATTTTGTAAAACTGTTTTGCTATCGGATAATCGTCCTGGATCGAGAAACACCCGTAGGTATCATGATACCGACAGTCTGAGGTCGAATAACATTCAAATTACATGTTGTACTGGAACAGTATTTATTGTTATTACCATGTATGTTGTACCTATGGACTTGATCTGAGAGGACACCTCACTGTTCTAGGTATATCAATACGATTTCTTATCTTATAAGTAGCGTTGGTTTTGTACATAAGATTCATTTTTGTATATAAGATTCATTGGTTTGATTCATTTTTCCTTATGTCATAAGTTACTTAAATATAGTTCAGGGAACACCCTCTAATGCAAAATTCTACCCTTTATTGACCTATGATATTCTATGTTTCATATGAAATGCGAACTGTGGGGACAGCAACACATTTATGTAACCTATATACCTTTCTGGTAGAATACACAAAACAATGTTAAAATTTATATGCTTTACGATATGAAGCATTGGGGCAGCGTTGATATGTAATCATAGCATCTGACAAATTACTACTCAAGTATAGCATAACCAAAAATTGTTATAATCTCTAGATTTGAATTCAATACCCGTTGATATCTATGGAGAAAGATTAGTAAAAGCTATACATAGAGCTTTACACTCATGTACTCTGGAGGCTCATGTTAAAATAAAGCTACATGCACATAGCGCTAATATGTTTCATGACTTCTTTCAATATTGATGAAACATAGAAATATTATATTTATATGCATTGGAGTTGTACCACTACAGAAATATTGACGCCCATGCAGTATAGCATGTACATGCTGTACCATGGGCCTTTATCATAAACATCCTGTAGTATATCACATATCATGGCCGACACTGAACCTACTTCAACACACTTGAACTTTAGATGTCTGATAAATGTGAAAAACATGTTTATTCACCAGTGTACCAGGCATTGACATACTTGCACTAAGTCTTTATTGGGTACTTATTTGTACAAAATGATATGGTTCCATGACACAGATTCTACTTGTGGAAGGATCTACAGGCACACATCATTATCTCCTCCAGATATCATAGGTCAGTAAATCCATGTTGTGTGGGGAAAATATAGGAAGGTATACAATTTAATTCATGACATTCAATTGCTATTCAACAGATATGATAGAGAAATGGATATTCCTTTATGTCAAAACCAGGATATTTTCTTCATGGGGGTATATTTGTACAAACACAGAAAGTGGCCATTCACCAATACTCTAAGCTTCATGGAACCATCAAAATACGGAATCAAATCTTTAAAATCACTAGTGCTCAAGAGAAAACCACTGCCCCCTCAGCTGATTCTGGAGGGGGGGTCTCAGTGTGCTATAGCTGGCTGGATAGAATTATGGGCATACCCGTTTGATGAGTTCTTGATGGACAATTGTCTATGGATGCATTATACACGTGATAAGGAATTCTACTCCTGCTAACGAAAGTGAACAGTCTTACACATAATCTTCATCGGAAGAGGATACTATACTCTATAATCTCATCATTACCATAGCGCATTATGTCATTAGAAAAGGTAACTAAGTAGTCACTCCACTTATGGTGACTCCATTCATTGATCCAGTACCAAAGCATTAATTAAATACATATGGTACAAGAAGCGGTTCCCTTACTCCAGGAAGCTCATAACTTCTTCCAAAAATGAAACAGCTTGATGAAGTGCAACCCGTTTCAATAGTTTCACAGTGTAATAATCACAGAGAGAACGTGTGAGCTGTATCAAATTTGTATATTCAATGATTGGTTTATATAGCATTATTACACGACCTCTGTGATTTTGGGTGCTTTTTTCTGGATATTCCCATTCTGATACCTGTCGATATTGCAGGTCTTGGGAGTGCTGATATCCTGGATATCGGCACTCTGTGTCCATGTCACATGTCCTAACATGTCATATGTTACATGTTAAAACCCACGAAATTTTCATGGCCAGGGTAGGGGTCGAACCTGCAATCTCAGATCCCAAATCCAACTCCCTATGCACTGCTCCACAGGGACTGACGAGAAGTGGTTGGCTAGAACCAGGTCTTGATATGATACAAAGCCCGGGGAGGTCACTCACATATAACTACTATACATTCAAAGTGTGAAAATTCCCAGCAGTCTGGGTTGTGACCCCCCCCCAGCTATGTCGCTACTGCTCGCATAACGGCAGGCTGTCCACTGCCATAACCACGAGACGCAGAACGCATTCAAACCAAAGCAAGCCAGGCCGGGCGCTGAGGTGTGTGCCCCAGTGGTCTAGTGGTTAGCACATTGCACTCAGCCTCTAGAGGTAGGCGGGATGAGTCCCGGTCCGGGCGCATCTTTTTTTTGCTGTGTGTCCTCTGCCATAACCGCGAGATGCGTGACGCATTCAAAGCAAACCAAGCCGTGTGTACACACACTCGGCCTATGGCAGCCTTCGAGTCCCGGGAAAGGATTTTTGTTTTCAGCTTGTTTTTATTGATATTCGATTGATTATTTATTGATTTTTTATTGATTAATCGTGTAATAAAGACAGTAAGGAATGGGCTAATGGGCACCTCATCCACTCGTTATGATATCCTACGATACCCTGAATGAGGTGCCCGTTAGCCCATTCTTTACTCTCTTAATAATCTACCCTGCAGGTGATATCCAAGTAATGCGGAAATACCTCATCATGGAGGATCAGTACGAGGTAAGAACAAAAATCACAAAAATCCATTTGAACATCATCATCATGTGGCAAATACTGTTCTTCTTTATTACAGCCTACCACTATTATTGGTGTTCATTAAAAGTATGTTTTAGGACAGGGTATGAAGTCACTTTTGTGGGAATGGGATGGGCTAATATTTTGTAAAGCCTAAGGTCTCCATTTTTGTTTATAAGTTTATTAAAGGATTCGATCATCTCTGTTTGGAATATTACAGAAGGTATATCCCCACATCCCTCATGAAACATATCAGGCACTTAAGGAGATCAAAGCATCTCCAGAACAATGGGAGTCTGCTGATGCTGCTGGCAAGTCCCAAATAGATACCACTATGTCAAGGTATCACCTGGGAACTGGGAGCATGACTGTAATGGTTATAGGCACATCTGGGGCAGGTAAAAGTGCCACAGCTAACACCTTACTGGGTAGGAGTGCGTTTAAGGAGGGTGGTTCAGCTGTTGCCATGACAACCACCTTCCAGGTGGAGAAGACCTTTGTGGATGGCATCCAGCTGACGGTGATTGACACTCCATGGGCATGGAATACACAGGTGATTTTGGTATATGACTCCTTAATAAACAAACAGAGTATTCCCTTAGGTGTAAAATGTACTAATCTGAATTATTGTGGTGTGCCATTCCTTAACCGGCAAGGATCTATAATCAGCTCTAATAATGGTGCGTATAAATGGATATTCTGAAAGGGGGGCTATCATTTAGTTTACCTAAGTTTAGGACTTCAAAATACTTCTAATTTCATATTCCATGATAATCATTTTGTCGTTGTTGGCCCAATAATCGCAAAGATACTATGTAATCTAAACTCCTTGCTGATTGATCAATATGGTATCATTAATATCCTAGTGTGCAAAATCTAATTCATTCTAGAATTGCTATAGTTACCACTAATTGTCATTCCAATCTAATTGCTGAACAATTTTAACATCAGATACAGGTTCAGGCTAAAGGTGGTATTGACTTGGACGACATTTTTTATGTAATTGTTGTCAACATGGCAAGCCCTCGTTTTGGTCAGGCTGAGTATGACTGTTTGAAAACTCTGAAGGTAATCAACTAATGTGATCATTATCTTACAACATGCTTATGATTGATTATTCGGGTTTCGTCTGAATCAAGACAAGCTGACCATCATTCTTATTCGGTATTGCTATTCGAGAATGGGGATTTCATGAAGTAATTAGAAATCAGCAAACACAATTCAAATTCTTTGTAATACATGTATGTAATTGCAGAATTACTTTTCATAAAATGTTTTAATGACATCCCTGTCGCTGTGCATTGAATACGATGATACAATACTGTAATAATAATAATAATAATAATAATAATAATAATAATAATAATAATAATAATAATAATAATAATAATAATAAAAAAAGGTCTGGTAGCAATGGTTGCTTATCCTTACACGTTCAATCCCCCTGTATGGGGAATCTATATAATGGAGTTTCTTCCCTGTAGGGTCACAATGGAAAGTCAGTATTAACCCCAGGCCGATGCCTGATTGTGCTGACTCATGCAGATAGTGCCCTCAAAGAGAAATCACTCAATAAACACATTGAAGACATCAGAGGTGACCCACTTCATGAGCTGCTTACCAAGCCTAACATAGAGGTCCTGGCTATCAACAACTCACCAACAACAAAGTATGAACAGTCGCGCCATCGACAGACAATGCTGATGAACACCATGCTAGCCCTGAAAAGGACACCCCCAATGGGCTTCTTCACGTTGATATGCTTGTAAGCAGAGAATCAGAATAATTACCATGCCCTAAATTCCAAATACAAGTCAGTGATATAATATTATCCTTGTTTAGTATAATTCAAAATAGAAAATTGATCACACTTTGCATCAAAGTCCACTCTAAAGTAATGTATTATATCTGCCACGCAACGAATGTGCTTATCTAATAATGGTTTAATAGTTTAAACTATGAATTTACACCCCTCCTTTCAGATTATTCATGGCCTTCATATCCTTATGCATGGGATTATTATTCCTCTCTCCAAATTTCGCTATCTCCATCCTGAAGAGGTAACCACCATGTCTTATGACTGTTTTTAATCGACTTAATAATCCATTTGACTACATTTGTTTCTTTTGTTTGTTTATTGTTGTTGTTGTTGTTGTTGTTGTTGTTGTTGTTTTTATCTCCTTGAAGTAAAGAAAAAAGATAATCAATAGCCAAGGTGAACAACTAAGCAGGAAGGGTGGTCTTCACTACCGTGTATGAGGCACCCCTTTAATTTATCTGTCGACACGTCAAAGTAGGGAATATCCCTTGCTTGTTCTTTTTAGTTTTCTTTCTACAATCGATACTAACCAGTATAAGAACAAATTACAATACAATGTAACATTTCATAACCTTTGTGATAGACATGCATACTTCATATGATAGTGCTATATAATTCTCTTCTTTTGTTACCTAGGATATATGCGGTCTTCATTGAGAAAACGGCAGTTGTCATCTCCAACCTCAAATCCCGCCTATGGCCAAGCCAAGAGAAAATAAACAAGATCGGGTGACACCAAGTTCTACATCTTGTTACAAAATCTAAGTGTTTGTTATCACTTCTTAACGGATTCAAAGTTTGACAAGGGTGACATGGTATTAATTTTGTTATCCAGGGGGACAAGATGAACTCTTGAAATCACTAACTGAAAACCCTTGATCTGATGGATACTTTCGTATCGAACTATACCCATTTGATATGACTTTTAAAATCACCTGCGTTTCAAAATCTGTATACAAGGACAACATTAGATGTCCAGCAGATGGACGTCCAACAATACATGAAGCATTCCATTTGCATGTATGTACTAACATTCCCAATGCCAAGGGAGCTCTAGCAATTTACAAGCACTTGTATTTCAACCGAACCCCAAATAAAAATTAATTGTCAAATGAAGCCATATACACCTTGTTGTATATTGTCCTCACAAAAAAACAACTTTGATTTCAATGGGAAACATTATTTACAAGTTGGTGGGATGGCTATGGGTACTAGGTTAGCACCAAGCTATGCCAACCTATTTATGTCCAGTTTTGAAGAAACTCACATCTATACCTATGAGCTTCAACCACTGATGTGGGTATGATTCATAGACGATATCTTTTTCATCTGGCCCCATGGCCAAAAAGAATTAGACAACTTCACACTCCATTTAAACCAGGCACAAAAATCAATCAAATTCACAGTGGTCACCTCGACTGCACAAGTGGACGTCCTTGATGTCACTGTAAAAAAGGATAGTGAAGGTCAAATTACGACTGATATGTACACAAAACCCACAGACAGCTCAAACTACCTGCACTTCATGTCTGCCCACACCAGACACAGTGTAAGAGGTATCCCATATGGTCAATTTCTTAGAATCCGCCGCATCTGCTCTGATGATATGAAATTCATAGAACATTGCATACACAGAGGCCAGCACTTTGAACGCCAGGGATACCTACCAGCCTTAGTATCACATGCATTCTACAAAGCATGCCAGAAAAATCGTTTCTCCCTACTAAGGCTCTAATCCATCAAAGACAAGAATAAAGATAATGCCTCATACTTGGTATCTACCTTTATTCCTGGCTTTAATGGTATCCACGAATTGGCCCGAAAAAACTGGGATTTGTTAGGCCAGAGCTGCAGCACAAAACCCCTATATGATGCCGGGTTCAAAATGTCCCTCAGACAACCAAAAAGCCTATAGGACCTACTCGTGAAATCAAAATTACCACCCTGGGATCCCTTAGTTCGGAGACCCAACAAAAACAGGTGCCTATCCTGGCCAAAATGCAACTATTGTCCACAATTGAACAAAAGTGGCAAAATCACTTGCACAGTGACAGGCAGGACCTATACCAGTAAACATAATGTGTGTTGCTCCAGCACTAATTTGATTTACTGCATCACCTGTAAAATTTGTGGCATACAATATGTAAGACAGACAGAAAATGCCATAAAGACAAGATTTTGTGACCACCATGGCAAAATCAGGCGAAAGGAGTTCAAGAAAAGTGAGGTCTCTAGACACATAAACTCTTGCTCCAAGAGAGGTGAAGACACAAAATACAGGGATATGACTATCGCTGTGGTGGACTTCATACATGCTCATCCAAAATCCGTGACGGCCAAGAACTTACGGAATCTGATGGAGTATAATTGGATCCAGAGGCTATACACGAATGCCCCTCAAGGCCTGAATGTGGGTGTCCATTGATGACACCCACACAAACTAAGTTTATGCAAAGGGGGATGATAAACCGAAAATATTCCCACATACAATTTAACGTATGGTCCTATTGGACATACTTTTTGGTTTTTCATCCACTAATAATTTATTATAGTGCCTGAACTCTAAGTTCTTGAATAATTGTCACCCTTAATGGGTCCAATATTAATTTGGACATCCATTGACTTCATGTTGGCAAGTTTAGATGATCCAGATGTTAGATTTTGTAAGTACTCTCTGATAAGTTAAATTTGACAGGTTAACCCTTGTTTATTTCAGGCCGCTCACTCAAAAGTCCCATTTTCTCACTGTATATTATTCACAATTCTAATTCATCAAACTGCCTGTTTTTAATTTATGATTTATGAGACGTGATTACACTGTATGTAGGCCTACATTTTCTTATCAAGTCACTCTTTCCATTTCAGCTACATATCCACAGCCAAAAGGAGACACGACTACTTCATCAGTCTGGGCTTGCTGCTCCTGTTGGTTATCGTACTAAGTTTGATCTCAGAGTATCAGAGGTAATTACTTCATGTAGGTCATGTGACCAGGCCTAATCACTTTTAAATTAATAAATGCTATTGCATAATACTTATGGGTTTTCTGACAGCAATGTCGAATTAGTGAAAGTCTCTGTTGCAATACGATGTTTTAGCAAGATGCATCGATAGTAATTTTGTGTCGAGGTGAACTCAAACAGTTTCATCCATAAGCAAAAAAAAAAACACAGAGCTTTGGAAAATGGGAAATACTTGTTGTGCAAAGAAACTGCGTTTTTCTATCATGTGTGTTCTATTGTTCTATCAGAGTTGTATTAACACCACTGCATCATTCAGATTAGCAGTCTAGGGAAACCACACAGCCAGTGCAAAGCTAAAACTGAGAAGCTTGAATACTTCCCAGGAGAAGAGTATGGGTCTCAACGATGTAAAATACAGTGTAAAGCAGAGTTCATGTAAATGTAAGGATGCCTATATGCCAGGTATAGGACATTTTATCAGTTTGTTATGCCATAAGAATTTTCTAATTAGTGATAAGTTAATTTGAATGCAAATAAAATTATATGTTCCTTTATTCAAATAAACATTATTGTTGGGTCATAATTTCATATTAAGCAGAATGAGTCACCGACACAAAGTGGACATTGTTTAAATAAATCTAAGTGCACTTAATAAACTAATGTTTGACTGCTCACAATATTATGCAATACTTAAATAAAGATGAAATAGTCTTTTTGGTTAATGGAATTCTCTGGACCCTTGACCATTGTTACACAGCTCTTTTCCCTGCACGTCTTTGCACAACAAAGGAGTATCTGGAATGTACTGCTGATTACTCAAATGGTGAATACTTTCTCATGGAATCTCTGTATGAAAGTGAGACCGAGCAAAAAGAATATAATGATCTAAAACTTAAATCTTCTTGGTTCACCTTAAAAATGATGAAATGAAATAACTGTTTCCGTGAAAGATCTGAACGAAATAAATCTAGCATTACCAGTAACAGTATGCAACAGTACACCTCAGATGAATAATCTGGTGACAACACAGAAGTACCATATCTTGCTTATTCAATCTTCTCTATCTTGTTCTGGGCGTGTGTAGAAATCATTAAAGTAGCTAGGATAACGAGATAGATTTGAAACTTCATTGATTGTATTATGTATTCAATGTAATATAGAGTTAATAAAGTGGATTCTGGAACTGCAATCCATTTACTTCTATCTTATCTGGTAGACTGTAGGTGACATTCCAAAGTACCCTCTCCAGGAAAATGAACCTGTCAAAATTACCAGCTGGTATCTCCATTCAAATTGGTCATAGTGGTCACAAGGTGGTGCCACTAGGTGCATAAAGGCCATCGCTACTAATCAGACGGCGTAACAAGCACTTGCGCGCCCTCTATATATCACACCATATATGCGGCCGCACCAGGCTGTGTGTGTCAGCCACAGAGCAGCCAGCACAGGGTTCACATCACCCAAATAGGTCAAGATGGCCAGTGTTGTCTAATGATGAGTCTATGAAGGTCACCCCCTTTTCCCAGTTATATTTCTCCTATTAAACCTGGAGCACTTTTGAGCACTCTTAGTGATTTGAATGCATAATGTCTTGCACTATTGATATGTAGAAATAATTTCAAAAGAGACTCTCACATTAATTTGTAAAATCAATTTTGATTTGGCTAATTATCAAATTTTGGGCAGCCAACTGTCAACTGACATCCTCATCTATATTGAACTATTTTCATACTGACAGGTATAAAACACATATCAGACATACACAGACAATGGTGGCCAACATGACTACAATCATCTGTTCTTTGGAATACCCTTTACTTGTCTGTATTAGGCTTGAGAAATGCAAACTCTGCAGTGACCGTTACCGCATGGGCGCCGTGTTTACGGCCATCCCTCCCCACTCACCCTCCAGAGGGCGTACTGCTTGCTGCGTCGTCTGGCTACTAATGGGTGATTGAACTTGATTGCTCTTTAAAGTGTTATATCATACCTCTAGGTGGCAGTAGCTCTCAGCATGTTCCCTGCCTAAGGAGGGTATTTCAAATAGAATGTATCTACAAATAAATCCCCAGAACACAAATGAGGCATGAAATATTGCTATGAATCAAAGGGTTATGTTGATAATTAGTGGTTGGCCTATGTATTGGTGGGAGTTCAGTGGGGGTGGTCTATAATAGTTAGCTAGTTACACCTTAATCCTACCAGAAAAAGTGTCCCAGGTCAGGGCGAAATGTGGGTGTTAGCAATCTTTTCCCTATCTAAAATTACCCTTTTTAGTGAATGAACCAATTGTAACTTTACATGTCCCTAAAGATTTAGACCCCTCCTGTACTACTGATAGGCTATAATGTGCCCTACATCCATTAGAGACAGTCCAGGGCATGTGTAAGATGAGCTCTTTAGCACTGTGACACATATGGAAGTGAATGTTGAATTAAGGACTGTCCACCCTAATTAAAGTTTCCAATCAATTCGTTCAGTCATAACGTCTGCAGGTAAAAGGCACAAACATCTATGAAGAGAACCGCAATGCTTTAGAGTCCCTACATAGAGCTGATCCTAAACTGCTAGGAGGTACCATTGATGCTTTTCATCTGTCATTGAGGAATTGAAGAATGCGGTGGAACTTATCACAGACAGACTCATGAAGGAAGTCGACACATTATAGTCTTTTCCAAGCTGGAAAAACCTGCTGTATGAAGTTTGTGGCAATTTTCATTCTGCTATAAAAGAAATACGAAGAATGAGGCCAATTTATGACATAGTCTATGGTAATAGACAAAAGTTTCTCAAACACCAGCTGGAAAGGGCTGTCACAGAGACTGGCCTGATCATACAAATGCTGCTCACAGAACATGAAATCACTGACTTAAACAAGACAAACCTGGCAATAGTTTCTGAAGCAAAGGCAACTGTAAAAAGCCTGATAGGAATGCTTGATGTAATGCTTAAGACTGACCACACAAGTTATGTACAGAACATCAAGGATTCTCCACATTTACATGACTTCCATAGTCACCCACCTAATGTTTCCTACTTTGCGGGTGAGGGCAATATTCCATACCAGGAACTAAAGGAGGCACTTGAGGATTTGTCCCAGGTAATTGATGCTGTATTTGAGTTTAAACTACTAAGAATCTGGGTGAGGAATACCACCACAATTGTAGCTATTATGGAACCATAGGGAAACATTCTTGAACGTTTTGGAACGTTTTTTGTTGACTAGAGTGGGTAGAACTCAAATTTAGAAACAAAGACAGTTTCTGCTTTCTCTACAGTTAAAGCTTTGCTTTGGTGAACATGGATGGTGCCCTCCCCGTGTGGTAATTAAGACTCTACTGGAGAGTACTTTACCCTACCAGCTCATATTGAAAAGCCATCACTTGCCTATCCTCTCCACGTCTACCACTATTGGCTTCACACCTGTAATTTTTTTCTATATATCCCCAGCCTATCCTCTGTGAATTTTATAATTTTCTCACAATGATACATAATTATGCAACCATATCGAAAGATGTCATATTAGTAAGAGAACCAACAGTTTTGTGATATAGTGATGTAGTAATAAAGGTGATACTCTCCTTTGGGCACCCCACAGATGTTGCCTTGAGGTAGCAGCGGCATTTCAGGGGGTTTTATGATACTGCCTCAGAGCAGTAGCAGCCCTTACCGGGTTTAATGGCGTTATCTCCAAATCCACTCGAGTCAATAATCTAGTAGGGTCAATAATGTAATGTGAGTTAACCATCAATGATCGGTTAACTGTTAAGATTTCCATTTCACAGGGCGAACATCATGAAGGTGAATATTTTTTTCAGTGAACTGAAGGAAACTGTTGTAATACAGAAAGAAAGCTACCATTTGGTTGACTTCTGGAGTAAGTTTCACTATTATTAGTTATCATAACTATTCCCCTAATATAGAGAAACAGGGCCATAAGATATCCGATTTGATATTTTTTCTCTATCTTAATTGAATCATGAGCTGATGAGATATTCCCAGGTTATATACTTACCTTTTTGATTTTGATGAAGTCAGAAAGCATGAAGATTGATTCTAGAGATAATTAGAAGAGAATAAAAATAAAACCTCAACTTCTGCTGATCATGCAAGGCACAGTAGTGGTCCATCCCTAATGCGAGGCCTTCCTAAGACTTTACCGACAGGCTCCTAGGAAGGACAAACACATAAGGGAGTGATCATTTTTTTAAAAACAGGGGGGGGGGGCTGGTGGGTCAGGGGGTCAGAACCTTTTCGACCCCTTGACTGGAGAGCAGTTGAAATTTTCTTTGACCCCTCTGTTGGGGGGGGGGTTGAAGTAATTTCACATGTTTTCGTATTACTATAGGTTAAAAGGGCACATTTGCGCGTGGTTTTCATCTCCTATGGGTGGGTGGGGGGGGGTATTTTACCCTTGAGGGGGGGGGCAAACCCACCATCCCCCCTGTTGTAAAAAAAATATGATCACTCCCTTAGCATAATTATTATGTCGGCCCGGTAGACAGGGCAACTAAAGCTTTGGTGTTCATTATTTCTGTAGGGGCCAGCTCTGGCTGTGAGTCCATGGCAGTATGCCATCTGTCCCCGTTCCGGTTGCACCAGCCCTCAGGGGCTGGTCAGCCGGTATAAGCTACCCCCCATAGGTAGGGAGGAGTGTAGGGGCCAGCTCTGCCGTAAGGCCAGCAGCCCCGTTTCTGGAGATCCCAGCCCCCAGGGGCTGGCATCCGGTGGTAGCTCCCCCTACATGTGTATTATACCAATCCAGATGTAGATGGAAGGTAGAGAATGTCAGACGGGGAAGTAGTTCAGCGGTAGAGCTTCCGCCTGCAGGTTGGAGGGTCCCAGGTTCGACTCCCGGTTTCTCCAGGACGTTTTCCGCCGACCTCTACACTGGTGGAGAAACCGAGTTGGTCCTGCCCTGCAAGGGGGGACTACGAGAACTCGGTGTAGGTGCCTGGAACGGTATAATACAGATACGCTTCGACCCTGGCAGTACTGTGTACTGGTAGGTCAACTGGGAAGTCAGGAGTGCCTCACACTGCTTGATAAAGCCCAACCGATCTGGTTGGGAGGAATGCTTGGTGCTGGTTGGCCATGGTTGAAGTTGGTTGGGAGGAGTGTAGGGGCCAGCTCTGGCTGTGAGTCCATGGTGGTATGCCATCCGTCCCCGTTCCAGTTGCAGCAGCCCTCAGGGACTGGTCAGCCGGTATAAGCTACCCCCCATAGGTAGGGAGGAGTGTAGGGGCCAGCTCTGCCATAAGGCCAGCAGCCCCGTTTCTGGAGATCCCAGCCCCCAGGGGCTGGCATCCGGTGGTAGCTCCCCCTACATGTGTATTATACCGATCCAGATGTAGATGGAAGGTAGAGAATGTCAGACGGGGAAGTAGCTCAGCGGTAGAGCTTCCGCCTGCAGGTTGGAGGGTCCCGGGTTCGACTCCCGGTTTCTCCAGGACGTTTTCCGCCGACCTCTACATTTCTTTCCATTAAAGGTGATTTGGGAGGATACCTTGGACTTCTACTTGGAGCTAGTGTGATTGTGAGCTGGTGGGTCAGGGGGTCAGAACCTTTTCGACCCCTTGACTGGGGAGCAGTTGAAATTTTCTTTGACCCCTCTGTTGGGGGGGGGGTTATTCTTTTTTCACATAATAGTTTAATGATCATAGTGCCATTAAAAGGGTAGTTATCAAGTGGTCCACTCAAGGTGAAAGGTGGTCATCTCAAGGTGAAAATAGACTACCTAAGATGGTCTTAGAAATGATGAAAAACAATAGATAAACTTTACACATGAATTTGAGAAAGGTAATTGGTCAAAAAGCCCAAATAATTGTCTTTCACTTACAGAGATGTAAGTTGTCAGGGAATTCCCTGAAAATAGGGATTTCAAAAATCTTTAGATTAAGTCAAAATAGGGATATGTAAGGTCTTCAGGGCCATATTTGATTCTCATATTCATAACAGTCAGTGTGAGTATCCATGTTCATCAAAATGAAGAGAAATATGTGGTCTTGTCCTAATGATAACCCCCTGCTATACATATACCCAGGCCTGTGTTGGATGCTTTAACCAGTGACTCCACTAAGGAACAGGAAGGCCCCCTGGTGTAAGCAGAGAGACCCAACTGGGCAGGGGAAGGCCTGGACAGGGAACAGGGGATCTCAGTGGCATACTCTACTAGGGGAGGTGAAGGGAATGCTGCTCTCTGATTGGTCTAAAATACTCTACAGTTGCCCTCCATACAGCCATTTGGGGAAACCCCTTCAGAAGTGCCATGTGAAACTCACACCCCCACCACCATACATCTCAATGTCTGAACACCACACTCACCCTCAGCCACCCTTAAGTCTGAAGCATTATAGGTTGAAAGAGATGGGGGGGGGGGTTGGTGGGGAAGGGGGTATACTAAACTCATAGTTCCATATACATGTATTGTGGGGAAGGACATTAAATGTATACATGCACATTGCATATATAGACTTTAACACCCCCCCCCCACCCCCCACCCTGCGATAATAGCTTTTCAGGGATTTTCTCAATACCCGACTTACATCTCTGCACTTAGTACCTTGGGGAACCATAAGGACCTATTAGACTCAAAGATATTAGCTACTGCATTTCCCTTATTGAAAACCTGCACAGAAATGGCGATCTTTAGGTTAATCTACCCTATGTATCATCCTGTCATTCTTCCAGTCAAATGTGAATGTGAAAGGTCTTGCCGTATGACATCATATGATATACAGTCCTCTTTGGCCAAGATGAACATTGTCAACTTTCAAGGGGATCAAAGCAAAATTTATGAAAAGAACCACAATGCTTTAGAAGCTCAACATAGGGCTGATCCCAAACTGCTAAGAAGAACAGTGAAGAGCTTTGTTTCAGTCCTTGGGGAATTGCACAATATCGATGATTTAATTGCCTTTGAAACATATTCAACAAGGAAGTCAGTACATTATGGTGTTTTCAAAGCTTGTATCAGCATGGTTACAGATGTGTGTAAGAGCCATTACTCTGCTATAAAAGAAATACAGAGAATGAGGCCAATTTATGATATAGTATACGGTCAACGACAAAAGATTCTCACAAACCGACTGGAAAGGTTAATCACAGACATGGGTCTCATTATACAAATGGTGCTCACAGAAAATAATGATGAGAATTTCATTGAGGAAAATAATGCAATCATTTCTGAGGCAAGAGCAACGGTTAGAGGTTTAATTGGGATGATCAATGTGATGCTTGGAAGTGACCACACAAAGTATGTTCAGAATATCAAGGATTCTCCTTATTTGCATGAGTTTGATGGTCAATTTACACCACCCAATATCTCATACTTAATGAGTAATCCTCCTTATAAGGAGATAAAGGATTCGTTGGAGGAGCTATCCCAGGCAATAAATGGCCTGAATGGTGTAAAAACGCCGAAGATTTGGACTGATAACACGACAAAAATCCTATCCAAATTATGGAGAACAAGGCCGAAGCTGCTGGAATCAATGGATTTCCCAAAGATTCTATCTGAAGTTGATAAGATGGAATCATTCCTTGATGACAATATTTGTGAAGACTACATTCATAACTCAACAACTGAATATTCTGATATCTTTGAACTTTACTTAGAAGATGCAACAGTACCAGTTAAAGGGGAGATTGGTCTATACACAGATCTATTAAAATCCTTCACTCAGGCAACAGCAAGTAAATTGGAAATATCCGATATGATAACCCCATCTAAGATTAGTGATACACTTTGCAAAGTGGATCAACTTGCCAATACGTTTGGAAGTAATGTAACAGAGCACATGAAAGCAAAAGTGAAAATATTGGAGGACCAAATACACGATATTTATTCAGATCTGTTATACCATGTTGAGACACTGCAAGGCTACTTCAAGAATACAACAACTTTAGAGACCTTGGTTAGACAACTGGTTATTTGGAGGAAGCCACAATTGGCACTAGAATCAAACAGATATTTTGATTACATTTACGATGCATCATATCAGCTCTGGCCTGCAGGTCGTACTCTCAAGGATCTAAGAAAGGTGGGTGTCCAATCCTTACTACAGTGGTTTCACCTGTATTAAAAAGGTTTACAGAGACTTACATCATACTTAAAGTTGCATAGTCCGATAGTTGGAGCCAAAAAATCAATCTTCTCCAAAATGAACCAGGTTGATCATATAGGCCATACTCCCTATTATGACTAATTTAGTTGCCCTTCTTCCACATAATCAAGCTGCTATTTGAGAGAAATGTCAGATTTATACCCTATTTCCTAGTTGTGGAGTGCACGCCAAAACTCTATCCATTGGAAATACACTGTAAAATGCCTATCACAAGGTCTATGGGACCCCCTTTCTAGGTGTCTGTGAGCTTAAGATAGCAATAAATTGTCCACAAATGCCTAAATATGGTGTTATGACATGGTATAGAAAACATTTGAACAGAATTTGAAAAATGAAGAAAATCGGACTATGCCACTGTAAGTCCTGGATTTCAATATTTTCTGAAGGTATATATAGTATTAGCGGGTATTCCACTGAAGCCGATAGTTGTCCGATTTTGTCATCGGGTTGCATCGGGGACGCATCGGGCAGCATCGGGAACTATCGCGCAGCTATCGGGCACTGTCGGGCTTCTGTTGGGCAAGAATCGGGCTTAAATCGTCTTCGGTGGAAGACCTATTTTTTTTTCATCGGGAACCATCGGAGATGTATCTCCGATGGTCCCCGACAGTGCCCGACAGTACCCGATTTTTTCTAACTGATTAGAAAAAATCGGGTACCTGTCGGGTTACTTCGCTGTCGGGCCGACAGAAATAGTTCACTTTTCTCTCACTTGGGGTACCGCTGTCGGGCTGCTTGTCACGTGCAAGTCATGTGACCTTCGCTTTGGCCGTAAACAAACAAGATGTCGGGTAGAGGAGGTTCGAGGCGTCGGGGAAGGGGAGGAAACAAGGGTTTCAAACCCCCTAGAAGTAAAAAAGACAGTTCAGACGTAGTCATAGAGACGCAGGAAGAACCCAAGGCTCCTGCGAAACGTTTCTCTGCAAGAGGTAAGGCCCGATTGCCCGACTTAACACCAGATGAGTTGGGAGAAGCTTGCACGGCCATGTCTAAAAAAAATACCGGTACACATACTACTACCAAAAACCTGCCTGTCGTGGACGAAGATTCAGATGAAATTGACATAACAGAGGACACTGCACTAGACCTAAGTGTACAGGAACCATTTTTATCTTCCACTCCTGTGTCTCGTGACAAGTCTGAGGAGTCCACCTGTGCCCGTACTTCAGGTCCTCTGCCTCGTCTCCTTGACAAGAAGGGTACCAAGCGTAACCTACTGCCCGACATGGAAAAGGGGGAGGGGTCAGTCAGCCCTCCACCTTCTCCTCGTTCTCCGACGCCACCTCCTCCAAAGAAGCAGAAAAAGGTCGTACAAGAAAAAACCCAAGACAGTTCCTGTTCATCAGGACCTCCTGCAAAGAAGGCCTGTATTAAATCCCCTCCATACACCCTTTCTGGTAGGAGCGAGCAGGTCCAAGACGACAGTGAAGAAGAAGGTCAAGGTCAGGGAGACGATGGTGAGGAGGGTGAAGAAGCAGACATCCACGACAGTCAGGCTGTAGTCACCCCAAAAAAAACTATAGGAGATATTAAGAAGAAACCTTCCGGAGCAGCTGGCAGCGGGAGGCAGTTCTTCAAGGATCCAAAAGTTCTGGAGCGATTGTGTGAACTGTGGCAGCAGTGCACCCACCTTTATGACAAGAGCCACTCCTTGTATAAGGACCCCACTGCAAAATGGACAGCTCTAGCTAAAATCTCGGATGAACTCAATATTACAGGTAAAAATAATTTCAGTATTTTCTTCTGTTGTCTTTGCTACCTGAGTATAATATAGTAGTTAAAATATTTATTCTATCTTTTAATGTTTCTAGTAACAGACTGTTATATGAATGTATTTTTTTTAATACAGTCTTTTTATCTTTTGTTACTGATATTAAAAAAAACCTTTTCTTTCAGCTTACTTCATTAACATCCGTATGACGTCTTTGAGATCGGACTACCAGAAAATCGTGTCTGGAAAAATTAAATCGGGGTCATCTGCTGAAGAAGGGAAGCTCCCCTACATGAAAGCCCTCATAAAACGGCTGTGTGGGTTCTTAGATCCATGGTGTAAGAAATTGGAGAGTGACACCAATTATCCACAGAAAAAGGTAATCATTGAATATTTCTGTCTGTCTAAAAAGTTGACCCAGATTCCATCCCGATTTGTATGTAATTACTATAATTTTAAGTTGACCGATTCTGCTCCTAATTTTACCTGATATTTAACAACACACCTGGCTGAAAATTTCTTTCTGTTTTATTTGATTCTCAACCATTTATTTCACTGCAGGAGGTCGTACGGCCCAAACACCTGGAGGAACCATCCGAGGAGGCCGATGAGATGGTGATTGAGGTGAACGACGACGAGGAAGACGACACTGTCAAGGACGTGGACTACAATCCTGAAGCAGAGTCTGGTGATGAGATCGTCGACGATTCCATCGCCAGTAGGACAAGATTTTCTCCCTACAGAAAGAACACTTCTGCAGGTGGGTCTGCAAAATCAGATGCAGCTCCTCCGACTTCTCTTGATAAGGGCAAGGGGTCTGGTAAAACTTCTAAGAAAGGTGCTGTTCCTTCTACCAGTGGTGAAAAACGTAAGACTATTAACTACAATATTCCAAAGAAAAATGTGGTTACTGAAGCTGCAAAGGCAGAATACCAGGAGAAGAGAGAGCCACAACACCTTAAAGCTGGAGAAAAGAAACAGAAGACAGTCTCAGAGATACTCCAATCTAGAGAAAAGTTTTATGAGTCATACGGGGAATCTTTGAACGATCTTGTGACCTTAGTGGGCAACAGAACCCAGGCTCAGGCCCATCCTCCCCCCCCTGAAAAGGAGGTTTCTCCTGACACACAGTGGTGCAAGATGTTAGAGGTGGAGATGGCACGCATGACCCAAAAGGTCAAGGACAAATTTAAGGTCCATGTTTATCTGACAGCCGTGCAGGCTGTGAACGGGGAATGGGACGGACAGTAAGGGCACCTAGTGCTAGAGATTATTGTTCTGATCATAAAACTGTCGGAGACGCGGCCGATTATTATTTATTTGTGTTTTCTAGTCTGTCTTTTCATATGATAAAAACTTTCTGGTTGGATTAAAGAATAAATAAATTTATTTTTTTTAAACAAGAAAGTTAAGATATTTTATTTGCAAGACATCGTGCATATGTCGTGTTGCCGTAGCAGCATACACAATTGTAGTAACAGGATTTCATATATCAACATGGACATGTAAAGATCTCATGATATATCAAAATGGACCTGTAAAGATCTCAATACTGTCAAGTACTCCAGGATATATCTAGATGCTGACATAACACATATCAGGTGTTTTTATATTTCATATAGATTTAGGTATGTATACTCAAGGTAAAAAACTTGCCTCATCCGATGCATCACTTCTCAGGTAAAATCGTGCCTTTATCAGATACAATATATCACATGATAGTTCATGTACGATGTTGCGCCCGATTCACACAGGTTATATTTCTATGTACAATCCGACTTCATGCATGTAACAGCATGACACCTCAGACAGTGCCATATACATAATATATTGTATCAGACAAAAGGGATGTGAAGATAACAGTTCTAGTTCAGATTTGTCAATAAAAAAAAAAAATTTCTTATAACATCTTGTGGTTGTGGTACATAAAAATATTCAAAGATATGTTCTCTTGGTCATAGTACGTCCGACATTTCCTTTCAGAAGACACATGCTTTACAGGCTTCACTCACTGTCCTCGTCCAGGACATCATCGGGACCAGCCTCCCTGGCAGCTTCTCTATCAAACAGATACCCATACCTTTTCCGCAGGTATCGGTCCTGCCATGGGACCCAGCCGGCTCTGGATGAAAACCATTCACACAGGCTATGGCGCATGGTCTTAGCGTCCTGAGGCATGTTCCTAGGTGCCGCCGCCCTGTCTAGACCTTCCAGGCCCCCTTCCTCCCTCCACTCTCCTGGGTGAAGGTCGTGTTCCCTGTCTTCATAATCTACAGCCCCATGAGGTATATACTCAGAGGGGGATCGGGTGCGTAGAAAATTGTGAAGGGCAAGGGAGGCCATGACTAGGATCTTGACTCCTTTGGGTTCCATGTCCTGTTGCCTCAGGAAGAGGCGAAATCTGGTCACCCAGATGCCGAAGGAATTCTCAACACACCTACGACCCCTGGACATCCTGTAGTTGTATGCCACCTGTTTCATACCTTGGTCCTTGACGGCGTAAGGCTTCATCAGATGGGTAGAAAGCCCGAAAGCATCGTCGCCGATCATGAAATAGGGCAAAAGGTCCCTCATTCCTTTGATCCCAGAGGCTGGAGGAATCTGAAGGGGGTTAGTGGGGTCACTCATATCTCTGTGCATGGGACCTTCCTTCCAGATCCTGGAATCTCCAGCCTTCCCCTCAGAGCCCACGTCCACGTAAAGGAACCTGTACTGAGCGTCCACGACGGCCATCAGCAGGATGCTGTAAAACTTCTTATAGTTGAAGTAAGTGGCCCCGCTCTTTTTTGGCTTCTTGATCCGTATGTGCTTACCATCTACAGATCCTATGCAGTGGGGCACCTGCCAGGAACTGGCATAGCCGTCGGCTATCTCAAGCCATTCCTCCGTCGTGCTAGGTACCTGCATGAAAATTATTTAAAAAAAATCTTAGATATTTTCATCTTGGATGGGCAAGACAATATGTTTTTTTTTTTTTTTTATTGTAAAATGATAAGAACTTTATATAGACAAGCAGGAGCATAACCAAAAAGTTTCCTCGACCTCTTTATTTGATAACAAAGAAATAATTATTTTTTTTATTTACCTTCATGTACTCTTCTCTCAACACAGCCGTCAAAGCTATGCACGTGTCGTGGATAATAGGGTACACCGTAGACCCGCCCACCAGATGGCCATGGTGGAGTGTCTGGCTGCTGTCGCCTGCAAAAAAAAAAAAATTAGTGTTTTTGAAGCACATATTAAATTATATAAACATGACTTTTATTTTTTTTCCGGCTATAATAAAATTAAAATAGAGAGGTTCAGGCAAGGTATCGGAGGGTTATGTCCAACCTCTCGTCTGGCTTCACAGAGGGCCTGAAGTTGGTGTCGCTCCGATAAATCAGTGGGGTGACCTTGGCGAGCAGCTCGTGGTACAAGTCGGGCCCCATCCGCAAAGTATGCTTGAATTCAGCGTCCTCTCCCATCTGAAAAAAAGAGAAAAGCTAAATTAACAGAACAAGAGCCATTGTCCCCCCCCCTGCCATGCAGGGGCTGTCCATAAAGAAAAGGATAATAACCCGTCTACTGGACTGTTTATCACCGATTTGTGCTCAAGATGAATACCATCTGGACCCCCCCCCCTCCTCCCCACTGTCTGCCTCCGACATTACCTTGTATGGATGGGCCCTTAATTATACAAGATACTTACAGCTATCAGATCACGATGGAGCTTGGTGAAGGTGTTCCTTTGCCTCTCATCTGTCCTGTCCTTCAGGTAGGGTGCAGCATGGTACCTGTGCTTCCTTTTCACCCCTTGGATAACATCGATGTCTCCCTCCTCTAGAGCTAAAATACCGATAGTGGCGTTCGCGAGCAGCACCATCTCCTCGACCTCCATCTTGTTCTTGAAAGTAGGTCATCGCCGATCACGTGATCTGTGGAAGAGCTGGCCTAGATATCGGCGACGACTGTCGGACACCTGTCGGAGACTGTATCCGACTGTATGCCAGTTTGGTGGAAGAGCAGAAATCGGGTAGGGGTGGGGTAACCGATTGTGGAACTTTGGACTGTCGGCCAGTTATCGGGCCGACTTTTTTGTCGGACCGACAACAGGCCGACGAACTAAAAAGAGCCAATCGGGCCTCTGTCGGCCCGACAAAAACCAGGAAAATCATCGGCTTCAGTGGAATTCTGGTTATTACGTGGCACTACATGATGAAAGATAAATCTCATTAAAAGGAAATCGAGCTTGGTATCCCTGTATGGAGAAATCAACCTCAACACACACCTTTTATTGACTGTCCCTAGTGCAAGACGGTTGTAACTGCACTTTTCAAATTCTGCAGGAGAGTTAAAATGATTGTTCCAATTGCCAAAGCACCAAGGTGATACAACAATATTGCACTCCCAGGTAGCACACAAAAATTTGCCAACGTTGGCCCGACGCATCGGGCCAACGTTGGGCCAACGTTGGCTGCCCATCGGGCCTACGTAGGCCCGACCAGTGGCATTTGCCAACCAAATGCCAACATTGGCCCAACGTCGGCAGGACATCGGCAAATGGTCGGCCCCTGGCCGACCATTTGCCAATGCTGAAGTTTGCCGACCAAAAGCCAACGTTGGGCCTATGTTGGCATTTGGTTGGCACCGTCGGGCCTACGTAGGCAGGATGGGCAGCCTATGTAAAGCCGATGGTTGGGCCAACGTCGGCCCAACGTTATGCCTATGTCTCTGTGCTACCTGGGCTGGTGCCTCTAGGCACATAGATCTTAGAGCTTCAGCACTTTCATAGTAGGTAGATAGGGGTCAATAGATGTTTAAACAGATGAAAACTTAATTCTTCCAAAATGTCAGTTACAACCTTTTTATGCACTATAGACTATGAGATGACAATCAAATTCAGATTTTGCCAGATAGATAGCTTAACTTAGAGGTGCATTGCATGCTCAGAAACCATCAGCAAGGGGTTCTAACTGTTTTTATGTAGAAATCTTTAAGATGATTTCTCATGACACAGGCTACCACCTAGTGTCAAGTGACCTAAAATAAAGGCTGACAGAATCAAATGATGGCGATGGTTTACTACACCGGTGTGTGGGTACATTCATCATACCTAGGATTACTGATTCATAGTGGTTTTCCTTCACTTTAACAGTGGCCTTTATAGTGTCAGGATGTTTTGCATTTGTATGGAACTATATACTCCCAGGAATATATATATATATATATATATATATATATATATATATATATAATTAAAGAGTGATACGAAGGTACTACTTTCACCAGGGCGCATGGTTATCTGTGACCTCATTATACCATCTCTCCTCCAGTATATAAGCCCCGACAGTTGAACTAACGGTCAATTGGCTTCATATGCTTGAGCGGCACACACCACACTGGGTGGTGCTGGAAAATTTTAAACTTTGATTGTTATTGTCTTATATTGTGATTATATGTATATTAATTCTTATAAATTATTGATTGTTATTATAATAAATTTGTCATTTGTGATATTTATTGTCTTTTAAAATAAAGGCATGTATAGGATTGATATTGACAAAGTCAATTCTCACCAAACCCACTGTCTTCTCCTTTTTCCACATGTATCATTATGTAATTATTATCAACGGTTAAATACTATTTATATTACCGGTACACATTATTAATATATGTAAATTATTATCAAAGGTTATACTAGTTATTATATTACCGGATACTCGAATAACACATTAACTTATATAATTATCATCTATATCTTTCCTGGTACTAATGCATATTTTCAATTTTTTTTCAACCACGTATAGGATGATGTTGCAGACAGCATTCTGTGCTACATCATAAAAGGGTTTTTTGAAGCTGCACAAAAGGAAATGGTATCAGTTAGCAGACAGATAATGAAGCACAGGGATTTACTTGAAGAGAATCTCAAAGTTCTTGAGAAGGATTTAAGCAATTTCAAGAAGAAGTTGCAGTTGGATGAAAGTTTTATGCAGTAAGGAAAACTATTTCAATCATTGGTTCTACTGCTCATTCTAACTCAAACAATTAATAATATTACAAGTATAGAAAAAATTGATCGCCTTAGCAAAAATTCACCCGACCGACGGCAGCGGAACCAGCGCTATAATAAGGTCATTGGTTGGATATCCCTGTACATGATAACATCACAAGATATGCCTGTGCTATCACTGTCCTAATGCTTGAATGTGAACTAAATGATCATAATTATAGTTAGGCTATGCTATACACTTGATTGTTAACGTTCAGCTATACATAATATTATGTAATCCACACCTGAGGCCTAATACTGGGAAATATTTCTCTACAAGATGTCATAGGATCGCTTTGTTATACCATTACAGAGCAAACTTCATGAAAGTCAATATCTTCTTTGGTGAGTTGAAAACAACTGTTGTTATTCAGGATGAAAGCTACCGTCTTGTGGACTTTTGGAGTAAGTATGTGTTTTTTTTTCTTTTCACTGGTAATCAAGAGATTTGGAAATAACATGTTCTTGCATGAAGCTTTATTGCATTATTTTAGTATCGGCCATAATCGTTCATGATGGTTCTATTATTTTGAAATCTGTTTTTCAATTTTAAGGTGATTTGGGAGGATACCTTGGACTTCTTCTTGGAGCCAGTGTAATCACAGTATGTGAGTTTCTTGATATAATGGTAGTCCAATGTATGAACCGGTCAAGGGAAAGGGTTTCCCCGGGGAAAAGTTCACCTTAGAAGGGAGAGACATAATGCCTTGCCAAAAAGACAAGACATCCCAAATGTAAACGTTCATGTGCATTTAATGCTTCTTCTAAATACTTTTATCATGTCATATGATAACATTAATGCTTTTGTCAAAATAGTTTTGTGATCTGTGGATCGGACAACTTGTTTTGCTGTACAGCTTGTTTATACAGGCTGATGTGGATGTGGAATCAATCAATGGGGTCCTATTGGTTCTACCGATGCAATGGTTTAAAAAGATGACATTTACATTGATCGATCAAACTATCAGCAGGCTGGACCCATTGCATGATGTCGGCTTTTCTTTGTGTTATTATGCAGTGTTAGTTATTCCTATTATAAAACTGATGATACATCAATAACCTAATTATAGTTATGCAGAGGTACATGCTTGTCACTAATAAAACTAACTCAAATTGTGTATAGTTTCATTTATCTTTCTGTGTAGTTTTCGGTATTGGGTTTAAAAGAAATCTGCAATGTCCATGCCTCACTTTGTCTCACGTGTATTAATTTCATCTTGGTTAATTTAGCAATGTGACACAGCTATGTTAATAGCAAAATGTATGCTTTCACAAAGATGGCTTCCTCTTTTGATGGGCATGGATGGTCAAAATCAAACAAAAGGGCTAGGTTGCAGAAGGCTTCCTGACTGGAATCTGGAAGAGTTCTCATCTCATCTTATTCTTATCTGAAGATACCAGGTATAGATATTTTGTAAAATTGTTATTTAAAAGTGTTCAAGGGATGACTACGTTTGATTTAAAACATAAAACATACATTCAAGTGCATTACTTTGTGATTTAGAAATGTGTCCATCCAACAGAAAAAAGCGTATATACTCTTGGGTAAAGAAGTACGCTCTTCAGGCTTCAGCCAAAACGTATTTGCAGCAACTCAGCCACCCTAGTGCCCCTCATTTCTTAGCAGCTATAGATAATGTATTAATTGTCTTAGTTTAGCATATAGAAGAGTTTTAGTTTTACTGTTGGATGGACATTTGCATGTCATTTTACACTGAATGTTACACAATCGAATACTTATTCTCTACAACACCCAAAAAGCTATATCAGAGGTTCTGGAAACCCTCTCGGATATATGTAGGGCTGTGAAATCTTTCAGTAAAATTTGCCTTTTTTTACCCTTTCTTCAACCGTGGATGCCCACAAGTCCAAATATTTTGGTTAGATATATGCAAGATACAGTCATGAGTTTGAAAGATTAGGATTTCCTTTCAATTGAGATGGACAAGTTTTGATTTTATAGGTGTGTAAAGTATTTATTCCACCAAAGCCGATTTACACTGGGTCCTGATTGAAATTAGATTATAATCTACTATGTGAGTTTATAACTGCATCAGTCATTGTCATTCTGTCAGACAACTATCGGCTTCAGTACCAAACCATAGAGAATACATTAATTGGGTCGATTGCATCATGATGTACTCAAATCGGTACGATGAAATTAACCTTTTTTTAAATTTGACCTGATCTAGGAGTAAATAAATTGGAAAGAAAAACTCCTCCCCTGATGGGACCCGAATATAATCTGGAGGAGATGTAAAAGAACTTATATTGTGATTCCTGATGCAGCCCGATGCACAAATTGTGAGCAAACCGGCTTTGGTGGAACACCCGCTTATGCATACAAAAGTGTGAAAAATGCTAATTGTGCATACCCAATAAAATCTTGCACGTTTGTGAATCCCCTGCCATGATACTAGATAGCACTAGATTTTTCCACTGGTGGTGCCCTCAAGTGTCAGTGATCAGCACTCATCCCAATGTGTACTTTTCAACACAGGCAGGCTCATGCATTTTGGTGGATTTGGCTCTTAAGGGGTCCAAAGACCATGATACAGACTCAGGAGCTGTCCATATCTGAAAGGAAGTGTCACCTGGGAGGGAAAAGGATGTTATAATTATACCCGTAGTGACCTTTAATTGACATGTTTGGAGCTGGAAGGAAGGTCCTGCAGCTGTTTGTCTCAGCTCTGGAGCACTGATGTTGTAGACAGTTGTGTATGATTGCTGGCAATACCTAAAGCCCACAGGGCCGCATAGGCTTGCTAAATTGACCAAAGATCCTTCCCTTAAAATCCAACGGCCTTGTTTTAAGAATCAACTTATCATTATTGT
Source organism: Acholoe squamosa (assembly GCA_949317995.1). Lineage (NCBI taxonomy): Eukaryota > Metazoa > Annelida > Polychaeta > Phyllodocida > Polynoidae > Acholoe > Acholoe squamosa. The sequence continues at coordinate 29,977,882 of OX439046.1, forward strand.
TAGGACTCCATCCATCCAACATTCCAACAAAGAAGATTGGTGAAGAGGAGTGATTAATATTTTCGATCAATTCATTCTTGTCAAATGTCGCGTTTCATATTGTTTACTTTGTTCATCAGTGAGTTTCATGCTTGTCTTGTGTTTGGCTTCTTTCCTCTTTGAATTGCTTTTAGACTTCAGGAGGGTGATTCATAAAAACTGATGACGATACTAGGTATAATGATTGTCAGTTTTTATGAATCGCCTAGCTGAAGGACATGTCCATGAACTGGTGTGGTTCACAACTAAAGAGATCAGAAACCTCTTGATAATGATAAGTGTTATAACCTTCCTGACAGTTGAGTTGAGCTGGGCACTGAAGGTATCAGTGATGAAAAAAACACACTGAACCATTTTATCATCATTGGATGTATTCCAATACCAATGACAAATATGCTAGGTAGGACTGGTAATATAGAATGGTAAGAGCTGCTGCATGTGCTCTGAACTATAGTTATGACGTATCCTCACAAGGAAATTGAAAATAATTATTCAATAATATTGATAGTTGAATCAGTAATCCAGAAATTTAGAAATTACAAAAGTAAGGGCGTAAACCGGACACCATAAAGGGTATAAGGAATTCATATTTTAAATCGATGTTTTAAAATACTAAGTGTAGCCATTTGATACAAAAACCAACTTTTTATTGGGCATTTCCACTTCTATATACACAACTAAATTAAATATTTCTGCGTACAAAGAACGTGTATTTGAACACTATTTATTAGGGTTTCAATATTCACACTGGAGGTGTTCGATTCATAGGTCGATTTGCAGTATTAGTGATCTTGAACATTTCTGAACAGAAAAGGTAGATCCAAACTGTTGGTGTATCGATGTCTCAATAACTGTCAGCATCCGGCAAAGACACTGATATTTTCAGTTTTTTATATGATTATATTGTACAAACGAACAACATTTTTGATAAGTGTTTCTACCCACAAAGTGCACCTTTTCATTTCGATAATGATACCCTTTTCCCCATAAGTATCTTCCATGGCACCCAAATCAATAGGAACATGCGGTGATTTGTACATCGATATTCGATAGGTGCATATGATCTGTCCTTAGAAAAATAGGTTAACAATATTGATAGGGCCACACTATCCCTTGGCATGGATCACCCTTCCCAGCTACCATAATTATGTAAGTAACGGTCAGGTAAAGTCTGATTCAGGGAAAATCAAAACACAAATCCCCCCATGTTTCTTTTTCGACATGGCAACCCGGCACAATTCTCTTTAACGATACCCAGATTCATTGATAAAGTCTTTTGCAGTAGAGGGTGATTGAAACAGGAAGCTGCAAATAAACCAGGTCAATGCGCAGGCGTACCAGCTCACTTGCCAAACCGCAGACTCTGAAGCTTGACTCCATTTCCGTCGGCGTTTCTTGTCCTAAGGTTGTTTAGCAGCTTGGCAAGTTCTGAGACTGAGACGTCACCACGCTTGAACACTCCTGAAAGAAGATGATATTTAACTGCTTTCATGTTCTTTTTATAATCCCGTGTTTTACATTAGGTTAGAAAACTAATTACATAATGATTTGCTATAATAAAATCAAATTTGGCGGCGGCTACGCAAATATCAAGAAATATTATTTTGCCTTTTTAGCAGTTGTTTTGCTCAGAAAACACTTTAAAGCATTGGTATCACTGCTGTCGGTCAGGCGAATTGTCGATAATCTGACAATTCAGAATATTGCAAAAGTATAGATTAACAAAAGTTTGCCCGCCAGACTACAGTGGAACCAGCGCTTAAGCGGCTATTCTACTGCCATCGGTCGGGTTAATTTCCGCTAAAGCACTGGTTCCACAGACATTCAATCGGGCGGAATGATCTAATTCAACAATTCATAATTATTAAATAAAACGTAAAGAAAAGAAAATCGGTCGGATTAGTGCTGATCTAACCGATTTATGCCTGTGTAACAAGCGCTTAATCCAACAAATTTGTCTATACTTTCACAAAATTAATCAGATTAGCGCAAATTTTCCCGGCCGATGGCAGTGGAATAGGGGCTTTAAGGGCTGGCTCCACCGGTATATTATCTGCTATAATATACTCTGACTAATTTCTACATTCCAAATGTATGGAAAAATCGTCGGATTGGCAGAAAATGGACATGACTGACGCAATGGAACCAGCAATCAGGGGAATAACGAGTGCGTGGGTGATGAATGTTTAGAGCCAGTGTCATGACCATCATGATGAAAACTCAAAAATAATTACAGTGGTGCGTGCGAGAGAGAAAAAAGGAGATCCAAAGAAAAGGCAAACTTCTTCTAAATTAGAAAGTGACCAAGAGGACACAAAATGTTCTTTTAAAGATGAGTTGGAGAAGCCGACAAAAGGGAGTAAATAAGGTCTCCACAAACAAGTAGTATAGACGTAAGCAAATTAATTAGTGTATGGCAAATGATTCTGATATCAACAACTTTAGATAAAATGATATGGTGGTGTCGATATTCTATTTGATTAAAAAAAACGATGTGCACGATAGCATGTAAGTAAAAAGTCAAGTACTTGTGCTCATGGAAATAACAATTTACTGGCGGCAGGGTTACAACGTTTGTTCATTATCACTACTAGCACCTCATTAACGCGTAGAAAAGATCCCCATGGGAACAAAATGTTACCACTTATAACTACACAATTAATTTCATTCACAGTTCACTATGAGACAAAAGAGGACCCCAGCAGGATACTTTCTCAAAACTTAGCACTATGTTCTTCTAAATAGTTCTGTCTCATAAGAGAAGATCAGCATGCTATCTGACTACTGGGAATTTATGATACATGTAATTCTATTTTCAATACCAATTGAGTGTATTGATAATATTCTGTGCAATGTTAGTGTTGTGTCTTCTTCTCAACAATATCTACAAAATAATCATAATGTTGTATTGACATTTGATAACTCATAAAAAACATACAAAATTATGTGGAAGATAATTATCCAATATATGATATTAATGACTCTTAGAAAAAATGATGATAACTATGGTTGTGATACAGGTATCACAATATAATTTCTTTCACATCTCATCCAATGCATACTATAGGCCTAAGGCTAACCCCATTCCTACCCAACACAATTGTTTTAAGGCCAGAGGAATTACACAGAACAAAGAATTAAGGGTAGAGGTTCCTGAATCTGTACACACCTTTGCTAAATTCGTTGTCATCACTCCTGTAACCGTTGCCATAGTAACTGTTATGTTTAGAGCTGGGACGCTGAGACTTAAGCACCCACTGGAAAGGCTGCATTTGGCGCGCCATTCGGCTGACGTCACGGAAGCGCAGGTTCTTCAAAAGCAGGCTACCAAGACCTAGAGATGGAGAGAAATGGAGAGGATTTGGTCACACTTATTCACAGGCCATTGGGCTAAATTAATTGGTAATTTGATAATTGGTAGCAGTGAATGTGGTGAAGCATCTCTAGGAAAAAGGTTAGTTAGAGAACTATTGACTTTTGATTGAGTAACAAATTTCAATGTGGGAATCACGAGACGATATTACACAATATTATTATATGGACCTAGCGTTTCTAGTAACCATGGTTATCAACAATATTGCTATGTCATTGTCCAAGTACATCCGTTTTTGGTTCTAAAATGAACACATTGAACTCCATGTTGCTGAGTAACTAATTCTTCTGTTAAAGCATGTCCTCACAAAATGTGGTGACAAAGGTGTATTTAAAGTTATGAAAATGCTCAGCTGATCACCAATTGGGGTCAGCATGATACTAGATAATAAAAGTAATTGAACTGTTTAGAACATCTATAGCATGACCTGATAATATAAGTGACATGAATGATTGGAATATGGGCTAAACTGGGAGGGGGGGGGGGTTAAGACCCATTGTATTGTGATCCAAACAGCCCAGAAGCATCGGGTTCCTATGTCCAATTGTGTTATTCGCTGATTCCAAAATGACCCAGGATATTGTTTTACACGGACGAATTCCATATATCTATCGGATTTTGATATATTCTGTTATTTGTTGCATGCATACTACTCTATGAGGCACATACCAGTAAATGAAGCATGGGTAATAACTTTCGTCATGCGATACGGCCTGTAAATATTTGTTCTAGATATATATTAGGAGCAACTTATAGTGGACCCTTAATTAAACATTTGATACTAACCATCTTCTCTACTGCTAACTGGTTTCTCACTCTCTGAATCCCTGTCATCTCCAGCCGCTGGTGCCGTCTCATCACGGTACTGTAGTGACGCATAGTCAGAGTCTACATCCGGGACAGCAGAGTGGACGCTAATGCAGCAAACGGCCGCAAGGAGGAGGGCCAGGAGTTGTGAAGACTGCAGAGTCATCATGGTTATGGTCAATCTGTTGAAAGAAAAGTAAAGAATGGGACTATAGTAGAGAATACATATATATGCAAGTGCTAAACAGCAGATTGTGGTAGTCATGAGACGTCCCAGTTGACATAGAACATAATGAGTCAATATTGATAATTCATTGATGAACTACTTTAGCTAGATGCAGCATTTTGCAGCTGATTTGGAAACCCAAAACTTACTTTTTCCTGAATTTAAGGTCTTCAAATAATGTTATGTTGAAATTGATGGAGCTATTTATGAGTAAGCTGGTTTTATTTTCGGCCCATATACCGAGGGCATATACAGAGGGCATTTCCTCTAATATGGCACATCATGAGGTAATACTGCATGGCAAGTGCTTATACATGTACTTTAGTATTTTGTTATGATTTTTGGGATAGAATCATATAAAGAGTTGTCTTCTACAGCATATGTAAAATAATAAGCTTGGGTGTGACCCATAAAGAATTGAGTGAAATAAGAAATAAGGATGAAATAAGAAGTAATTTCACACTCTCTTTTAGATGGACCATCCACTACCAATTAGCTAATTAAAAGAATTTCCCTCTGCCTATTACTAAGGCATTGCCAGTAAAATGCTTCCAGATGTTGTATTGGTACGTGAAGACGACCAATGAACTCGAATTCATTTCTTATATGTTCTTAAAGAGTTAAGGAATGCCCCAAATATCACAGACACTCAAAGATTCCCAACTGTCATTTTCCCATATCTTATGCATCGTGGGCGTAGTAGCAGACTATAGTACATATAATGGTTAAACTGCAGATATAAATCATGGGGAAACGTAGGAATATTCGTCCAGAAATAATTTGCCAATCACAACATATAAACTGTAGTGAAACATGAAAGGTCATTTTTGAAAACTGGAGTTCAACTTTTCACTACACTCATGATCAGTTCGTGGCAATAGGCACGCAATAAGGCTATGAATATATAAGTGTAAGGACACTATCTGTCGGTATTATGAAAAATAATCAACTGTCATAAGGCATCTACAATGCCCGTGTAAATAATAATATTATTAAATAGTTTGCTCTCTCCTTCGAAACCTTTCATCTATTCCGTCTCATTCATCCTGTCATCTTTTCTCATAGAGTGATGGACATCTGAAAACATCCCATTTCTCTGTCATCTGTTTCTTGAGTATACTCTCAAAGTCATATCCCATCTTCGTTGCTTTGTTGTGTCTCTCAGATAAAGATCTAAGGTGGTGGCCTTGTTTCCATCTTTTTCTCCAGTGGGTATAGGCTGATTTTTTTTTCACGGCCAACGTACATTTCTATCTTGCACAACCAGAGCTGATTTGCAAAAACAATGATGTTTCTGTTCAAGCGTAGTGAGTTCACTCTGAAAGATCGATGCAAGCCATAGGCCTGAACTTGGTATTTTTGGATCAGGACCTCATAGATATAGAGGAGCCATATGGCAGTGCAATAGATTAGATGAATAAGTGAATGGGCATAAAGACCAAGGTTACCCACATGAGTCTAAACTATACCAACAAATTCGCTATGATGAGAGCTCTTAATATATGTAATTCACGGACGAGAAGGGGGCAAAAGTTTAATTCTTTTTAAAAATAATGTATCAATACTCTTTATCGATTGGCTAATGCAGGATATCCATTTAAAGCCTTGTGCATTTGCCCTTAAATTCATAAAAATAAGGGAGTGTATATAATACTAAAGGACTGTAATGAGGTGTTCAGCTAGAGTTATCAAATATGTGCATCAGATCTATAAAGGCATAGGTACTCCGTCAATAATGAAAGCCTTGGGCTGTATGACCCTGGAAATTAGGGAGTGGCATATACTAGGAGGAGCAGATAAGGGATAAGATGAGCGTCCATGGAATTGGTCCCCCTACTCATGACCCTTTGGTCACTAACTAGTCCATTTGTCTTATATGGAGGGGATTTCTTTACTAAATTGACTATTTTCCAAGTTTAATAACAATACCCACACCGCTGTCCCCTATGCCCGGTCCCTGCACTAAGCACCAGAGGGGGACGTCACCTGCATTCTCCATTTGCAAAAGCACCCCCTTATCCACTGATTTTGAGGTGAAAAAAACACCCCTTACTTTAGAAAAACACTGATTTTTGGGGGCCTAAAAACACACCTTATTCCACGAAACACTGATTTCTTGGGTTATAAATCACCCACTTTTTTTAGGAAACAGAGAGTGTTATGTTAGGCTCAACTATGACATTAGACATTATATCTGGAGACAGGCACCCCTATCAAAATAGACCCCTTATCTGGAAATCTACAAAGTTCCCTTGAGATAAAATGACCCCTTATTTTTAAATCCACTGATTTTGGGCCAGAAAATGACCCCTTGTTCTGGAATTGTGGGACATTGGAAGTATATGAGAAAATACCCTTATTTCATGTTGTTTAGAACGCAGGTAACGTACCCTAAGTGTCCAAAGTGCAGGGACCGGGCCCCTATGGCTACCACATGTCATACTACAATACAACTTGGCTGACGCAGGGAGTTGACCTTGACAGAACTGCTTGATACGTTGGAAATAGACCATATCAACTCACGAGAATAACTTTTGTATCATTAATTCAAATTGGACTTCAAATCCATACAATAGAGGAGATAGATTTTAGTTATTTTTGGATTGGTATGGACATATTTTCCCCCAGTAATAACTAATTCATTATCAGTGACTGCAGCATACACCATGGCTGGCCTAAAGTCGACAATAGGGAGAATTGCTATTGACGATTTTATCAGTAGATGGTTCTGTGTTCGGGAGGTTGGCCTCGATTGGGGATAAGCCTGTATGTACACTTACTTCTGTCCAATGCACCCCTAAGACTTGGTGTCCACTGGTGTCTGTGTCATATAATGTATATGTAGAGTAGTATTGAAAAGTACTGAGGGGAATCTGAACAGATACACACACACTCCTAATTAAAAAAAGAATGAACTTTCTAGGAGGCCCTTGGACGTCAACTCATTCAACTTTCTCCCGACGGCCATCCTGGATTTAGCATAGAGTTGTGGCTAATCTCTTATCTTCCCTTCCATCCAACAGAAAACATGTTGATTGATAAGAGTGATAATCTGCACCCTGCCTCTATCTATCTTAATCACCTCAAATACCTCTCCATTATTTAGGTGTGAAGGGAGAGGATTGGCCTGATAGGGAGACAATGGTTTGGCTTTACTCTGCCTGGATTATATCTGCCCTCTTAGTAGAGTCTTACAAAACTTCAAAGTTTAATTTCTCTTGTATCTAGACTCTAAATCTATATGAAGCTTATCTTGTTTAAGTTTACAGTATTTCTTATCCACCAGGAAGAGTCCAGGAAAGTAAACTGCACAAAGAGGCCAATGGCTGATCTAGCCCCCGAATATATGAGTCACCTAGCTGATTTCCTTAGTACAAGCAATGTACTGGTCCTGTAAAACACTATGGCAGTGTACCAGAAGAAAGATTTTTTTTTTGCTACGGATCAACCATATTGTCTCTCAGTATATTCAGAATGGTATTAAGGTCACACTAAAAATTGAGAGTATTTAAAAGTCTGTAGGGAGGTAGGGATTCTTTTTAGATTTTTTTTACATGTGAGGGAAGCACCTGCTTGGTCCAGAAGCTGTTCTGGTTTAAAAGAAAATACCACCCTATTTTTTCATGTTGAGGTATTTTAGTAGCCTTTGTGCAAATAAACAAGATTTTTTTCATACTTAGGAAAGAATGTATTGTATGATGTCACAATTGACCAAATGCAGCAGAGCTGTGATTGTACAGCACTGCTGGACTACAGTCAAAATGCTCTCCAAGGTTTCTTTGATAAATGGCATTAAATAACCCAGTATAGGGTTTCTACATGATATCGTGATGTTTTGCACTTCGTTATTCTATTTATAAACATTTTTTACAACAGCCTTCATACAAAAATAATGCAGTTCATGCTGCATTTGGCCAATTGTGATATCATACAATCCAGCAGAAAGGCCGGCTACCCTCCCTTATAGTAATGCATATTTCAGTAAGTATGCCAAAATCTTGTTTATTAGCACTAAGACTATACTAAAATAAATCAACATAAAAAAATGGTGGCCTTTTCATTTAATTGATGCAAGTGAATGAGAAGACCATGTATCTCTATTTGTCTTAATTCTTTTTTTATGACTGAAAGACAGAGTTTCAAATGAAATCAGGAGAGCTGATTAAATACTTTCATTTGTTCTCTGTTGATTTTTTTTCTATCATTCTGATGGATCTAACGAAGCTTTTTCATTTCATTTATCATATGCTAGCTCCGCCTCCTCCCGTGGAATTAATGATTGGCAACTGATTTTATAGGTGCGTGCTACACATGGAAGAAAATCCTATTCGATCTCCTCCAAGTTTTGATAAAAACGTGCCACTCTGATCTTTAGCCCTCTGTGAAATAGCCCCAGGACATTTGGCCACTCAGACAGGGAGCCACCAGGACATGAGACCCCATTCTTGTGTTCCTTATCTTTACCTGTCACATTATTTCCATTTCATTCTTTTGCCTGTCAGATTATCTCCATTTTATTCTTTTGCCCATCAGAGATCCTATTCTGTGCCTGCTAGACTCTCTCACCCGTTAGCAGAGACACACCTCAAGTTGGCCACATACCTGAACGTGAACCTACCCTATATGATTCTATGCACGCTAGTATCTGTTGCCCATTAGAGAGTGGGTTTAGTTTCATGACCACCAGATCACAAAGCCCACTAGTTTATGTTTTCCATCAGAGAGGCTTTGTCTCCTGACCACCCGATTTTCTCTCCTGCTCCATGATTCTATGTCCACTAGTTCCTGTTGCCCATCAGACAGGTTGTCTCATGCCGCCAGATTCCATCACCTGCTAGTGTCTGTTGCCTGTCACAAGCGATGACCAGTTTCTGATACCCATCAGATCACTTCTGTATCATGCCCTTCATATTCCATTACTGGCAGTGTAGAAGCTAGCAGGCATAGAATGAGAAACTGAAATGATGGAGGTTAGAATCTAGTGGGCATAGAATACAGATCTGATGGACTTTACAATCTAGGGGAGGTTAAATAAAATTCTGAAGGAAGTAAGAATCCAGCAGACATAGGCTGAAAATCAGATAGAGGTTAGGATCTAACAGGTTGAGAATCTAGCGGCTATGAGACTGAATAGAAAAAAAGTCGGGTATTAGAAAAGAACAGAAATAATCTAGCGGGCATAGACTGATAGGCTCTAGAAAGAATGAACTCTGGTCCTAGTGGCGATTTGTGAGCTGGGTGAGCTGGCTTCCTGTCAGGTGTCTGAGGGTTATTTGTCGAGGGGCCTCTAGTCCTAGGGCCTCTGGTCAGGTTGCTACTAGTCTAGGGGACCATTTGCCCTGACACCCCCACCTATCACATCCAAAACAAATGTAAATACTGACAATTCTTTTAGTCAATCTTAGCACATCAACAAATCAACAGTCCTAAATAGATTTAATTGTGTGTACCATGAATTCACACATGTAAGCCACACCCACATTTAAGCCGAACCCTGAGTTAGAGAGGAAGCTATTTATAAGCTGTATCTAAGGGCTGAACGTTGATGTTCTGGTACTGTTCAATAGGGTCTGAATTTTGAAGGTTTAGTACTGTTCCATAGTAAAAGTACCCTGCCTATAAGATGCATCCCAAGTTTGGGATGATTCTATAAGACGCAGTAGGCCTTTGATATGCAAATAAGACTCAACCTATATGCAGTCAATTACAGTAGTTTTAGTTTGTGTAAAAGTAAAAAAGAAAAATCCTGCCAGGGGCTGAAAAAAGTGTGTTTTTTTCATCAGCACTTCTCGCACTGACATGTCCTCTCAACCAGAAACAGATATTTTTGTGTGGCCTTGGGCCTTTGCAATGTACATTGACCAAGAATTATCTATAGGTTAAATTCAGACACATACAGAGATTCGGCTGTCTTTGTACTTTGTATGATGTCCTTTGAATACAGTATCATGGCCTATAGGTCAACTGGATTAGCTTAGATTTGCACTAAACATTTATGACATTACTGTTGGCACCCAACAAAGGGCCCTCAAATCTGAATGTCTCCTACAAATAACAGTGGGACAAAATCAATTGGCACACCTGTCTTGTTTTTTATGGGTGTCAGCGAGTAGGCAATTTATGTGATACCCTTACCTAGATTTGGAGAAATCGCTTCTGTGTAAATAACGTTACGATTTTAGGTAGAGGTATTGCGTGCCTGAAGAGCAATCTGCCTTCTCTGGCCATAAATAATGCTATCTATGTGTGCATTTAAAGTTCTAGGCAACTGTACATACAGTTATACCACTTCAATACTACCTCATGCAGATAAGCATGTAATCTAACCGAAACCCTTTATGTAGGCATTCAGAAAGGAAATCATAGAAACACTTCAATGATCTCTTCATGCTGAAGATTCTGCTGACAGGACCTCTCATTCCAAGAATGTAATCCATAAAAGATCTCATTGATGCCATCCATTGTTGCTTAAAGCTGTAATAATGAGAGGTACGTATACGATATCATTTAAGGACCGCGATGGCCGCTTTTGAAATGTGGGGATTTTGCAGTAAATTTAAGGAAATGATATGTAGCAGATAATTATACTGGAGATGCTGAACATTATGGTGGAACTCTAAACTACCAGTCTGGAAAATTAATTGAAATATTTGTATGAAAAGTTAAAAGGGGATTTTACGGGACATTATATTCCACATATTGATATATATGACGTTTGAAAACTACTAATGTCATTTTGTATCACTAGGTCCCACTGACCAAGATCAATACTCAAGAAAGTCCTCAAGTCTAGATCCTAAGGTGATCTCAGGATTCGTATCAGTGACTCTAGAGTGAATGACTTAATTGTGACCCGTCTGGAGAAAAGGTGCATTGCGGGGGGGGGGGGTTAAGTTCTGCTTTTGGCCACCAGGGGGCAGTGTATGAGGAAAACACTGAAAAATATACCAAAAAATGCTTTAGATCAATTTTAGATGATTCCAGTGGTATGCTCAGGATCATTCCATCTCCACTACAGTTGGCATATATACCAATTTCTGGTTGTCATGGAAACCACTCCATTATTCTAAATGGGAATTTGTGTCATAAATGTGTTGAGTATTTACATGAGGAACTCAGAACTGAAAACAGACATAAAAAGATCCCTCTAGAACCAATTTTATGCTAAATACATCACATTTCTTTGTTTATCTTTCAGTAATTTGGCAAGGATATAATTCATTTAGAGCTTATTTGCCTTTTTTTAGTTGCACAAACCAACCTTGGTTTGACAAGCAATAACAAAAGAACTACCCGGAATATTTTAGCTAAAGATGTTTCATTTTAAAGCCTGTGACTTCAACTTTGAAAAGTCTTTCCCCTGGATGCATGTTTTCCCCCATCTTGCCACTTATTTCATTTCTTGTAGAAGGTGATGTGTTAGATTCGTGAAGAACCCTTGAGTTCTTCTTGAGAAGTGGTCACCCCATCAAATTCACCCATTTGAGAACGTTCCCAACCCGAGTCCCAATAAATTGGATGCACACTCAAACTCAACGTGATATCTGATATTTTAAAGTGTCAATGTTACTCTTCTCTTAACATTATAATTATACACTGTAAAAATATTCCGTTGATTAGACGGAGATTCACTGTTTAATTTTACAATAAATCTCCGTAATTTCAAATCCAGTGAAGCTCTGTAGATATTGACCATATGACAAGGAAGTTCTGTAAACCAGTACAGAGAATCACCTTTCTCCTGAATACGGTGAAACCGAGTATATATCAAAGCATTTACAGTAATGCACATTTTGAATACTTACAAAGAATCTCCATAATTTCAATTCTCATGAAACTCTGTAGATATTGATCATATAACAAGGAAATCCTGTAGATCAGTACAGAGAAACACCTTTTTCATTAATCTGGTGAGACTCGATATATTTCAAAACATTAACCATGAACCACAGTATGGCATAACTTGTAATTCTAATCCTGGTAAAACCCTGTAGATATTGAGCATATAACAAGGAAACCCAGAAAATATGTTCTGAAAAATACATTTTCCTGAATAGTGTGAAAGCTTGCATGTACCAAAGCACTTACAATAATGCATAGTATATTTCAGTTTCTCAAATTGAGAGTAGGTGGTGCCATAGAAAACAATATCCTACACATATAAAAAGGTTTGGTTTTTGTATTGATTCAGTCCCTGTGTGTGTGTGTGAATCAAAGATGCTTGTATGTCTGTAATGTATTTATGGAGGATCACAGTGAAAATTATGGTGAATTAGTATAGTGACTAATTATCAATATTGAATATCCGTAATCTACCACAGCGAAACACCGTTTATCAATTTACAGGGAATTTGTGTTTTGATTATTGTTTAGTTTGATCACACCAGGTGGCAGCCTCTTTCATGATGAGATTTCCTTGAGGAGTCTACTCTATAGACACTTCTTAATGTATCAAAAAATTATAATGATTTACAACTTTTGAATTAAATGCAGCATCAATATTGATGGCCAATTTTGGGGCTATGAGAATATGGTTAATGGTATGGTAATCTACTTTTGTGAGATATTTTGTTGAGACAGACACCTATTCTGTTGTGATAAGAAATATATATGTCCACCCAGCCATGCATGTTGCTTTGTAGCAATCCTAGGGTGCTGTCTGCCCCTAGATTGTAATTACAAAGTGTGATGAACTATTCTATGATGCTTTCATGGAACTAGGGATTGGAGCACAAGTGAACTGGATTATAGAAATACCATAATAACCCATCCTTTGATGCCATATCAAAATGACGGTGATTTGAAGTATTCCCTTGAAATAACGGTGATTCTCTGGCACCACTGGGTGAAGGACATTCTCCGTTATAATAACAGTAATTCCAAGAGAACAGTGACCATAGTTATTATGGAGAATGACCGGCACCCAGTGGTGCCAGATAATCTCTGTTTTTTGGGTAACACAGAATTACAGTTAATCTAAGAATGGTTAATCAATGTTTTTAAGTAACGGAGAAGTACCAGTTAAAAATACGGTGATTTCGTAGAAAATGGTAACAGTAAAAAATATGGAGATTGGCCAGCACCCAGTGGTGCCAGAGAATCTCTGTTTTTTCTATGAAATTTTTTTACAGTGTATTGATAGTCAACTGAATGCCGATTTAACAGACCTCTTCCTACCTAATCTGAGATCTGTATTTGAGGACAGATTTAAAGCCTTGTAAAGACTATATCTATCCAAGTAATCTGCTCAAAGGTCTGCTCAGACTTTCTCAAATCTTCTTATCACTGCTTATCTCTCATTCTGTAATCTATAATTGAACTGAAGACTTCTTTCATTGACTATGCACTAGTAGACACAGGGGAGCTACATCAGCGTAGGCTTTTACCACGCTTCGAATATACATACACGGTATAATAAGGTTATGCCGGTTATTATTAGTATATAAAATAATTGTACTGCAGCTTTCAAGGTAATTGGCCCCTACACTCCCCCATTTCTAACATGTTAATGATGTATGATTTTAGTAACTTTACTTTTGTATGATTTTAGTGACTTTACTTTTCGAGTTAGTTGCTATTTTCAATATATCTGCATTATTCACAACAGGTTGACATGGAGTACACTTCACACCAACTCAAACCATTGTTAGTATGTGCCCACTAGACCGCATCTACTTACAATAGCTAGTATACGCAATATATTAGCCATGCTTTTCCCTTGTCTTTCCACCCAAGTGTGGTATATAGGTAGATTTTCCCCGGAAAAATGTGGTGGGGTTTGCTGTACACCCTCCTGTAAATCCACCACTCTGGGGTGGACGATTAAGCTAATCATGAGCTACTCAGAGCAACTCACGTTATAGGACAATAAATATCGCATGTCCACAGAAACATGAAGGTGTCTAAGCATGCAAGAAATCGCCACTATAAATATGTCTTGCGTTATACTGATGAGGGAACTCTCATAAGGCTTACAAAAGGTCCTGTTATATACTACAGTGCTCTAATGGAGCGCGGTATAGTTATTTTGCATTGTCGAATGAGTAAGGGAAGTCAGATTTGACATGGCAAAGTAGGTTCAACTATCAGCAACATACTTGGCGATGTGAACGTAGATCTTAAGGCCTAAAGAAGTTTCTCTTTGAATTGTATCTAAGGAACAAGATGTTTGGTCAGCAAACCGACGTTATTGCAACTAAAATAAATTATAGATTGCTTGATGGTATACATGTACTCTCTTCTCTAGTAAGAAAATAATAATGTCTAGAATTGTCTCGGTTCTATGCTAAGTTCAGCCTCTAAACTATTATGCTGTACATATTACCAGGTTTTTCTACATTCGGAAGCACACGATTAAAAAGTAGGCCTATCAAACTTAGTTCCTTCCCTTCAGATCAAATCAATCCAGGCACATCATTGAGAAGTTACAGTTCTTCTACCTGTTATAACAAAACGTTTTGAGAAACCTATTTGACTTACCTGGTGACTGAATCAATGGGCTGGAAGTGTTCTGAGGGTGGCAATCCACAACAAGAGGACCCAACAAAGGTGCCACCCCTAGGTCTTAAAGAACTAGGATGTCGACGCCCCATCAGGCGGCCCAAGTTGGAACTCAGGCTCCTTTGCATATCTCGCCCACGCCTGCGCTGCCATTAGCCAATCACGGCAGCGATGACATCGGACGCACGCGGATAATTAACCCACACTTGGCAAGAATTGGTTGTGCTTCTACAGGTATAAATTGATACTTGTGTGGCCATCTTTGCAGGCGATGCCAGGTGGCTTGGTTAGTAGAGAGACCTTTTCACGGAGGTAGTGGAAAGTGGGGGTTATTTGACTCTTCGATAACTAAATTGAAGTAGAGCACATACTGGTATGCCTGCTTTTTACCTTAGGTGAAATCCATATTGAGTCAGCAATGCATCCATTCTAAATTCTGAGTCAGTTTTTTAAGGAGCTAGGTTTGTGAGACTGGATAGACAAACAACCCATTGGAAAACTGTATGTGAAGGCAACATTTTATGTGATGAAGCGCATAATGTCAAACATTATTTCGCCATTAAATTTTCATGGGACTTTATGGTTTAGAAGGGAATACAAAGGTTTAATGTCGGTTTTGCTGTATGTGTATGATTCAATTTTGAAAATCGCATTCTACTACTGTAGATAGATTTGATTAAATGCCGATTTGTGTGTCTACATAATTAGCCCCATAGAGTGCAGGTGTAACCAGATAACTTGTAATAGAGTCCCGGATGAAGGACGGTCCAAATCCATAGCTATCTCTTCCCTTGTCAAGTACCAAATCCTATGGGAATCTTAGAGCCTTCAAATAAAACATATTTCTGGGATAGGAGCGACCGTGGGACCTGATAGCACTGATTATCAAGTTCTACTTTTTCAAGCACACCTCTCCCTCAAATGCCCTATGATAATCTCATGGGCCTACTCTATCAGAATAGTGTATGCCCTCCCGTAACAACCCTTAGGATATCAGGCAGGCATTGGCCTCTTATTTATCACACTGAAAACCCTGCAGATCTTTAAACTCGTCAGATTGAGGACCTATAGTCGTCACAAGAGGTATAGACAGGGGGCAGCACCTTACAGGGAGTGAAATCCCTCAGTCTACCTCTCCCCAGTATGAGTCTATGGCATCCTGTTGACAATATGTAACAAACTCACAAGGTGGCAGGTATGTGCCACTCATGATTAATTATCAGGCCTTCAGTTTTCAACTGAAGGTCTTCACTGCTGAGGACTTTAGGTGCTCAAGTTGACGATACCCAAATCTACAGCTTTGGGTAGTCAGATTGAGGACCCAAGGTAGTCAGCACCAAGGTTGTCACTCTAACAACATTATGTAATCAATTTGACTACCATAGGTGAGTGTGTTGACCTAAACCCATCAGGTTGACTACCCTGGGTGCTCAATCTGAAGAGTTTAGGTTGTAGATTTGGGTATCGTCAGTCTGACGACCTTGGGGCTTTCAGTGCAACTGTTTTAATGTATTTTACCCATGAGATTACTACACAGGTAGAACAAAGGACAATTGAGGAATAGGTCTGTTAAGAGTTAATTTAAGAGTAAGTACTTGAGTGATCACAGTGTTTGAAAGATAAGATCCCACAGCTCTTCTAAACCCTCAAACAGAAACCCGTTTGATGATTAAGAGCCATTTGAGGGATAAGAGCCCTACATACCTTGAAACTCGAATCTTATCCTAATGTCTACTCTGAATGTACAGATGTATACGATTATATACTCAAATTTACCTTCAATAATCACACAAGTAGAGAAATGGAGATTCTTACTCTGTCCATACCATTTTTAGATATAGTAACCGAACAAAGATGAATTTAATGTGTAGCATTTCTTGAGTTACTCATTGAGAGGGTCGCATGATTTTGTCATCTATATCTCTTGTGAAATATAAAATGTTGCTTGAGACAACCAAATCACTGACTTCAACCAAGCATCTGTAGGTTGTAATACATAGCTGTTTTATTGACACCTGTATACTAGCCCTATCCACCATGGAGGAGCTCTCCTGCAGGCTAATTAGCCCAATCAAGGTAGAGCCTGGAGCAAAGTTCATACAGGAGGGGACACCTTTAAGCAACCATATTCCAGCCTCTCAGGACTACTCCTTCCTCCTCCCACCAAACATCCCACACACACACACCTCCCCCTCCAATGCCTCTCTGCTTGTTGGGAACTCATCTGCGCATGTGTCGCCGGATCTATATATGCACCATATCCGGCACAAACTGCAACGTCAAGGACGTGGCCGTTTCAAATGATGTAACTATGGAAACAAGTGACTGTAAGGCAAAGCGTTTCGGGAATTTGTGAATAGATTCAATCACCATTGTCCTGGTTTACAATGACGTGGCATATAATAGCCTCTGTGGGGGTAGTGCAGATACAAAAGGACTTAAATTTTAAGGGTCAAGCAAAGTATGCAGTCATTATCACAGTTGAGTATTATTATCGCACACCCGTGTGACGATATTGAAAATTTGATATCGGACATCCACCTTGTTATCACTTCTGCCTTGCATAAGGGCCAGAAACTAATAAGAACATCCTGTGATCGTACTACAATTGTTTGATGTCTCCTAGGGGAGGGGTCGACTTTGGTTAACGTCACGATGGTAGAGTTATATATGCTGTCGTCAATCAAATGTACTCTACGTCATAGAGTAAATAGTTAGATGCACAAACGTGTATAGGTGATAACATGTGATTTTCGTCAGACATTTCCTTATTGTTTAATGGTGTGTCCATGTTGCTATAGATCAATACAGCAGGAAAGGGTGGCTTTTCAGAGAAGTTGTTTTTTGGACTCTTCTTGCGGAAATCTATTAAGAATGCAAACTTTCCTTGTCAGGCCTGCCATGTAATACCCATTATTTGAAAGATAAGCGTCTTGTAACTCCCTTGGTGTAACGTATTTGCACATGTGGTCACTACAAGCAAAGTTAGGAGCAATCTGACACAAAAATTGACCTAAACACAACTTTATTCATGAAAAAGTCACCCTTTCTTGCCGCATGGGTCTATAGAGGGATATAGGACATAAAAGGTCAGCTTTTTAGAAGTACTTAGATACTTAGTTGGTTTTGTTTTTCGAATAGCCATGTGCCAAAATTAATTATGTTGATGCAACCAAGCCACCCTTCAAATTTGTCACGCCATACATTTTGACTTAGATTTGATCCCTTTGAATTCTTATTGAGAGCACAATATTGATATACTCTTACATAGTCGTTAACACATGATCTTATTAGCCCTTGCCCCGACTTTTCTTCCATTTTCCTGTAATGTACTACACTATTTTGTGGAAAACTAAAGGTGCGGAGACCCATTGTATTCTGCGATAGTGTCTTGGCAATTTCAGGAAGGTCCCTCACATTCCAACGCCTCCACCACTTCTCTGCGTAAAAGGGGTTCAAGGACCGAACCCACCTATCCTATACCCCAACTCAGCCCAAGTCGTTGATGAGAACTTCGGGTATGCAAAATATGAAGGTAAAGATTGATTCTAGCTAAGGGGTATGGAAACGTGGAAAGTTTTCAGACCCCATTGGAAACCCATCTGAGGGGCCTTTCCTACAAAAAGCCTCCATGGCAGTTTGGGACGTGTACCTCAGCTGATGATGATTATGATTAATTACAAAACGGCTGGCAGTGCTCTGCTGCACGATAGAAGTGACCTTGAGTGCATAATAGGAGTACAGTTCACTGCTGAGCAAGGTCACTATAGCTGTAAACCAGTCAGGTACCCTTAATTGTTCTAGATATACCTTGATTGGGTACTTGATTGATTGGAATTAAATGTACAACATTTTATAAAGATAATGCTTTCGTGCATTATGGGACAACGGACAGTCTCGATGTGAAGAAGATCGTTGTCTAAACAAAAACTCAACACCTCTATTGGTATATCGCTACGCAGCTATATTTGGATGTGACCAAATTAACAAATGTTCTCCGGTGACTTTGGGCCAAAGCTTCGTAGTTATAATTAAACAGATTTTTTTTTCTAATACAGCACTGCCTCCTCCCTCTTTTTTTATAGTACTCTTTATTTATCGATCCACCACATGCTGTAGTGATAATAAATGTCGATCAATTTATGTGGCTTGAGAATTTCATTTTGCCTCTTATATTTAAAAAAAAAAGAAAAGAAAAAAGAGGTGATAAGAAAATAATAATGAGGTCTCCTAACACTCAATCAAGGTGTAGGGGAACATGATATATATATTGTGGCGTAGACCAAGGGTGAGTCAGTGGAAGCGAAACCATCCTGGCATGGGGCTGTGGAAGCTGCCGATCCTGGAGTCACATTAGGAGTGAACATCGCCTATCGGTGTTCGGGCGAATGGTCCACGGTGCAGGCAACGTGCCAACGGTGTCAGCGTCGGGGGAACAGCCAGCATATATATAGTTGTTGTGTTTCCCCAACAGTCAGTCTGGGTTACGTGCTGGTCGAACCTCATAAGGAGGAATGCCCTAGATGTTGAAAGTTATCAGAGATATTCACCGACGGATTAGCTGGTTTGGCCTGAAGCCAGGCAATAAACAGTGTTGATACCAAAGTTGACAGAGTGGTCGTAATCCTTTCTCCCGAAGATAACATAGAATAATCGAACGCTACTATATATATATATATATATATATATATACCATATATATATATATATATATATATATATATACAATGATCAATGAGTTCATGTTTTTAATATCTAAGGATAATATGCCAGTTGCATGTTCATCTTTTATAGATGATGCATAGATCTAGTAGACACAAGAACCATGAGGGACAAAAGAACAATAAGACTTTATACAGAAATATACAAGAATCAGAGGCTTCTAACCCATTTGGTCCACAACACAGTTATTCTTTTTGAGTGACTGCAGTTTGAGATGAGAAAAGATGAGGCCCAAATAGGTAATCTAGGAAGCGTTACAAAAACAGGGGTATCCAGTTTATAGCAGGCAGGGCAAGTCTAAATGATATTAATCACACAATGTCACCTGTACTCAAGAAATATTCACCACCAAGCCACATAAAAAGATTTATCCTCTACATGATAGACTGAATTATCCTATTGGTATACTCTTACATAGTCGGAAACACATAGTTTATCTAGTGAGTTTATCCAATTGATATACTCTTGTACTTATCAAATAAAAGACCGTAAAAGTAGGAAGAAGAGCAAGTCTATAAGTGAAATGTAAATCAGTCTTCAATGATCAATGAGTCCAGTTGACTCATTGCATCTTCTAGCTTATCCTCATTTACAGGCTGACCACTCTTTTTGTGGAGATCTTTGATGCGGGCAATCCGACTTTTGAACTCTTGTTTGGTCTGACTTTTCTGATACCACTCATCAAGATTGTCCCATATCTAGACACCACAATAGAGTGGTGACTGTTTCTAGAAATCTCTCTTTGGACGTCTGACCTCGAATTTAACTTTTTGGGAGCTTCTAGTGATCCTATCTATCTGTCCATTCATAGGTGCATGCAAGTGTTTGCCAGTTACAGAACACTTGTACATGAGTGAGAGATGCATTTCATCTCTCCTCCTTTCTAAGTAAGGTACCCCACACTGGTCATGCAGTTGATCTAGACTCATGTCCCTTACATTGCAGCGCATACAGATTATCAATCCTCTGTTTTCCAGCCATTGTAATTTTGCTAGCAGGTCTTGGTTTGCACCACCATGTAGGAAACTGGCATAATCAAACAGGCTCATGATTATTGTCTTATATGTTAGGATTGCATTATCCCTACTTAAATGCTGCCTGAGTTTTGCAAGCCAAAAAAGTCTTGTGATTGACCTTGCATATGAGGTCCGTTATAGCTTCCTCCATGGTTAGTGTTTCACCCAGGCGGACACCCAGGTAGCAGTAGCTTTTGACTCTGTCTAGATTTTGGCCTGATATTTTTGGGCATTCTTCAGGAGGGACTATGAGCTTGACATTATCCTTACTACCAGTCAGCATGAACTTAGTCTTATCACTATTTATAGTGAGTCGTAGGTCAAGGCATTTATCAACCACGCGATTCAAGTCCTCCTGTAGCTTTCCAACTGCAGAGGAAACACTGTTGTCAGAGCAGTAAAAGACTAGATCATCAGCATATAATTTGCTAGACCAATGAATTAGATCTGACCCAAGATTATTTATAACATATATAAACAATAACAGGCCAAGGACAGACCCCTGGGGGACCCCAAAAGGTACATCCTCAAGTTCAGATTCAAAGTTGCCGATCTGAGTGTATTGTTTTCTACCCTCTAAGTAACTCACCAGCGATAGTCATTTTTGCCTAGTTTGAGGTCCTTTAGTTTATTTAGGAGATAAGAATGGTCGACAGAATCAAAGGCTTTCCTCAGATCCACAAAACAGAGAGCAGTTATCTCCCCATTGTCTCTTTTGGTGTAAAGGTCATTGCTTAATTCAAAGACTGCGTCTCCAGTACCAAGACACTTCCGGTACCCAAACTGTCTACCAGATACTGAACCTAGTTTTTCCATGCAAGAATTCAAATGACTGTGCATGCATTTCTCTGCAATTTTGGAAACAACAGACAGGACGGAAATGGGCCTCCTGGGAATTCATTTTTAGAATTACACTTCTTCCCTCTATTACAATGATGGTGGTTCACTGTTCAATTCTACGATACCTGGTAGATTCAGCATTCATTTGTTATAGTGTACCAATCTGTCTGCAAGAATCCATCCTGACATAGATTTAGCAGCCAGACAATGGGATTTCACATGCTTTACATCATGGTTATCGACATTTTGCACCGATAAGGGTTCATATTTCTAGCTAAAAGGAGTGCATTAAACCATGGCTAGAAAGAACAATGTTGACACTAAAACGAAACATACTATTACAGTGAGTTAACAGAAAATTATATTTCTAACAGAAGTCAATGGATTCCATCAATTTTAAAGGTAGATTAATGGTGTAAACCATGATATAAAGGCTATATGTGACAGTTATTGATGCATGTGTTGATTTTAGCCCCTTGATAAGTCCACTCGCCTAACGGCTCATGGATTGTATCTGGGGCTAAAATCAACATGTGCATCAATAACTGTCATATATATCCCCTAAGTATACTCTAGGTAACATTCGATTTGTTTGCATCTACCTTTCCTAATTTCTTGAAGGTAGAAATGCTTCAAGGAAGTAAGCAAGCCCTTACATAATCCAGGACTTCAATGTGTCCACTCTAACATCCTGAAATAATTTTATTCAGGCACCTCACCAAAAAAAAAATAATTCATTTCCAATACTTCAAGTGGGTGTAGTTAGCTCTTGAAGAGGGGATTTCTGCGACATCGCTAAAAGTTATATCTGTAGGATATTATGCGGAAGAAATGGCTTCTGTGAGAGAATACCAGTGGGCAAAGAAATCAGCTGTCCACTAGCAATTTCTCGTGTGTACTTTGTTCCCTCCAATGTTGCTTTCTTCCTGCTGAGAACTGCATGCGTTCATGGGCGGGAAACGGAAAATGAAAAAACCCAAATGAAATAATGTTGGTTAATTTCGACTGAATGTATGCCGAGTGTGGGAATAAAAAAGAAACAAAGGCTAGTTCGTATATTATCTTTTCCCAGATATCCTTGCTTTTCATGTATATCAGATATAAAATGGTATGTCTGGAAGATTGCCATTGCTGTTCGGGAAAATATGCCTATTTTCAAACAGGACTTTCCCAGGAATTTGGCGCTTTGGAGATGGCATGGCACTCAAGGAGGTAGCTGCATGGATACCATGCATTTATAGGTCTAACCAAAAACATCTCACGATTACCTACATGCGATCTCTGTCATCTATACCCTTACAAGAGTCATGGATAAATGACGCACTTACCGTAATCTCCCTCGTATAAGGCGCAGCCCGCGTATAAGGTGCACCTAGAGTTTTGGAAAATTCTCAAAAAAAATGAAAAATTCATAACTTTGGTTCTACTGAATGAATTTTCAAAATTCAAAGACCTATGTGTAACTTGGGCCCCATAGACCCCCTGGGCCCTCATATATCCTATTATGGCTAATGGGGCATGTAACATATCAAAAGAAAGTTCTTGGAGTCCCCCTTGTGGTTGCAATTAGAACTAAAAAAAACCGTATAAGACGCGCATAAGTATAAGAGGGGAATATGCCGGAGATTAAGGTACTTACTTCTGAGTACTGTTTTTGAGGGCAATCAGAGTAATGACTGGTATACATGTATCTACTGACCCACACATGCTAGAGTATATGCTATGTTTTGCGATATCTAAGCATGATAATGTAGATACTAAGGAACTACCACATGCCACTACCTTACCCGCATCGCAATGTACACTGAAAAATGTCTTCCTGACCAAATGACATGTATATCCATGTCAACTTGATTTGACACATAGAGAACATGTCATTGGGACATGGCACATATGTCACCATGACAACTGTCTTCATTACGCATGTCAAGTGGAGTTGACGAACCAAATGTGAGAGTGTCAACCTCATTCAACATGCCTTTCATGCGTGTCATGTGGGAGACAATCGTGACCTGTGCAGTATGTGTCAAAGCGATCAGTCTTCTTTTCTCTGTGTAGGACTTATGTGTTTGATGTGGTTGGCTTTTGAACACATTGGCATGATAAGATAAAAGAGACTTGAGCAGAAGTTCCACAATTATTATGCTACGTGATACTGACAACGAGCAACTATAATGTTTCATTTCATACGCATTCCCCCCAATACCGCATTCTCCAAATAACTTGGCAGAGTAATATATTATGAAACAGAAATTTAATCCCATAAAGCCCTGTGATTTTCCATTCTGGGCTTAACTATTCTCGTATTTCTACATTCATATGTAAGACTATCGCATAGTTCTGTTTTTTTTTTAACTTTTGAAGGAATCCTCTATCAGTTTTGCGAAGCCATTGGTTATTCTCATGGATAGAGCAAGATGCCATGTATTAACAGATGTGACTGGATGAGTGTTTCATCAAAAGAATGAACTCAAGCAAGGGTCAAGCGAGACCTTAATGATCTAAATGAAAAACCACTACTTTCCAATAGGGAGGAAAGTTCCGATCCGGGTCCTATGAAATAATTATCTGGATAACACTAAACAGCCATGTTCTAATAGATGGCACATTAATGACTGAAAATGAAGTCAACATTCAACACTCAAAGACGCCAGGCTTGAAAGATCTTGACACTGACCTGTTTGATATTGCTTTTCCAATTTTCCCCTTTCCAGTCCCCGTAGTTTCTTCTGTATGTTGAGTTCCGTTACAACACTGTGTAGTCACAAAGGCTCCCTTACAGTTGCTCAAGTTCCTTGGCCCCTCAAAGTGGTCTGAAGCCGGGTTGAATTCGCCTTTTATGCTAACTTTCGAAGGGTGACACCTTGTGGAAATCTCGTGAAGTCTCGTCTAAAGGAAAGTCGCGAGATACCGTGTTTAGATCACGTGGGCAGAAGTAAAGAAGCACAGACAAGATGGCGTGGGATCCGGGCGTGGGACCACAATTCCTGTTTCCTTCCTCAAGTAACCCCCTCCCTCTACCACCCCTACCGCCCGCTCCCGCGCATAATCTCCCTCCTCCCACCCACCACTCCCACCCCCTACTAGTATCTGCCCTCTCCACTTTTCCTGTCTCTGATAGCGTCCCCCACCAAATGTTGATCGCCGCCCACTGATATGACCTTCATGCCAGGCGGCGAGGTTATAAACAGCAAATAACCTAACCCCTTTGAAAGTTAACCCTTATCTGTAAATCCTGCTTCCTCATCTGGAGGCTTGAGACATTAGTTTGTATCTCACCTTAGAAACAAAATGATCACTTGACCAAATGCAAACGTTCTTCAATCTCTCCTTTAAATTATGCATTGTCACTTCTAGCCGCAAGCCCTTAGACGTACTATATTGCCAGGAAAGTCTTTGGACAAGATGTATATTTCCTAAATGATAAATGGTGGCTTTTTCTTCTGCAGTTTTATATGAACGAAAATATGACACTTTAAATATAGGGGGTTGCTTTTTTATTCCATGAACGATTGCCTGTGTTTTCTATGGAATCTAGAAATATCACTTTATTTTTTTTTCCATATTTCACTGAAGGTTCGACCCCTTTACTAGGTCAAGGGTCAAGGAGGGTAAACAGAAAAGTGCTTTGCTCTGTTTTTTTTTTATGTTTTTCTTTTGTTTAGAAATGACCTATTGGTAATTCAATGAAAAAATAACAATGCAGTGATTCCGCACACACCCCGCAATCTCCACAAACCCGTATTAAAAACTGACCAACTGATTCACATAATTTTAAGGCCTTATTCCACTTCAGGCAAGTTTGCAAAATGTCACAAAAAGTTGACTGAAAAAGTCAAATTTGAGTGACTTATTCCTACTTTCTGTGACTGAAAAAGCGAAATCCTGACTTTTCCAGTCAGCTGTCTCCAATTTACACACACTTTTCCTTTTTTCATGATTCCATTTAGACTTTGACTGAAAAAGTCAGCTTTTCTAAACTCTTTAGCAGACTGACGGTCAGTGGAAGCAGTTTTCCAGTCAAAGTCAAACTTTTCCAGTGATGTTTTGACTTTTCCACAAATATTACTTTTTTTTCAATATTTCAGAAAGTCAATTTTTAAGTCAGATTTTGTCACTTCAGGTCTGACTCTTGACTTTTTCAGTCAGGTCCGACTTTTCCAGTTAACTTTTCTATTGACTGACGGCCAGTGGAATCAGGTGTACTGACCTTAAGTCAGAGGTGGACTGAAAATGTTTGAGAACTGACTGAAAAAGTCTGAGAACTGACTGTTAAAGTCTGAAAATTGACTAAAAAAGTCTGAAAAGATTACTGAAAAAGTCAACTTCACAATGGAATCAGGTACCACTTTTTCAGTAAAACTTTTTCAGTTGCCTAATTTTGACTTCGACTTTTACTGACTGAAATGGAATAAGGCCTTTATAGTCACAGAGTGAAAAGGAAAAGTTGTATCAGTGTAATCTATAGCTCTTTTATAGCTTTTTTTGTCCTAAAAATGCAATATGCCCTTCCGATAGTCTTACCATGACCCCACCACTAGCTGGACGGTACCCAAACCCAACCAGCAAGTATTAAAACAGCTTCGCTTAAAAGACCAAACTATGAATATGGTTTTAATTTTATACAAGGTTCTCCTGAAGAGTTAAATGAGATACTTATATTAATGTACTATATGATGATTATGAATGCACAAGTTTACTTTAGGGCCAGATAAAAGCATGAAGCAAAGCTGAGTGCTTTTATCTAGGCCCTAAAGTCAAAATGTGCATCCATTATCATTACACATTCAATTTATGTGCATTTCCCATTTTGATGCATCCAGAAGGATGCATCAAAATGCATCAGAATGCAATCTACATCCGCTGACATACAAATATATATGGTATCCATAAGGTCCGGGGCCTTATGCATAGGATGTACACTTTGGATCTGAAAATTGCTAGTTTTATTCCCACCCATGCTGAGCTTTGTTGGTATCTGCCACTGTGAAAGCTTTATAGGTATACCTGAGTTGCTGCCACTTATAAGAGTAGTATAGAAAAAGAACACTGTCAATGGCCCAGTGTCAACTCAGTGCCTTTATCCAATGACAAAAGCAGTCAGATTATCAAGTTTGGACACAAAAATCGTTCTGAAATGTGATAACCGTGGTATAACTGGATTTAGGCTAGGGGCTAGGGTGGTCAATTCAGGGCTGCAAAGAGCTAGAGTGGTCGGAATGACAAAATAAGGTCTTTGCTAAAACTCGTCGGACACCGGCTATAGCTGACAGAAATCGTCAGACTGCCGGACCAAGTGTTGGGCTGTCATCCTCAGAACTGCATGGGCTACATGCCATTTGTACAGCATTCAAATCGCACCTTTATTGATGTTTTTAAGATGTAAATGTTTTACAATGATAAAAATGAAATGTATATTCTTGCTTTATGATATTTCTTCATTCCCAGAGAATGTCCTTCGGTACTCATTATGTTTTAGTCCTGCAAAAGTTGAACCAGGCTTGCAGAGTTAGAAATCTGCTGGATCGAATGTCCTGCATGGCAAGCACGATTCAACGTCAGCTTTTGTGGTGCTCACAAACAAATGGTCAGCCAGCACATGTACTGCTTTCCACATCCTGTGTACAGTAAGGAAGAAGGTGATAATATGTATTTATCCTACATGTATTTTAGAAACCTAGTGTAGGGGTCAGCGGAAAACGTCTTTGGAGAAACCGGGACTCGAACCCGGGACCCTCCAACTTCGAAGCGGAAGCTCTTCCTCTGAGCTACTTCCCCTGACCTGATGTTCTCTACCTTTCACCAAGCCTGGATTGGTGTGATACCGATAGGGAACATGTGACTACCTGGTGACCCACCCCTGCGGGTCGGCCATCCGGGCACGGGAAATCATGTTCCCCTAGACTAACATGGGTAGTTGAGACCATGTTCATTAGAAAGCTTGATAAGTTTAAAATTTAACAGTATGGACTCTGTTGAAATCTGCATGTTGAGAATTTTTCATGAGTAAAAATTGACAGATTTTGGTCATAGGAAATGGAGCATTTTCAGGATGCTCATACAGCTACGACATTTTATAGATACATGACTCGAAACATTTTATTCATAATCAATTATATGGGTACTACAGGGAAATTGATTTGATCTGCTTTCACCCGCCTACAAATTGGAGTATGATACCCCAAAAGTGCCGAATCATTCTAAACTAACAGCTCATGTAGATAGCCATACTTCCATGTTCAGACCAAATAGATATTTGGCCCAGGGGTATCTCATACAGTATAGGGGATAGCCTAACATCTGGGGGGGGGCGAATTTCACAAACTTGACAAAATTAGAAATCAATAGCCTGGTCCATAAAGCCAGTCAGGTAATGTCACATAACACTGAGGAACGATCATTCATTAATCTTACATGAACCAGTAGTCGAAAATCTTATAGAAATCAAAATGATGCTGACTGTCACTTCATTACAAATGAATTCCTTTGCTTAATAAAAGTATGTTTAGAACTTTAAATCATCTTTTTATGCTGATGACCAGAGATATGCTGGTGGCCATCTTGGATACCCCACTGAAAAAAGGTCTTCCCTTCTTAATTTGTTCCTTCACTTTTAATATGATGCAAAGACATGCACAAGGATTCAGAAAAAAAAACATGGTAGGAATCTGTTCTAAATTGTGGTGGGTATGCTCACAGGTTGACTGGACTATCAGGGGCAGCTTATAGCATCCTCCTGATGTCTGGATGCAGCTTCCACACGAGGTTTTATGAATAGTATACTCATGCGTGGAGTAGATTCCTCAAGTCTTTAAATCTTAAAAGCAGTCCAATCCAGCAGAAATGCCATAACATTGTGAAACAAATTTTCACTTTTACAAAACCCACACTACCCTAGAATCACCTATTCCCATCCTCGGAAGCTAAAATCATTTTAGCACAAGGTTCACAAACACCAGCTTTTACATCAAATATAAGTTATCTATCTTGAAATATCATTACCAACTCCATATCTAATAAATTACACATCCTTTGACTCTGTAATCTGCAGTAAAAGTAGTAAATAACCTCAAAATCGTAGTCAGTGGATACTTATTTATGACTGCTTTGCCTGTCTTGGTGGGATGCAGGAAATGGATTTTCAAGGACATTTTGCATTTGAGCAGTGTATCCACAGATACGGGCCCAGTATATGGTGATATTTCTAACTCTCTACAGGCTACATGTCTATGAAAAGGCAGTGTGTATGATTAATGCAGTTTGATCCTACCCATTTCAATGATTATTCCATGTTATCAGAGAATTGACATATCTTACTTCTCCATGTGGTCATTGTGTTTCACCTAGTGACATTCAATAAACTACCATTTACAGGGTTTCACTGTAAACTTAAGTTTCACTGTAAACTTAAGTCACCTCACATTAAAAACATGCCATTGCACCTTGTTAGGGTGAAACACTTTCATTTTATGGGATATATATATATCACCACTTTTTTTTCAATAACAGTGATTAACCGTCAAATTTAGTGGGGTTTCAGTACTAAATTTAGGCATATTTACAACAGTGTAAGGTTTGACTGCATTCAGTTGATAGTGATTTTAACACCTGACCATTTAGAAATACGCTGTAAGCTATTGGGATTGAGATTAACCTTGAACACTTGCACAACTATATACAACATTATGAATATCTGATATCAAGTATGTGCCTATTATAAATAATGTTTCCTATTATATCAAAATCAAATATAATTAATGATTATTCCTACTGCTTATCATTATGCTATAAATCCTTGCATATATAAGGTTCATGCTGCGTAGATACACACTGACTGTAGCATAATATTACTAAAGTCTAGATGTGCTTTATAGGCAGTTATTCATTCCGTATTAAATTGGGATAAAACAAGTCTAAATTAACCCAACACATCCCATGGTGTCCTAAGGCATTCCCCTAAGGTAAGGTTGTGTCTTGTATACAAGGTATGTCTTATTTCCAGTGTTAGACAGGTCACACAACGTGGAGAGATAAGGGGGAGCTGGGTTGCTGAGAGATATACGTCTGTGGCATGGCACTAGAAGCCAGTGTATATATATGTATATGTATGTATATATATATATATATATATATATATATATATATATATATATATATATATATATATATATATATGTATATATATATATATATATATATATGTATATATGTGTTTGTGTGTGTGTGTGTGTGTGTGTGTGTGTGTACAAACTGCCTAATTATGTGGTATCCAGTGTGGCAGAGTAAGTTATTTCATGTGAATAAGAAGGACGGCCCATAGAGATATTGTTCAACGGCCAGCCAATCACCACATCACCAGTTAAATAATATCTCTATAGATCGCCACGCTTTGTTAACTTGTTGACTTATTCACATGCTAAATTCATTGAATTTGAGCATTTTATACAAATATGATATGAACTAAAAAAGGATACAGAACTGAACTCACAGGTATACCTTATTATCAATTCACCCCTCGAATAGACCACCCCAACCCCCTTAGGGTAGATCGACAACAATGTAGGCCAGTCGCTCAGTTTTCTCTATTCATTGAGTGGGATTCATAAGATCATCCCGTTGCTTTGGCAACATACTGACCTGCCAGTGGCAGATCCAGGGGCCCAGGAGGCCTGCCCCCCACCACTACCACAAAAAAAAGAAAAGGGGAGAGGGAAAAGGGAGAAAGAGGGGGAAAAGGAGGGAAAAGAAGAGTGTAGAGGGGGCCCCAAATAGAGAGATTGTGGTGCTCGGGGCCACATAAAATGCCTGATTAGCTCCCACTAAGTCTTGGGCCCAACCTTCTAAACAATCCTGCATGGATCCGCCACTGCATGGCCTGCTCTCAACCTAAGAGGAGCCAGGGCAATTGACCCATAACCTCCTCTCCCCCATCGCCGCCCCTTATATTCTCAATCATCCCAAAGTTTGTTTAAAATCGTTTCCTGTTGTCGCCAGACTCTCGAGATCATCTTAATAACACAACTTAATTCTCAGGACTGGTTTTGAATAGGAGTCTCTAAATATCCCTTTCTTTGAGGTTTGGATGAATAATTGAGTTATATTTTAATGAAAGATAAATTTCAAGGTATAGTCTCTTTTGCCTCATCTGATTCCTGGCAATCATATAGCCTTTTCTGAGAGTAGGTGCCAGCAGCAAAGCAACCCTGACTCGTATACGGGGCAATAAGTATCACATAGCAGTCTACCCTGTATATCCCATAGCTGTAATCTGTCAATATGGAGTGAAACGAATGCAAATGAAATAGAATGAATTTATTTCAAAATAATGGATCTTAAACAGAAGCTAATTGTTTAAAACAGACAGTGTAACATTAAGACCATGTGCAATGTACGGAGCAGTGTTCCTAAATATTCTCAAATATCGATGGCTCCTTGTGAGAAATTGATTTTGGAACTAGCATGTCTTGTTACCTAAAAAAGCACCAAGATCTAACCATTTAAGTGTGAAATGATGTCCAAAGGATTAATTGACATTCAACTGTTTCCGTGAGGCAGCAATGCTGTGCCTGTCATTTACTCGCTAATGGGAGTAGTGGGCTAGGTATCGTACCGAAGCTTTGATTATGTTCCAACCCCATGGTCTCAAAACAAACCATGCCTCGCGACTGATTCACCTGAGCGAGATCATTATGACAAAAGAATAGAATACATTGAGACAACTGTGGCAATGAAAGAGTTTATAGAAAGAAAGCCTAATGGCTTCCAGTCGCCCGCGATCTGTTACCCTTCAAGCACTGCCGGTTCTTTTTGTTTCCTGGCTATTTTTTAGTAAAGTAGGGGTAAGGTAGGGTTGACTGTCAAGATGCAGCTGCCACTGGAGATAATAAAGACTGACAAGAGGTGGGGTAGAATACTAATCAGGTGACATGTCTTGGTACGACTATGAGATGGCAATAAAGCCCCTGGTGATATAGATGTAGTTCATGTTAATGGAACAGCAGTGTTGGAAACAGTGCATGATCATGTAAGAAGAGAGAGGGGGAAAGGCAAGAGAGAGAGAGAGGGGGAGAGAAAGACAGACAGACAGAGACAGACAGACAGACAGACAGACAGTCAGAGGGACAGTGACAGACAGAGACAGAGATCGAGAGACAGAGATACAGAGACAGACAGAGACAGACAGACTGAGACAGACAGACAGACAGACAGACAGAGCGACTGACTTACTAAGTTAGTGAGGGAGTGAGTGAGGGAGTGAGTGAGTGAGTGAATGGGTGAATGGGTGAGTGAGTATGTGAGTGAATAACAGCCAGGTGACCTTCTGATGTTGCTTTGCCAACCAGGTCGAGTGTCAGGGTATCTATGTGTCAATTAAATCTTTAGTAAAATGGCAATGTGACATTTCCGAAGAAACTAACGTAAACATGTACTTGTAAAGTTCTGATAATTTATCCCCCCCTGCTGCAATGTTAATTAAAACGACCTCACATCGTTCATATGAGCTTTGCTAAGCAAACATGTATAAATGTAATCATAAGGAAAAATTGTTCTATCACGATTTTCGTGACTAATCAATTACACCAGATGGTAAACTTAATGCTGTGTCCAGAAATGGGGTCCCAACTATCTAAATGGGTGAGCAAGAGAGTTTTTATTTGACATTTTGACATTTATCACTGTCTCTCCCCTATTGCTTGACCAGGATCAAATAGGGTTATCATGGATATCGTGTACTTCAGCCGCTCTCCATTTAGATGAGTTATTTCATTACACAAGCTCACAATTCCTCACAGTTGTGGGCGTATGAGGAGAAAGGTCCATCGAAATAGGCATAATGTTTTTTAATGAGATTGAAAATACCTCCTCTAGTTTTAGAAAACATTAGTCATGAATACATATATAGGTTTTTGGTACCCTGCCAAAATTGATGATAAAGCTATATCTCTCATTTTGTTCAACCAAATCTACATGTACATAATTATTATAAATTAGCAGAAAAGTGTTGGATAGAACTTCATGACTTCCCGCCCTTTTCATATTTCTGGTCATAGATTTGGATATATAATGATACCTTGCATATAAGGCGCATATAATTATGCGAGGATGGACATACCATTGGTGCGCTTTATAGGAGCAGAATAATTAAATGGAGGGTTTTCTCTAAAATATTCCCAATATTTCTCTGTCCCTGTACAATGGTAAGAAGGGACAGGGGAAGCCCTGAGATGACCACAGGTCTTTCAATTTTGAAAGTCCATTGATTAGAACAAAAGTCATGCCTTTTTTCCCTCGCATCTACAAAGTCTGGGTGCACCTTATACATGGGACGTGCCTTATGCGCAGGGCATTACTGTAATGTATAGAAATGCTACTGACATTCTTTTTTAGCGTCGGCATCCTTGAAAGTCAATCAGTTGCTATTCCATCACTCCTATTTGGGATAATGTATATTCTTGTTGACATGGCAACACAATTTTAGAATAACATCTATCCAAGGCCTTCTTGCAGATTCAAACGTTCTAGATATAGAGGGAGCATATATAGACAGTTATGGTGCAAACTTATTATACAATTCACAAGGGTATCCTATCTATACCCTGCAATCGTAGTCTAAATCGTTAGCTAATATTGTTTACCAGTAGCTGAACACCCACATAGTTTGATAAGGACTCATGTGTATACATGTTCTATCTATTTCATCTGCTTGTTCATGTAGATCGATGAAACTTCCTATAGAAAAGTGACATTTGTTCGAATGCAATTTGATATGAATAGATCATGCTAGGGTATAGTATATCAAAAGAACCTGGTAGGTTCAAAGAAGTTCTGGTTTGTCGCATATACATTTTGTGGTAGGATAACCATAATTATTTAAAATCGATGTGTGGTACGGCCAGCTCTAAGTTAGTAAGTCATAGAATATCAAACCAACCCTGGAGCATCGTGTTGCCATACTCATGCAATGGCCAGAGGATAGAGGAACCGTCTAACACAAACACAAGTTTACCCCTTTGTAAATGTGTTTCCAAATGAAAGGGGAAGTCAAATACATCTAGATTCTAAACAAATATCTTAACAATATAAACATAGCGTTCCTCACAATATTATGTCTCAAGGAGGTAGCTTCTGATAAAGGGGCACTGTTGTCAAGGTACAGTTCTAAGTGCACATCTACTTGATGTAATAATCAGTCACCCTGTAGCAACTTTTGGATTACAATTAACAGATTAACAGGTCGGATGCAATTAAGTCAGGTCACTGGGTGCCTAATTAACGATTTGTTAATCTTATAAATATACATCTAGAAATGTCCCTCCTTTTAACAGATTCTCTCTGTGGTCTCAATCTATTTTTTTTTAATGTTTTATTATGCTGGAGGGTGCAGTTTAGATCCATAAGTGGACCTGTATCCTACTGGATCCAGTGGGCTATCAGATACTTTTGCAATGATGTTTAGATGATGTGTGCATGGTGCATATGATATTGTGAGCCAGCAAGCAGAAATGGGGGTTCCTGCAGGATTTAGTACCTGATTTAGCCACCAGGGGGCACCACTAAGGGCTAGATAATGGAAAATATGCATTAAACTACTATAGGGTACTTTTTGATGGAGAATTCAATGGTTTTTAATAAAAAGTTCTATTTTGGGTGGAAAGGTTCCAAATTTGGCATGTTAAAAGAATGTTTTTGGGCCTAAATAAGCATTTTTGTTGATTTCTGTTGCCATGGAAACATGATTTTCATTCTAAATAGGAAAATTTGTTATCTCATTTGAAGGGACACTTCACAAGGTACACTATGGTGAAAACAGAATGAAAATACCATTTCTGGAACAAAAGTTATGGGCAAAAGAATAAAATCTTATAAATGCGAATTCAGCTAATTAGCATAAATTATGCTAATTATAGATGTATCTCTTGACCAATTAGACCTAGAGCCTATTGACAACTGGGAAATGGTCACACCAACCCATATTTAGCAAGCCATTCCTCCAAAACTAATAGGAGTATCTTCTCTTGCAATATATCATTGAGAAGCTACCTAGTGATCTGAATTTTAAAGTTAACTTTTAGCGCAGAGCACCCTTTCTCCTTGCCTCTACAAGTAAGCTAAGTGTAGTAATCATTTTTGGCTCATTCAGAATTATTAAATATTGATGGTTAAACTTTGAATGGGCTGCATTTACAGATTCTAATACTATTATACTCTTAGTCCTTATTAAAGACCCTTTGTGTATACAGGCCTGATCATGAGACAGTTTACACCTAAATAGAAATAATAGGTCTACAAGAATAGCAGACTTATGGCTAGAAGCGGCAAAATGTCTAAGCTCAGCGAAAGAAAAGCAGCATAAAAATATCTGCTCCAGATTCCATGTCATAAGGCAAAATATAACCCAAAATCAGAGATTTTTCATGAAAACTTCCTTATTAAAAAGCAGAAAAAATTGTCGTTTCGATCCACACATTCACAGTTTTATTATGGCACAGGCTCTGACCCTGAATATGTGAAACGATATTTTATATATAATTTATGTATCATAAAAGCCTACTCATACATTGAGAAATCCTTCTTGATTCATAATTGGCCCATTTTGGCCCATTGGTGCCCATCCTGGGGTCGTGCTGCGCACTAAATGGGCTTTGATGAGCCTCAGCCCAGCAGACTTACAATAGGGACTACACTTTTTTCCATAGGTCAAAGGCAAATGATAATCATTACAAATGCTTAACTGCATCAAAAGATGTGTTGACTACCAGGACATGCAATAGAGTTATCTATAACCTCATATCGGTCGATAACCACTCGATATACAAGGAAATGGATCATGAACTTTCATGCTCATCTCAGCTGCTCATAGCCTTTTTATGGGCATCTTAATGAGCAGATACTCTTCTAATAATGATAAAGAGTGGGAGGGGGGTTAGCGTCAAATGTAGCTTAATGTGTTACCTATATGCCTCTAGGGCATCAGCTTTACTCACATTAATGCCTAAAGGGAGTGTTCATTTTTTAACAACAGGGGGGGGGGTTGGTGAGTTTGAGGGGGGGGCGTAAAATTTTTTGACCCCTCCTGAGAGGGGGGTGAAAAATATTTTGACTGCTCTTGAGGGGGGGTGGAAAATTTTTAGACCCTTCTCGATGAGGCACGAATTGACGCGACTTGCTGTAAATACCCAAATTGATAAGTAGTGGGGACAATTTCTCAATATATTACTTGCAGAAGGAGAAAGTTTATACTGATAATTTTACAATGCATCAGAATGCACCATTTTCTTTCTAAAATTTCAAAATTTTTCAGGGGAATCATAATTCCAACAAGAGTGTATGCAGAGCTCTCAACACTCAAGCATCTGTCGTGAATCTCACACATCTGGCGGGATTCTCACACATTTAGGGGTTGTCTCACTCTCTCACTGTTTCTCACGCATTTTAGACTTTGTAATTTCAGTATAAACTTATATAGTGAACTTGAGCATCCATCCTCAGTTGATGTACCAAAATGCTCTAAAAATCAACAAATGAACCTCCATATTTCTCCAAATATTCTTCGGGGCATAGCCAAACCCCCTGGAACTGCATTTATTTCAATGCATCTCGGAAATCTAGAAAATTCCAAGCTTCAGGGAAAAGTCTCACTCTTTGGCTCCATTAGAACATAAGAGCTCTGTGGTATGTGTGACGCCTGTCACAGATGGCTCGTGCATACATGCATGCAAACTCCTCATTTTTTTCAGTTTTCTCCATTATTCTAAGATCTGTCAGGGTCAATCTTTGTCCAGATCCCATGAGATATCATTTTACCATTTTATATATATGGTGGGGTCTTTAGATACAAGGGCATCAGCCACCCTCAAAAAGCACCAAAATGCACAAATTGACATCTCAATATTCAAAGTTTTCCTGGGCTAGATACCCCCAGACCCCCCTCCCATTTTAACCTATCAATGGCAAATCAAAGAAGAGTCTTTACTTTTAATGCCTCGATTTTTTTTCGCATTCAGAATTTGCATATGTCATGGTCAGATCATGTGCTCAGTGTTCTCTCTCTCCCTAGCCTTCCCTCCCATCTCCCCTTCACCTAACCTTTCCCCAAATCTCTCCCCTCATCTAGAGTGGGCCTAGCAAGACATACCTGACCTGACCTGGATGGCCTGACCTGGATGGCCCGACCTGTACCCACCCAGACTGCCCCTGGACAGATCCACCTGGACAGACTCACCCAGACCGGACTGACCCGGACCAGACAGATCTACCTGAACTGCCCCGAGACTCACCCAGATCTACCTGGATTGCCCCCAGACTCACCCTGGATGGATCCACCCTGACAGACCCAGACTAAACCGACCTGGACTCGAAAGACCCGGTCCAAATGGACTTGGACCAAATGGATCTGGACTGAACCTTCCACAACAGACCCAGTCAAGACTTCAATGGGACCCAGACCAGACCGGACAGAATCAGATGGATCCAGACTGAACAGAACCACACCATACAGAACCATATGAGATGGACTCGACCGGGATAAACCCGACCCATCCAGTCGGGTCATCCAGTCAAACCTCAACAAAATGCACCATTTGACTTCTCGATATTCAAAATTTTCCTGCAGGACATCTCCATATACCCTTAAGCTCCCTGAGCCAAAAACAGTGTATTGATGATGCAGCGGTAGTAAAACCTTGGGGTCAGGTGGGATGTATGCCCCCTGCACCATCCAGTCATACATCACCAAAATACACCATTTGACTTCTCAATATTCAAAATTTTCCTGGGGGACATACCAGTCGGGTCATCCAGTCATACCTCAACAAAATGTACCATTTGACTTCTCGATATTCAAAATTTTCCTGGGGGACATCGCCATATACCATAAGGCTCCCTGAGCCAAAAACAGTGTATTGATGATGCAGGGGTAGTAAAACCTTGGGGTCAGGTGGAATTTGTGCCCCCCTGCACCATCCAGTCATACATCACCAAATTGCACCATTTGACTTCTCGATATTCAATTTTTTTTTTTTGTGGGGGACATCTCCATATACCCCTAGGCTCCCTGAGCCAAAATCAGTGTATATGATGCAGGGGTAGTAAAACCTTGGGGTCAGGTGGGATGTGTGCACCCCTGCACCATCCAGTCATACGTCACCAAAATGCACCATTTGACTTCTCAATATTCAAAATTTTCCTGAAGGACATAGCCCCAGACCCCCTCTGATTCTTACTCTCTATCACACATTAATCACACTAACAATAAAAAAAACATGCCCAAGAGTTTTAAACATTTTTCTTGGAAAGCAGTATGCGAATACTTAGAGTTGGCCTGGCCATTTGCTCAGAAACCCAAATCCCCAACCCATGTAAATGGTAAAGTATTTTAATTTGCCTGTTTGGATTGCTTTGGTTATCCCCCTCTCCCAAACAAAATTTTTTTTAAAGGCTGTGCTAAAAGAGCCCATTCCCTATAGTTAAGAGTCATAAAGGCCCATGTGTGTCTGCAGCAAGTTGATTCAGACTTAAAAGATCCCTCAAATACGGTTTGCTTGCTTGCTTTAACCTAAGACCACAGAAATCAATCTTGTGATTCATCCAGATCCATGCAATGAGATCCCATTTTAACATTTTTGATGCCTCCAGACCACCCTATACTTAGCTTGTCCTGGCTGCTTTTTCTAAACAAAAGACATAAGGCTAAGTAGTGTGTGACTCGCAATGCAGCTACTGATGAAATTGGTCTTGAGAAGTGGAACCCCCTTTTCAATTTCTTGCATTCCAATAGAAAAATAATTAATTGTTGATAATAACTCTGGGAAGTGATACTTTTACCTTATACTTCAGTGAAACAATACAATTGAGTGTGATATGATGCTGTACAATGTGGTGCAACACAACTCGATGTTGGGGGGGGCACAAAATATTTTGACCCCTCCTGAGGGGGGGGCCAAAAATATTTTGGCACCTCTCAAAGGGGGGGCGGAAAATATTTTCAGGGGTCAAAACGAAAACCCACCGACCCCCCCCCCCTGTTGTTAAAAAATGAACACTCCCTAAGGCACAGAAAGAGAATCATAGGAAACCTTTCTGACTCACCCACTGTTCATGTAGGCCTATCTACTGTCGCACTACTGTAGGGCTCTATGGTCCCTACAAACAGCCGCTTATATAGCCATTCTAACTGCCTCATGCCCATGCATGGGGCTTCATGATATACTTGAATAAGGTTCTGGTGAGATTGCATTGATGTATCATTCCGACCATCGGGCATGATGCATCAACCCTTAATGGTCTGAGGGGTATTCTACTGAATGCAATGGATCTGCTATTGAATAACATCATGATGTTAGGATTGGAGACAATGTGAGTAGAATATCGGTCCAGAAAAATGTAAGACATCGATTTCGGAAGATCAAGTGCATAAATTTTCTTCTGATGAGAACCACTGATGCTAGATAGGTGAGTGATATGAGGTTTATTATAACTTATTCAAAGGCAATGGGAGCGTAAATATTTTGTGAGTGTGGCTGATACACAACAGTCAATGCTATCTTTTTTTCTTAAGTCTCATATCATACCTGTCAGCAGGTCAGCACACCAGTGCATTTCGCACCTGATCTATTAGATGCAGCCTAAGACTTTCAGGTAAGTGACCTCTTCACATAGATCACCACAGGTAATGGAGGTCGTGACATTGTTACCTTGACCTCAACCATAGGGATGAAGGGGTCTCTACGAAGATCAGGGCCACAGAGAAAGCTGGTCTGTGATTGGTGGATTATTGATGTGGGCCGGGGTAAATAAAGCAACTTGTACACTGAATGGTAAGGGGCTGCTGCTTAAAATAGGTGGGTAGTAAGGACAGTGAGTCAACTGTGGGTGGCAGTATTCTGCTTGCCATCCTGATTTTACTTGAGGGCTGTGGGAGTTGGCCCACGTCTGAAACTTAAGAAAGCTGACATAATAAATTCCAAAATATAGAAGAGATACAAAAAACAACAAATGAAATTGAAGGAAAATGTAGGAATGGTTTTGATATGAAAATACAGTGGCACACACGTCCCTTCATAATTTTGCTGTACTATTCTTCATGAGTGTGATTTTCTTTTTTGAAAATACAAATTAAACATTTAGCTCACACTGTCGGTATTATTTTCTGGATGTTGACATGGATTGTCTTTGACATTTACTCTGAAAATGTCTTGAGATTTGACAGTTGCCATGACAGATCTTGGATCTTTCTCCGCAGCCATGAGTCAGATTAACTCCCGTCATTTTTCCATTCATGTCACGTGGTTGGCTGATCCGCTTCTGATTGGACAAAGGTGGACCAATCAGATATGGCGTACGTAGGAGTATATAATGGGTATAATGGGTCGTTGGCATATGCCCAGAAGAGTCTTTGT
Source organism: Acholoe squamosa (assembly GCA_949317995.1). Taxonomy (NCBI): domain Eukaryota; kingdom Metazoa; phylum Annelida; class Polychaeta; order Phyllodocida; family Polynoidae; genus Acholoe; species Acholoe squamosa. The sequence continues at coordinate 30,017,803 of OX439046.1, forward strand.
GGGATAAATACCATTTCGGTACTGTAGCACAGTAAGTTTAGTAGAATATTTCTGATCAGATGAATCAAAAGGTCACGATGGTGACATATTAACTTTAACCAATGTAACTGCTGGTTTCCTCACTATTTCTGTCCAATATAACCTTTTTGCTAAATGCCATGTGAGGGCATGTTCCATATATATAATAGTAGACTAACATAAGGCGCACCCATTTAGGATTCCATTACTAGATGTAACATATTCTGTCGAATATTCTACAATCACTTTTTACTTAAATTACTCTTAGGGAGTGATTATTTTTTAACAACAGGGGGGCTGGTGGGTTTGCGCGCGGACCTGCAAAGAAAATTTCGACCCCCCCCTCTGGAGGGGGTAAAATTTTTTCAACCCCCCTCATAAGGGACAAAAATCGCGCGCAAACGTCCCCTTTTAGCCTATAGTAACGCGCGGGGTTTTCCACTGAAAACAGGTGAAATTATTTTGACCCCCCCATCAGAGGTATTGAAAAAATTCTGACCCCCCGGTCAAGGGGTTGAAAAAATTCTGACCCCCCCCTCAAACCCACCGGCCCCCCTGTTGTTAAAAAATGATCACTCCCTTACATTAGCTCTTTCACAGAAGGGACACAGAATACAGATTTTACCACGGCTATGTTGGATATCATACATTTGGGGAGTCAGCACAAACAAAATGCCATTGTTTTGTTGTTGCTATTGTTTGCAGTCTTAATTGTTTTGTTTACCTACCATAAGTAGAAGTAGGATGTCAATGCAAACCTGTAGGGGACCCGGGTCCTGGAAGCAAATAGGTTCAATGGGCCTAGTAACAATAGAAAATCCCTTGGCACCCGGGCTTGGCACCCAGCACAGGCGTATGTATTTAACTGACATGACGTTCAATGAGTTCAAAGATGGCACAGCCTTCTTTCAGTCATATATGCATATGATAAGCGTTAAATGAAGTTTGCTGAGGGCATCTAATAGGGAGGTTAAGCAACCACTAGGTGTGCAATATAACGCAGACGTGCAGTATAACTACAGCATTGATAAGTCTGCGTTAAATCAGGTACGGGCTCGGTACAGGTGAAGTACGTCGTGGTTACTAAACCTCCCTGGTATTTCAGAAACAAACAGAAATCACATGACGTTTGAGACAGATGTACATGTATTTTCTAGTACATACCTGTAGACTGGAATACAAATAAAAGCCGTTGTCAGAAGTGGGATTCAAACCCACGCCTACAGCAGTGGCCTGCGACCTGAACGCAGCGCCTTAGACCGCTCGGCCATCCTGACACTGTTATGACGTAGATCCCTGATAATAGGGAGGTTTAGCAACCACGACGTATGTCACCTGTACCTGATTTCACGCAGACGTAGCAATGCTGTAGGTATGCTGCACGTCTGCGTTATACTGCCCACATAGTCCTTGCTAAACCTCCCTAATAGATCTACAGATAACACATCTTAAATGTGGTGCATTTTTGTAGGGACACGAAGCACACCACACGGGACGTAGCTTACCATGAATTGATAAATCCCGGTTTTAAGCAATATTTCTGAAAGTCATCATAATTATGCCGACTTATGGGATAGACACAATAGGGCCCAATACGGGTAAAATCGACAAGGGGACAAGCTACACTGCAAAAATGGTGTTTAGATCCTAAACACAATTCTAAACATATTCTTGCAACGTTTTTGTAATCACATTAATTTCCTAAACATGTTTAGCCAAACAATATGCTTAGCTCAAGTGTTTAGAAATGTAGGTGTTTAGGTTAAAACTTTTGTGTTTAGATATATGAATTTTTGTGTTTAGGTGTTTATGAATTTTTGTGTTTAGATGTTTAAATGATTGGATGGAGAGTTAAGGTTTGCAGACATGTATGCATTAAAAAACAGAGATATATATATTTTTCTCATTTACTGGGGGGGGGCATCAGCAGGTATTTACTTGTCAAAGTCTCCAAAGATGTCAGCCACAGCTATATATGTGTACATATATTAAACACTGTATCAGAATGAGAGACTTGAGAAAGTACAACAGCTTGGCAGGAAGGACATTGCCTTATCTATTCCAGAATAACATCAAATAGGTGTCAGTCATGGAGTTTATTGATTATTTTATGGTAATGATGGTGGCATGAGGTGAATCTAGTCAATTTTCTATTGCCCTTTCTATTCACATGACATTCTATGAAATGAAACTATGATAAACATGGGATTCAGGGACATTTGTCACAACAATTGATTATAACTGTGTGCAGATAGTCCATTCAAAGGTAGTGCTGCTACCTGGTGTGGATTCAACATCCAAGTATCTAAACATATTGATGTTTAAATCTAAACACCTATTATTCAACTGTCTCAACTCTAAACATCTAAACATGTTTAGCATAAATGTTTATGTAGTTAGAATAAAAGTGTTCATTTCCTAAATGTGTAGTCGATGAGACACCTAACTGACCTATATGTTTAGGTTTTAAACGTGTTTAGACCTAAACATGTTTAAAATCTAAACACCATTTTTGCAGTGTAGACCACCTTTTAAATTAAAGGGGCCAAAAATATCAACTCACACAGTACAACGCCTGGAATGCATGCTATATTCTGCATTAATAATTTCTAACTGACTACTGACTACCCCATGCTCAGGTAGGCCTGAGCATGGGGTAGGTGGGGGGGGGTCACTAGGTAAAAAGCTAAGGTCCAGGAGGTATAATTCTCAATTGGTGATCTTGTATAAACAGTTATGGTTTCATTTATCATATTAGGTTGACTCCTGATTAAAATGTAGTAACAACAAAGGGTGAAGACTCCTGTGGGTTGAGGAGAATAATACCTAGTGACCCCAGGAAGTCATTTCTCAGACGCTAAGTTTTGGGCACCCCCAAATCGTACCGACCAGGTCTGGATCGGAAGGGAATTCTTGATTGTACAGGGTCAATCACTACGACTGGTCCAGATATAGAAGGGAAAGGCATGCCTTTGTATGGGCGAGCGTAGGTAATGCAGGGTCATTGACTACCCCACACTACGATTGGACTGGATCATAGGGGGTGCGCAGTACATAGTGGGCAGGCTAGGATCGTAGTGTTTGAGAAATGGCTAGCAGACTCCATACCTCTACTTTCATGAGGCCACTAGGTATAAAAACAAATGTTGTTACCTGGGACCACTAGGTATAAATTTCTCTGCTCTTTATGGGTTACAAGTGATGGAAAGCCTCTGCGGAGGTGGGGATTATGGCCCAAAACCTCCGAGGAAGTCTTGTATTGAATAAGCCCAGCAAATTGTGGTTATCTGTCGCCATGATTGGTCATCAATGGTGACTCCTTTTTGAGTGATAACTCATTGCGTCATCTTTTGCCACTGTGTGTCAGTCTCACATGGCATGGCAATTTATCACAACAGTCACCAACATGATCTCACTCACTGCATGAGTATGTGCCACCCCTTGTCATCCCTCACAAAGCATGGTGACTTATCACCACCATCGCCAACATGGATCTAACTCACTGCGTGAGTATGTGCCACTGCCTGTCAACTCTCACTCAGAATGGCAGCTTATCACAAGCATCGCCAACATGGATCTGACTCACTGTGTGATTATGTACCACTCCCGTGCCACTGGCATCAACTCTCACACAAAATGGTGACTTATCACTACCATTGCCAACATTGGGCTCACTCAATGTGTGAATTTGTGTCACTCCATGTCAATGCTCTCTGAGGATTGCATCATCTGTCACTCACTCTCACTCAGAATGGCAACTTATCACCACCATTGCCAGCCTTTGTCTCACTCAATGCGTGAACTTGTGTCACTCCAAGTCAATGCTCTCTGAGGATTGCATCATCTGTCACTCACTCTCACTCAGAATGGCAACTTATCACCACCATTGCCAAAGTTGTTGAGACAGCACCACTGTTCAACATGTAGCCTATCTAGGAAGTGTGGGCATGAAGTATAAGTCCCATACTTATCAAATGTGCTTTGTTGCACACTGATTTCCATGTAATACTTCAGGGTTGAATCAAACAAGATTATATAGAGAAAATATCAATTGAATTTAGATAGAGGTATCTCTAAAATAAAAGCAACTATCCATAAACACCTTTTCTCTGGTTACAGGAAAAATACATAAGGAAGTATCTACATGAACACCTTGTCTGTGGTTAGAGGGAAGATACATATGGCAATACCTTCTCTGGCAAAACATACATTGATCTGGCAGATGTGAGGCTGCATGTCGATGATCATGAGCTTTTCATCTAACAAGATGAGTGATCACCAGCATCGCCATCACTGGTGAGTCTGAGTGATCACCAGTCTTGCCATCCATGGTGAACCTGCGCTATGACGTGGTGCACATTTCATCTAGCGAGGTAAGTGATCAACCGCCTTGCCATCCCTGGTGAGTGTGAGTCATCACGATCCTCGCCAACCATGGTGAACGTGCATTATGGCATGGTGTGCATTTCATCTAGCGAGATGAATGATCACCTGAGTGACCATCCCCGTGATTGTGAGTGATCACGATCCTTGCCATCTGTGGTGAATGTGCATTATGACGTGGTGAGTTTCTCATCTAGCGAAGTGAGTGATCACTCATGTCGCCATCCCTGGTGAGGATGAGTGATCACTCATGTCGCCATCCCTGGTGAGGATGAGTGATCACGATCCTCGCCATCCCTGGTGAACATGCACTATGACGAGGTGCATGTTTCATCTAGCGAGGTGAGTGATCACCTGCGTCGCCATCCCTGGTGAGTCTGAGTGATCACCATCCTCGCCATCTGAGGTGAGGCCATGTGATCATCACCATTGCTATTCCTGGTGATCTTGTGCTATATGTCGTGTTCCATCTAGCGACATGTGTGAGCCACTTCACACAGGTTGACGAGGAATCACGACAATTTGCTGGGAGATTTCACTTAAGCGTCCTATGATAAAAAGCATTTACAGAATTTAAATATCTGTTTTTAGAGGCGAAACTTTCGTTGGTACACCTACGACCTGGAGTCCTGCTGTGCCCTCCCTGCAGGTCTTATACCGCCTCCACACAGAAATGCTAATTGCTCTTGCCCTGCAGAGGGTCCTGTTTGGAGTTTGGTCTGTCTGGACTCATTCGAGTTAGGGGTGGTGGCTGGAGCAACTCCATAAAATGACTTCTGACCAGACAACAGGGGCTGGGTATATGTGACTTGTACTGGGAGAAGGGGTCTTAGAACCCCCAGCACTAAGCCCCATTTTCGCAGATCGTGTCACAATTATATTGGTGGAAGAGCGAGATTCCGAAAGTTTGACAGTTGGGGAAAATAAGAAACCCATCTTCTGAGTGTTTTATTTATCCAAAGTAGTTGATTTTAGCTATATCTATCAATTAGGTATTCCCACACATGCTATGCATCTTAGAAAATTTAGCATACACTAAAGACATAGATATTCAGGATAACTGGAAATATTTGACCAGCTAGGTATTTTTCAAACACTACGATTTTGGGCCTTCCCACCACGTATTGCCGACCCCCTACGATCCAGTCCAATCATAGGCAGGTGGAATCAGTGACCCTGTATTGCCTACGATTGCCTATACACATGCATGCATTTTCCCCCTATATATGCACCAGTCGTAGTGATTGACTCTGTCAACCCAAGAATACCCTTCCGATCCAGGTTGGTACGATTTGGGAGAGCTCTAAACTTTGTGTTTGAGAAATGACTTCCAGCTAGCCATTTCTCAAACGCTATGATCCTACCCCTCTCCTTCCAATTTCAACCACCCCTACGATCCAGTCCAATCGTAATCCAATCCAGGCCAGGTCAGTACGATTCGGGGGTGCTCAAAACTTAGCGTTTGAGAAATGACTTTCAGAGCTCTTTGCCCCACCATATAATTCATTGTATATATAGTCTTACCTCCCCTTTAGGAGGATTACCGTATTGGGCTGTATAAGCGCCGGGGCGTTCATTGATTTCAAACTGGCTCTACCTCCGGCCCTTATCCGAGACTGGCACATATTCAAGACTTAAATTATAGTGAATTTCTCAAATTTTAATACCCCTGTGCCCTAGTGCTTATTCGAGACCGGCGCTCTTTCAAATACCCAACACCTATATATAGGTCAATATGGTATATGGGATAAAAACAATGCAGACATATATGGATTGCCACACTTATGAAGCAAAAAAGTGTGATTTTACATCTGGCCAAATGTCTCAGCCTGAATTATTCTTAGGATTTTACGAATAGAGTTGAATGACTCCACCAGGTTGTTGATTCGTGTGTCACTGGACCAAACACACCAGCGTCCCAAGTTATAGCATCCAGTTACCAACATTTGCATGAAGTACCATAAATTCTCTCATATAAACTAGAGTCAGGGTGCGGCTTATAAGGCCGGGAGCGTGTTTAATCTTATAGAGCTGTATAAAACCTTCACTTTTCAAGCCTTAGATGCTACTTCTCCCAAAGTTGGGGCTGTGGCATCTACGAGGGAATTTACGGTACTAGGGCAAAATATGTAATATTATAAGTTTCTGGTAACATGGTCTAAAAGGTTGAGGTCGATAGGTAGGATCTTTTTGTCAATGCCTTATCCAGGCATACATAAGTAGGAATGTGGACGTTATGAGTGTGCCATAAATCCCTTTCCACTGGTTATTGGCCTCAAGACGGATATTGTCTTAAAATAATGCAATAAACAAGTACTAAACCAGAGACATATATTTCCGATCCCATTTCCACCTAAAAATATAAGAAAATTGGAGAAAGATTTGCACAAAAAGTCTGAGGTCGGCCATGTTTTGCTGAGGTCGGTCGGGTGATAATAAATAACAAAAAAGTCTTAGGGAAGGGGGATATAATTTCAAAGACAAAGGTAGCCTCCCGGGGGAAGCCTGGATTTGAGTGGCAAATCATCTACAGATGGACACTTGCGAAGCAATGTGTCAAATCTGTCTACCTGTCCACTGCCGGGAGCTAGAACTACAGCTCTGGGGGAAATATTGCCGGGACCTACAGCAGATTGTTGGGATAATGGTAATACTTTTGTCAATAGAGACTATCAATAAACCCTCCCTACCTATAGAGGTCTCAGTAGTTTACTGACTAAAGCAAGAAATTTAACGATGTGTAAAGTGTGGCGCGCTGTCCTGAGGCATTGTGCCACCCTCAAATAATTAAACGAGGCACAGAGGGGCTGAGGACCCTGTATATAGGCCTAACCTCAACTTCTGCGATAAAGTTCTTTTTTTTCTCTCCTGATTAACAAGCCTAATTTTGAGATTCTGGATAACTATTTTTCCATTATTGAAGCCATTGATGGACTAAAAAAATCCATTGTGAATGTTTTCAGATCATGTGAATGCGCTGTAAAGGTATTACTGTACTATAAGAATGTACAATGCTGCATTGGTAAAGGAAATTTGTTTGATATAAAAAGAAATCATGGAAACAGGATTCGTTGTAACTGAAATTCACTTTTATATGTGAAACTTCTTTTTCACATAAATTGTATTCAACCACAAGGCTATTTTTATGCATATTCGATTACCACCTTGGGATTCTTTCGCCAATGATGGGTAATATGTATACAGTAAAAAGGAGGACCTTTGGAAAACTGAATTAACTCATTACAAGCAAGGTCTCCTTATAAACATGCATGGTTCACCCTTGTGGGCATATGCGGGTGTTCAAAGGATGTGGGTGTGACTGAAGAAGTCCTGCTACACTGCAAAAAAGGTGTTTAGATCCTAAACATAATTCTAAACATAGTCTTGTCCCGTTTTTCTGAACACAATAAAATTATTATCCTAAACACATGAAAAATGTTTAGAATAATGACATGTTTAGCTACTTAAAGTGTTTACATGTATGCTCCCATAGCCCTAAAAGAAGGGCCCACCCGTGACTCAGACGATACTCAGTCTACCCCTCCCCCCCCCCCCAATTTGAAGAATTTTGCCTAGGTATTCGATTTGCCTATGTATGTGTAATGGTTCGTATCAATGTCTTGGCTAGTTCGAAGTAAAGACCAGACAAGGGATCTCGGGTTAGTGCAACTGGCATATATTTATTTCAGTGTATGGTTTACATCTACCTCGATATGTATTGCTTAACAGTATCTTAAGCTCGGGAAAAAGTGGTCCGACTCCGTCGACAGCTAGAGCCAGACTAACGCCTTCCCCGGCCCCAGGTAGGAGCTTGGATGAGGCGAACAGTGCTGCCACCACCCCGCAGAGACCAGGGGGCATGGAGACCTCTAGTGACTACCGGTGATGGGCGCACCGCTCGAAACGCCCTCTCGAGGAAGACGCTCACACTATATCACGATCTACAAGCCCCTACATATGGATAATATGATATTGTATTTGGGAATTGGCTTATGAATGCATTTAGGTTGAAGACCCTATATCATTTATGCCCAATTTCTGAAGGGATCAATGCACCTCCATCTACAGGGACAGCAATTTTGTGCAAGTATTTCATCTATACTGTATTGAACCCTTATCAGTGTCAGGGCCCCATTGTCCAGTACAACAGAGACACAGAAAGGATTTTGCCTTATATATTTTCTTAATTTACAAAATGGGTGTCCAAGCACTACTTGCTCACCCCTGATGTACTAATTGCAATGTCATAGGGTTTAATTGCATAACCTTTTATTGTTGACATGCTCTACATGCTATATCATGTGAAACTGTGATTTAGGAGAATAAAGTCAGCCCTTGCTTCCTCAAATTTGGAAAATGCAAGGAAACTTGTCTGAGGAAATAAACTATTCGAGGATTTGAGTCCAAATATAATAGAAAACATAAAGTAAGTTGCAAATCTTCTTTCTGAGGTAATGAGGGATCTGAGGAATCAAAGGCTCGAGGAAGCGAGAGCTGACTGTACTGCAACATATTGTAACCAAGCAGTAACGGGTGACTGCATGCAAAAGGTTAATTATAGAATACAGCTGCCACCTGGTGTATATCTTATGTGTAAACAAACAGAAATATTAGTGTTTAAAAGCTAAACGCCTAGTTTTCTCTCCGCTTACAGTCTAAATGTGTAATCATTTTTAATGTAACTGTTTAGGTGTTTAGAATTTAAATGTTTAAATCCTAAACACATGGTTAACTAAACACCTATTGAACCAAAATGTTTAGATTTTAAACATGTTTAGACCTAAACATGTTTATAGTCTAAACACCAGTTTTGCGGTGTACGTCCCCAGTCTGCCCATTGCCTCCTATTGATGTTCAAAGGATGTGGATGTAAATAAGGACATCCTGTTACCTCCCCAGTCCGTCCAGCACCTCTTAGACTTAGGTTATTAGCCAAACCTAGCTCCTTATATCCGAGGTTATGAAGCATTTTTATCCTTCTAAAAGCCTCTTATCACTATAGGAATGTATGAGAATGAAGCTGGGAAAGTTGCTCCTTATAAGCAAGGTCTCCTTATAACCGAGCTCCTTGTAAAGAAGTTTTACTGTATGTATGGCAGGGGTTTTGGGGACCTGACCATAATACATATACGGGTAATAGTATTTAAGGAGAATAGATAGCTGAGTAACCTAGTGGTCACTAGTAGGGAGCCTCAATTTAGGTGTCAAGAAACTCTTATCTTGCCTTATCTCAGATGCGGGCGGAGGGCCCACCGGCAGCCTTATCAACACTCTGCAGCTAGACTACATACGGATTACCATATTGGTGGGATTTAGCATAGTGAGAAATGGACAAGAAGTGATTCTTGGTAGTGACAAGTGACCCCCCTCCTTCTAGGGTCCTCACTATCCTGACACGTCTTTATGATGCACCGATGTAGCACCATGGTCCCTGGTGGCAGGGAGTAACTCACCAGGGAGTTACTCTCTAGGGCTGCATTATGATCTGATAACCCCCCTTTCTATGAAGTCTACAGCGCCTCCGACTGCCGTGGACATGAGTCTGTCTGCTTGTCTGCTATTTTCACGCACTGACGTGACTGCTTTTATCAGCATATCTCTATAATTATTCACTTTTGGCCTTTATACTCTCCTCTTCTGTCCACATCACAGACAATTTTATTCCAAGCTGACATCTTAAATGGCGGACAGAAATAATAACAGTATTTTTGTGGGTGTGTGATTGGTTTCACGCAAACCTAAAGTTGTGTTCTACGCTCATTGAGGCAGTCCCGCCATGCACCATTATTGTAAGTAGCTATGACGCAACTGAGGGTTGGACTAAACCAAATTTCCTATTTGAGACGCTGAACCGTTTTCCCGTGGCCAGAAAAGTCCGCCACGGGGCACAGTCCGCCATCCTCCCCAGCTTGGCGGGTGCAGAATTTCTTTAGCTTTTTGCACATTATCACAGCACCGTGGGTGTTGGTGATGACATATGAATAGACAACTTATTGAGCTATTATGTGGTTAAAGGGTTTAACACCATGGGTCAGTCTGATCAGATTTACACCGAAGGAGGTTATTTCACAATACACCCCTAGGACCTGGTTATATAGCACAGGATTCATATCTCTCCAAGTTCCCCTGTGCCTTTGACAGGGTTCGCACCCACATCCTGAGAACCTTTAGCCCAATGCTTTGCTGTCTGAGCCATAGGGACCCATGCAATTATAATATTCATTGAATAGCTAAAGTACTACATCTGGCTTTTAGTACTAAATGAGTGACAGAAATGTAAAATCCTCTGTAGATTCGAAACCCAAGTTACCAGAACTCAAATGAGAAATACCCTGTACTTTAGAACCACACTAGGCGTGACACATGCTGATCTGAAGATAATAGTTGCTTAGTATTTGCTTGGCTAGGCTAATGAATAGATAAATGATAATTGAATGGAAATTACTAAACATGGCACATTAGCCAAATCTTGATTAGTCCGGGAAGTGACACATTAAATTTATGAGCGAATCCCACAAAGTATGACCTTACAATTCTACTGAATGTGGGCATATAGTCCTATAGAACAATTTCAGTTTGGTTTTCCCTTAACCTATAACTCATTCATGCCAGACACAAAGCAATTGACCCAATGACTGGCATGTGTTTTGTATGAAATCCAACAAAAACAAGCATTTCACATAGAAAATTGACTCTAGTAAAAACTTAAAAATTACAGCTGCCAGGTACAGGATTCATACCTAGAGTACAGCAATATGAACCAGAAGTACCAGACACTTAGTGGCGATGGTCTCTCAGCTGTGTGTTGTGCAGAGAGTTTTTTTACTAATTTGTTGGATAAAGAAATCTCAAAAGGAGGCTCCACTCTCCAATCAGATTTAAGAACTGTTCTATTTCTATGACAGGACACAAGGAATCTGTTTGTTGATCATATAACTTCATAGGAGGGTTATACCAAATAACATACATGGGCCATTATAAGAGAAATAGGCTTGTAATAAGCTTATGTCAACGGACGGTTACATGTGGTGAAGTGAATGTACACGGAATCCAGGGAAGTTCAGTTGATCCTTTTATTGCATAGCTGACATGAGTGTTTCATAAAGGTGGTAACAATGATAACACTCCCCAAGATCTAAGCTCTGCCTCTGATCCTATAGCTCAACCTGTCGTAGGTTCTAGGTATAGGTGTAAGGTGTAAGTTGGGAGAGATGATAGCTTAGGAAAGATAGCTTAGAATAGATAGCTTAGAAGAGATGATTGGGAGCTGCTCAAGCTACCTTATATACTAGGGCCATGAGCAGCTCACAGTGTTGTGAAATGTTCTGTACATGTGGCTCAATAGAATAGTGACACATGTCATAAGGAGAGAGTGCCACCTGTGGGTAGATTATGTTAATGAGGACTGAGGGGAGGTTGTGAAATATTCTCTCACTCCAAATATGGCACCACAGGTGGATCGCACTTCCTCCAGTCAGACTGTGTATGCGTAGATAAGGTTGGAATGTTATTACATCCTTGTACCTTATGTCACAGAGTGTCATGGAGGAAGTGTGTTTGTGATGAGTAATAGATCCTGGTTCCTGTTGGGGAATGCAGGAGATTGTTGAGTGTAGATCATGGGCAGAGCTCAGGTTTTATATGGCGAAGAATTTAGTAAGTATGAAAAATAATTATAATACCCAGAATGGTCCATTGACAAATCCCCACATTCCTACTCGTCTCTGCACGAGTGTAAAGGGAGAAAAATAAGCAGAAAGATAAGGCATTGCCAAGTCCATTGACAATTATGAGTATTATAATACAAATACTGGGTTTTGTGAAAAACCTGATGGGTTTGACATTATATGCAGTATAAAAAAAAGGGCTTCCTTTATGGAATTACAAAAATAAGGTTTTTGTGTGGATCAAGTGACTTAATGTATATATACAGGTTTTAAATGCCGGGATATGTACAATGCTTAAAATATATATGTACCGGTATGTTATTATCTATTTGGTAACATGTTGGTTTTATACAATAATACGCAATGAAATATATCCAGATGAAAATTAACCAAGTTTGGTGATTCTTGGTATTGTGGGGTCAACAATCAACACAAGGGTGATGAGTCTTTGGCTCCACACTACCAAGGCTCATAACCGAAGTTGTGTAGGGTCTGCTACACAGTCGGGTATAAGGTATAAGTCAAGGTGGTATTCAGTGTTACTGTTGACTAGAAACATGGTAATTTTCACGAAAATATACAAAAATGGGATGTATGCAACCTGTTGATTATGGATAACTAATTTGACTAAAACTCATAAATACATATCATAGTTGAGCTTGAAAAACAGTGGTAAAAGGTGATGAATTTTGTAGCACCTAGAGAGGCAAGCCAGAAGGATATTTTTGGTGTGTCTCTCATAAAATTCATCAGAAATCATAAATCAACGTCACAATTGTGTCTCAGCAATTTGGGTCTAAAATATGGTAATACAAAAATTGGTTTTGAAAAAGTGTCTATTTGTGTCTCTTGAAGTGTCAATTTTAGGTGCTGTTGGGAAGTAGGCTTTGGTGTCCTTATGGTGATATTGTCATTTTGTGGCCTGAAGAGTGCCATGGCGAGCTACTGGTTATAATTTGCCATGTTGTTTTGGTGTTTCTTGTTTCCGGACTTGATGGTACTGGTCCTTTCTTCATGGGTTTGGCTTCTGGCACTGAAGGAAAACGATGCTCTGTTGGTGGTAGGCCTGTTGAGGAAACAACAGGAAGAGGAGACAATTCATCGACCTATAGTTTGTCTGTTATGGGTTGCAGACAGGCCATGGTCAATACAGAGAAAGGACGTGAGATCAATATCATTTTGTCAACGTACAAAACCTGAGTACAGAGCTCAATTGATTCATTTGGCTTAGCGCGGGTCCTGTATCCAGGGACGCTATGGTTAGTTTATCTAAATTCCACCAGGTGGTAGTAGCGAGCTGGCGCTGCACCGTAATGGCGAAAAATCAGATAAGTTATGGCGATTAATGTAGGTATGACCTGCTCAGGTCGACTCCTACCTGTCTCAAATATCCTAAAAAGAACTCTGTTGATGCTGATTGAAGGGAAATTTAAATTTTTGGGCCGAAATGGGGGGGGGAGAAAAAAAAAAAAATTCTTTCCTGTGTCGCCAAAATTTTGATCTGGGCACCTAAAAAAGGGGACTTGTCCGCTTTTTGATGCCATAACGTTGCGTAATGGAGGTCTACGAAGTCGATATTATCTTGCCCAACGGCACTGTACTTCATGTGACTATCACCATGTCTGGCGGACTGTAAGTGTATTTTGGTCATTGGGGGTGAATTTTGAGTTTGTCAATTTTGAGAGTCAAAACGTGGGGCACTTTGGTTTAATCTGCCTTTTGGATTGTATTTCAGCATCACACAGATCCAATGGGTGATTGTCCCGCCCGGGGGTGTGCCTAATGGTTATTGAGGTAAGTTCGATCTGAGCAAGTCAAGGTGTGAACATGTGCTAATGTTGTTGTTGTGACGGAGATGCCACGTGCGGATGTCACATGACCGATGGTAGTCATGGTGACGGCCGTGACGTCTGTCAGTTTCGGTAATTAAAACGAAACCAAGATGGCGCCGGGCTGCCGCGTATGGCGCGAAAGTTGTCGGACCAGACGCTGCAGCTGGTGCCAATACTGATGAACATTAGTGTAGGCCGATCTATTGTGTTAGATAGGCTTAGCTGTGGCTATGATGTTGTTTAGCTCACTGTGTTTTTGGGCGTCTTGCGGAGGCTGGGGGGTTCAGTGTGGTATGGGGGGGGGCGGGGGTGAAGGGTAGGCTAGATGGGGGGCGATCCCCACATAAGCGTCTTTGCGGCGTATGTGTAAGGGCTACCTGCCATCCCCACATAAGTGTGATGGTATCTTCCAAACGCTATTGACATTTGGGTATAACCTTGGGACAGTCCCAAGTTATATGATTGTGGGGGGTGGCCGGTAGTCAGTGGGGTGGGACGGTGGTTTACCATCATGAACCGAAGCCGGCCATGTTGGAATGGTGAGTCGAAATTTTACCTACCATGGACTATGTATGTGGCCCTCCAGCCAGGTTGAGTTTAAACATATATAGATAGTTGGGGCGCTGGGCTTCTTTGGGTTTAGCAGAGCCAAAATTGCTTTGCCGCCGTTTGGGCCCGAGCCTTCTATCTGGTATGCTCTCCTGGATCGGGGGACGATGTCGTGGCTAGACTCGCCAGGCATTCACTATTACAGCGTGGGGACACCTGTTCTATAAATAGAATGGGTGATTCCCCCGTTGTTATGGTTACGGGTACACTGACAAAACGGTTTGTTTTGATTTTGCCAGTGCACATGTACTCTACTGCAATAGTGACTCATACGAATTTTGATTTGGGGGGAAATAGGGGTTGGGTGGTTTGTGTGAGAGAAAAAGGTGGGGTGTGGGGCGCGGTAAATTTTGTGAATTTTGGGTTGGAAAGATGAAAGGTCTAATGCAAAATTTTGGGGGGTCTGTTGTTTGGGATGTGTTTCTAATAGGACACTGATAGGCACAATTTCTAAATAGACTAGCTTGTTAGGTTAATCTATGGCTAGTAATTGATGTATTTTTACCCTGACTTTTGTAAGAGGTTTAGTGACTAGTGAGCTAAGATGGTTCAATACAGTGGTGGGGGCGTTTGGCTTGATAACAGTGAACAGCTTGCCAAACAGATCCATGGCCTTGTTCTTATTTGCCATGTGGGCCTGGAAGACTATGGATGGGCCACCCTGGGTTGAATCCATATGACTTTGGTGCCTTAAGGCTTAGAAATTAGTATTATAAATGGGTAATTTGAGGTAGGATGGGTTGTGTGTGGGGAGGGTGGGGTGGGTGGGGTGTTGCCAAAAGGTTGATAAGTAAGATCTAAAGTGGTCAGGCCGTCGTAGAAAGGCATGAACTGGACTGCGAATTCAACTATCACATTTTACAAAGCACTCTGGGTGCACACTACCATTGGCATGTAATGGGTATCTGGGTAACATGATGGCATAATCCATCATTGTCATGCTAGAACGATTGATGACGCTACTAATGGACACATAAGACTAAAACCTACCTGGGCTGGTTGCATGGCAGCTTCGGCATTTGGCCCTGTGGTCTCCGGATACTTGCTCCATATGGTGACTGGGTTTGGTAAGTTTGGTATATTGTTTGGGAAGTGGGAAAGATGGGGGTAGGGTGAGGCTTATAAGCACTTCATGAGGTTGGCTAATTCCTCATTACATGCCTCCCGATGAGGTATGTCTCACCCTTATATGGCACGGGGCCTAGCTATTGGTTGTTTTGCACACACTTGTACATCGTGATATGCAAATATAATGGCCCTTCTAGCTGGGCGCGGATGATCATTGGGTGATCTGAATATTGTAGTTATAATGGGGGGTTGATGGTTGTGGTGCTGAGATTAGTCAGCTTGTGGGGGTGCATTTGTTCCTGTTATGATAACACAGCAGGGAACTGTACTGAATTATTTGATTAAGTGTCTCACCAAACATTCCAGTACCAATGGTAAACAGAGGTATAAACACGGATCAGGATGCAAGAGAACTGCGCTCCTACAGTAGGCCGTCATTTGGTAATACATTAAGGTATAGAGGAGCCCTGAGCTTGTAACAAACCGGCGCATGCATGCCCCAATTTAATGGGACACAAACCGAGCGTACGCTGTGACCGTGGGTAATTTATGTGGCGTGCCAACCAGATCATCCAGTATACGGCTGCCTGAGCCTTCAGAAAAATTAAATAAAATTTTTAGCAATGTCACCCACTTAGTTGTAGTACTTCAGGTTTTGATGTGTTGGGGGGAATAATTGGAATTTTGTGGAAAAAAAAAAGAAAAAAAAAAAGGTGAATTTGGTGGTTCTAATGAGTACTCTCCATTGAAATAGTTATATGGGAAATGGAGAGGGAACATCTATTACACAAAGAAAATTTGCCTATAGTGTCTGGGTGGTTCTATGTATGTCTGTTTCAAGGGTGGCAAGAAGGTTATCATGGGTGGGTTTGTTTCGCATAATAGATTGGGGTGTAGGGCTGGGGTGGGGGGGGGCAATGCCTATATTCTGACTATAGACATTGTAGGATGTTTTTGGAGGAAAAAGGGTTTTATCAGCCGGTAACACTGTGAGTCTAAGGTTCCTAACATATTTCAAAATGTATGCTTGCTATTCTATCAACCATTTCTGGTTAATAAAAACAAGGGGGCGCCAGAATCAACGAGAGCTCTATACAAGTGGTTGTCCATGTTAACAGATACTGCACTCTTAGTCAACTCTGTATCAACGAAAATGGCCTTACCTTGCTGTCCATATTGACCAGACTTGCTTTTAGGCTCCAGAATCGAGGTATCCTGGCTGTGATTTTCATTGTCAGTGCAAGAGTCCCGGAGGTGTGAGAGTCAATTGAGAGTTAATTCTGCTTCAGTAGTAGGAGCAGGAGTGGTGGTGGGCGGTCGTGTGGTCGGGTCCTGTAGGGTGGGGGTCGGGGACTATAGGTGCTGTAGTTCCGTTCCCTGAATCCTAATTATTGTGACTGTTCCTGGGGCTGTCGCTGTCGGCGTCAGATTGTGGCGCTGTATAGCTCCTACCAGGGGTGGTGTTCCTTGGGGTGTCGGGTGGGTATAGCTGGGTCATTTTGAAGGCGTCAGGTGATGAAGTTTGCCTCTGGAAGTGGTGTGTGGTATCACTTGTGGAATGGTTGGGCGCGTCTAGCCCAGGTGATGTAAAGGTGCGTTGTTCTGAAGCTGGCTCCTTAGGTGATGTCTGACTATTGCTCATGTTTAATGAGAGGTTGGTAGTGGGATATTCTTGGAGGGTTCATCCACCATCGTGTCAACGGACGGTTACATGTGGTGAAGTGAATGTACACGGAATCCAGGGAAGTTCAGTTGATCCTTTTATTGCATAGCTGACATGAGTGTTTCATAAAGGTGGTAACAATGATAACACTCCCCAAGATCTAAGCTCTGCCTCTGATCCTATAGCTCAACCTGTCGTAGGTTCTAGGTATAGGTGTAAGGTGTAAGTTGGGAGAGATGATAGCTTAGGAAAGATAGCTTAGAATAGATAGCTTAGAAGAGATGATTGGGAGCTGCTCAAGCTACCTTATATACTAGGGCCATGAGCAGCTCACAGTGTTGTGAAATGTTCTGTACATGTGGCTCAATAGAATAGTGACACATGTCATAAGGAGAGAGTGCCACCTGTGGGTAGATTATGTTAATGAGGACTGAGGGGAGGTTGTGAAATATTCTCTCACTCCAAATATGGCACCACAGGTGGATCGCACTTCCTCCAGTCAGACTGTGTATGCGTAGATAAGGTTGGAATGTTATTACATCCTTGTACCTTATGTCACAGAGTGTCATGGAGGAAGTGTGTTTGTGATGAGTAATAGATCCTGGTTCCTGTTGGGGAATGCAGGAGATTGTTGAGTGTAGATCATGGGCAGAGCTCAGGTTTTATATGGCGAAGAATTTAGTAAGTATGAAAAATAATTATAATACTCAGAATGGTCCATTGACACTTACTGTACAAATTCAATCTATGAAAGTGGGGAGTATGTCAGATATACTCCTGTTGCCTCAAGTCAATATCATGTATATTGCCTTTCGGCACCCAGGGAGTATATCTCATACTTGGGAGCATAATACTATGTCAGAAAGTGTGGGCTGTGTGAGATCGTACGTCTTTGTGAAATACCTCAAACAGGCACAATTTACATATGGCTGCACACAATCTAAGCATCAAATTGATATCTCATGGACGCATACTTCCATGTAGTCACAAAGCGGCGATGTACACCCTTGACACACCTTGATCTCAACTCGTGCTGCCCCCTAGTGTATCAGATAAACACTATTTTACAGCTGACTAGTGGAGATGTTGCCAGTGCCATGCTAATTCACGTAGAAAGATTAACTTCCGGCTTAGGGCTTTTTTCTCACACTTGCCCATCCCTTATGTCTGGCTGGCTGTCTGGCTGTGTGTTTCCCCACACGCCTCGCCCTAACCCCCCCCCCGCCTCTCTCTCTCTCTCTCTCTCTCTCTCTCTCTCTCTCTCTCTCTCTCTCTCTCTCTCTCTCTCTCTCTACAATCCACGATGTATTTTATACATGTCATTGTAAAATACATGTATTTTATGCCTACCATATAATATTGTAACATGTATCTAACAATATGATGTGGTTCACACGTACATTGTATCATGATGTTTCCAACAACGCAGGATCATAATAATCATCACATTTGATAAGAAGCAAGGCCTATACAATGCGATGCATTTGGCATTAGGCAGAGGGTAGGTAAACCTAAAGATGTCCACCTAGTAAATTGGAGGCGTCCGCCAATTGGCCAAAGAAAAAAGAGGGTTACTCCCATCCTGAAGAAGACTTTTAGACAAAATCCAAATGTTGATAACCACACACTTTGCAAATAATTCCACAGATCGATTCGTAAACAAAAATGCCACTTAAAATTGAATTTGACTGTGTGTTTTTCAGGCCACGTCGTTCTGTGTGAAAATATCAGAGGGCGCCACTGAAGAACTGTAGAGCTACTCACGAGTTAGTTCCGCGGACCTCCACCAGACGGATTTGAGTTGTTTAAAGAGCTACAGATTGTTGTTTGTGCATCGACGCACAGGTGGCGGGACAGCAGTTAGCTATACAGGTAAGATAGGCCACTGTGCATGTGACATTGTGTTGTTTGACTTCTCTTTATGAATAAATGTCAAGCTGAGAAGACTTGCATGGTAAGGGCTTTGGTCATCTAGGTGACAGAATCTATGAAATGTGTTGGATAGATGTTTATGGGACTGCCTGAACGGCCTATATATATTTGCAATTCCGCTTTTGTAACATATCGCTGACTACATCCACAGAATTAATGAACAATTGAAGAGTTTGGTTCCAAAACGCAATAAATACCATCATGGGATAAAAAAAATGGAGTTAAGATGAGAAAACAACAGGTTGGGGTAAGTGAAAAAATGTTGCGAAATCATTTTTTTCCAAAACAGCCACCATTTAGCAGCCAGTGGCCAGCTAAAATCCCTTTTTTTTCAAAAGGCAAAAAATCCCACACCTGTTTTGTCCCAAAAAGCAATAAATCCACTCAGCTAGACATTGTCATGACATGTATTTTCATTAATAACCTTATTTCCATGGATGGAATGATGTTTCAATGTCATATCACTGTGCTTTGCAATTTTTATAAGCTTATCCCTAATAAAAAAACAACTTTGCTGGTGAGGAGAGAGTATAAAGATGTGAAAACCATTGTGATGGAATCATTGCATTTTGGAACAAAACAGTGGTTTTGGAACGATTGCATTCAGGAACAAAACAGCATTTATTGCATCTTGCAAAGAAATAAATGATAAATCACCCTTTGTCTGAAAAAGAACTATCAGAATAACAACATACTTGCAATTATATAAATGTTTAATTTATATCCAACTAAATGAGGAAAGTCAAATATAGAAAAGAAAACCACCATTGTGGTTATTATATAGATAAAAAAAAAGAGTCATGTTGGATTTGTTGCATTTTGAAACAAAACAGTTTGGGGATTCGTTGCGTTTTAGAAAAAAAGGGATTAAATCACTGAAGTCATCTAAGATGAAATACTCAAGGATTTCAAAACAAAATGTGGAGGTCTTTTATCTATGGTCCATCATAATATTGAAACTCACAGAAATGATCATCCCCTCTCCAATTTTTTGGAATGATAAATGTCTGATTATCTCAAAACTCCCAAAATGATTTTGTTGCGTATGGGAACCAAACTCTTGTTCCTTTAATTGGTTCAATGTGAAAGGGGCAGACAAACAACTGCCATTAACATATGTTTACAGAGGGGTAGGCATAGGGTCGCTTGGTTGCCACATTCTCTCTTCTATCAAATCTAGAAGGGGTCGTCGTTTCATTATATACACTAGTTAGTTTACCTCAATTTCTTTAATTTACATGTCAAAGAGCCGATGTGCATCATGGCTTTGACCCTCTGCCATCCACGTTTTGATGAAAAATTGAAAAACTCAACCAATAGAAGGTTGTGAAATGCAGGGTATGGGAGGGGGTGAGCATGTAGTCTGTCATCATTTGGAATCAATCGCATTGGTAAATGGGTACACATGGTTCTTCATCGAAGGGTTTCTTGAAGGATAAGTGAAGGCTACTTTTTCAACATAATGATATAGTATAGTTCCATACTAAGTAAAAATAGATAAGCCGCTGTGTGAGAAAATTAGACGTTTCAAGTGAACCTAATGAGAGTTCCCTCGTGATTCTAAATAAGTGAGAAGTGATAGAAACAAACTCTTTGCCATGAAGAGGAGTTGATGAATCGGTTAGTGGAGGAAATTGTCCCCAATCAGAGCTATAAACCCAATGCGTTGCTCTAACTCATCATTCTGTTATTGTGCCCAGTTCAGTTATCACTCCCTGTTCACACTGGTACATTAGAGCGGTTAAGATCTGCCTACTTGTAACGTGTACGGTAACAACGTCTTGCCTATCATTTCCTACCATTCTAGACGTACACGTTGCCGTACACGTCGTGATCTTAACCTCTCTATTGAGAGCAACAACGTGTTCCGTCGTTAGGACAGGATATTTACTGCAGTGCCTTTCTGCTAGTAGGAATAGTGTATAAACCTTTAACTTAGTGGTTGCAAAGCTCATTATACCAAAGACTATAGCTCTGTACATCGACATAGTATTGCCCATGATATTGTTGATCAATGAATTGCTGTGATTTAGATTTGTTGACGACTCGCCACTCGTCTAGTTATCGTTCTCCAGTGCAGTTTTTTACTATTGTGATGTATACGCAATATTTCCGCTGGCATATAGGAAATCTACTTAAAGAGTGTGTGTCGTGGCACCTTTGAATATTGTAACTTTATTTAGAAAATCACTCAGTGTAATAAAATAAATTACAAGTTTTTTAAATAAAAGCTGTAAGGTTCCATTTCAAAATGGCATGAGAATCTCATTGGACATCTTGCAGCACATAATACTCTACTTCGGGTGTGGCTAACTGGGTGATATTATTGAACTTAGAGCGGTCCAAAGCAAATGTAAATCTTTATGATATATGAAATGGAAGTGTTCATAGGACATAATGATATTATTTTTCTAAGGAATGCTACATACAATAGATCTAAATCAAATTTTTGATATCTAAATGTGTTTTCTCTGTTTGATGAATTGAAGTCGTTTCTACCTCCTTATACTGCAGTCATGAATAACTTGACCGCCATATGAAACTGCTTTCGCTATAGGGTTGTGACCTTGCCTCTCGTTTTGAACTTTCCACTAATTATTACATGCAATAGGGACCGTAATGTACCCTGCACTAGGGGTCCCTTTTCGCAGATCCTGTCACAGAAGTGTTTTGGAGGTGTTTTGGAATGGTACAATATGGAGCTTATGTTCTCAACATGTCCACATTGTCGCTCCATAAGTTTATATCTTTGAGTCAAAATCCATTAAGTTCCAAGATTCATCTGTGACACAACATAAGAAATGGCAGAATTCACAGAGATTAAGAGATAACTAGACGTCCACGTACCTTGAGACGTCCACCCCAAGAAAATAGGCACAACATTGGGTTTGCAACTGAACCAACATTACTAACTCGTACATTCAATGCTCATTGAATATTTCACAATGTTGATGCAGGGGGTAACGTCTCAGGGTATGTGGTCCCCTTTAGGTTAATCTAACCTATGTGGCCCTAAAAGGGTCTATTCTAGGGTAGTTTAACCACTGAGAGATCCATATTCCCTGAATCTCTGAGTCTTAGCCCTTTAAAGGTTTTACTACTTTCACACTTGAGGTCTTAATGTACCACATGGGGTGGCCACCAGGGGGCATTGGAAGGGCAAAATTACTATAAAATCATTATAAAAATAATTATGTTAAGTTAATTTCTGATGAAGAATTCAATGGTCTCACTTAAAATGCACCATTTTCAGTAAAAATGGCCCATATTTGGATGGTAAAATGAACATTTTTCATGAAAATTCGACCTATATGCCTGTTCCTGGTTGCCATGGCAACCATTCCAATAATCAAAATTTGATTATAGCTCCTGTGTGATATGGGCTCCTAATGTAAACTCTATGGCCTCTAAGAATTTCAACATATTTACCATGAGATAAATGCATTGCCTCCACGTTTTCTGAACTTTCTTTTTTTATTTCAATTATTCAAAACTCTCTGTTGAAAACTTTGTGAAATTCCAACCACTTTAACTCTATCCCCGCCTTAAGGTGGCTGGCGGGGATTGTTGGTTCAGGATTTGAACACTAGGGGTCTCTGTATTACATTTTTTTTATTTGACTTTACTTTATTGATTTAAGCATATTGAACATAGAAAAGACAGTAGATACAACTGGTCGATCACATTTACAGTGGTCAAATATACAACAATAATTAATCAATTTTATGTATACCAGCATGGTTAAAATGAATGATCAATCATTATCGATGGTTTCATAAGTAATAGTGTGTATGTTCAAGTTTTTTACCGGTTATACATGGACTTACAAGAAAATTCAATAAAGGTGTAGTTTATGAATATTATGAACAATAGAATAAGTCAATATAGAAGGAAGAGGACCTCATCCCCACTAGAATAGTGTTGGGTTGGTTATTCTGGCCCTACCTAACTTCTCAAAATTTGGTACGAAACTGTTGGCACTTTATAATAAGAATAACGATATAAATACATATATTGGGAGCCACACACATACCTGTAAAGTTTAGCACACCATGTCACACATTGGTGTACTTGTATTAATGCAATGGAAGCATATATGTATAAGGATTATATTTCAATAAATATCAAAAAAATATATATATATATTATGCATTTGCATATGGTATAAGAGATAGGAGAAATTTTTTTGATTCTTCTTTAAATTGTTTTAAACTTGTAGCATTTCTCCTACCCGTGGGCAAAGCATTCCAGTTTGAGGCACCAAAGTATTCTACACTGTTAGCATAGGACATACCATTTGGAGTTATAACCTTTAATGTAGGGGCATCATGTAATCTCGTTGCTAATGCTCTATTATCTTTATATATATCGTTTTGGGCTCTACCATACATATAATTAAGTACATGAATTTTCCTTCTATCAGCAAGTTTGTTAATTTTAGTTAAATTATGAATATAGTTAGTATTTGTGAGGTGAGGGACACCAAGACAAATTTTTATACATCGATTTTGCGCAAATTGAAGTGGATCCAAATGTTTTTCAAAGGTAGTAGTATAACAGATATCAGCATATTCCATGTAAAGAAGAATAGTGGATTTATAGATTCTTAAAGCAAGTTTTACATCAAGGTATTTTCTCAATAAACACAGTTTGTATGTTTTGTAAGCAATAGTTTTCTCTTGATTCGATAAATGTAGGTTGTAATGTAGTAATGGATCTAATATAACGCCGAGATATTTGTAGCTAGATACAACTTGCAGTAGGTGATCTCCTAAATGTATATCTGCAGACAATGTATTAAGCTTCTTAGAGCTAGAAGAAAATATTATTACTTTGGTTTTCGTTACATTGATAGATAATTTATTTTGTATACACCATGTTTCATACATTTCAAGGTCTTGCTGGAGTTCAGTTTTAGCTAAAGTATATGAGTGGTGTGCTGAATAAATAACAGTATCATCAGCATACAATTTAATCTTGCATTTTTTACACAATTAATTACATCATTAACATAGATTAAGAATAATAAAGGACCTAATATTGACCCCTGTGGTACACCACAGGTCACATTAGTGCTCTCTGACATTATACCATTTGCTATGGTTGTTTGATTTCTATTTGTAAGGTAATCCTCGAACCAGTGGTAATTGTCTGACCTTATACCATAATGATTTAATTTTATTAATAATACAGAGTGATCCACAGTGTCAAAGGCCTTTCTTAAATCTATAAATGCAGCTATGGTTGAATTGCCCACATTTAGGTTTCTTTTTATATCATCGGTAAATTTAGCCAAAGTATCCACAGTATTAAAACCAGATCTAAATCCTCCTTGATGGGGAGTCAGAATCTTTTCTTTAACCAAGAAACCATACACTCTATTATGAATTATCTTTTCAATTAATTTACACGGTAGGGGGAGGAGTGATATAGGTCGATAGTTATTAACCATAGTATTATTACCAGCTTTGGGGATGGGGGTCACCTTAGATATTTTCCATGAGTTAGGTACAGTATTTGTAGAAAAGGACAGATTAAATAATTTAACAAGTTTTTCCGGGGCATGGGTGAAGACTTTCTTTAGTACAGTGGTAGATACATCCGGAATTGCTGAGGATTTAATGACATTAATATCATTTATTAGTTTCTTGACCTCCTGTAGGTTTGTTTCCATTGGTTTCATTTTATTAATAACGTATTCATCATAAGGCTTCCATGGTATATATAGATCTTGAGCAAGAGTAGGACCAATATTAGCCAAAATATTGATTTATAAATGTAGGTACCTTATCTCTATCAATCGGGATATTACCATTATTATGATCAACTAACATTATATCTTTTGTACAGGATGGATGACCTTGTAATAAATTATTAATGACTCTCCAGAATTTACGATGGTCATGTTTATAATTATTAATTTGTTCCTTGAAAAATGTTTTCCTAGCTTTGTTTATTATCTTGGCATTGTGGATAAACAAAATAGGGATTTTCATTCTGTTTTCACTATGATTATCTGTGTGAGAAAATTAATCAAAGGGATTCTTTGATTTTTCAATTTGAAACGGAATTTATGTTACCATGGCAACAAATATCAACAAATACAGTCATTTTGGCCCTAAAACCTTCTTTTTGCATTCCAAATATGTGATATGTACTGGGAATGGACACCTTAATGCACCCTGCACTAAGGGCCCTTTTTGCAGATTGTGTCACATATGGAACTTTTTGAATGAAAATAGAATATTGAAAATAGCTTTACTGTATTCCTCCTCAAAAGGTACCTTTGATCAATTTTTGTTCAATGTTTCACTTATTTAGCCCTGTAGGCCCCCCTAGTGGTCAAACCCAGTACTAAAATTCCACAGGGAGGCACATTTTCCTGTGTTGATCCATAATTTTTATTTCAATCATCCAAAGCATTAGAAATATGACTGGGACACTACATCATTATTGCAACCACTGTAAAGATATAATCCAAGTGCTGAGGAAGTTAAAAACAAATCTAATTACCTTTAGATATGAATCTGGGGGTTTATGTGACAAATAACTATATAATCCTATATAAGGTTAAAGATTCTGTATCTCAAAAATATACCTGGGACCCCCACATAATTTTTGGATATATGAAAAGTACATATCATCTCTGATGAGAAAATGACGGAAATCTAATTACTTTTAGTCTATCCCCGCCAGCCACCTTAAGGAACATTTAGGCCCATAAAAATCTATATGACAATAAGTGATGTGATGAGATCTGTATATCGCTCTAATCCCATTTAGCAAACAGCGCAATACCTGACTGGACTTCCTTTTGGACGAGGGTCACAGGCGACCTAAAATCTTTGAGAGGGAAAGGGGGGGGGTGTATAGAGGCAGCTATGACTAACTTAAGGGAGTGAAATCACTCCCTTGGTAAATAAAGTAGAAACGGGCTGGCATACCATGGTGATCACAGGTAGGCAGTGTGTGTCCTCGTAAAAGACAAGCTCTCCATTATATATAGTTATTAATTCTAAGTTCTTGTCTCTTTAATTTCACTGTGTGTGGCTATGACATCTGCTAAAAAAAATGCCATTAATTATTAATCAATTGGGTATCGGACACAACATGAAGAGTCGTGCAAACAGGATGGTCTACCCATACTTGATTTCTTTTTCTTTTTCTCTCTTAGGCTGTGCGCAGTATACGCTTCACACTGTAGTCAAAGTAGATTTCCTCTTAATGACTTTTTTGTCAGTTCCATACTCCCTCCCTCTGTATAGAGTGCGGCATGTCTATCATTCATCCCTATAACCCTCCGTGGTTACCTATAGATCGACAATGGCATTTTAAAACCATAACTCTACTGAAACAGCCTCATCCATTGCAGAGTCCATCGGAAGGCCGTCAGTGGTATACACTGATGAAAAGACCAGTACTGTTGCCCCCTGTTTATCACACATTCTAACACTCTACGGGCCGGAGGTACAGAATTGCTGCATTTCGTTGGTCAAAATTTATGCGGGTGTATAATCTCAGGACCCATGTGCACTTGGCATGAGCACCTTCGACTTTTGACGTTTTTAGTAAAGTCAAAATCATTTGTCATGTTAAAACGGCAAGGACTTTTAGGAAATACTGTTTACCTTACCATGAAAAGTACGCTTGCTCTAGGCCTAACACAGCCCGGCTAGCACAGTCCATCAATATTACGTCTTGTTATACGAGCAACTAATGAATTTCCTTTGTAAAAATGTAAATTGAGTGAGTTGTGCTAGCAGGGACCAAAACAAATATATATGTTACCAAAGTAATGCACAATGTCAGCTTTCTGGGGCAAGTATTATCTAGGCCTATACGTATTCTTATGATTATTGTCCCATTTGACAGCTTCGGAGGAACGTGTATATCTTTTTTTAGATAAAATGAATCTCTTCATTTCATTCACCACGCTGATTCTGTTTGTTTTTTTTTCTAAAACTGAAATTCTACTGCGCAATTTCGACATCTGCCACATAAGGAGCATTGAAATTCCCTTTTGTCGTAAATCTTTATTTTTCAGATTTATTATATTTATGTGGCATGACGTGCTGAGAAAATTCTTTTCAGAAAGAGTATCAAAAATAGAGCAATTTATATCTATAGCGTAGGTTTAGTAACATCTTGTATACTAATAGGGCATGCTTTTGTGCTTTAATGTTATAGAATGTGTAATTACTGACATATTTTGACTTATTGCTGACAAATATAGGCATGGTGCTGATTTTTGAAGAAATTTCCGAGAGGGTGATTGAATTCCTCTTCCAGGTGGTATTTGTGAGCTACTGTAGTACTCAGTGTATATGGAGACCTAAGTATTAGGCACACCCCAACCTGATTTCCTATAAGGCGCACCTGGCCCAGAATGCATATTTTGCAAAACCCTATGAATAAGGCTCAACCCCAGCCCGGGTGACAGTTGCGTGGGTGAGGTTCCTATCTAAAAGGCCAGAAAATTCATAAAAACCTACCACATACCAGCCTAGCCACTAGGTCACAGTTGCTCAGCATAGCAGTTTTGGATAGGTCTTTGATGAATACTACACTGTGCTATTTGCAGGCTGAATTGATACCATCAACAGGTCTGTCACATTTAGCCTAAGTGTGGGTTCATTGTTCAGTAAGACTGAGGGCATGTCTACAAGTGTAAATGCCATCAACAGGTCGTTCTAGGATGCCAGTCACAGCTGACCGCACATCTGATTGGCTGGCATGTTTGGAGGTGCCAGTCTGTCTGCTACAAAGACCAATAATGTCCTTGTGAAACCTTCTTTTCAACAACCCCTAAACTACTTTTTCTGCACTCTTTATGAAAAATAAAAGCAGCATAGAAACTGGTTATCTTTCTAGTATTCAGCATTGCAGTGATTAGGCAATATATCAATGAGAAAAGGTCGATGGAGACGGATATAGAATGTTACATATTCAGGATTTAACACTGAGGTGAATGGCAGCGACACCAACTACCAAAGGGCATACTTTTGTTTTTAACATATAGTTATAGTAACAAAAGCATGCCCTAATAAATCAATTGTCTTTATTTCGGACTCCTTTGGCTGAAAATGGTGTGCAAAAGGAGCAAAAAATTTAAAAAGAGAGATGGCAGCTTTTCGTCTGGTGAAAATGATTTTGACATACACCCAACCGATACATTTAGGTTTTGGGAAAAAAAAAAGAAAAATGGACTAAAATCAATGTCATATTCAAACATTAGATAAGATAAGATCACAGGTGAGCATCATAATTTGTTGCCATAAATTTTAAATGAGCACCGGTCTTGTATAAGGGCCGGGGTAATCTTCTGAATCTATTAGCGCCGGGTGGTTTATGATGATGACATGGTAATTTACCTGTGATGCATTCCTGCATCATGCACAGCCCTGGCTTTTGGATTTATAGACTGTTAGAAAGTATTTGCACAATACACAAATACATTGAAAATGAAGTTGATCATGCCGTTGAAAAAAAAAGAGTTAACTGGGTGGAACAAGCCCATTTGTCTCGCCCTTTTATTCACTCTTAATAGTCTTACCGCCTGTAACATGGCCATTTACTAGTACGCTGGTGCCCTGCAGGTAATGTGGGCATATACCCACAAGGCCATGCCTGATAGCTTTTCCCCCAAGTCCTGGGGAGAGCTTCATTTGAACTGCACTAGATGGCAGTTTAGATCTCTAATCACAGGCAATATATCTAAACATCTGTATAGGAGAGGCATGTGTACCTTTGGGGTGAAAGGGTGCCCCCTTGTTGTGAGTAAGTGTGACAACAGGGGATGATTGACAGGCAACTTCTTAGGCATGGCCTGCCTGTATACATGTCCTCAACATACAGGCTGGTATCCAGCCAAATTTACTAGCTTCCCAAAAAAAAAGCAATTGCTCATACTTTTACTCCCTGACACGCCCCTCCTGATAACCAACCGTCATGTTTGCGCCCCAGTGTTAGGTCAGGCTCAGGTCATGGAGAGTAAGGCAGGGTGACAGCCTCGGTCACCCTCACAGCCCCATCCTTAATGCCATCCCATACACCCACTGCTTCCTCCAGGGTGGACCCTAGGACAGTCTGCCTGCTGTCCTCCGGTTTTTGATGCCCCACAACGTAAGCCATCGATTTATGGTGGTGCCTCAGCAGTGCCAGGATGGGGAAGCCCTCCCTACCCATCCCCACCCCCTCCATTGCCTCCACTCCTCCCCACCTCCTGTAGTCGTTTCCACTGGTGGTGGCAGCAAACCTGAGCTGCTCTCACCCTCTCTGACTGGGGGACTTGCTCAGGGTGCCAGTCAGAGCTATCGCTCACCGAGCAACTCGCTGGGTCTGCCTCCCTCAATGTGAGCTGCTCGTGGTAGCAGCGTGCTAAGTACTTCGTGTGCGTGTGGACTGTAAGTGCTGTGTCTTATGTGGTACTAGCGGAGGCCATCAGTGGTGACAGTGTCAGGAGCCCCTACCTAAGGGAGGACAGGAACAGGAGGAGGGACTACAAGCTCATTGACCATTGCCTCCATGTGGTGAGCTGCTCCTGGGAGTTACCCATGGCTGCCAGCAAGGCCAGCTTCCACCGCGTTGAGGACATAGAAAACAGCATTCTGGTGGGAGGAGGTGAGTTATTAAATGAATCTTCTTTCCTTCCTCTACTTTTTTTTTTCCAGTGCCAGAGTACTCCATCTCAAGTGTCATATCGACTGTAGGGTATATATTCACCATATATGCTATTTCATACAGTATTCAACGATATAGAACGGTATGGGTGATACATCTTTACAGAACTGTTTGTATACACATCGGGTGCTCTCCATAGTTCCTCTCAATTGTAAACTTCCATGCGCGCTGCTCCCTACGTCAAATGTAGGCTGTTCCCCCATTCCTCATGCACGCGGCACAGGTATTTTCTTTCCCAACAGCCCAGGATAGTCGGGGCTGGAGATAAACACATGAGCATTATTTTGCTGATCTCAGCTGAAATGAAAAGAAAGAGCACTTAGACAATGATGGGTGGCCTGAAGTGGACATGTCCCACCGTGCAATTGCATTTAGCTTCATGCCTGTGATGCGGCATGCCAAATGGAGAATGCTATTAATGTTTACTTGGTTTGAGTATCGAAAGGTGAAAGAAAAACTCTGAGTGCGCTTATGTGTGGGCCTCTACGTGCAGTAGCCCCAGGGTTGTGTTGACATGCATTTCTACGAGGCTGAGAGTTGAGTTGCTCCCCCTGGAGAATTGGAGAGCTATGAGCTACTCCCTCAGTGTTCAGGGAATACTCACAAGCAGTCCCAATTATCTTGTAGTGAGCAGCTCAGACTAAGTGCCTGTGCACCACCTCTACTACTACGCACAGGGTGAGCAGCTCCTGCTTCCTAACCCATTTATATTCCCTCCTATTCACTGAGCAGCTCACAGAGGCACACATATGCTCTCTAAATACGTTAAGGCAGGGTTCCAGGGTAATTCAGCTCAGCACATTTTACTACATTATTTGTTGCAGCTACGTTAAAATTATATGTGATATTTAACAATAATGATATTCCAGTTTTAAGCTCTTCAAAGTTGCGTAGTTACTAAAAATTGGTAAGTTTTCGAACTAGGCAAAATTGGCTAAAACAGTTAAAGTACCCTGGAACCCTACCTTAAGGCCCCAAAGTGTATCAAGGCATGATGCCTCTTCAATGTTGAGGCACCTCCAGAAGGTGCACATGATGCATCGATGTACATGGCGAGTAGACTCGCCAGCTCTTCATTGATGCGTTCTGATGACCAGGGAACAGAAAATGTGCACCCTTGGTGAGCTAACCCGTGCACACGTGTGTTCTTAAGTCAGTCAGGATGGAGGGGTATAAGAAATATCTTCTTCTACATCATAAACAAGTACTGAATGTACACGGAAGGGTGGCTGCAATTACTATGATGGGAGAGGTGAGTTTGAGGCAGGGGGACCTAGATTTTGAGCAACCATGCAGACTATAAGCCCCCCCCCCATGTTTTCATAGGGCGTCATCTATGCGTCATGTCCAACTAAGGTTATTGTTGATTTACTTAGAGGGAACATCTTATTTTAATTTGCCCTTTCATTATCATCAGCACTGTCAGCATGGATGAGAATGACCTCTCTTGCCAGCTTAAGTTCCCAATTCTACATGTATGCATAGTTATACTGTGGATGCCTCAGCAGTTGAAAACGATCATGTCTGATTTACCCATAGAATGTCTAATAACGTGGGAGATCGTACTATGGCAGTTGTTACCTTCATTAATGATTGTTCGATTACAAGGACATCATTTATAATAAGTATCCGAAATTATTAATGTTGTGTATGGTCTCAGTTTTACACAGCAAAGCTAAGTTGAGTGACTATTCTTTCCAACAAATAGATATCTGGGACCCAATCTGAGGTGAGAAACTGGGATCGATCAATCACGACTTAGATTTTCTCCAATACAAATGTACTTACTTCCAGAATTGAAACTTGTAATGGAGTTGAATGCTTGTTATTTGGGGTGTCAATACTACGGCTTAATGGTACAAAATCGAACCTATGTGGGGAAGGCCTGCACTGGAGGACCCATACACTCCCTTTAACTGCCCCATCCCTCTCTGCAGCACCATGTTAAGTATGTAATCACCATCTCACACGCCTCAAGGGGCAGCCGTTTGATCTTATGTAACATATCCATCTCTGTCCCCTCAAAGAGCAAATCGATTCAGAGCAGCTCATAAAAATGAGACTATTTTTGGCTATCCCAATTGGTAAAAGAAACCAATCCCAAAAGATGTGGTTTCTTTTAGTAAGTGACCCATAGAAGATCTAGAAATCCGAATATGTGTAGCTTAAATACCTGGCAATAATTGAGCAATGGCCAAATGGCCCATCACTGTCATTCCCCGAAAATGGCTGGGAAGTAAGTAGAAGTGCCAACACTCCTCTCGCCAAAGTTCTGAAGTCTGCTTTTAAAGATACAGTAAAGTCTCTCGACAGATTAGACACACTTGGTTTTTTTTCACAATAGAGGACCTTGTGAATGAACCACACGGACAGGGCGAACTTTGCTGTCTGTCCTTCAGACAATGCAGACAAATCTCTGCCCCTTAGTGCAGCTCTGGTGGAGAACAAATCGAGTCAGAGTATAAAGTGAGTGAGTGAGTAATAGATGTTTAACGCCATTTCGACAGCTAAGGTCATATTTATGGCGAGAACTACATTACACAATTTCACAGGGGAATGTGTCAGTGCCCGCGCATATGTGCACCACACACATCCCGAGGGGATAGGAAAGAGGAGAAACAGACCCTTTTAAGTGGGCTAGGGAAGCCTGCAGAGTATAACGAGGTTCGATGGAATCTGAAGATACTCTCCATTTGTTTTTTGCAGATAAAAGTCTAAAGGACCTGTTTGAATTCCGCTGTCTCCAAGGAAGCACGCCCCATATTAAGTACTTTTAGCTAGTCCATGGATGCCTGTCCTCCATGGATCGTAGTGCAACCATAATTATACACGAAGTTGGACACACAAAAAAATAATTGATATATCAACCTTGTTTGTCTTGTGGCCGCCTTTCAGCAGGGAAACCACATTGATATGGTATATATGCGCTGTAATGGCATTTTTGGACTGTGCTGGTGATATCGGTCCCGAAAGGAAAGGCTCTTAAACGGAAGATGATAGTCACAGCTCTTTATAATATAATGGACCAGTCCTCCCATGCAGAGAGGTAATATCAATAAGTTAGTTGGTTAAATGTAATCCAGACTGTCTTATCAGTGCTGTTTGAGGCCCCTAAGTAAAAGTGTAGGATCAAATTAAGGATTTAAAAGGAGTCCTGGAAGCTCCTTAGTAACATGGCATGATTTAAAGATAAAATCAAGGACTAAAATGTTCTGGCTCATTGGATCGATTGAAATTGTTTTTTTATGTTGTTGCCTGTCAGCCCAACATTGTTTTATATGGGTGAGGTTCTCTAAGTGTCCCTGCAACGAAATTGACGTGTTTCCAAGTCCATCCTACAATATCGGGTTTTAGGCATGTTCTTATACTTCAGGTGCATTAATTCTGTGAGTGTAGGGCTAAGAACACAATTATCCATGTAAACATGATGATGTTAGAGCAGAGCAGGATCCATAATCCCTAGTAACAATACTCTGAGCAGGCCTATAGTATAATGACCCGTTCTCACGAGATCTGGCCATATACAAACGGCGGCAAAGATTTAGAATATAATCTTTGTTAGATATTTTGGATTATGCAAAATAGCTCATGTTAGAAACACTTACACTGATTTTTTTCTCACAACGAGAGATAGAATGACTGAAAGTTGTTAAGTGTTGCCAGGTGATGGTGATGAGGATGGTGATGAGGATGGTGGCTATTATTACATAATCTCTATTGGCTTAATACATCATCTAAAGCGTCAGAATAAGGCAGACACTATCAAGTAACCCCCTACATAGGCAAGGATTGGAGGGAGTGTGTGATACTCTACAATGTAAGAAATAACCGTTGAGTCTATCAATGATCCTTATAAAATTGAACAGTCGACCACCGTCATTGTATAGCAGTGAACCAGTGTAGTTTTTATAAGAAGCCCTAGGTGGCAGTATGGTGGTAGAAAAATGTACAAGGAATCTTTGTGAAAATAACTCATTTTTACAGTGTACCAGTGGAGATCCCAATGTCTCCCTAGGAAGAGCTACGTCCTTGTCATCTTAATGGGCTTAAGAGAATGGCTACCTACTACAGAGGTTAATTAGTTCTATCTATATGCAGCATCTACTTACAGCTTATAGATTCTTAATGAACCGTGCACCATAGTTTAGTGTGAATGGATAAAGATGATGTTCATACAAATCATAAAAAAGTTCTATAATCCCCATAGTATAGCTCTCTATCACGTCCTAGAGATACCTTCAATTTAGGTTTAAAGTCTTCTTCAAGGAGAAACTTCAATCACTCAGAGAGCTTTATATTTACTCCTTCAATACCAATATTTCACAAATAAAAAACATTGGGAGATGAGATGCCATAATGGATTGCATTCATAAATCCCACTGACCTTTAAGTTAAGTTGAGGAGTGCCAGAGAGAAATCCACTCCCCTAACTTTTAAAAATGCATTTAATTGTTCCTTTTTATTTATTTTCTAGCTCACAATTCTACCATAACCCACGTTTCTCTAAGTCTACATCACCTATTGTGCCAACGAAAAAGTACATATCAATATGTGACCCGTACTGGGAAAAAGGGAGCTTATTCCCCCTAAAATTAGGTTCCCACTTAAATGAGGTCCATTTTTGCACATCATATATTATTTCCAGATAACAAGTGAAGTATAAATCTAAACAGTTTACAGCTGTATAGCACCATGGGGATATATGATATTCTCTGTAGTAATGATATTTTGGTCAATTTTGCCAAACAAGTCCTACCCAAAAATCTATCCAATTTAATTCAAAACAAAGGGGATATCCGTTAGTGATAGAAACAGCTAAGTATCTCAGCTATCCCACGGTTGGCATTCTGGGTAAATTCTAAGGAGATGGGGGCGGGGGTTCCAAAGCAGAATGACCTACTAGCCCAAACAATAATTTGGGACCACATATAACCTGAAATAGGGCTTTTTTTGTGAAGCCTTAGGACATAAATGCTAGGGATCTAGTCGATTCCTCTCCTGTCCCATCACCTGGAGCTCCTCCAGGGCGTGGGTGGTGATCCTGGTGCGTGCCTTGTTGGCATGGCTAAGTAGTTTACTGTTCTCCAGGGTCTGCTCATTAAGACACAGGGCGGTTCCTCGTTAATACCTACCCCGTGCCTCAAGACTAGCAAGGTGTACCCCCTGGGGGAAGCCACAGCAGGGATGCAATAATGCCAATCAGGGACAGACTGTCTACTGAGATATCCAAGCCTTAGCCTGTGGTTTTTAGCTTTAGCCGATTTCAGCTGCTAGATATTGGCAACCAACCAAACAAAAGTCTAGATAATCAGTGCAAATGAGTAGTTTCTACTAGCAGAAAGTTACAAATGGTATCACACGATGTAAATCCAAGTCTGATTTCAGCAAGTTTTCTGCCAGTGAAGAAACTAGGAGTTGGGACAGATCTGATTTCTATTACTCGTATTTCCTCAACATTATTATGGAAGAAATATATTGTCACTTATAGAGGTTTAGAAATTAAGGATGTGTTGATGTTCACAGGACCCTGTGGAGAACATCTATAGTGTCCCTATGTGCTTTGCTGTAAACACTCTTGCTCTCAACATGAAATAAACTAGAGTTTTGTGCAAGAGCTGCTATATTGCTCCCAGTATAACTCATGGGAGTACATTGGAAGGGGGTTCCCTATATATTTCGAATCTTATCCCTGATCTCAACGTTAGACCAGAGACCTTATAATATACCACTGATGTTACAAGGTCTCTGGTTGGACTCCGAATTAGATTCACCTCTAGTGCCCTTAGCTATCCACACTATTCTAGCATCCTTCCGTCCATCAGTAGAATTAAAATGACTATAGTTAGTATTCATGAGTGCCCCCAGACTGTGCTGGCTGCTGCTAATTACTATTTACTGTGTGTACCCATAGAGAGAGGTTCTTATGTCTTCCCCTCCTCTATTAGGATCAGATCTGTCAAGACAGATTTGTACCGTTGAATTAGTCCTAAAATATTTCTCAGTTTCTTTATCTTTTTAAGAGTCTCATAAATTTTAACGCATTAAAGGCTTTGGTGAATGAATGAATGAAATCTAAATCTAGAGAAAAAGAACTTCAGAGCTCTAGTCAGGCACCATCATGACCCTGTGGGTGGAGGGTCATGGTGTATATTATGACCTGAGGACGCCAGATAGAAATGATGCCTTAAAGGCAACACTGGCGACTAGCTCACTGATGAGGTGCTCAGACGACCATGAGCTGCTCAGTTAGACAGATGTACAAAGCATTAATATGTATGTGCACTTTTATGTTTCTATCCTAGCAAACAGAACGGCCATTGGAAAGTGTTGTTTGAGTTCTTTCTGCTCCTCAACACCATAAAGCCCAATTTGCCCTCTACGTGAAAAGGTCACAGCGCTATATTTACTGATGTTTGGTGACCCAAAGCTCACTAATGGTCAATATCAAATAAGTACAGAAAATATCTTATTATATGGAATTTCACAGTTATAGCATAATTGGGAATTGTATCTCTTCTGGATATAGAATTTTTTAGAACAGAGCTCTATCAAGTAAGTTCAGCTCCGTAAAATTATGATAGAGAGAATTTTAGGTCACCATTTTTAAAAATTTACCCGTACAGTGCTTAGTTAGCCAAAATCCAGTACGTTCATGCAGTAACTATCCTTCTAGTAATCACCTATAAATTGGGCTTAGGATTTGTTGTGCTTATGAATTCTGTCACAGCAGCAGCCAGAGTACCAAATTAGTATATGAAGAGAAATGAAGGTAAATTTCTCCAATCAGCAAAATCAAATTTTGAATTTCCATTCTCTAAGATTTCCTGGATGGTGCTCTCAACATTAATTCATGATGGCCATGTGAGTTTGCCTGTCTGAAATGTCACCTTCACCCTGATATGAGGATTGCAGATAATAGGATTATTTCACACGTCAGGTCCCAGGTCTCGTTTACACTGGGCTCCGTTATCCTTAACCATATTAACACACCCTGCTGCCCATGGCCATCAGCCTCTACCTTTTTATACCATTTTAATAATTAATGAGTGACCAGTTGTTTTTAAAGGTTTTGTGAAGGCAGGGCTGTTGTATACCAGGGCAGGGGATGGCTTCTTGTGCAAAAAGGGTGATTAATAAGTGAGCAGTCATCAAACACTGGATCAACACTGATATTACTGGAAGAGCTGTGGAGAACTTCTTCATGTGATATTCTATAGTACTTGAAATTCGTCCTTTCCAGGTTTATTGCTTTATCTGAAGCTGATAGAAAGAAAATGGAAAGATTGAATAAAAAAAAACAAGCAGGAGCACAGCAAGGAAACCTGGAAAAGTGGCATTAATTGAATTCCTCTCAGGGAGTTGGTTTGGCCATCAGATATATGAGAATCAATTTGTAGCACTGGAGACTGGAAACTGCAATTAAAAACCAGCATTTCTTCTCTGATAGAATGGCATCTCCAATATGATATGTGTGTATATATATGGCAGTGCATTGGACTCCATTATTGCCAGGAAAAGGCTATGTATGGCTACAGGGGTGAAGAAGAGAACTAGTTCTGGGAACTATGACAGTGATCAGTCTGACCACGTGTGTCCCCAAAGTATAAAGTGGGAGTGAGTGAGTAATAGATGCTTAATGCCATTTTGACAGCTAAGGTCATATTCATGGCGAGAACTATATTACACAATTTCACAGAGGAATATGTCGGTGCCCGCACACACATCCTGAGGGGATAGAAAAGAGGAGAAATAGACCCCTTTAAGTGGGCTAGGGAAGCCCGGTATAAAGTGGTCCATAAAGAATATAAGCAATTATATCAATCGAAACGCCCTCTCACCCTCAATGTACAAAAATAAATTAAGTGGCCAGATGAGGAAAAACATGCCTCCAGGGGGAAATTGATTTTTAAGGTTTAAATAACAGGCTTTAAAATGAGATATCTTGAGCTAAAATATCCCTGGTAGTTTTTATGTAATCGCTTGTCAAACATAGGTTGCAGTGTGCAACTGAAAATGGCAAATAAGCTCTAAATCCCTTATATCATATCATAGGTACCCATAATGCAAAAAATACAGTTTTCTGGAAAAATAACCGAAGAAATGTGATGTTTTTATTGTCAAATTGGTTCTAGAGGGAATTTTTGAGCTCTTTCTTCATTTCTGAGTTTCTGAAGGAATTTCCATAAAGGTTTGTGGCAAAAATTCCCAATTGGAATAATGGGGTGGTTTCCATGGCAACCAGAAATTGTTGTATATGCCAATTTTCTATGTTGCCATGGCAACAAATATTCCTTTTGCATTCCAAAAATAGAACGTTTTCAGTGGAGATGGAATAATTCTAAGCATACCACCGGATTCTCCATAAAAAATTGGTATATAGCATTTTTGACATATTTTTCAGTGTTTTACCCATATACTACCCCCTGGTGGCCAAGGCCAGTACTAAAAATCCCCCCTGGAGGCACGTTCTCCCCTGTTGGCCCACGTCACTCATTCATTCTATTGATGAGGTGTCATTTAAAAAAAGAAATGAGTCTCTACATGCCTTGGTTGCCCCAAACCAGAGTTGCTTGCCCGATGTAAGGTGCGTGATGAATCGTGTAAGGCGCGTGATGAAATGATTTCTGGTCCCATAGCTTCTCTGCTACTCCCAAAGACATGTACATCTGTGGTTTATATGATAGAATAAAGCCCTGGCTTTGATTTTAAGCATTTATAGGGCACCCCCAGACATTCTGCTACTACCCCAGCCCCTGCAAAGCTCTCTTTTCAGCAACCCCACCCTTGTTTTCAATCTTTTGCGATCACTTTTAGGCCAATTATTCACTATTAAATGTTTTTCTGTGGTTATAATATATCCTCTATGTGTTTGTCATTGTTGTAGTGTGTTAGATCACTGCTGGGTTTTGTTATATTGGCACAGTGGCCATGATATTAAAATGTGTAGACGATTCATCACGCACCTTACAGAGTAAGGAGGGACATTTTGAGAGTGAACCATACAGAGCAAGTATTAAATAAGTGGTAAATGATGATTGTTATAAGAAGTGTACATGTTGATGATGTAATGAATTGATCTTTATGCTTATCCTACAGGTTTTGAGTCATTGAGACCAAAGTTAATATTGTGGGAAAAAAAATTAGAAAAATCTAAAATCTCTACTATATGAGATATTGGACAATTTCAGAAGTTTTCAAGCCATAGTTATAATTTTTTGGGTACACATACTAGGGTATTTGACTAGTTTTGACATGTAATTTGGTAATGAAAGGATTAATTTTAAAGGTGTAGTGTGTTGCATAACTTATGTGTAAGGCGCCTGATAAATCAATTTTGTGATTTTATGGCGACTGTGATAAAAACTTACCCCCTGGGAGTTAATGACTTGAATGAACCTTTTCATAAAGCCAAGATATAGGGCTATCAATAAAATAAAGTCTTAAAATGTAATGCTGAGTTGATCATCTTGACCCCCATAGGTGGGAGGTTTCACAAGAATCACCCATATGACTGTGTGTGCTACAGAGGTGTGAGTTTAGCCCCCTTCCACCTATCCTTACCTACTGTACTCTTAGGGAAGCCACATTTAAACATTTTTTATATCAGGAAATTGTTAATAGCTTGAAATGGACGGTTCATATCCTAAACATCTTAATATTTTCTTGTAGAGGTGGCTCTAAACTTTTACATGGACTTAAGATTTTCTTTAGGAATTTTAACACCAAAATAGGAAATCTGTTTTAGTGTTGGCTACAGGTACACTTTAGGGTCATTTGGACACAAAATCCATTATTTACTTTACATATTCACTGTGATTCTTCATACTGACTATGTTACAGGGTAAATAAATGTTCCTTTTTTTATGTATAGCTATCATCAAAACCATAGAAATAACAGAAACTAGTAAAAAGATACATTATTCATGTCACTTTAAAATCACAATTGGCCTCATTATCATGCTGAATGCAGGGCTAGAAATGGCTATGGTCCTACATCTAGGCCTGAGGCCATAAGGAGTGTAGTCTTCAACCTGCCCACCCTGCTAACTACCTCTGCTATTCAGTGAAGGGCCTGGTCACAGCTGAATGCACATTACACCAAGAGCCAAACCTATGGGCTGCCACGGTGCACCACCAAAGGCAATTAATCCTGACACTGTGATAGATATGACTTTGCTTGCTAAGGGGGTACCCAAGAGTTTAATCATTCTGACTTAGGCCCTTGGCCTCCCTTTGGTGAAAATGGGCATCCACGGAAGCCCATTTTATATCGTCATAAGTAGACACTGGTCCAGGCTCTAAATATGCGCCTGGATGAGCAAGGAGCCCTGTATTTTCTATGGACTTTGATATACATCAGAAAAGGGCATATCGTCCAGACCATGGAAGAACATAATCAATACAGATATGAAAGGACAGCAATGTCACAAAGCTTTCCAAAGAACACACTCTACCTTTACAACAGAGGAAAACCGATCACTCATGAATGTCATATTGATCAGAGGGGATCTCCATCAGCCACACTGTCAGCTCTTCTTGCCTCTCAATGAAAAACTTCCAGTCCAATGATTTCTCTTTTTCCGATTTTGTGATCATCCTGATTTTTGAAATAATAATTCCATGTCGGCACATTTTCTAGAATATAACAAACTCGTCCAGGAAATGGACAAGGTCCATTCCAGATACTTAATGAGGATAAGGCACTGTGTTCGGTGACCGTTTCACTCACTTGACTTTGTATACATCTTATTATGTAGAGGCCTTATTGCTAGCAAAATTCAAATGATTTACTGCAATTTTATGTAAAGCAGCTATGATATTAATGGGTCGTGCCAGCACAGTTGTTGAATGATCATAATCACTACCACACAAAATTGCATGTATAATGCTTCATGGGGCCATATTTACATTATATTAAAAAAGGCATTATTGTTTTGCTGGTTATGAAAACCAGATTATTGACTGCTTCAGCCTACAGTACCTTTGGAGTACCAGATGAAGCAAAATCTTCAGGCTGTGAAGCAGTGAGGAAAGCCTGAGTTAACTTGATTTTTGAAACAAATTTACTCGACTTGAGTATTTTGAGGTTTCAAAATATACTGATATCTTTGGTCATATGGTGACTTAAAAAATATTTTCTTTGAGAAAATGGACATTTGTGCACACAATCTAGCTAGCATTAGTCACTGATATGGTATGTTCACACAGTATTTATCTAAGATACCAATCTAGAAGTGTAGTGACAGCTCACTGTTAGAGTGATGTTTTCCTCAGGGGGATAAGCTTTTAGAAGGATAACATGTCTCACACCCACTGTCAGGGTGGTCTGTTTTCTTTCTACATTCTGTCTTCTTTTAGACTTGTAGCTATAATTATGTACTACTGGGAGCATACCCCTGGGGACAAGACCTCCCCCCACACACACAGGCAAATGTGGAGTGGCCAGTTATTGATTGTTGAAATAGGGAATGGATTAATAGGTGATGATGTAATAGGGTTTTCATATCTTACAGGATCTTTACTAACATATATCCTTTAAATATTAATATGGATGAAAATAGATCCTTTATAATGCATATGTCAACTAAGCAAATAAAACCTTCAGCAATTCTTCTAAATGGCCATCTCTATCATTGTCATTGATAATCATTGCATCAAACAAATACGAAAGGGTAATTAAAATGTTTTCTTAACTTCCAATTATGGCCTTATAAATAAGCACATTTATGTCCTATCCATCTCTTGTACCCTCCCCAACCCACACTAGGGCCTGTCTATTCTAGCCTCCTTCCATCAGTAGAAAGATAAACTACCTAGTTAGTATTCATGGGCGTCTTCAAGCAGTAGTGTCTGATGCCAATTGGTACTTACTGCCTGTGTCCATAAAGCTTCCTCCTAAGCCATTTTCTCACTTCACAAGTGTCAATCTGGCAAGATGAATTTGTCCCTTTGTATTTATGTAAGGCAAGGAACCAAGTTATTTTAACAAGGAGGCTTAATTTTGGGGTACCAGAGATGATGATATTGTGTAGGAATATTGATGATTTACACTTCAGGTAATTATCTATTGTCTCTGCCAAAACCAATCTACATTGCTTCCATCTGTGAGTAGATTTTGTATGCCTAATGCAGTATGTAGGAAAAATTGATATTGTCTGATGTGACATCATCAAATGACAACCTATTCCCTCTAAACAATAAACATATAGTATTATTCAAAGGTGAACAGGTTCATCCCATTCCTCTGCCATTGTAACCTAGATCAGAAGTTAAATCTGGACTATAAACCTTCTGGCCTTATGTTCAGATTTATTTCTCCAGTATTTAACTTCATGAACAGGCACACATCTTCTGCCAATCGCCTGATAGTGCTGCTCAATGGTTTGCTGTACAGAGAATTAAAACATTCCAATGCCATCCAGGCCAACATGAAATTTGCTGTTACACAATTATTGCAGTTATAGCTGTACATTGTGAGTGAATATCTTTTACTGGGACAGGTTACCTCGCTGAACATCAGTTGGTACGGTCAATGTTTGTGTTACACTTTGCAGAATGAATAAAATACCCATGGACTGGACCCTTAAATGTGCAAACCTAAGATTGATTGCTCATATAGAATTGTCAAATACAATTAAATACGATGGTAACAAGAATTAATACTTTACCCTCATTAATAACATATTTCGAATCTGGCTGTAAGGTACATTCTTCAACTCATGATGATGATAGCCTGCTTGCACATATCACATAAAATGCATGCGATATGGCTACATCATTCTGCTCCTTAACTAAGGAAGGCCTACAACTGGGGGAAGGAACCAATCAGTCCTGCTCATCAGCAGGACCAACTAATCGGAATTAGCCACATCTGATCTTTAGGCATAATCTAATAAGCACGAGTAGGTTACGAGCCTCCCCTGGAGTCCTGGGATAATTCCTATAGGGCCTGCTGGGGCAGGTTCAGTATCTTTAACAGAGCAGGGGAAAGACATTGGTGGAAATAGTATTAAATACTATTTCTGTGAGATTGGGAGGAATAAAGTGGAGAGGTCTGACCTAAATATTTCTTAAGCCAGTATTCCAGTGTTGACTATTTGCTTGATGTATGTATGTCGACAGCCATGAGAAAAGGGACCTCCAAAGAAAAAGTCTATTTTGAACATAAAGTCATAAGCTTTACAATAGTGTATCACATTAGTCTATACCTTCAGAAGTGGGTGCCCATCATCATATTCTCAAAGGGAATAGGCTCTATATAATTAATTAGGAGAGAAATTAGCATAGTTGAAACGTGAGCCAGCAAGCAAAAAGGACAGTTCCTGCGGGATTTAGTACCATATTTAGCCACCAGGGGGCACCACTATGGGCTAGAATAGGAAAAATATGCCTAAAACTGTTATAGGCTACTTTTTTATGGAGAATTCAATAGTTTTAGATAAAACGTTCTATTCTGGGTGGAAAGGTTCTAAATTTGGCATGTAAAAAGAATGTTTTTGGGCCAAAATAGGCATTTTGTTGATTTCTTTTGCAATGGAAACATGATTTTCATTCTAAATAGGAAAATCAATGATCCCATTTGAGGAAACATTCCACAAGGTTTACTATGGTGAAATCAGAATGAAAATACCATTTCTAGATCAAAAGTTATGGGCAAAAGAATAAAAATTTAGCTAATTAGCATAAATTATGCTAATTATCTATATATCTTATGACAAATTAGACATAGAGCTTATTGATATTCATGAAATGGTCACACCTACCCTTATTTCGCGATTCCCCCAAAACTAACAGGAGTATCTTCCCATGCAATATATCAGTGTAAAGCTAGTGATTTGAATTTTAAAGTTGACTTTTAGCACGGAGCACCCTTTCTCCTTGCCTATGTTATGCTAATTAGTGTAGGGAAGTGGGTTTCAGTATCCCTAGGCCACCAGACTGACTGACACATAGCTAGTAGGTGGACTGGGTAGGAGTGGTCTCGTGGTGTAGTGGTTAGCATTCAGCACTTTGAAGTCAGCGACCGGGGTTTGATTCCCCGTGAGACTAGACCCTTTTCACCGAACACTACATTAGCAAATAATGCTACAATTTCAACATTTTTAGTCATAACTTTGGATCTAGGAATGGGATATTCATTCTGTTTTCATTATCTCTGTGAGAAAATTAATCAAAGGGATTCTTTGATTTTTTTCC
Organism: Acholoe squamosa; assembly: GCA_949317995.1. NCBI lineage: Eukaryota > Metazoa > Annelida > Polychaeta > Phyllodocida > Polynoidae > Acholoe > Acholoe squamosa. The sequence continues at coordinate 30,061,851 of OX439046.1, forward strand.
AAATATGGAATGTTTTGAATGAAAATATAAATTTGAAAATAGCTTAAATGTATTCCTCATCAAAAAGTACCTCATGTCAATTTTTGTTCAATTTTCACTTATTTAGCCCTGTAGGGCCCCCTGGTGGTCAAAACCAGTACTAAAATCCCGCAAGGAGGCCCATTTCCCTGTGTTGATCCACATGTACTCTTCCATTGTTTTTCCAAGACAGGGATATAAGCCTTTTGCTATGAATTATGTCTGTATGCTAGCACATTAGTCGAGACCAATTATTGCATTATTTGTCTTTGTGTCAAATGGTACTTTTATACAATAGATATGGGGAGAAAAGACTCCTGGCAGTATAGTGTAAGGAATCTCTGTGAAAAAAAGTGACGAATCGCTGGCAACTTTGGGACAAGGATTTCGACATTTTTCAGTATGTGACAGTTCTACGATAGACGTGTATACTCAATGAAACTGGCTGATGCCACTAGCTAACTACCAATGAGCAGCTCACTTACGTACAGGCGGGATATGATGTGGGGACGAGAACAGATGAGTAAAATAGCCTGGGAATTGCAATCAAGCCATAGTAAGATAATAAACAAGAATCTGGATATAAAGAAGCTAAGTACATGAGATCCTCCTACCTTATCATCCAGGACTAGTGGTACTGATTCATTCAGAAGATAAGCCATGACTTTTATTGCTCCCGGAGTGATTGCTCTCAATGGGGAGCAGCTCAAGGTGTGGGGCATTGAGGTCTGTATGTTCAGATATATTAAACCTCCTCCCCCCCATGAAGACCTCAACTATCATGTTTATTAATCAAGTCTGAAAACAGATGATAGCATCAATCAGTCTCCACCATGGTTCAGAGCGTGTCATACCTGTATGATATCATCAAAGATGAAACAGTGAGTAGCATCCCCCACCCGTTAATATATAAGCACACAGTAATTTTTTGGTGAGGGGAGTGTCCCATGTGCTGGCACCAGGATGGGGTGTGTCCTCCTGTGCAAAAATAAGAAAAAGTTGAGAAAGTTGAGGTAAACCGTGCAAAAAATGCTTGTATTGGTAGCCCTCATGGATTATCCGCTTATAATAATATAAGTTATATTCGTCCTCCTCTTCCTCTTATTAATATGGTCTAAAATCGTGACAGTGATGCTGGTCCCCTATGGACACATTGTAACATGTCTGAAGCACGCCGGTGACGACGGCATCACATGCTTTCAGGCAGGTGATGATGCACTGATGCCCTGCTTTAGGCCAGTGATGATGCAGGGATGTCACATAGCCACTCCTACTGTTTGTATACAAAAATAAAATTTTGAGGGCCGACTGACAACCGTCAGTCACTGACATTATCCCTCCCTGGCTTTCTAGTTCTATTAGAGCTTTGAGTATGTTATAATGGTTCACAATTCAGCCCTAATCTTTTAGATTCCACTATCAATGCTCGCTGGCGTGTGACGTCGTGACCTCATGACTTAATTTGACTGAGAACGAGGCTAGCCATCATCACTGGCCTAAAGAACTGCATCAGTGCATCGACACCTGCATCCAATCATGTGATGCTATCATCACCGGCAAGCTTCGGGCATGTGATGTCTGTCCACATGGCTCGATATTGTTATGGAGGTTTCAACACAGGGTGATAAAAAGAGAGAAAGTCCTTTCAGATAGTCCCTTGATCAGTGAAGTGCATGGAATGAGTCCTCTGATGTGATATCATATTAGCGCATGTTAGGCGCTGTAGAGAGCAAGATTTGGGACATGGAAGTATAGATTTGGGAGAATCTTACTATATAGATCTACAGCTGAATGAGCATGAATGGGCGAAAAACAGCAGGGTTTTAAATATATCAGAGACTCCACAGTCAAGTACAATGGTGTAAACTATTACTCTAATGTGCTGAATAATCTGCACTGATGATTTATTCCATTTTCATCCTGACACGCCTTGCATGAACCAAAACGGCGGATGTAATTTGAACGATGAGGTATCGTTACCTTCATACTTTCTTTGAGCAGCTTTTAGCATATATGAAGGGCAATATTTTGACTCCATAAACACACAATTATCTTACCCGCAGCTGTTCAGTTTCTATAACTCTCGAAGTGAATCTCGCAGTTTAACATGAGGTACACAGTCCTGAGGTGTATGGTGGAAACATAGGAATTCCCAATTTATGAATTGCACATAAATAGCATGGGATGAATACTGTAAGAACAACAGTAAATCAGACCGTCTGCTACATTTAGATCTGTCAACCACCATCAGCAGTTGTTGTGAACCACACCCAGTACACTCAATAGACCATGTCTGATAATTATAGGGGATGCATCGGCACTCCTTTTTGTAGCATGAGATAGGGCCTCCTCTCTAGGCCATCATCTCTATCAATAAACTTAACTAAACCGCTCTTTGGGTGAAATGAATATCATGACCTATGGAGCAGAGTAATGTTCTTCCATCTCACAATCTGTCAGAGAATAAGGTAGGATTATTATATGGACCAGGGTTAGGGTGGAAGAAGCAAAAGTCTGATTGTCACTATTGGACATAAAGATTTTAATAGCCATTTGAGGCCTCTATCTAATTATTGGTTTAGAATTCCATGCTGTTCCCAAACAACCGTTGGGGTAGTTGAAAGAAGGCTTGTCACTGCTAGAGATGTATCATAACTTTAAACTTTTTCTCCTCAATATGTAAACCTTGTAATCCTTATCATTGTAATATAAAGCAGAGGATAAATACAATTCTGTCGACCGCTGCCTCGAACATGAACATGATTACTTTTTTCTTTGGGAGTGCCCCTCCCAATCTACACCAGATTCTGTCTATTCTATTCTCTTTCAAGCAACAGATATTAAGCTCCATCCATATTCACGAGTACCTTCAGACTGTTACAGTGGCCCCTTATACATAGTGTTTGTATCCATAGAGGGAGGCCCTTTTTTGGCCATTTCTTTCCTCAACAAGCATAGGTTGTCTCAGGACAGATAATGTGCTGTTGCATCAACATAATGAAAAGGAGCCATGGAGTGTCTTTGGGATTTGAGTACATTAATGTATCTATATTGTTCAATTGAACTACATGTACCATGTAGGTAATTGCCTGATGGTGGCTGGCAACAGTCTGACACTGATTCTGTGGAAAAGCAATATGCGTTGCTTTCCTTTTCAAAATGAGTATTATTTTTTTTAAGAGTTAATGGAAATGCGTTAAATAACCGGTGCCAATTCCACACAATGGCGTCATTTCAGAGGACACGTGATCAATACATTTAAAATGGCAGCGCAGAAGGCTATTTCATGCGCACAGAAAGTGAATGTGAGTTAATTTTTGAATAGGTAAATAAGGCTTAACCATTGTATAAAATTTGAAAAGCCTATCGGCCTCAAGGCGGATCAGCCCAAACCCGCTCGAGAAAGAAAGAGTAGCCGAAGACTTTACAATTATCTAATGCTGCACTACGATACATTCTCTGTACACAAGGCAGAAAACTAATTCTAGAAAGTCATCTTCATTCCAATCCTAGTCCCAAGTCTTCTCTTCATATTACTGGAGGGAACGGTACAATCAGGCTTCTTTCATGAATCAGAATTAAATGTACCTGATTTGTAGAGTTATCTGCACTAGGATGACTTCTGTGCTTCCCCTGGGGTGCTGAATTATATGGCTTCTGCTGAAGATGGGAGCTCTGCAGAGACATTACTAGCGGCAGATTAAATTCATTTATCATAGCTTTAAGTAAGAATGAAGGCTCCAGCTGGGAGGTTGTGGTATGGGATAAGGTAACAGGCATTTTTTAAACTTTTCCCCTTATTCGAAGAACCTTGGTATATCTATGAATTATCCTGACAATACACTTTTTCTGTCTTCTTTCATACTTTTCTTTGTTTTCTTTTTCTTTTGAATGATTTTGTGTTTTACCCTCTCGTTTTAGTCACTCTCACAATTGCAGTCGTGAAGACTGCTTTGATTTTTGACACCCACAATTTATATGAAACAATGCAGTAATTATCGGGGCAATTGTGTCACAGATACCTACTGTTCGATTCCTCGTAATGAGCGACTTACTTTAGGGATGGACAAATGCAATTTCATTGTGAAAGTGGTTGACAAAATGTTGATCCTGATTCCATCAAACATAAGTGACAGGATCGGCGAAAAGGGCCCTTAGTGCAGGGTGCATTAAGGGCCCTATTCCCAGTACATGTCACATAAAGGAAATGGATTGTTGCTCAGTGGTGCCCCTTAGAATCAGGATCTCTATAGCAAATGACAATTGTTATTGGTTTTAGCTGCTTGTACACCTCTTTTCAGTAAAGGACTCATCTATGTCAAACGTCAGCGTGACATTCTAAGGATATATTTTGTTTGGGAAACAGAAACTACATTCTGAAACAAATTTTTTGATGGATAATGCTGTATTGGATTAATGTACTTGTGGAACGAATTTGACCAGCATGTGATAGCGGTAAAGAATGAATCATGAGAGTGGAAGGAGCAGTGCAAAATAAAAGTACAGACTTATTCAAGGTAAGAAGATAAGGAAAGGGGGCAAATAAGATTATATAATTCAAAGACCATTTTTAAGATTGGCTGGAGAAACCCTCATTGTTCAGAAACACTGGTGAGATGGGGGACTAGGTTTAAATTTCACTCAGGATGGAAGAAATAAAAAAGCTATTTCTTCTCGGCCCGATGGGGGTAATTCTGCAAGAAGGCGTTCAAGTCATCTCGCGTTATGAATGAGCAAATGACATGGTGGCACACTTATATGAGGGACAGGAGACATCCACTACCTTGCCTTACATACATATGTACCCATAGCAGGCCCTTTTATGTGTCCAAAGACAGGTGGCCAAGTCCCTAGACCCTGCTTCTAAGGTGCATTAGTTGGTTATACAAAGAGTCTCCCAATTCCCATTACGGGTCCTTGTCATGCACTTTGCTGTCCATTGGGACCTCATCAACTGAAGGGCATGTACACTCTAGCAGGGCTGGTATCTGAGAGTAGTATGTCACAAGGCGCTAGTGTGGGTTCTCATTGTGGTGAGGCAGTGACATTTCAAAGTAGGATTAGAAAGTGGGGAACGTGGCACCAACGGCATAATTCTATAATCGGTACCACATGGGATAGCCCGTAGATAATTGCATACATAATAGTAACCATGTACATTCTACTATAGATATTGGTATGAAGGCTATCTAATGTTTTAGGTACTGAGTGGGTTTGTATCATGCTAAATAATTATTGTGTAAAGCATGCAGCCTTCGCCGAGCAGATTGGCCCATTTTCATAATGCTCCATGACGCTAATTTCCCTCCGAAGTCAGTTTTGATTCTAAGTGAACCTTTAAAACTACATGTATGAAACATCATGTGCACCCTACCCAGAAGGGTTTCAGATAAGGGAGTATTTCACGCTCAGTTGTAAGGCCTGTGATCTTGTTTACATGAAAGGATTTTATCCCTATTCATATTAACAGACCCGGTGCCCATGGCCACATATTTGTACCTTTTGTTACCATTTCATGTGTGACTGGGGGGGGGGGGAGTTCATGAATATTTTGTGCCTAAACCATGAGAGAATGGGGCCTCCTATGGATGATTGTGATTCATAAGCAAACACTTCCAAATTGCTGTACGATGCACTCGTGCGACCGTATGGTTTCAGGCAAAGCCCTTCTTATGTACTTTCAATTCTCCTTTCCTATACACATTTTTTTATAAAGTACTCGATTGCCTTGGGGAAATTATGACCACTAACATAGAATTTAATATGGAACGATGGGTTGATGAAAGCAGGGGTGGTAGAAGCCTGGGGAAAACAGCTTAATCATTATAGAATAAAGGTTTTCCTCCTCCAGTAAGGAAAGACACTGACATATACACAATTATGTCATAATTATGATTAATTTTACTCTGACACACATAGGGTCCTGGCTACTTGCTTTCCGACAAAGTATGTGTAATTACATAATATGAGTACACTGAAAAAAGTCTTCCTGACAAAATGACATGTATATCCATGTCAACTTGATTTGACACATAGAGCACATGTCATTGGGACATGGCACATATGTCACCATGACAACTGTCTTCATTAAGCATGTCAAGTGGAGTTGACAAACCAAATGTGAGAGTGTCAACCTCATTCAACATGCCTTTCATGCATGTCATGTGGGAGACAATTGTGACCTGTGCAGTATGTGTCAAAGCGATCAGTCTTCTTTTCTCTGTGTACATTTTTACCCAATAAGGCAGCGCTCTGACGTTTGAATCACCTCTTGGGTTGAACAATATATGCAACAGATGTTGTATGCTATATCAATGCAAGCCAACGGTCCTCTGTAGTGACACAGCTCTCTGTGAACATATTCAAGACACTGTTTCTGACATGATTATCGTGTCTATCTCAGAACATGTGTTATGACGTCATTACTCTAATGCCAAAAGTAGCGACACTGTAGAAGAAAGGGGCGATGGACCAGACACTATCACAATGATCAAAGTCCGATTGTGTCTGTGCCTCAGAGAAGATGACCTGTGAAGGATATTGGCAATTACTGCATGGGGGCTCCATCTCACCCACAAAGACAGGGCTGGATAAGAGAGATAACCATGACCACGACAAAATTAGAGTCGGCTATGGGTTACAGCTACAACACTACTAGCAGTTGATAGATCCATTCCTAGTACGCCCTACCCCTCTTTGGTGATAAAGAAGATTCCTAGCGAGCATGCCAGTTTGCCTCTCCTGGTTATTGTGTTGATTAAGAACCATTCTTTTTATTGAAAATAATTATGTTATTGTCTATCATTGACATGTAGGTTGCCGCCCAAAACTAGTTCCTTGAATAGAATAATAGAGTAACTGAAACGTGACCTTCTTTACTATTATGTTGAAATGATAAAGTGGACTTTAAGTGTATCTGTTTCTGTTGACAATAAAGTAAATTGGGTAAAAAAACAAAGTTTTAGAAGTATGCTAGACTCCATTAGGAGAAAGCTACGTAGTAGTGATTCCATACTATGATGCGACAGAAGTGGAAGGACTACTTTGGCATTTTACTCACATACACAGGATAAAAAAACACAATGCCCCTTTATAAAAGAGAGGATCAGAGAAGAAGCCCCATCCTTCATGGTTGGCATATCTATCTCCGAAGACATTCATCAGAGCTACACTATAAGAAAGTCTGAGCCCTAGAAGAAAGACCTCTAGCTGTAGGCAGATCGCACAAAGCCTGGCATTGAGATCAATCACATCCCAGAACACACAATACCATAGTCTATTATGCCTCACACTCTTCATTATAGCCCACCTCAGAATGCCCTGAGACGTATACTGTCTGGGACGTGATTGAGTTAGTGCATAGTGATAGGGTATTAAGTGTAGATATCCTAGGCTTCAGCAGGAGCTGTTATCAAGGATCCATGAACAGGATCAGTCAGGAGTCACCACAAGTAAATTACAATATCAGTAGACATTATGAGCATGTATAATGACATAACTAAATTAGATAATATGCGATTAATATATACCTTGCAAAGGTGGGACAATGGTCTAAGGAGCTACATATTGCTAATGGTAACACCATAACTCCATCTGATGGAGCGCCCATTGGAGCTTAAAGCCAGTGTGATTGGAGCTTAAAGCCAGTGTGATTGGAGCTTAAAGCCAGTGTGATTGGAGCTTAAAGCCAGTGTGATTTCTCCGTAAGGATGTAGAGAAAAATATGTTTCTTGTAATCAGTTTCTCTGGTTAGAGAGTGGTTGTATTCTTTAAAGATAACTGTACGATGCCGTCTTTACGACGACAATTTATCAACTTCATTAGTCTGAAAAGGCACCTGCCTTCTTTAAAATAGAGAGAGTTGCACTATCAGGTACCTATACTCATGTCACACACTCTATACTATACTATACTGACTGACTTTTCTCGACTAGGTACCTTCTTAAATCACCCTGTTTAAGCACCATACTAGCATGACCACTTGTGAGCAACACAAGTGAAGAGGCATTACTACACTGAAAAAAGTCTTCCTGACAAAATGACATGTATATCCATGTCAACTTGATTTGACACATAGAGCACATGTCATTGGGACATGGCACATATGTCACCATGACAACTGTCTTCATTAAGCATGTCAAGTGGAGTTGACAAACCAAATGTGAGAGTGTCAACCTCATTCAACATGCCTTTCATGCATGTCATGTGGGAGACAATTGTGACCTGTGCAGTATGTGTCAAAGCGATCAGTCTTCTTTTCTCTGTGTACATGGAAAGCCAGTTCTGCAGAAGAGGCACTCCTTAGCCAGTACAAGCTTTTCCCATAGGAGCAACACCCTCCAGCACCCCCTACATTGTGTCTGAAATAGAACACTCGGTTAGCATTTGAAATAGGATCAATGCATTCTTATTCGGACTCTTATCTATTTCCATAAGGAGACAACCAATAGTGGGCTTGAAATCCGTGAAGTATTTTATAACCATTGACTGACTTGATGTTCCATTATAATGTGAACCATTTCTTTCTTTGCTCTATCATTCAATTACTTTAACTCATTTCAATTTTAACTCCGTACTTCAGAAGATATCCATCTGAGCACACTGGCTCACCCAGTTCACTTCTCATAAAGATTTAGTTTTGTAGAAGAAAGAATTACAGACTTGATTACATTCACTGGATACCATGGCCATGGGTCATACATCACTGTGGGCCCTGGGGCAGACCTGACACTGTGAGCAGGTACTCATGAACTGGTAATATTGTCCTGATGTACGGGGAAGCTTCTATCACCCTGTGTGATGGTTGCTGGATATCCAGTTGAGCTGGACTGGGAGTGTTGTTCATTTCGATAGCTCTGATGAATGGACTGTGCAGGGAGTGAGATTTGATGGCCGGGTGCCTGTGCTGGGAAAGTGATAACCTAACCTACATCTGCCAGGGGCTTATGTGGGGGTTGGCATTAAGGGTCATATATCATGAAAGGCGAAGAATAGAGTAGACTACCTCTGAGTCTGGTGTTAAAATATATATGCAGCCATGGGACAAGTGCAACAGATTGGTTCTGCTCTCCACAGTGTAACTTACACTTGACCTGACAGTTAGATCCAATGGGGGTACTCAACACATTCACACTCCTGCTGTCTATGGATGCTACATCTTTCTAAACGAGAAAATGTTAAAAACAAACTAGTATTGAATGCTCCATAAGCGACCAGTCATATCTGAACAGGGCCACGGGTACGTTTCTATGACTGTCAGATATATTTCACCCAGTAAGAAACCAAGAGCTCTAAAGATTGAGTTTTCATCAAAATTCACAATTTCAGGCAATGCACTCAACTTTACCATGGGAAACCCAGCTTCATTATTTTCAAACTTCTCTTTCTCTCCAATCTGGTTATAGCAAATCAAACATAATGATGCTCTATTCACCCATCTACCCTATGAATGCCCCAGGTTGAACAAAACAATTGCAGATGTTAGTACCGCGCGAGTCTTCTTCTCTGTATCCAGAATACGTTATACCCTATACACATGTCACTTCTGTTTTCAATATATGCATTTTGTATCCTGCCAATGCAAGGAAGAACAGATAAATCATACATGTATCCTCTACATCTACATCTCAGAGTGTGCTGATTTTGTTACAAAATAGGATAAGTCTATTTAAATTTCACGTGCAACGTACCTTTCTGTACTAAAAGGAAACATGGCACAATATTCATGCCTTGAATTATATTGGCACAAGTGTCCCGCCCCATGAAGGTCAGCTCTGAGTCATTAAGGAAACATTTCCAGAAGACATCCACTCAATATGTTTTATATTCACCTCATGAAGCTGAAATTTTCACCCAATAGGTGGACTTCTACATACCCCTTTACTTAGACAACCTAATTCTTTTTTTAATCATACAGCAAAAGCTTTCTTTCCAGATGACTATGAACTATTTAACCTTACATTGCTATAAATATAGTTCTAAGGTCTAAATTATGAGTGTGTCGACGTTAATTTCATAGAAAAAAAAAACCTCCACAACTAGTCTAGAAGGTCTGACACAAAGGTAAAACAAGTCTTAATTAATAGACCATATGTTGGAAATTTATGTGGGCTTCATTTACCTCATACTCCTCATTCAAGCTCATCAAAGGGTGTCTTGAGGCATGTTACTTCGAGAGGTGGTTAGGTTGACAACCAATTTAAAATATCATGCTGTGCTACGCAGAATAATGATTAGGACATAAGTGTGACACCAAAAATGATATTTCTCCTCTCAGGATGGTACAAAAATAATATATGATGCCTCATAATAGTTGGGTGATTTCTTCTTAGTATAGATCGTCTATAATGATGTATAATCCTTACCATGTATCCATCCTAAAAATCATAGTAGGATGTTGTGCTCTAGAGGTTTTAAATTTTATTTATATCAAAATTGCCAATCCCTTGCAACTTAGAGGTTTTGAAATACCCAATCCAAGCCAAAATAAATAAATAAATAGTCCTTAATGAGCATAGCAGCTTATTCTTATTACTCCCTTCCAATATTTATCAGATGATTCCCAAGCAAATACAAGAGTGTTCATGATTGACTAGGCCGGACATAGTTATAGTACTGTCAGCTAAGGAGAGGCAGTAACGATGGCCTTAGGCTTTTTACAACCTAGCAAACAAGAGTCAATTAATCTACACTGATGTAAGCACCTGTACCACAGAACGATTTTTCCTGAGATACTCTCCTTGGATGACATTAGGCAGGTCAGTCTGTGTATAACATTTGGCATATGGATGTGAACTATCCATTAGGTTCCAGGCAAATGATCCAATGCCAATGAAGCTAGTGTAACCCATCTTTTTCCACAATCAACCATGTGTTTGTAAGATAGTGTTACGCAAAAGGAATCTCTTATAGCTTGACAGTAATTTTATGCATGTTTTTTCTTTTATTGAAAGAGTCAAAGCAAGCCGAGCTGGCATTAATATCAGCCGGCTTATGGAAACATAATTATTTCAAAAGAAACATTCTATCAAATAGTAAATAGGACTCTTTTTGTAACAACCAAGAATACCATCAGTTGATGTGTTCACCATAGAAATATTCAATACCCTGACACATTGAGGCATAGTCATCCCACAAGATTCATTTCATAAGCCTGGCCATCATGTTGCACCCTTGGGGTGTTGAACAAGCACAACTGGAGGCCATTGCAAAAAGATTGGAATTTGGTTCTGTTAGAGGTCCTATTCCCAAAACGGAACTGACTGACCTCAGGGAATCAATTCTCTGTTCTATTACCAAAAGGTAATGGGTTATAGAGGTGGTTCAAGAGTGGTCACGTATTGATGAATGCTTCCAAAGTATGAACCAGTTCCCAGCTAGTTCCCTCCTCTAATTCCCTGGCCTACCTACTATGGGAAGCAATCAGGTGCAATCAATCGTGGAACCAGTTCCCCCAACTTTTCGCATCAGTCTAATTCAGAGCAAGTCATCAGATGCTTCAGATAAACCTGTTGCTCTCCTCTTTTTTATTTGACAGAAAGGCCATCAAAATATGTCATGAAAATGGGGTAGTTTTTTTCTTTAAATCAACATGGTCCTTGCAGCCATCTGGGCACTAACTCCCTGAATTGTTATAGTTATACTGCTTTCTCTCGAGAAGACAGTGGATCAAATGGCCTGATGTTGTGTTCATAGATATCAGCTTGTCAGTGGGCCCTTGAGTGTTAGTGATTAAGACACCTCCCCCCAGCAGCTGATGTCTGCCTAAATGTCTCCGCATTTCTATCGCCTTTGGAAGGGATTGATCCCCATCACCGACACATTTTAAGCATAAAAAGATCCTTTGTGTAGATCTGCTTTATGGATCTTGAGTATTGAGATACCATGTATGTGCTTTATATAGTAAGGGGCCCTCAGGATATTTCTCTTGAGAAATTGAATTCCTTGCTGTTGACTAGCTAAACCAAGGGTCAGTGGTAATGAACAACAGGTTATGTATCTACACCAGTAACAGGGTTATTACACAATGTGCTATGACTGCTCAAAACCACTATGTAGGCCTATCTTGAATGGTATATACAGTTGTATTTTTAACTACTCATAGTCTTCTTGTTGTCAGAAAATTGAAATAAACCGATCATTATAAATAGTCGCATTCCTAGCAGTACACCATGATATCACCACTCTAAACATGTTTTGGAGTACCCTAATGATCTCATTAATAGAGACATTGATTACACAAGACAGGAGAATACCAGATTCACAAAGTTAGATTTTTAATTCTGAATGGAAATAAAGTGAGAGTGTCAGGCTCTCCACCAAAGAACAGGAAACAATGACTGTCAATATGGAGAGTCCTTCATGGAAAGGTCACTTGGTAATTGTTTTTGAAATTGACATTGTGTTAACATGATGAGCTGTCTGAACAATTATCCTTTAATCGATAAAATGAATGGGCTTGGTTTTGATATCTAAAATCAATGGGAGGTAGCTGGCTGGTCTCTTGCACTAACTCCGCATGGGAATAATGCCGCATTTTCCAGGAAGGTGCGTCTGTTCTTAGAAAAATGAAGTCCAATATAAAGAGGATTATGTAGATCTGTATAGGGCTTCTATGATTCATCTATACTACCCTAGCCATAGAATAAGGTCTCTTCACTGTAAATGATAACTGACCATACATGAATCTGTGATGAAAGAGGAACTGTCAGCGCTTGATTATTTACTGAATTAACTTATCAATTTTGTGTCATTCATTAAACACCTATTAAGAGGTCAATTCAAGATGATCATCTCGGTGGCAATTAACTCTTTCCTGTCAGCTAGTGCATTAATGCACTACCAGGTAAAATATGGCTATTGCATTAATGCACTATGAAGAGGGCATTTATAGTATCAAACTATTAGAAATATGCACTCTGACTATGAATACTATGAGCACAGGGAGAAAATCTCTGGTCGCGCATATATACGCACTTCAATAGCACTTCAAAGCAGATCAGCGTCCCACAGCATTAGCAGCAGGTGTTCCTGAGTTTCTCCTTTACAGCTAATATCTAATAGCCTTATCTTTGGCCCTATCAATAATTATTTTTAATGAATTACACCAGGTATCATGGTATCACATAAAAGGAAATTACATACAGATTTCAAACCAGTCATTTTCTAAAATAATTCACAAATATAGATTCTTTCCCTGTGGTCACTATAACCCCATGTATCAATATACCTGGCCTTGGACCTCAATCTGCCGTATTCTAGGGACTTTTATCAAAGAGAGAGCCGGCTTGAATGCTGATTATAAATATCAACCCATTATGTCCAAATTGATAGCTTTAATAACTGAATGTTTTGTTCGTAAATATGGAGACTAATATTCCTAAGATGGGTCATCCCTGTATACATGGTCCAAAAAGAGACGCGGTGCTGGATGTGAATGGCTCTTATCTCGGTCCATTTGTCTCATTGAACCATTTGTCTCATTGGACAATGGTTCACCTCCCTCACCAGACCTGCACACTGGCATTCTGTGGAATTGGATTATACATTGGTCGGATGGGATTAAGAACACACACTGAATATATGGAGCTTCATTCTAGATCAGTCTGGCCATAAAATTGAAAGTCTGTACTTTCAGGCGTGCTTCATGTGTATTATGTTACCTACTCATCAGGTCAAGAAACATGTGCTGGGTACTTTTAAATGCAAATAAACCTGATTTCTGACATCATAACTTAATTATCAACGTAGCTAACCTCAGGCAGCTAATTGTTTATTTCTATATTAATCAGACATAGTTCATTAAAAGCAAGTTGTTCCTTCAATGTTGAGTAAGTAGTTTCCCTGTGCAACAGTGTTTTCGTGAATCATCATCTTCTGGATTATAAACCATTTTCTTTAAAAAGAGAAAGTCTGCTAGTGAGAGTCAAGATTTTATTATAAACACACTAGTATTTACTTCAGGTTTTTTTCCAAAGGCAATATATCATTCCAAGAGACAATGGACCACCTTGGTATGATTCCCAATCAGGGAAGTTAGCTTTTGATTACAAAGTGTTTTTAGTGCTCCCCAGAATATGATGTGATGGAACATGTATGAAATTGTTGTCAGCTCCAGTGAACCTATATTTCCTGATATGTTGTCCCCTTTGTTAGGGGGTTGTGTTGTTTGTTTAAGTATTCAGTCTGGTATAAAGCTTTCTCCTGATGTCTGTGTCACTCTGTATATAACTCAGGGGCTCTATAGGCCCCAAGTGCAATATGTTGCTCACTGCTACCCAATACAGCCTGAGGAGTAGCTCAGTCAGTGTTAGCCATCCAGTGCAGAGACCCAGGGGCTAGGGAGACTGAACATTCATGCTTCACCACACTTTTCCATCCAACTGGAGGTTTCACAATAACATGTGAATTGAAACATCAAAGAAATCCTTCCCTTTCTCTTTTTCCACTTGATGACACCTTTTTGAGAGGTGAGAACGCTACATGATCCAATTTCCACCTGACTTCCCACATGGAGGGAGCTGTTCGTCAATTGTTTGTCTGTTTTGCCAAACATTGAGTCCCCTCTCCTTGGAGTGCAACATGAGACATCAAGACATGACTGAATTCATTGTAAGGACGAGTTCCCTGTAGCATTAAATGTTACACGATCTGCAAAAATGGGGTCTTAGTGAAGAGGGTTCTCTCTCTTTCCAATTTAGCTTATCTCAAAGGATTTTGCTCTTTTTTTTGTCTCAATGTTGCATTGTATCCTTCAATGATGATCTGATGCTCCCATTGGTATTGGTATTGAACGTGCTGCCTGGATTACAATTCAATACAAGCTGAATAAAAAAATCTATTTGTTTGAACTTAGTTGTGACCTCTATCTAATTAACCTGGAGGCCTCTGAGTACTGGCCATGGTTTTAGCACCATTTGACACTAAGTTGACATGCACTGATGATGTTTTTCCATCTCCATACGCTATAAGAGACCAATTTATAGTCTTCTCCAAAGGTCCCATAAAAGAATAGGTTAGATTCAGTTCCGTGGACCTGAAATTTTAGGCATTATTGTCACATCTTAAAATTGCAAATGTGACATGACCTGCGAAGATGGGGCTTAGTACAGGGGGCCCTAAGACCCTTTTTCCCAGTACATGTCACAAATGGTGGATTAACAATTATCATTTATTCTACGCAGAAATTACTTTATTGATTTTAGTTAAGAATGCATTTTTTATCATTGTCGAATTATCTTATTTTGAAGTTAGCAGTATTGCATAACATTCTACGTTAGTGTTTTTTATGGCCGTTTACATGCAGAGAAAGTATATAGCGGCCCTGGGGGTTAGGTCATGGGCGCAGACATATAATAGCCAAAGTTACCCCCGATCAATAGGACATCTAGTTGGCATAGACATAAGTGTGAATGCTCATGACGAGATTGTCCTTGGTACTTCCCAGTACTTACTCTATATAATGCATATAAGAGCACAGCCACCAGTGAACAGCCAGGCCATTGGGGTGTACAATGGACAAAACCAACTGTCTACTGCCCTGTAATGCCACCCAGCTAAAATTAGGCTAAACCCCCGAACACAGCACCATCTAGTGATAAAGCCAACAACGGCAATCCTCCCTATAGTCTTGTAGCCACCAACTAATATGGGCTTCGTTATTTCTTTTGTGTCCAGAAGAGAACTAATCTGTTCCAACACAGCCGGCAAAGTACAGTTCATAATGTGTATTATATTGAGAATAATGTTCCCATCCAAACAGTTACATATATGAATTAAAAGGATATGATGAGAGACTAAGAGGTTGAATCGGATTTTTTTTTCTTATTAAAATAGGCTAGTATTCATGTGTAAATCTTTCTTATTACAAAACTACTGCGGGTAGATATAATCATCTTAAGACTTTAAACGGAAACTATGAATATATGTTTTTAACATTAAAATCTTCATTTCATACTGAGATTTTGGACTTTATGAACATTTTCTGTAATCAATAATTCTGTTCCCCCAAGCCCAGCACTCACCTTTCAATGTTTTAGAAGACATTGTCAGTGTTAGAACATTGTGCATTCAGGCCTGCTATAAATGGCAAATATCTGACATCTTAGTTTTTAGGGTGAGATATTTTCTCTACTTAGGCATGAATTACATAAGAGGTTGTGAATTACACTCTGTTTACTTCTAATACATGTCTTTATATATTACAGGTAAGTGTCAGGCCATGGGCTCTTACTACTTCATGTGTCTAGGTGTAAGTTGAATCTTATATTTCACTTTGTTTTCCTGTTACTTTCAGCTTTTATTCCTACCAATTCCCTTCTTATCTCTCAACCTTTTGTGTGAACCTCCTTTTTCATTTCATAGTTATTAATAGTGGAAGGAATAGGCTATGGAAACACTATTAATTTTGTACGGGGTTTGCAGCTGTTTGATGATGTCACAATTAAGAACGGAACCGTAGAGAATGGGTTAGTTTCTTTGCATCCCCTTGGAGAGTGGCCTTTCCTATGATTTATTATAGAGGACCTCGTTCTTAACCTGAAATGAATGTGCATTCTCCCTCAAAGCCAGTGCCATGATACCGGTAGATAAAAAGGATCCAATTTGTTCCCACCACAGCGAGATCAATCTATCAGAATTAGTTGCATCTGGTTTCAAGGTGTAACCTGATAAGGGTGAGTTGTGTGCTTCCTCCCGAGTACTGGAGTAATTCCTATCTGCTGGAGCAGACTTTGCATGCTCTACAAAGTTGCCTGCCACTGAAGATAGTGAAAGACATGGGTGAGGGAGGGTAATAGTGTCAAATTAGATAACTGCACCAGGGGAAGGTGTACAGAGACGGGAGGTTTGGATAAGAAGGCAGTTAACAGACATTAGTTGCCCATGGCATCTTATATCATTTCATCTCTAAAATGTGCCTATGTGATTATGATCGAACAATGTTTGCTAGTTTTTTGCTTATGCTAGCATTAAAATAGTTCCAAACCAAGTGTTCAAAGCAATGATTAACTCTATTTTCAACTACTTTAATACCTCCTACTTTTAAAGGTCCAAACTCTAGAAGCAAACTTGTCACCCTGTGACCCTTATCATGGAGTCACCAACACCATACATGTGCTATCCATGTGTATGCATACCTATGATACACATGCATCACAATCCCCATTCCAAACACTCCATTTCTGAGGTACACATTTGGTTGAGCAAACAGCCTTCCTGCTCATTGCTGTGTCCAGTCATGTACTGTGCTGTTCACTTGGATCTTATCAATCGAAGGAAACAGCCCAGCAGTTCAGTAGTCCCTTATCTGATAGCACTGAACACAGCCTTCTTATGTGGGAATATCCGTTAACTATGAAGCAAAAACATTGGAATTAAGAATCTTGATATGTACCATTAGTATTCACAATCCGTCCTTTTAAGCAACTAGCATTTAGTAAATGAGGAAAGCCCAACTGAATGTAAGCTAGGACTAATAGGACCCCACTTCTATTCTAGTCCCCTCGCATCAGAGAAAGCTTACATCAGAGAACTGTTTTTCTCAAAGCACTATCAATTATCTTCTCCAGTTTGATAATGTCTTCTGTTAAACTAACTGTCATGGACCATCCGCCCTCTACGTCCTGTGGAGAATAGAAAACTGTCATTGACATTTTAGAATGAGAAGACTGTGCCATTTCAAGTAGACCCATAACTATGTGAGCCAATACCAAGTCTGTTCATTATAAAATTCTCAGTGTATGGGAGGTCCAGCTTTTTGGATGCTGAGTGTGTTCAGGAGAATGAGTGCTGAAGTACCAAAGCCTTCCAATATTCTCCACTTAACATTCTAAGCCTTGGTGTGTCTAAGGCAATAGCACACACAAGGGGCTGTCATATTAGAAAGACTGCCTCTTGCTGTAACGTATTCCTCATGTAGTTGGTGAGAGGGTAACATTGCAAAGGTTGGTCTCAGTTGTGACCCTGCCATGTATCTATATGAGTGAGCACTGAGGTGTGAGAAGCTGGTTTGTTATCTGGAAGGGTAACTGGAAGATCGATCTGGAAGTCCTTTTGATTAGAAGGAGCTGGAATTGTGGCCAGAGGGGTGGGATTATGATCTTATGATCTATCTTATGATCTTATGATCTATCTTAAGATGTTACTATTTTAGGTAGAGTGTTTCTCTGTAAAATTAAAGTACTGGTTCATAAATGGGCATAAACAAGCGACACAGTATATACATTTGGCCTAGTGCTCCTGGACAACCAAGTAAGCTCCCAACATGGAGGTGGGGTGGTGGGAAGGTAACTACAACAACCCTGGTAGCAACAGGAGGAAGTACTAATACATGAGGGGGCAGCACCAATCGGTTGTTCACAAATACACTTTCTTTTGGTGAATACATGCATAATGTAATCTTATAATATACATAGGCAATAAGCAAGCCATACTGGAATATATGAAATAAAAACGAATTATCCTGCAGGAAATGACTCTGCATTAAAATTAAAAAAAAAACATATTTTCATCAGCATTTTTAGAGTTATGTCAGGTCTGTCTCGTAAGCTTTGTGCCTAGCATGGAAAAAAATAAAAAACATGTTTCATAAAATTTCAGATAAAGTACAATTCACCAAGGCAATCCTCATGATTATAGTCCCCAGAATGGCGTGCTATGCAGGTGCAGAGCTGTGCTTTTTGACACTCATTGCCTGGTTATGGAGCCCTGGGTAGGTCCAACCTATTCAGTCCCCTGCCATAAGGCCCTCAAGTCATGAAGCCCCCTGACATAAAGCCCCCTGACAGAAGGCCCCCAAGATAGAAGGGCCCCAAGACACAGGGCCCCCTGGCAAGAGGTCACAATATCATTTTGGGGCCTTGTACGTTACACTTGTATGTCACATCTTTTATGATTTTCGACCTTGTCCATCGCATCTGAGCATCACATTCAACTCTACATAATATGTACATCGCTGTACATAAAATGTATGTCACTGTACATAACATGTACATCACTGTGCATAACATGTATGTTACTGTACATAACAAGTATGTCACAGTACATAACATGTATGTTGCTGTATATATAACATGTATGTTATGTATATCACTGTACATAACATGTACATCACTGTACATAACATGTACGTCACTGTACATAACATGTACGTCACTGTACATAACATGTATGTCACAGTACATAACATGTATGTTGCTCTACATAACATGTATGTTATGTATATCACTGTACATAACATGTACGTCACTGTACATAACATGTACGTCACTGTACATAACATGTATGGCACTGTGCATAACATGTATGACACTGTACATGACATAATATGCACTTTACACAACAAGTACGTCACAGTACATAACATGTATGTTATGCATGTCACTGTACATTACATGTATGGCACCTTACATAACATGAATGGCACTGTACATAACATGTACATCACTGTACATGACATATATGCACTGTACATAACATGTACATCACTGTATGTTATGCACATCAACGAACATAACATGTAGACACTGTACATAACATGTACTTAACTGCAAATAACATGTATGTCGCTGGACATAGGTGGTGTTTTGGATACAGTGAGTTATTGTATGTTGGACTGAGTCGGCCGTGTGAGTCAGACATACTAATTAATGGTAAAAGAGTCATAGAAAGTCACTGGGAGTCAAGGTGAACAATGGTAAGTCACGGCGAGTGAAAGAAGATCAGAGAGAGTGATTATAATACCCCATAATACACAACGAGTGGGGACCATCATTAAATGATGTCACGCAAAATTTAAACGTCCCTGACTCCCCCTCGTCATGTTTTTTTGCCAATTTTGCAATGCTGAAGGAATAGGAAAAATTAATTCCGTCATGCCAAGCCTGACCCCCCCCCTCCCCCTCCAGCATGAAGTCATTTGTTGCTGGTCCCTTAACCATATACACTACATTGATCCTAAAAATTTCAAAAAGTGCCAAAAAACATGAAAAATTACAGCCATGAGAACAAAAAAGAAACACAAAAAGAAACACAAAAAAAACATTACGTACAGTGTGACGTACAGCGTGACGTACAGCGTGACGTACAACGTAGCGTACACACTAATAATGCAATTCCAGCCATCTGTCCGTGGGGCCTTATAAATGTCAGGGGGCCTTGTGTGAGGGGTTTGTGTCTTTGAGGCCCCAAACCCTAGAACCAGTACTGATTATTTCATAGATTTAATGAATGGCATTTGTGGAAATGGTCTTGATGGCTGGGTGCCTGGGCTGGGAGAGTAATACTGATAGGCAGTACCTGGGTTCTCTCAGTTCAGGATCCCACGGGAGGTTGGCATTAAGGGTCAAAGGTTAGTCAATCTGAAAGGTCAGAGTTTGGTGAGACTCACTCTATGGTACGGCTTTTATTAAACGCACAGGGTGTTATGACGTGAGTAGCTCATGAATGGAGAACCAATAACAGTAGCTGGGGAGCTGCTCTCCATGAGAGATCTGAGTCTCAGCTGATATGGAGTGTGTGCTGCTAAACAAGGTTTTCCTCTTAATGCATTTATAAGATTGGTATCCCTAGTGTATAGGAGGAGTGTTTCCCACGTATTAAAGGTAAGGATGAAAATGCTAGCAGTCCATACAGGTACCTAAGGACTCTTCCTTTTTTCTAATTTGTAATTTTTATGACACTGCAGAGCACACTCTTGTAAAACCGATGAACATAGCTGTGCTGTCTCCGTGCCATTCGTTTTCGAACTTTGTGTGATTTGGCCCAATTAAAACGTCCCAGGAAAGGCAAGTCATGATGCTCCTGGACGATGACTTGTTGCAGGACCAGGGAAAACATTACTCCAGAGAAAAAAAATAAGTTTAGGTTACCAAGTGATAAAATCCAGAAAGCTTCATAAATGCCTATTATCCACTGAAAATATTCCTTTTGCATTCCATAATGCTTATTATCCATTGAAAACATTCGCATTCTATTAATGAATGTCTCCTGTAGATATGAAGAGAATTTTGAGAAGACCATTGGATTCCTCATAGGTCTAAATACCTTTTTCATATATACATATATATATATATATATATATATATATATATATATATATATATATATATGTATATGTATATATACGTTCAGCATTTCTCCGATACATTGCCATAACCAGTACTAAAAAAAAAACCTTTGAGGCACGTCTTCTCTCAATGGCCATTTTCATCTTTTCATTCATTCCCCACTAACACAAATTTATAACCATCCTGTGTCCAATTATAGAACATCCAATAACCGGATTCCTGACACATGACCCAGCATTTTCATCAAACTATTTTCACCCAAACTATTTCACAAACCAGACAACTATGGTCAATAACTAATTCGATTTTTGTCACAGTTATCATTTTCCTTTCACAATGAGAAAGTGAATCAGTATCAATGTATTTTTGCCCACCTCAATCAATCACTAGTAGCACTCTTTGTAGCATTTTTTATAAACAGTATATGCTGAGGAGTTCGATTTTGCCAGATGGAGTGAAATGAGGTGTTGGTTGGAAAGCAGGCCCAGCACCATGGTTTCGGCCCTCAGCTGCCTATTGGATTCCTACTAAAATTAGAAGTCGAGTGCCACAGTCTCCATTTTTGAGAACTGGAGCAATCATTGTCAGTATTAGGAGCAATGCATGGAGAGATATGTGGGGAATTACTTTTGAACTTGACATTGTTTTAACAAGATCAGCTGTCTGAACAATTATTTGTTAATCGATGGAAGGGAATGGGTTTGAGTTCACTTTTTTCAGTCAGTTAGGTGTAACAATCATCATCTGATTCTCATTTGGCTTACATAATTATTCATTTCAATATATATGACAAGTGATGGATGAAGTTTCACATTCCTTATGAATATACATTATATCCTGTTCTTTTAATTTTACTATAAGGATTAATAAATAGATTAAAAGGATCTGGACCTGTTTGTGTCAGGCAACATTCTTTGTAGCATTTTTGTAGCGAGTGTTTATATGACACCAATACATGTTGTTCACAAAAAGTCAGCCTGGTTCCCACTTTGTTGTGCCGTCCTTCAACTCTTAATCTTGACACTACAAATATCTATTCTTATTCGTAGTCATATGCATAGGAAAAGCAACCTGAACAAGGTGGCAGATGGCGGGCTTCATGAACTCATTCATTGTCAGGTATCCTGTGCAGGTGAACACTCCCAGCAAATCCTAGTGAACATGAGTCATGCTGGGTGAGGAATGTGTGAGTACATTGAGTGATAACGAATAATGTCATTTTGTGTGATACAATGTCAACTCTCACTCAGCTTGACAAACCTTCACTTACTTCAGTAAGACCTGAGAGAGCATGTGTCAACATGTGTCAATACTTGTCAACTCTCACACCGCTTCACATGTCTTCACTCATTTCCATAAAGATGTGAGGGGAACTGGGTGAGCAAGTGTCAACATGTGTCAATACTTGTCAACTCTCACACAGCTTCACATGTCTTCACTTATTTCCATAAAGATGTGAGGGGAACTGGGTGAGCAAATGTCAACATGTGTCAATACTTGTCAACTCTCACCCAACCTCACATGTCTTCACTCATTTCCAAAAGGATGTGATGGGAACTGGGTGAGCATTCGTCAATACTTGTCAACTCTCAGGCAGCTTCACATGTCTTCACCTACTTCAATAAAGATGTGAGGGGACCAGGGTGAGCACATGTCAACATGTGTCAATACTTGTCAACTCTCACCTAGCATGACATTTCTTCACCAAGCCTTCAACAATAAGAGACTATGGAAACTGTATGGATTCTCATGGCTTGTACTTTGCAGAGTGGGCCTATTGAGTAATTGTCAATATGAGAATTTATGTTTCACAGAGCAAGTTCCTTTCTTACATGGCATGAAATGCATATGAATCAGGAACATAATGATAGCCAAGTATATGTGATTTAGTGCATACATTAGACATAATAGCTCATTTGTTTTGTCTATGGGACATAGCACTGAATTGGAATTGCATATGTTTTACATGATATCTAAGTATCTGTTTGTCCTGGTTTGATGGGATATGAAGGTTTAATGCCTACTGATCAGCTAGGTCACCGCTGATTAGAGCAAATATACAGGAACTCTTCATAGGCTGGTTAAAAACTCTGTATTGAGTGATAATAGGGGCAGATACTTTGTCCAACATTAGCATGACAGACTGTGTGAGGAGATGTGAGCATGCGTCAAGATTCGCCAACTCTCACCCACCATGACAGAACTTCACGCACAATGACACATTATGTACTATTCTGTGTTTTGATTGGTCCATTTCAAATTTCCCTCCCATTCCTTTGTTCTCCTCCTGCTTTCAAAACAGTCAGGCAGAGGCAGCCATGGAGAACAGATCTTGTGGTAGGTGGTCACACAGTTCTAGTTTGATTTGACTTGAAATCCTATGTGATAAGCATTTATACAGTAACACATTGATATTATCTACAATCCCTGAACATCTATATCTTGTTGCTGAATTCAGCTATTTGTCTCAACACCCCAAATTAATGTAGAACTTTCTATGTGAGCAAGGCTCAGGGAAATTCTGGGGGATTCAGGCTGCCATATGGGAGTGGTCATTGTTTATCAACTTGGATGTGAGTGGGTGGTCAAAATTAGATTACTGCTGTTTGTTTATGACCATTTCTTATCATTTCAACAGGCATTCTCAAGACTGATACAAGGAAAATTCAACTCACACAGGTGACAGAATATCTATCCATTTTCAAGCAAAGTGGGCAACACATGACATGCAGAGGAGAGATATCTTCAATGGGAACCAGCATGAACAGCTGAATTGATGTTAATAAAGTTATGAAATATCAGAAATCCACAACCACCTGCAACCCCCCCCCCTGCCTATCCCCCACCCACAAATTAGTCTGTGCGTCAATATATGTGATACTGTGTCATGACCCATGTGTCAGTGTGTGTGATAATGTGTGATGACACATGATGTCATCATGTGTCATTGTTGGTGAAGGTTCACGCATGTTGACTCAACTTCACAAATTGGGTTGGGATGTTCACGCATGCGTCACATCTTGTCATGGTCCGTGATCACCCACGCGTCAAGTCCTAAGAGCGCATGGGGTGAGGCGGGCGCAGCATGACAAAAGTTGACACAGATTTGCTGGGCTGAGGTATGTGTGTGAGAGGGCTGGTAAAATTTGTACAAGTAGGTCAGGGTATCAAACTCCAAACTTTCTGATTGTAAGACAAACACCTTACAGAGTAGCTATGGGATCTGCTGGTCCCTCTGGTTCAGTAACTCACTCCCTATCTGCCCACAACCACATGTTGGAAGGTTATTTCTGGGTACTTTGCAGGCCAAAATCTCAAGAACTATGGTTGGGACTGTATGTTGAAAACCAATTTAATGCAAAGGCATCATTGTAGTTTTTAGTTTGCTTCAGTGTACAGAACTGCTACTGAATGTAGGTAACACTGTGCAGCAACTATAATTATTTGACCATGTGACTGCAATGCTCTACTGCAATGAGTTGCTCACTGTTGTCATAGCCAGGGAAGTGGCTCAGTTAGCCCAGTAACCATCAGAGCAGAGACCCGAGAAGGGAGGGGGGGAGGGATGCAGGAGGCAGAGGAGTCATGCATTATCACATTTCTCCAGTCCACCAAAGATCATGCAATATGCATGGATCAACACCAAAGAAATCCTTTACTTTCTCTTTTTCCACGTGATGAAACCAATTTAACAGATGAAAGGACTACACATTCCCTATTTCACACATGTTGTGAGCTGTCAGTCACATGTCTGCCCCAGTAAGCACCTAGCATACTTCTTGAAGAAGGGGTAATGGCAAGGGAATATTTAGATATCAAAAGGTCTAGAGGCAGTTAAATTTTAGTATGCAAACGTTTGAAATGATCATGAAGTCCATGCAGATGTTGCTGTTCAGACTTTAAACAGAAGTGACATATCAGATATCTATCTTTTGTTAATGGCCCTATCCATCGGTTAATAATGTGTGACAAAGCTTGAATTACAATAACTGAATTGACGAATTTTGGTAATGTCGGACTCTTATGACCTCCATTATCTTCTACATCTTAAAAGAAAGACTATTCAATTAATATGATCAGCTGATAAAAGGTCTAAGAAAACAAAGTACTAATTAGTCCCAGTACTGAGATACCTCAAAGTGTCTAAGGGAAACTCTAATCAGGTATTGTCACCTGAATGTGGTATAATGAAATGGGTAATAAAGACCTTAAATAGATCTATGCGTTGGTACCCTTGTGCTACAACATTCAAATTGATAAATCTATGCAGTTCCTCTTCTGCATAGATGAATGAAAAGGATAACCTCAACATATATGTTCCTTTGAAAAGTCATTGAACCGAACATAATGGGTGGAGAATCCAGTAGTTTTTCCCCCTAAGTCACTAACAAAATACCTACAGTTATAAGTAGGATGAATTAATATTGAACCTAATTTCACAGTTGGCTCAGTACCGTGACATCTTGACATGTAGGTGAGCTCGATACTGTCTAGAACACCTAGTCTGTAAGATTGTTGGTAATCTGCTGACCATAGACATTTCTGCCGTTGCTAGGCTTGTTATGGTGATGGTGCACATTAAAAGTCCTGACCAATTAGAGACCTATGCAGGTATTTTCAAATGGTGCAACAGGTCAAGTCTTTTCCTAATAAGGAAACATGATTTATATACAAAATGGTCCAGCCCCATTAAGAGGTGAGATTGGAAGGAGCCGTGCTAAAGTGAGAAGTTTGGGATTTTTCATCAATAAACATAGTAATATTCATAGATTCTGAGTAATGGATCATGTACAACATGCACTCAGCGTTATAAGTATGCCTTTTAGTACAGACAATCCAGTGATATGTACTAGCTGTCTGTCCATCTTGAGGTAAACATCAAGGCAACATAATACTGCAGAGACCGGTCCCCTTCACCCTCTCTCCCCAGCCTGTAGATGTATTTACATTGAGGGCCTGTGGTTGGAGAGGGAACAAGTCTGTTTAAATATGCCTATCCCTTACTGTACTAAAAACAGTACACTGTTCCAGGGTGAAAACACTGTTGTTGGACTATGTAAATAGCTTTGTTAAAGGGCTTAGGGAATGGAAGTATCTCTCATGTTTACAGCAGGAGAGAAAGATCAATGACAGCAGATCCAAAATTTAATGCTGAATTTTGGATTCTGTGTTATTCACTTCCTCTCCAGGCCTTCATTATGCTTTCTGACATGATTGATCTGTCATCTTCCATGTTGATTCAAAGTTCTTTGCCTACTGGAAGAGGATGCTTTGGTGATATGATTAGAAATGCCTCTTCTATAACCATGCAGACCCTTAGTTTCATTTTAGTGGTTCTATTCAACCCCGTAATTAAAAAAAGCTTTCCATAGTGTTATCGTTGACAACCTAGCACCGGTTATGATACGATGTGTATTATGATAATCTTAACCTGGATAGGACAGTGAATTTATTTAATGAAACACAAACTTTTGGGTTTACTTAGGGAAAAAAGAAATAGATTGAATATGGAATCTGGTTTTTCATATTCAAAATGAATCAAGTGCCCTTAACCAGGCTTGGAAAACATTGACAATCTTCCACTGTAGGTGGAGGGAAAAACGTTGGCCCATCCCCCAACATCCCAGTTTGAATTTCATATGCTTTAAGATTATGAATGGAAAAGTCAATTTGTGCAAGACAATTATGATTTGTGCAAAGAAGTGCACCTTTACAGTAATAGTGAGTGAGAGTGAGTGATAGATGTTTAACGCCATTTCGACAGCTAAGGTAATATTCATGGTGAGAACTACATTACACAATTTCACAGAGGAGAATGTGTCAGTGCCCGCGCATATGTGCACCACACACATCCTACAGTAATAGACCTTATAAGTACCCAGGTATATGTATGAAAACAATCAAAACAAAGTTGTGTATGATGAGATATGCTGCATTTAGTGTATCAAAATGATTTCAAATTATGCATTTTCTGTTGACTCAATCCCCCTCCCTCACCTCCCCACCTGCATTACTCCCACTGTTGGAGGATGGTCCGACACCTGCACTAATCTCTTATCAGCTATCACTATGACAACAAGGAGATAAGAACACTCACTAAGGGCCAGTGCCCAACAGTGGAGAGTTGTCCAACAGTGGCCCAGGCCCCCAGTGTCCACCATTGGAGAGTTGTCCAACAGTGGCTCAGGCTCCTCCACATACAGTATTATCAGTGGAGATATGCCCAACGTTTTTCTCCAGTCCACTGTTGGTATCATGTTACCTTTTTCCAAGCCTGTTAAATGTATGTGATCAAGTGTTCATGTAAGTGGAGATCAATGCCTAGAAATCCCTGTGACTTGGGGCATTCCATTCTAAGAAGATTATAGGTTTTCATGGTCATTTTGAGGCTGTAGAATATAGTGGAAGAGGTTGACTTTCAAAACTTTCTCTTTTTGTTGCCATGGCATCACCAGAAAATAACAAGTTATCCTTAAATTAAGAATTCTAGTGTTGCTCAGGAAAATGTTTGTCATGGAAACAAATAAATTAGAATCAACCTTTGCAGTTATAGTCTACACCTTTTAATTGATCAAGGGGGCATGTCTCCTAAATTCTAGAATGAATTGCCCATGGACGCCCTCATTGAAGAATCGTTGTTCAAAATAGTTCAGACTAATAACAACACCATCCAAATTATAGAGCTCAAATGGCTAGACCCACTCTCGAGAAACTTTGAATGTATTACCTCCACCTCAGTGATAAAATACCTATACATTCCTCTCATATGTGGAAAATCGGGCCCCCATTGCTGTATTAGAGGCATGTGTGCCCATAGAGAGGGTCTGTGGACTGAGATATGGTACACTTTATTGTCATACCAAAGCTGTATTATAATGTAGAGTATGGAAGTTTAGCTGGACAAGGCTTATGGTCCATACAGGCTGTTTTGTGCTGATAACTGCAATAAATTATAGTGAAATGTGCTTTGTGAAATGGTACTGTTGCATTTCCCTTTTCATGGTGGAAGATGGATGCAGCTATAGAAAAGAAAAATGTATAAAAGAATGTACCTATACACACTTCTACCGTTTAACATAATCTCAAGCTCTTCATTCTACCCATTTATTAACAACAAAGTAAATGGAAACCCTATGATTACTACATCACTGTGGCTTGTGTGCCCTTGGGAGTTATGTGCAATGCGCTGTATCGTGTCTACTTTTCCTCAACAGCACTACAATATTCATTTATGGGCAGATTTTTAAAGCCACAAAAGAAAATGATTGTGTTACAATACAGAATATTGTACAATTAGGTGCAGAGTGATATTTTGATCTGGATATGATATGAATAGTATTGATTGGCACTTCAGTTGAGTATTTCTATGTCAATATGCATTTTATTCACAGCTCTGGGAGCATGCCATTGGAAATAGCTAACTGAAGTCATTAAAGATAGTGTAGTGATGCGTAATTGGGACACTGGCAACTGGAACATCAAACCTGATTTAATGTACTCTGAGGCCCTTATAGAGTTAACATTACATTGCAGAAATTACCCTGAATATTCCTGGCAGTCTGCCTCTACTACCACCACTAACTTAGATACTTCCCTACTCCCAGTATGTGGCATCGGATCCCACTACCCTGAGGCACCCATAGGCCATTTGCAGAACCAGAGAGTGCTGCTGGAAAACGTGGAAGCTGCAAAGGGACAAACAGGGGAGTTACCCCTTCTTAGCCTTTTGTGCCTGTCACATAGTAAGGTCTTGAGAAGCTGTAGATAACTGAGAGTAGGTGAATCTTTTAGCCAAGGGATTGAAAGGTCACCAGGACATTGACCTTTCTTCACATACATGGGAAGGAGATAGCACTATATATGAAGTCAGTTTTTAGCTCCTTTCCTGATAATCTAATTATTTGCACACTATTTTTAAGAAGCATATCACACACAAGGTAAATGCATTTATTCTAGTGCTCATCTCTCAAGTTGCTGTCTGGTGTGTATTCTCCTTTCCCATTCACCTAAAGCCATACCTGACTATTTTGCCTGGGACCCCCCCCCCCCATTCTCAATAACTACAGCACTGTTTGTACAAAAAATAGACACAATTTCCTCATGTCACTGAGACAAGCTCGGAGGGGATTATTGGCTCTTTGAGCTGCTCATAGAATAGGGGATTTCCACTGAGGTCATAAGCCTGCCCCCAGCATGCGATATCCATAGCAACACCATGGTGTGTAGTGAACATTTCAGGACAGTCAGGAAAAGCCATGTCAGAGCCACCAAAGGGGACTGTTCACACTGAGTGACCAAACGGTTGTTAACAGGATGCTCTCAGCTAAGGGACTGCCTAACCAAGCACACTGTGGGTAGGGGAAATGGCAGGAAGGGGGCGGGGGGGTAAAGTAGGGGGAGAGTAGATGATAGCTGTACAAGTTGCAACATTGAATAGGAAAATAGCCTAGATGTAATTAGGAAGAATGAGAGACAAACAGGTGGGATGACATTTGAATGATTATGCCAAGTGATATGCTGGCAGTAGAGAAACAGTCAGTGTGTGGTCACTAATACAAACATATACAGCATAATGTAAATAATGTAAATAATGTCTGAAATAGGAGTTTGGGATGATACGGGCTAATGGTCTAGAATGCTGAAACTCTTCTTCTTTTTTTTTACTGAAGTGTTTATTAACCGCTCCACTATGCGAAGAGGTGATAATAATGCAGTTAACTAATTTGGGAACAGGTTTGATTGGCACATACTAGTTTGATATGGGTTATATAAGATGAGAACAAAGACACAAATAAACAAGAGATATGTGGATAAACACGGTAAAAGGTACGCCCATGACGGGATACGCGGGTGTACCTTTTACTGCGTTGATCCACATATGGGTTATATAAGATGAGAACGAAGACACAAAAAAAGAAAAGAATCAAGTATAACACATACAAACAAATAGATAAAAATTATTACTAATCTTAAGATTTGTAATCTGGCTTGTTGTCCAATTTAGGTGACAAATTGTCCCTATCTACTTGGCATAAAAAAGTGACTTTGTTAATCTAGTGACAAATAATAGACATAACAAGAAAAATTGACCACATTCAAGCTAAAAAGGACATAAAGTAGGGTAAGAAAATACAGTAAATAGGATAGACTAGCAGTTACCCAAACGGTTGTTAAGACTCATTTGTATTTGGAAGTATTGCACATTATGAAATTCAAAATACACATAGTTAAAGAATTAGCCATATATTGCTACAAGATGTAGTAGAGATAAGTTAGAACTTGAACAGAGGCTTAGTACACAAATCTGATCCATCAGCACATTTCAGGTCTGAGGTCAACACAACATGTATTTAGAAGGAGCACCAATTTAGTTCACCTGTCCCAGGAAGTTCCCCAATTGGGATCTCCCCACAGATTGAATTGAATTACTCATTTGATGTCATAGAAACGAATCGGGGTCTTCATCTTTGTCAGAAGTCTTGCAGATTAGGATGCTGCCATCTAGGATGGTAGCTACCTTAAGTTTCTTGCTTTGTTTGTGCAAGTCCTTAATTCTCTTGATTCAGGCCTTGAATTGGGATTTCTGCTCAGACTCCTGATACCAGACGTCGAGGTTGTTCCATAATTGGGCTCCTCTGTAGAGGGGTGATCTCTTGAAGAAGTCACGCCTTGGCCTTTTTACTGCAAATTTGACCTTGCCTTTGGTTCTGATGAGCCTATCATTTATTGGTATTTTTGACATACGCACCACTTTGTGCATATTTATACATGTATATCAAGGTTACTTCATCACGTCTCCTTTCGAGTTTGTCAACACTACATTCTTCATGTAAATTATCAACAGATTTACTCATCACATCAGTACGGCAGTGATTTGCACCAGAATGCAAGAAACTTGCATAATCAAATAAACTGATAATCATGGTCTTATAAACAAGGATAGCAGCGCTATTGGTCAGGTTACATCTGAGTTTGGCAAATTTGAAGAGCCGATGGTTGACTTTCCTTATTAGGTCATTTATGGCTGGTTCAAGACTCATGCTCTCATCAATTTTTACACCTAAATATGGATACGATGTGACCCTCTCCAGTGGTACCCCTTTACCAAGTGGTGGGTTGCGTACAGCTATCTTCATCTTCTCTTTACTTCCGCTTAGCATATATTTTGTTTTCTGTGTATTGATCGTCAAACAAAGCTTGTTACAGCTATTAACCACTCGATTTAGGTCCTCCTGTAGAGCTTCGACTGCTAATTGCGGATCTTTGTTACTACAGAAGAACACCAAGTCATGAGCATACAACAAACTTTTGCTATGTACAAGGGTACTGGCCATGCTATCAATGTAGTAAATAAACAAGAGAGGACCAAGAACTGACCCCTGTGGTCACCATATCCAACAGGGGCCAGTCCAGATTCACATGTGCCAATACAAATTTTCTGTTTCCTGTCGCTGAGATAACTATACACCCAATCGTAATTGCTTTTGTGCAAGCGAAGAGATTTCATCTTATACAGCAAATAGGAGTGGTTAACAGAGTCAAACGCCTTCTTCATGTCAACATAACAGAGTGCTGTGATGAGGCCATCATCTCTATTTGTATATAGACTGGTGGCCAGATTGAAAATAGCATCTCCAGTCCCAAGATTACTACATACCCAAATTGCCAGTCAGAAATTGTTCCTAGATCATCCATTCTAGATAACAGATGTACATACATTAGCTTTTCAGCTATTTTTGAGGCAATGGACAGGAGAGAAATAGGCCTCCAATTACTCACATCATGGGTATCACCGCCCTTTGGGATCGGAGTGACCCTAGTATGTTTCCACTCCTCTGGAAATTTCCCAAAACGGAAGGATGCATTTAGGAGTTCCGTAAAATGGTCTAACGACTTTTGTAAGATTGTTTTTTGGGAATTTAGCACTAACATGATCCATCCCAGAGGTTTTTGATAGATTGATTTCATCCACCAGGTACCAAACTTCTTCAGGTAATACCTATAGGACATCATGCAAGTCATCAGTTTCTGAGTCAGGTTCATATAAACAATCTAGGTCAGCCAGTTGCTGTCCTTCGTTTGTCAATTGGTTAGATAACTTCTCCCCTATATTTGCAAAGAAATCATTCATGTATTCTACTGATATGTCAGACTTGCCATCAGCGCCCTTGATTGTAGGTGGTAAGACCTCTCCCTTGGGCTTGAGAATGCCATTCAGGATTCGCCAGAAGGCTTTTTGGTTACCACTGCCCAGCAAATTGGTGTCGCTCTGAGTCAATGTGTGTGAGTGCTAACTCGTGCGCTCTACAGAAAAAAATTGAGCCACCTTGTGTCATTGATGACACCGACTGACACATACTGACACATGTGTCATGACGCAGCCCCACCCATGCTCACACATGTGTCATAATGCACACTAACCCATACTGACACATGTGTTATGACTCACGGCCTCACCCATACTGACGCATGTGTTATGACACGGCGTCACACATGTTGACGCATGTGTTATAACGCAACCTCACCAGAGCTGACACATGAGTTATGACACATTCTCACACATAATGACACACGTGCCATAACACACACTCACTCACACTCACGCATACTGACATTTCAATATCCCTTTAGAATGGGGAAGGGGGTTCTTTTATTCAAAATCAAATATCATCAATTCATCCTGTTTCCATGTCCTTTTGATTTGTATGGGTATCTTGCATGGCCTTTCTCCATGGTTGATTCTTTGAGGTGCTCTTCATATACCTGTCAAGATATAAAACAGACAACAAACATGAACATTCAATAAAGCATAGCATAAAAACATTTTCAGTACCACGTATTTCTACACACCTGAATCTCCCACAGAAGAGAGTGATCCTTTTTTAACAACAGGGGGTGGTGGATTTTCAAAGGGTTGAAAAAAATTCCCCACCCGTTGAGAGGCTCAACATTTTTGGCAAAGCCATGCGCGAACATGCCCATTTAGCCTATAGTAATGCACAGATAAGAGGCTGAAAAAAATTTACTCCCCCTGTCAAACCCACCAGCCCCCCTGTTGTTATAAAAATATCACTCCCTTATGTGCCATGAGATAGACATGGAGTAAAATGTACCGCATTCTCAACCCATCCAGCCTGGAAATTACCAACATGAAATGTGCTATTAACCAGGAATTTATAGATTAAGAAAAAAAAAATATGTGCTCATGTGCTTCTGTAGAACTGCAGGTCTTCTGGAATTCCAATAAGAATCTGTACTAAGACAGTAAGACTACTCACCTTGTATGTGGTATCCTTGCCTCCTGTGCCTGTGTGTTGTGAAATCCAAGTTACAAATGCTGAGAACAAAGGAACTAGGAAAAGGAGGAAAAACTGAAATGGACCAATCAGGGGCTAAGAATTTGAAATTGACCAATCAGAATTCATGGAACTTGTAGGATGTGTCACTGTGAGTGAGTGTGCGTCACAATGTGTGAGAACTGACATCGAGTGACGCATGGTCACGCACACATCATAGAGGAAATACCAGGTTGTGTCACTGTAAGTCAGCTTGCGTCATAATGTGTGAGTACTGACACAGAGTGACACATATTCACACATGTGTCAGAACCTATCATGTTTGGATCAAATGCAGCATACTGCCCCTATTATCACCCAATGCACAATCTTAATTGTCCTTATATCAAGAGTTCTTACACATGTTTCTTGAATACATGCCACCTTCTTGATCACTGTGCATCAAACTATTGATCATTTATGGAACCAAGATAAATCTGTGCCTCAATACTACATGAGATGTTGATGATTCCAATTCAGTGTTAAGTCCCATAGACAAATGAAACTACCTTTTAATATGCCAAAGCCAAATTTAAATTCATCTTTTCAGGTATCATTAGATTCCCTACATACATATCAATGCATATCACCTATAAACACATTGATTCATTAGGCAATATTAGTTGAATCAGCATTTATCTGATTTCCCCCTGCCCCAAAGTACACACATACTGTGAATCCATACAAGTTCTCTCAGACCTGACACCTATGTTTTCATGTGCTAACCAGTGTGACTACTGACACAGACCTTCACATTCTCACACATGTGTCACTTTATGCCTTCATAAATGCGTCAATATGTGTGGCATTGAGTGATTACTGACACCTAATGACACAGACTGACACATGCTCACATGTTGTCACCTCACACAAATATCCGTATGTGTCACTATGAGTCACTCTGTGTGACTACTGGTATGGACTGGTGCCTGCTCATGCAGTGTCACCTCACACGGATAGCAAAATGTGTGAGCAAATGTCACTCTGTGTGACTACTGACACAGTCTGGCACATGCTCACACAGGTTCACCTCACACGAAGCATGAAATGCGTCACCATGAGTCAGTCAATGTGACTACTGACACAGACTGGCGCATGCTCACCCTGCATAATCCTATGACTTTTGGAGATGAGTCACTATGTGTCACAATATGTCACACATCGTGACTATTGACATATGGTGACTCGAGCTGACGCTCTGTGTTATCACGCGAAACCTGCTCACACTTGGTGGCACATGCTGGCTCAGACTGACACCAATTTGCTGGGTGTTTTCTTCTAGGGCATTGATGGAGTTATTTGACCTTGCATATTTAGTTTTTCGAGAAATTTGATACCTTACACGTTTAGCTTCAAGAAGTTTGGCCCTGTTTTTACTTTTGAAAAATTCAGCCATGAGGTTATCACGTTTGTCACTCAATTTCAGGATTTCATTGGTCATCCAGTCTTTACCCTTGTCTTTATCAGATCTTTTTTCTATTGGACAAAATTGGTCCAAGTACTCAAGCATACAAGATTTTAGACATAACCACATCTCATCAATGTCATTACCCTCTCATATTGGGTCCCAGTCCCAGAATTTAACCCAATCGGCTAGGTCATCATCTGAGTGATTTCTATAACTCCTGCATTTATATTCCCGGATAATGTCTGGGAGCTAATTTTATCACTTTGTTGATAAGACCATGTTTTAGTTTGATCTTCTCTTTTGATATGGGCTCTGCATTGCATTTTCTGAATACTTATAACTCAATGATAAATTTCAGTCAAGGATGTTCCATTTCTAGTCAGGTCTGGTAACCATAGTAACCGAAACATTCCATTTGTTGTTATTTGTTAGTGTTTGGTCTCTCTTAGGCTATATATCTATGTCCATATTCCCTGTAATCCTGAGCCTTATAGATCTTCCATGTGTACTGCACTCAGGAAACATAATGTGTTGGTGTACGATGGTGTAAGAGAAATCTCTAATGGATAATAATGTGTAATCAGCAGTGTCGACAGTAATGAGATATGTAAAGTGATTTAATGGAGATGCGAAGAAAAAGGCAGTAAGGCAAGACAGAATAGTGAATATTTATTGGCAAAGCAGTCCTAAATGAAATAAATTGGTAGCATGTTCCACGAGAATTAGGCTTGATTGCTCCAGCGGAGAGATGAAGGAGATAAACAGGAGATTCCATCTGAAAATGAAAGAGATAATTAGTTTAGGACCAGCAGAAGTAGAGGGATTAATGGTGAATAATGGGGAGGAGAATATTAGATTAAGAAATAACTACTTTACCAAGTTGAGCAATAAAGGGGAAATAAATATGAGCTAGTGACGTCATGAGACAACTACATGTCTCTGGGCAGACACATTGAGATAACAATGCTCCTCAAATAATATATTTGTGGAATTCTGAGTCAGGAACAGAGAGTTCGTTCAGAGGGAGCATGGAGACAACATTGAAAGTTAGGCACTCATATCTGAGCTAACAGTTAACAGCCAGATCCTATTGGATCACAGTAGGGAGCAGCCTATCCATATTAGGGAACAAAGCATTATATTAGAGGAGACTCAACATGCACATTCAGAAATAGCACCCTCACCTTTCACCGCTGAGGAGATTTAGAAGTGCTCAGACATATTCATTCAGGACTCAGAACAGCACTGCCTGGGAATGATTGGCCCTCAGCCCAGGGACTTCATGCAAAATGGAGATAGGAATTAAGAGCAGTGAATAACATCAGCAAACTCCAGGCCTCTCCCTCTCCATACAGGGAACCTCCCTGTGTGGACTTAGGACCCACCTTGGGGTGGGCCTATTATAACAACTATTCAGACTCTCCATGTGAGTACACTGCATTGGCTATTTAGGAGTTAAAGTCAGACTGAGCTTGCCTTACACCTTGCCTACTGTATAACACCATGTGATTTTAATAGGTGGGAGTTGTCATTAGGAAGCCTTAATGTGGAAATGAAATAGAGATTATGATAAGACCACATCATCTGGAGAACATAATTGATTGTGGACCGTCTAAGAAGTGCCAGAACATTTGACGAACCTTTGTACTCTTATTGTGCTTGACGTGTTAGTAGCGGAGGAGAGGAATCAATAAAAGTCTTCAGTCAGGAGGTATCTCTCACTGGTTTTATTTTAGTAGGACCACTGCACAGCTTGATAGGTGTACTGGGCTGAGGTAGCGGCATACTCTACCCTTACAGGAAGCTAGCTCAAACCCCAAAATACACTTTGTTACAGCTATAGACAACGACCAGAAAATAAGGCTAAAACAACCTCAAATAAATAGAGTAAACACACAGTACATTAGTAGCAATTAGTGCATGGATTGTCTATATGGATATGAGCAGTTCTTGTAAAATCTAATTAGAGTATGGGGACTTCGGTGTTTATGATCCAGCATCATTTTGGTATTATTTCAGATATTAGCTCCCTGGAGGGTTGCCCTCTACTGAATCACATAAAATTACAGCCCATTTTCAAGTTTTGACTCCCTGTGCTTGATATAATGGAGATAAAGAGGGTCTAACATTGCAGATTGGATCAGTAGAAGTTTGATAATGACCATTTCTTTCAATATACATGCATTTAAGCCCAAAACCGTGCTTAAATGCGCGCTTGGGCACCTATGGGTTATAATTTTATATTTGGGGTTTTTAAGTAGCAAGGGAACACAATGCTTTAAATCATTCTCCCCTATTTCAGCATACCCCACTATTTCACACTATGAAAAGCACCACCTTTTTATTTTGCCAAGTTGCATGATGCATTGAGCTCATTGATGAAATTACATAGTCTTAATGCTACACACGCTTTTGGTCCTGGTTACCTTTAAGTTATCCATCGCATGGTGCATTAGTGTCATACAATGTTCCTAAAAGTCGACATGAAGGCCTTTTTTAGGCCTTTTTGTTTTAGAATCCTCATATTTCTTCAAGAATAAGTCAAACTTTACCATTTTCTCAGAGTCAGACATATGGGAGGTGGTCTCTTGGGGAAACTGAATTATTGGAGTCTATTTTAAATTTCTTAGATATGGTGAGCTTCCAAACATGAGGGGAAATGCAAGTAATACCATCCCAATTTACACAATATTTAATCAAACAATTCATAAAAAATGTAAAAATAATGTTATTTTTTCAGTGAAAACCTACTTTTGAGATTTTACCATCCCAAAAAAAATATGGCAGAAAAGATTTCTGTGTATTTGGTCCATTTTCAACAAATATACTGGTTGCCATGGCAACCAAAGTACTGAAAATAGTGATTTTTGCATGAATTTGGTTGCCATGGTAATCAAATGGAAATGGTGACATGTGACCATGTGGATCATTTTCAGAATTTGAAAATATGAATAAATAGCTACAATGTGCACTTTATTTCATCTCAATTGATGAAGGGGTTCCTGAAATATGCATGTTTAAAGTTTGATCAAAACATCATTTTTGAGAATATGAATGCTATGTTATCAAAGCTGTATCTCCCTTATCACAATAGATACAGACAATCAGGATTCCGGGATATTATACCCATGTGTTTAGCTTAGACCACCACCATTTCACTTCTAGTAGGAATATCAACATGATTCAAACAGTTTTTGAAAGGTAATGACACCCCCTAAGGACCAGAATCTAGTGTAAAACACTATAGACCTAATCTTTCCAAAGTATGGATGCTGGCTGTTGATTTACTTGTGTGTTCATTTTCTTTATGATCTTTCTTCAACCCTTGTCAGGTAACTGGTATTTCCATGTGCATGGATACTGTTAATTAAACATGGACTTGCATTTGCACCTGACTTTATTGATGTGTCGTGATAACCTTGGTATAACTCTGCATGTGTAAAAGCCACACCCTGAGGGTCTGGCTTTTCTATAAGCCACAGTTTGGCTCCGAAAGGATTGACTGTCTTTACTATATCATATTATGTAAAACCATATAATACACACTGGTTTGTGGGGGCCCTATTAGCTATTACTGTTTTAGTTGCCTCTCCTACAAAACTTGGAAAGTGCAGTTACTACCTTCTTGCACTACTTAAGGCGACGAGAAAAGGAGTCTCTCTGAGCTCTAGCATAAAGATGTCTACCCCGACCAGCAGATCACTAGAAGGTCTGACACAAAGGTAACATAAGTCTTAATGAACAGCATGCTGAAAGTTTATCCAGGCTTCATTTACCTCATACTCCTCATTCAAGCTAATCAAAAGGTGTCTTGAGGCATGTTATTTCGAGAGGTTGGTTAGATTGACAACCGCTTAAGTATTTCATCTTATTATAGATCATCTCTCCTCCTTTTATGATGCTGATGGTTTATTCTACCTATTGAATAGGAAAGATTACTACTCTGGATACAATCTATGATTTCAAGCCATAATTATCTATGTCCCCTAGATCCATCTAATATCATTTGTTTAGAATATGACTGGTGCTGTGACTGTTACAAGTCTACAGTAGGGATAATGCCAATGAATAAGCTTGTAGGTGACAATTAAAGGAATTCAAGGTTCTTTATCTATCCAATCAAGTGGTCATTGCTATGTGAAGGCCCATGCACTACACATTTAGTACAGCTCATAGAAGGCTCCTTGTAGAACCCATCATTTCCTGGCTCATGTGGACTTCAAGCTTTTGAAATATGGGGGCACAGGTAACGAAATCGAACATATCCTAAAAACGGCCATTGCAGCTGACAGGAAAGTAATAATACTCTCATGCCAGTCATGCGTCATCCTATAGTACACTTAGTTCTCAAGGCTACAGGAGCTTATGGCATCAGTTATGCAATTATACAGATGACATTTAGGCCATTTCTGCAAACTGTCTTCTTCTCCATCTTCCATCTGGATGTCAATATTGTATTCTGTCTTCACTGTGTTACATTCACTATATATGTATATTTAAGGACAATGGATCAACACGGTAAAAGGTATGCCCACGCACCCCCTCGCGGGCGTACCATTTACCGTGTAGATCCACAGTCATGTTGCACAGAACCAAGCATATTATATTACGATATGCTGGGTCTAATGTACCTAAGCTACACTCTCTTTTCACAAAAGAATGAGAATTTGACGCAGGTACTGCTACTCTGTTGGTACTTAATGATCATTATCTATATAAATGAGTGGCAGTGATAAAAATAAATGTAGCAGCATACTGCGCAGATGACTCCTAATGGGTCCTATGAAAAGGGATTTAGTGATATTGAAAGTAGGCTTAGGCACTTGGTTGGATGTGTCAGGTGATAAATTGCTTTGGAGATGTTTTGTGGGAAGGCCCAATATACTATGGCAGGTCTAATCATGTATAATCTCTTCCATGCATCAATCCTGAAAGTCATAGTAGGGTGTTGAGCCCTAGCACCTTAGAGGTTTTGAAATACCCAATTCCAGCCAAGTCAAAGAAATGATTTACCATGGGCATTCATGCTTAAAAAGAAAGCAAAGAAAAAAAATCATGTGTAATTGGGTAGCATTCCATGCTGCTTGGAAGCAAGTGTCTATTCAATCTATTCCTTATATCAGTATATGTTGAGGTGAGCTACCGCGCACAGTTCAATGATAGACTGTTCCAACCTAAAAACATACATGAATAGTCCTTAATGAGCATAACTGCTTATTCTTATTACTCCCGTCAAATATCTATCCGATGATTCTCAAGCAAAATAAATCAAGAGTGTACATGATTGACGAGGCCGGACATAGTTGTGGTACTGTCAGCTAAGGAGTGGCAGTAATGATGGCCTTAGGCTTTTTACAACTTAGCAAATGAGAGCCAATTAATCTACACTGATATAACCATCTGTACCACAGAACGATTTTTCCCGAGATACTCTCCCTAGATGACATTAGGCAGGTCAGTCTGTGTATAACATTTGGCATTTGGATGTGACCCATCCATTAGGTTCGAGGCAAATGATCCAATGCCAATGAAGCTAGTGTAACCCATATTTTTCCACAATCAACCGTGTGTTTGTTAGATACTGTTACACAAAAACAATCTCTTATTGCTTGACAGTAATTTCATCCATGTGCATTTTCTTGTATTGAAAAAGTCAAAGCAAGCCGAGCTGGCATCAGTATGAGCTGGCTTATGGAAACATATTTCAAAAGAAACATTCTATCAAATACTAGATAGGACTCTTTTGGTAACAACTAGGAATGCCATAAGATGATGTGTTCACCATAGAATTATTCAATACCCTGACACATTAGGGCAAAGTCATCTCACACGAGTCATTTCAAAAGCCTGGCAATCATGTTGCACCCTTAAAGTGTTGTGCAAGCACAACTGGAGGCCGGTGCGAAAAGATTTGGACTTATTCCCAAAACGGAACTGACTGATCTCAGGGAATCGATTCCATGTTGGGTTGTCAAAAGGTAATTGATAATAAAGGTGGTTCAAGAGTGGTCAGGAATTGATGAATGCTTTCAAAGTATGATCCAACTCCCAGCTAGTTCCCTCCTCTAATTGCCTGGCCTACCTACTATGGGAAGCATTCAGGTGGAACCAATCATGGAACCAGTCCCCCAAACTTTTCACAACACAGTCTAATTCAGAGAAATTCATCAGATGTTTCAGATAAACCTATTGCTCTCCTCTTTTTAATCTGACAGAAGGGCCATCAAAATATGTCATGAAAATGGGGTAGGTTTTTTTTTCTTTAAATCAACATGGTTCTTGCAGCTTAAATTGATTTAAACAATCCTACGTTCAGTCAACATTCATTTAATGTTTCTTAGTATCCAGATATCTGGGAATGTTTTTGGACCCATCTTGGCACTCACTCCCTGTTTTGTTACAGTAACTGCGTTCTCTCGAGGAGACAGTGGATCAAATGGCCCGCTGTTGTATCCAAGCAGGTATCAGCTTGTCAGTAGGCCCTTGAGTATTAATTATAAAGACACCAGAAGCTAATGCTATCATAGATACAGGCCATCAAAGGTAAAATTGCTGATTTGTCCATAAATGAGTTCTGGAAATTCTTTTTTTGTAAAATGAATGTCAATTAAGCTGTATAAAGCATTTTTAGGTAGGTTTCGACCCTGAATAGTGCTAATATAGCAATAGGATTATGCATGTGTCATCACAACAAGGCTCATTATAAGGACCCTTACTATTTATACTATACGTCAATGACATTACAGACACCCCGGTTCACTCAGATATGATATTATATGCTGATGACATTGTACTGACCTCAAGCCATAAAGATCCATGGGAGGCAAGAGCCATGCTGCAACAGGACCTAAACAAGCTAGACACTTGGTGCACAAGTAACGGTATGACTATAAATGCTAAAAAGACACCTGTAGATGGTCTGGTATGGTGAGAAATTGGCAGTAGTGGACTGTGACAATATGTCACTATACATAGAGGGCAATAAGCTTGAGTCCCGATCTGACTACACCTACCTGGGTGTAAATTTAGATACAGAGCTGAAGTTGGACTCATTTATGAAGACCACAGAAGTCAGACAAAAGATATTTAAATGGGGAAAAATATGCTCATTGACATGACACCACCCTCACAGTATACAAACAGACCATACTCCCTTAGGGCTTTGCCCTACCAGAAACGCAAGGGCTAGAGGTGATCTCAAGGTTAGATTCCCGTCCTATAAGCGCAAGAAACAAAAGTTTAAAAAGTCACTGCAATACTGCGGTGTGAAGCTCTGGGATTGGCTCATGCCAGCCATTCAACAGGCCAAATCAGTGGCAAGCTTCAAGAAACTCTTTAACAAATACAACCTCCCCGAAGCGCTACCAGAATAACCGCCTGGTAGTATCCATTGACTGTTGACTTACCTGACTCTTGACTCTCACCATACCTCACTGGTATGGTAACACATAATAATTACATCTAAGGTCTACCTCCAAAACACTTAAGACAAATATGTCAAAAGCCCATAGGTTTGAGTAGATTAGATGTAACATACAAACTATTTTCTTAAGATATATCAACTAGCTAGAGTCTATACACGATTTTATCATGACACTATTATTTACTTCAGATAAGCATTACAAAAAATGGTAATAATTATGCTAAAAGATCAGGAATGGATATTTTGCATTTTAGATTCACAATTGTGATCTACATGTTCCTGAAAACTATGTAAGTGTTCACTATTTCTGCATGTTACCCATGAACATCATTCCAAGAGACAATGGACCACTTTGGTACGATTCAAAATAAGGCCAGTTAGCTTTTGATTACAAAGTGTTGTTTTTTTTCAGAGCTCCCCAGAATATATGATGTGAAGCAACATGTACGAAATTGTTGTTAGATCCAGTGAACCTATATTTCCTGATATTTTGTCCCTTTGTTTGGGGGTTGTGTTGTTTGTTCTAGTATTCAGTCTGATATAAAAGTTTCTCCTGATGTCTGTGTCACTCTGTATATAACTCAGGGGCTCTATAGGCCCCAAGTGCAATGAGTTGCTCACTTCTACCTAATACAGCCGGGGGAGTAGCTCAGTCAGTGTAAGTCATCCAGTGCATAGACCCAGGGGCTAGGGAGACTGAACATTCATGCTTTACCACACTTTTCCCTCCAACTGGAGGTTTCACAATAACATGTGAATCGAAACATCAAGGAAATCCTTCCCTTTCTCTTTTTCCACTTGATGACACCGTTTTAAGAGGTGAGAAGGCTACATTATCCCCATTTCCACCTGATTTCAAACATGGAGGGAGCTGTTTGTCAATTGTTTTCTGTTTTGCAAAACACTGAGTACCCTCTCCATTGAATGCAACATGAGACGTCAAGACATGACTGAATGCATTGTAAGGACTCCCTGTAGCATTAAATGTCACACAATCTGCAAAAAGGTCTTAGTGCAGAGGGTCTTTCCAATTTAGCTTATCTCAAAGGATTTTGCTCTGGGTTTTGTTTTGTTTTCTGTCTCAATGCTGCTTTGTATCCTTCAATGATGATCTGATGCTCCCATTGGAAATTGTATTGAGTGTGCTTCCTGGATTAAAATTCAATACCAGCTGAACAAAAACCATTAATTTTGTTTGAGCTGAGTTGTGACCTCTTTCCCTATCCAATTACTCTTAGGACTCATAGGGAACCTCATCAGTTCTTCCTTAGTTTTAGCACATTTATACGATGAGTTGACATGCACTGATGATGTTTTCTCCATCTTCGTACACTATTAGATATCATATAATATTATTGTTCTTTATTCCATACTGACATTTTGGACTTTATGTAAATTTTCTGTAATCGATAATATATTTCCCCAAACCCAGTGCTCACCTTTTTTGGCTTTTAAAGATAATTATTCTCAGTGTTAGAACATTGCATTCGGGCTTGCTATGAATAACGAACGTCTGACATCTTAGTTTTTAATGTGAAATATTTTCTCTATGTAGGCATGAATAAATGAGAGGTTGTGAATTACACTTTGCATCTAATTGATACATGTCTTTTATATATTACAGGTAAGTGTTAGGCCATGAGCTGTTGCTACTTCATGTGTTCAGCTGTAAGTTGAATCTTTTTATGTCACTTTGTATTCCTATTATTTTCTACTTTTATTGCTGGAAACACTATCAATTTTGAATGGAGTGGGTTTGAGGCTATTTGATGACATCACATCAGAATAATGGAACCGTGGAGGGTTTCTTCACGTCTCTGTGGAGAGTGGCCTTTCCTATAATTTACTATAGAGGACCTCGTTCTTTAAAACAGGAAATGAATGTCCATTCTGCCTTAAAGCCAGTGCCACCAGATAAAAGGACCCAATCTGTTACCTCCACAGCAAGATCAATCTATTAGAATTAGTTGCATCTGGTTTCAAGGTGTATCCTGATAAGGGTGAGTTGTGTGCTTCCTCTCGAGTACTAGAGTAATTCCTATCTGATGGAGCAGTCGTTGCATGCTCTACAAGGTTGCCTGCCACTGAAAATAGTGAAAGACATGGGTTGGGGGGAGGGGAGGGTAATAGTATCAAATTAGATATATAGGGTCAGGTCGCCAGAAAGCAGTAGATTTTGTGTTTTTGGGTCATTTTGGACTCTTATGGCTCTAGAGAAAGAAGGTGCAAATCAATTTTGTCTTACATAGACTCATTTGATAGAGAACACTTAGGGCTATCAGAACCATGTAAATTTATGGTCATCCATCAAAAACTCTTAGACTTATAGCTTGCTGAAGTGAAAAAAACAGTCAAATTTGTTCTTTTTTAACTTTTTGTATTTTTTACAAGTGTCCTGTATTGAATAAAGAACATCTGGAGTAACCCAAAGTTACTTTTTGATTTGTATATGATCGTAGGTATCATTTCCATGAGGTTTGGACATGTTACTGATTGAGAACTTTTCATTGTATGTCTTTGAAAATGGAAATCTGTAATTTGTAACGTCCGTTACTAAAATCTAAATCAGTTATAGAAAATGAA
This sequence comes from Acholoe squamosa, assembly GCA_949317995.1. Lineage (NCBI taxonomy): Eukaryota > Metazoa > Annelida > Polychaeta > Phyllodocida > Polynoidae > Acholoe > Acholoe squamosa. Next base: position 30,106,683 of record OX439046.1, read on the forward strand.
GCTTCATAATCGTTGTTATTACCCATATGAAGGGCTTTATTATCCCCTACTTTGGCGAAAAAGTTGTGTGTCCAGCAGCATTTGTCTCCGTGTGAGAGCAGCTTATGTGAAATAATTCTGATAAAAGTACCGGACGTTACGTAACGTCCGGTACTTTTATCATCATGTAAGAGGCAGTCTACTGTGCATGCATAACTCAAATTTTGATCCATTTTGTAATTGAAGTCAATAATAGACACATTGGCCTTGTTATTTCATATGTTTGTTATGCATAATGGGACATTCCTATATTCTGAGAACAACTCCAATTATCTCCATATTTCATCATTTTGGTACCGGACGTTACATGACACAAAACAAGCAATAAAAATGGAACCGGATGCCCTAAGTCAGTATTTTTTGGTTTTCTGAGCTGAGGGGATGTCCCTTCACAATTGTGTTAAGGTTATATAAAGTAATTAGAAAATTAATTTTAAAGGCCCTTCAAGGGCAGAATCTTACACTTTCTAACGACCTGACCCATATATAAAACTGTACCAGAGTGGGGATGTTTAGATAGGAAGGCAGTTACCAGACATTAGTTGCCCATGGCATCTTATATCATTTCATCTTTAAAATGTGCCTTATCTAGTGTGATATTATTGTACCTATGTGATTATGATAGAACGACGTTTGCTAGGTCTTTGCTTATGCTAGCACTAGAACAGTTTCTGACAGTTTAAAGCCATGCTTAACTCTATTGTGAACAACTTTGATGTCTCCTAATTTTAAAGGACTAAACTGTATATTGGAGCAAACCTGTCGCCTTTATCATGGAGCCACCAACACCATGAAGAGCAGAGACATTTGCTATTCTGAGCTATCTGTGTGTATGCATACCTATGATACACAAGCATCAGATTCCACATTCCAAAGACTCATTTTCAAAGGTGCATTATTTTGTTGGGCAAACTGTCCCTGCTCATTACTGTGTCCGGTCATGTACCTTGCTGTCCACTTGGATCTTATCAATAGAAAGAGACAACCTAGCAGTTCAGTAGTCCCTGATCTGATAGCACTGAACACTGTCTCCTTCTGTGGTAATCCTCTTTTAAATATGAAGCAGGTACATTGGAATTTAAAATCGTGATATGTACCATTCCTACTCACAATCCATCTTTTTAAGCACTTGTGTATAGGTAATAGCCCCGACTCACAATTAATAGAATAAATCTATGGAGAAATCCCGCTTAATGTAAAAAGGCATTATAACAATTGTTGACTGTTAAATATCTGGCATTTAGTAAATGAGGAAAGCCCACCTGAATGTAAGCTAGGACTAATAGGACCCCACTTCTATTCTAGTCCCCTAGCATCAGAGAAATCTTACATCAGAGAACTGTTTTTCTCAAAGCACTATCAATTATCTACGTCCTGTGGAGAATAGAAAACTGTTATTGACATTTTAGAATAAGAACACTGTGCCATTTCAAGTAGACCCCCAACTATGTGTGCGAATACCAAGTCTGTTCATTATGAAATTCTCAGTGTAAAGGAAGTCCAGCTTTTTGATTGCTGGGTGTGTTCAGGAGAATGGGTGATGAAGTATCAAAGTCTCCCAATATTCCCCACTTAACATTCTAAGCCTTGGTGTGTCTAAAACAATAGCGCACACAAGCGTCTGTCATATTGGAAACACTGCCTCTTGCTGTAACATATTCCTCATGTAGATGGCAATGACAGAATTCTTCTGGGGACACAATGCAATGAAATTTAATAGAGGCCCATGGAAATATCTGACACCCTAAATATAATGTACCAAGTAAAATACCGTGCCCCCACGGGCACTGTTGCGAGAGAGTAACATTGCAAAAGTTGGTCTCAGTTGTGACCCTGCTGTGTATCTATGTGACTGAGCACTGAGGTTTGAGAAGCTGGTTTGGTATCTGGAAGATTCACTTGGAAGTCCTTTTTATTAGCGGGAGCAGGAATTGTAGCCGAAATATTTAGGGGTGGAAATATTAGTACAAGGAATGTCTTATGATGTACCCTTTTTTATAGGTAGAGTGTTTCTCTGTAAATTTGGAGTACTGGTTCATATAAATGGGCAAAAGAATCATTACTAAAGATGTACGGGAACAGAGAACCCTTCCTCCATTAGATGCAATAGATATCTGTCATCTTTTATACATAGGTAATAAACAAGGTAAATAAATAGATAAAACAAACACCGTACCTTCTAAATGCAAAACAGATTTATGCATATTAGGGTCATTTATCTCATTATTATTTATATAAATATTGGTATACCATTCTAGGAACATCTCTCAGATGTGTGGTTATAATCGTTAAGGTAACTTCAGGAAGTTCATAGAAACAACAGTTTAATTGATACTGAGGTTGTTAGGAATTCAGGCATCTAAAGCTGATATGCAGATGAGGAAACTGACTTATTTGAATAATTTGTCAAAAGAAGGATTATCCATCATTAAAAGTGCATCCTAGGTTTTTCAGATGGACCAAAATGTGATTTTAAACCAATGTTAAAGCCAATATTTAATTAGACATGTTCCAATAGACATCAATGTACTAATGAACTTATGCTAATTAGGAACCTCTACACCCAATTACATTTTTCTATATTTTTCTATGTTATTCTGCACACAGTTCTTATTCATATGGTACACTAATGAATAGAGTATCATTGGCTTTAATGTGGCCCAAAATACCATTTATACCCAAGAATCCAGTTAAAGCTTCATGGCTCTGACATATCTATAGGACCCCCTGAGTGCTAACCAAATCAAGTAACAGTACACCAATCTCAGTAGGATTGAAAAATAACTCAGGATATCATTCTAGGGACATCACTGAAATGTATTATGGTAAATTGGTATGGATTTCATTATGTCCAAAGACGTAACAGCATAATTATTACCAAAATCACCATAAATATGCATTTCTTATCCTCTATTGGCAAAATATTCTTTACTGGAAAATTGTATTGTGTGTCTTTTATCCTGAAAATGATGAAATGAGAATACATCTGAGGTTTTACTCTACTTGTGGGGCAGTGATTCCTTAGCAACAAATTTACATAGCAACTTATACAGAGGAGCTTGTTCATAGGCAAATATGTATTATTGTGAAGAGAGTTAACTATCATTGGACTCAATTTATTCAGAACTGAGTAGATCTTGTTAGAAATATCCCTAGAGTAATAGGAAATGTGTCAGATAGTTGTTCAATACTCAAAGAGTTGGCAGTTGCTTAAACCTTGCTAGCTTTTGTTTAGCAAGTGGTGAAACCTTGCTAGCTTTTGTTTAGCAAGTGGCTCACCAACTGACAACGGCTCTACTCAGATATGAAAACATGATTATGGAACCTATCGATTTATAAAGAAAATAAATCTGAAGTTGTGTCTACTCTCTCTCAGTGCTGCCAAAGCCTTATTGCTAGACTTTTTTACATCTTAGCAATCAAATATTTGCTAAGGGGCCATTCAAATATCATGTAACACCATAGGGTAGGGGGGTCATGAAGTTCGTTACACTTTCTTACAGGGGAAGGCGGAGTCTGCTCAAGTGTTACATAATAAAAATGAGGAATACATCACATGGCGAAATTTGAAAATTTACAAGCATTTATTGTGATTTTAGAGATCTTCCTGTAATTCTTGTTAAATTGAGAGGGATCAAATATATTTACGAATATTGATTAGAAGCCCCATATTGTTACAAGGTGGGAGGGGATCAAAAAGTGGCCAAAATTGTGTTACATAAGCAGCCATACTCTAAATTATGTTATTTATAATATTATATAGATTTTGATGAAAATTAAATATAATTGAACTATATCTGCTTAAAATGTGTGATGATTATTCTGTCATAAACCTTCTCTAGAAGTTCTACTAAGCTTAATCTAGCAGCATCAGATAACTGTGATTGCATGGATCTTGCAATTGCTATCATCATTCTGTCAATGGTGATCCCATTAGCTTCTTTATAAGATCACTTCTGTTGGCAGAAGTTGACTTTTCCAGAACCTCACTGGTAGGACTCAGCTATAAGGCCACAAGTACCAACCTAACAACAAACAGAAAGTGCCTAGTAAACTAACCAAAAGACTCTACCTGTGACCATTCTCCTTGCTGGAAGGTCATGTTACAAGAAATTAGCTAGGACTTTATTTTAGGCCATAGATATGTTCTTAACTCTTTCCAGCCGGCTCTATTGTTAAAAGTCCCTAAATTACAGCAGATTGAGGTCCCAGGCAAATATATAATTTTATTGATACATGGTGTAAGGGTGACCTCGGGATTGGAACCAATGTTTGTGAAATGTATACAAAAATGACTGATTTGTAATCTGTATGTAATTTCCTTATGATACCATGATACCTGGCATTACTTATTGAAAATAATCATTGACGGGGCCTAAAGTAATGCTATTAGATAATATAAATGCTTTCCTCATAGTGCATTAATGCACTAGCCGTATTTGACCTGGTAGTGCATTAATGCACTAGCCGGCAGACTTCATGTCACACTTATTATAACAGCAATTACTAATGTATGGCAGGTTGTGTTTGCACCCAATGAAATATTAAGATATCATCTGTGTTCTGAGACTCACATGAGATGCACATAATCACAGACTGACCTGTCACCTTAACCTGATACATAAGCTGCTTCCAATGATACTTTGCTGATGTTATCTTGAGCCAAAGTAGTGACAGTTGATTTTGTATTTAAGTCTGCAGAACTTGTATGAAGCCCCTGTACAAGGTGTGACTTATAGGTCATTTCAGGCTGTGGCTGCAGCTCAAAGTATTATTACTTTGACTCAGGGTCTAAAGCACAGCTAGATAAGACCATACCCATGGAGGTGGTAGAAGGAGTGGAGATGGGCATTCAAAACCATGTACGCTATGACACGCCATCTTAATTCACATGCGGAGTACTAAGCGGGGTTCCAGTGCCCCAGCTGTGAGTACATGGTGTCCAAGGACAGGCTGTCGGATTTGGTGCGGCACATGGAGAGGGCCCATAGAGACCTTGGGCCATGGAGTCCACCGAGAGAGGCAAAGCTGTTACCGTTGGGACTAGTCAAGGACACTCCTAGTGAGACGGGGGGAATCATCCACAGGAACGGCCCAGGGAGACTCCGCCGGAACAAAGCAGTCAGAGGGGGATGCCGAGCCAGAGACCTCTACAGCCGGGCAGGGCAATGCCAACCCCACTTCTACTGTGTCATCACTGATCTCGCCAGGTATTCGCCTGGGGTCAGAGGACGAGGAGGAGGTGGCCAGGGCATCACGGTTTCTGGAGAGTTTAGTGGGGTTACCCAGCCCAGACCAGTTGGGGGGGTTGGTCGACACCGGGCTGGTGACTAGGATTGCTGGGAAGGGGGCAAAGAGGACCTTGGAAAATGAAGGGGGAATGCCAGAGAAGCGGCCCCGGAAGTCACCGCGCCAGGAATTACCCGCCGGCGGAGAAACTGCTGCAAGGGGGGATAGGAGCTGGACGGACCTAAAGTGGGAGGAGGATTCCGGCAAGTACCTGCTATCCCAAGAGGAGGATAAAAAGCTGAGATTTGTGTTAGATAGGATTATGGAGAAGTTTGGGGAAGGGGGTAAACACCTACTAAGACATTAAACCGCCTACAGAGGGACTTACCTGTCGACAAGTTGGACAACCAGAGTATTGAGAAGGAGTACGAGGCTATAATGGCGGGGGAGCCCGGAAAGTATGAGGACGTGTCAGAGGGGAACGGTGCAGATGAGCCTGATTCCTCTCCCACTAAGGAGAATTCATTCCAAATCACTGGGGGACTCGACAGCAGTCCTGACAAACCGGCACCGTATCAGCTGGCGGCAGACAAGCCGTGACCAGAAATGAGTGGGTCGGCAACCACCCCCCTTTCACCGGCCAAGAAGGAGGATAGAGGCCCAAGACTGCACCTGCTGAGAGTGACCTCACAGAGCAGGAGGAGATAGAGATACCCCCCCCTGGTCAGGGGATGCACTGAGCTAGAAGAGAAGTTCAGGGAGGTGATAAGGGAGGGGAGGAAGAAGAGGGGGGAGGAGGAGCGCAGACCGAGAGAGGCACTGGCCCAGAAGCAGAGGGAGGAAGAGGCGGAGAAGGCCCGGCTGTTGAAAGTGAAACAGGAGAGGCAGGTCCAGGAGGAGGAAAGTCGGAAAGCGCCTAAAACTCCAAAGAAGGATAAAGGGAAAGGGAAGTGTCGCATAAGGTGACGCGAAAACAGGAGACTACAGGTGTATTGACAGGCTTAATGAGCCAGGTAACGATTTCCCCCGAAGGAGGAGGGTCAGCCAGGCAGAGCACGGAGGAACTATTGAGACAGACTCCACCGGCTAAGGGGGAGGGTGGTCAGAAGACATCTGCTAGGGACCAGGCCAAACTATCGGGGAAGGGAGGCCATGCCAGGGCTACATCTCCACGACTGGTGAGGCACCCCAGGACTGTGACTGTGGGGATGAACGGGCTAGTGATTAAGTCACCAAAAGGGGATTTCCTCCAGCAAGTGGAGCCTGTGGCGGAGGGTGAGGCGGCGGACACCATGGTGCTAGTCCCAGCCGGAACTGAGACCATAGTGGAGAGTATGGCTAGGGAGTTGAAGCTGCCACCGCCGACTCGGGATAGAGTGGTGGTAGTGACTGATGCCCCGGTGGTGGAAATGGAGGAAGGGGGGTGGCGCTGACACAAGGAATAGTGGGGATCACGGCTAAGCCAGAAGGAGGAGACCAAGGGGTGGAGGGGAAGAGGAGTGTGTGGAGGCTACCATGCCTTGGCACAGGGATTTTACGGGACCTGCAGCCCTGAGGGAGTACGCCAGACGGTTGCCTCAGCCAGTGTACATGGGACCCGGTCTGAAGGTGGTACCTGGAGGTATTATGTCGGCAGCCATCCAAAGCTTACCTAATGGGGACTATGAGTTGGTGCAAGTGACGCGGACAAGGTATGGGGACACTGCGCCTTCGGGTCAGTGTGCTCGGTGTGGTCAGACTGCCTTTATCCCACAGAGGCTATATATAATAGTGGCATTAGGTGACAAACCAGACCTACAGATTGCCCAGTCTTTATTCTACAAAGCCTATATATAGTGGCATTGGTGACAAACCAGACCTGCAGATTACCCAGTCTTTATCCCACAAAGCCTATATAGTGGGTGGAGATGACAGACCAGACCTGCAGATTGCCCAGTCTTTATCTCACAAAGTTTATATAGTGGGTTGAGATGACAAACCAGACCTACAGATTGCCCAGTCTTTATCCCACAAAGCATATATAGTGGCATTACGTGACAAACTACACCTGCCAATATTTAACCCACAAAGCCTTCATAGTGGGTCGAGGTGACAAACCAGACTTCCGGATGCCCAGTCTTTATCTCACAAAGCCTATATAGTGGGTTGAGATGACAAACCAGACCTACAGATTGCCAAGTCTTTAGACCACAAAGCCTATATATTGCCTATAGATGGCACCAGACCTGCAGATTGCCCAGGCTTTGTCTCACAAATCCTATATAGTGGCCTCAGATGACAAACCAGACCTGCAGATTGTCCAGTCTTGATCTCATAAAGCCTAAATAGTAAGTTGAGATGACAAACCAGGATTGCAGATCGTCCAGTCTTTAACCCAAAAAGCCTATATAATATAGTGGTTTTAGATGGCAGACTAAACTTGTAGATTGCCTAGTCTTAATCCCACAAAAGCCTATATAGAGGCCTCAGATGGCAAACCAGACTTGCAAATTGTCCAGGCCTTATCCCACATCTCTACCCACTATGTAGGTTTGTCATCTAAACTACTATATAGGCTTTGTGGGATAAAGACTGGGCAATCTGTGGGGTGGGTTTGTCATCTAATGCCAGTATATAGGTTTTGTGGGATAAAGATGGTTGTGGGATAAAGACATTTGTGCTGTAACACCATATTTGTGGGATAAAGACCTCTGGGTGTCTTCAACCCACAAATCAGTGCTGATTTGTGGGATAAAGACTATTTGTGGGATAATGACCCCACACACGTTCCCTATTTCACACAAGTTATGTGGTGAGCTGTCTGTCAAATATCTGCCCCAGTATACACTCAGTGTATCTCTCGAAGAAGCGATCATGGCAAATTTAAAGGAATATTTAGATATTAAAAGATGTAGAGGCAGTTTGACTGGACACATGTTTAGCATGCAAACATTTGAAATGATCATGAAGTCCATGCAGATGTTGCTGTTCAGACTTTAAACAGAAGTGACATATCTTATTTCTATCTTTTGTTAATTCCCAAGCTAGCAGTATACAACTTGCAGTCTAGGCGTTTTGGACATGTAGGGGGTGCTCTAGGCGTACATGTAGGGAAACAAGATATATAAAATAACTTATGGTTATCATAATTGTCATTAATTTGGCTAACTAAAGAATAGATATATGACTACCTGCAGTTGGTGTAAATTGGCCCAGATCTAATTATATCCCAAGGTAATTAGGTTTTATTCACACCCCTTAGACCATTCAACTGAGACCACATACTTCAAGTGTTGATAGCCTCATATAGGGCCATCTCACCTTAACCACATTACCTGTACTGGAACCTGAACTTCTAGAACTTGCCGTACCCATACAGGTATACATTCATGAATCTTAACCTCTCTATTGAGGGTCTGTGGTTGGAGAGGGAGCAATACTGTTTAAATGTGCCTTTCCCCTACTGTACAACAAGCAGTACACTGTTCAGGGTGAAACAGGAGGGTGAAAACACTATTGTTGGGCTATGTAAATAGCTTTGTTAAAGGTCTTGGAGAATGGAAGTATCTCTCACATTTATAGCAGGAGAGAAAGGTCAATGACAGCAGATCCAGAATTTAAAGCTATATGTGACGAAACTTGGGAAAACCTAACATTACGGGGATTTAGTGCTAGTTATTGCCACCAGGGGGCACAACTAGTGCTGTACATGGTACAACCTCACACATTGTCATGAAACTTTATCCCACTTCCCCTTGTCAGATTTTGATGATCCATATAACAAAATGACCCTTGAGACCTTCTGATTCCAATGAGAACAAGTATGGTTTGATTGATTCATTTGATATACCTTGGTCCACTGCTTACTCAAACCAGATAGATATACCTGAAATAAGAATATCATAATTTCTGTCAACCTGCACAGATATTATCCATGTCGAGCATGATAACATGCCTATCTGTGTTGTAAAAAAAAGAACTTTGCCAATTATTCAGGGGCTGTGATTGTCCAAATATGTGGCAAGACCTATAGAGAGTATTCTGATAGGTTACAGTCAATATACCATCTTGTTCTTTTTGGCTGTGCTACCTGGAGGCTCTGAATAGCACTAAATCCCCGTAATGTTAGGTTTTCCCAAGTTTTGTCACATATTTTGGATCACATGCTATTCACTTCCTCTCCAGGCCTTCATTATGCTTTCTGACATGATCTGTCATCTTTCATGTTGATTCAAAGTTCTTTGCCTACTGGAAGAGGACTGATGCTTTGGTGACATGATTAGAAATGCCTCATCTATAACCATACAGACCCTTAGTTCATTAATTTTGGTGGTTGTATTCAACTCCAGTAATTCAAAAGGTAATCAAGCATTCGATAGTATTTATCATTTGCAACATAGTACCTGTTATGATATGTGTGTTATGATAATTCTACCCTGGATAAGAGAGTGAATTTATTCAATGACACACAAATAATTGGGTTTATTTTGGGGGAAAAAGATTTAGCATGAAAAAGGAGTATGATTTTAAAGAGGTTGATTTTCAAAACTTCCTCTTATTTGGTGCCATGGCATCACTAGAAAATAACAAAATATCCTAAAATTATCAATTCAAGTGTTGCTTCTAAAGGAAAATAGTTGGTATGGCAACAAATAGTTAGAATCAACCTTTGTAGTTATAGTCTACACCTTTTAATTGACCAAGGGGACATGTCCCCTAAATCTTAGAATAAATTGCCCATGGAGGCCCTATTAAAGATTGGTTGTTCAAAATATTTTACACTAATAAACCATCCCAATTATAGAGCTCAAATGGCTAGACCCGCTCTGGAGCATCTTCGAATGTATTACCCCCACCTCAGTGATAAAATACCTATACTCTCCCCTCATATGTGGAAAATCAGGCCGCATGTACAACTGCTAAGTGTAACAAAACTGCTAACTGTTATAATAACACTAATACACTGTGTGTAGGGGAAATGGCAGGAAGGGGGTTGGGGGTAAAGTAGGGGGAGAGTAGATGATAGCTGTACAAGTTGCAAAATTGAATAGAAAAATAGCCTAGATGTAATTGGGAAGAATGAGAGAAAAACAGGTGGGATGACATTTGAAAAACTTATACTTAGTGATATGCTGGCAGTAGAGAAACAGTCAGTGTGTGATATTAATTGGGCACTAATACAAATGAATACAGCATAATATAAATGCACCCTCTGAAATATGATAAAATTTAAGAATTTGCTGAAATTAACCATGCAAACACCACCCATTTATGGCCTCATAATTCCACAATATCATGCATTCATGTTATTGGGTAGAATGGGGAGATTCAGACCTTTCAGAAATGGGGTCTGTCATTCCTGTATCTTAAGCAGTTAGGCCTACAGAGCCTTGGAGAGACAAGCTAGTTTTTTTGTGAAAGTGCCGCGATTTTCACGGCAGTGCAGCGCTCCTGCGGGACACCTACTAGAATGTCGTAACTCTGTTTCTGCATGATGGAGTGTACTGTGAATTGAAATATCAAGTTCATTTGGCATTTAATTTAAATGCTACCCCAGATTGTAAATTAGCACCATAAATTCATTTCAAAATCCTCTTTAGTTTATGATCTAGACTTGAGGGTATATTACTACCAGCCTTTATGGTGCTGTCAGTATTTGAGGAGATTTTTGACTGTGTTTATGACAGGCCTCTGGCCATGGTAATATTATGTGTTCCAACTCGAATCATGTTTCACACTGCCTTTGAGGTCCCATTGATGTTGATAGAGGAAGCCAATTCATTGTCTAAAAGTTTGGGGTTTAAACTTTACAAACTCATCATCGTTTTTACCCTTTGGTGAGGCATCACAGGACAGCTCAGAATAGCCCAGGGTGTCTTAGAAAAAAATAATGATAATGGGGTTTTAAGTAGCAATTATACGCAATGCTTTAAATCAGTCTCCCCTATTTCAACTTATATTTATAGCCTTTTCACGCTATGAAAAAGCACCACCTTTTTATTTTTGCTTAGCAGGTCTGAGCAACTATGTTAATCATGCACGAACGTGAAAATACACCCTGTCACCGTTTTCCACAATGGTTTTCCAAGGTAGTGATGTGGTTTTCTGTGTCAATGCAAGAACAGCTACCAATGCCAGAAAGAATGGCAGTAGGAAAACTCGCTATACTTCACCAATTATATTACCAAGTCTATATTGCAACTCAACTTTTATCATTATTGACCAATTGAACCACTTTGGTTTTTTTGTGGGTACCTTACTGGGATGCTGCTTTAATCATCGATACACATTACATAATCTAGCAAACAGGATAAAGGATTAGCAAATTCGATACAAAATGTGTTGTGATGGATTTAGGACACAATTCAAGGGAGAATCAAATTTTCTGTTCCATAAAACTAATTCCAAGGGTAAATCTTGAAGAAGTACAATAAAATATATTGGAATTAGCATGATTTATGCCCATTAAACTAGAACGGCCAAAATCCTTTTTGGAATGGTTATTTTGGAGGTGATGCCAAATTACACACCGTCCCCTAATCACACATTGGTGTGATGCAAGGTTTGGTGCCGTAGCGGTTTTCTGCACAGATGCGAGATTTCAGCTTTGCTGCTTAGTAACATTATTGGGCTCGTTGATCAAAACATGGTCTTAATGCTGCACACACGTTTGGCCTTGGGCATCTTTAAGTTATCCATCATATGGTACTAGTGTCATTTATTGTGTTTAGGCAATCTTTGTAAAGTATGGCTGCTGTGATGTATGTTTCACTTGCCTGTTCATTTTCTTTGTGATCCTTCTTCGACGTGTGTCAGGTAACTGGTGTTTCCACATGCATGGGCACCCTTAATCAAAAATGTACTTCCATTTGCACCTGTATTGTCTGTATCGATGTGTCATGATAACAATGGTTTATCTAGACACGTGTATAAGCCACACCCTGGGATTCTTGCTTTGCTATAAACCATAGTTTGGCTCTGAAAAGCTTGGCTGTCCTTACAATATGTATGTAAAACCATATAACCCACAGCCTGGATTGTTGGTGAACCTATTAACTGCATTAACCCACTGAATTGGTCTCCAAACCATGATGCGGCATTATATGGTTACGTTTGAGGACATCAAAGTAAACAAAATTGTTTAAAAGTTAAACTGTTTAAGTGGATCAGGTTTTAAGACACATATTTTGGAGTCTGTATCACAATATTAGGACTTGAATACTTTAGGTGGAACCCCTCTTATTTGGAAGCCATGTAAGTCTATGCGGGAATGGGAACATCCTAATACCCAACAATGTTGTTATGATCCTCTTAATGGTCCTTACAGTATTGGAATCAGCTGAGACTGAAGGTTCATGAGATGCCAAGTAGCATGAGAAGGTTCCTCACAGAACCCTTTTTTTATCACAGCTCAATGAATCTGACTTTACCCCTCCAAGTGTTTAAATTATCCTTCGTATTTGCGTCCTAGAAATGTGATTCATGAGGGCTTTATGATTTCTCGTGTACTCTGAGCAGCATATATAATTTGGCAACATGAGTGGAGTTTGTCAGTGATGGGCAGTTCAGACCATACATGAAATGGGACAAATATGTGTGCTAGAGGTCAATAATAGATAATTGCATTACCTCCATTGGGTCATGTGGATGAGGATGCTAATGATGTGGTGGTGGTGTATGAGGTAAGAGGAGTGGTCAATAGTCAGGAGGACTACACTGTGGTAGGGTTACTAGCACGTTTAAGGACACTATTTTGGACAGGCATTGGTATTATCAAAGCCTAAATGGAACATAGCAATAACACACGCTCATTTCGCACATGACTTTATATTAAACACAAACAATTCCCTGTTACCTCAATCAATAGTATCTAACTTGTCTTCCATACTAATCAAATCCTAAAGTTAGAAATGGAATTAGGGATAATCAGTTATCATTGGGGTAGTGATGCTGGACGGGCACACTGAAAAAGACTATGTACACAATGCAATTATTTACCAACTAAATCAACCTACAGTGTAGTGCAAAACATGTTAAATTGGGTAAGATTCCCATCTAAAAAGCCATAAATTCTATAAAAGCCCACCACATACCAGCCTGACCACAAGGTCACAGTTGCTTAGCCTCAGCGTCAGTAGGTTTGGATAGGCCTTTGGTCTACTTGCCTAATTCCTCTCAGGCGGCTGCATGTTCAATCCACATAAAGTGATGTGCAATGCAACTTACATAATATGTACCCATATTATGGGTGCCAGCCCAGATATGGGTGTGTGAAGAAAATGCCAGCATGCATCACCACAACCCAATCAGCTGTAATCCATCTACATTGGCAATCCTAAATAAAACTTCATGTTGATGTGACAGTAAATCAAGGTGTTAGTGTCTGATTAGGCTTTTTTAAGCAAGACATCCATGGCCTGAGTAATTTAGGAGCATCCTTTTACAACAACACCCACCTGAGCAATTGCAGCATGAGCAATATAATGTGATTACGGCAGTTGTGCAGCTGAGTAAACAGCTCGATTTGGTACATCCTGCCTATGAGCTTCTCCAGGCTAATGAAGCATGTCTAGCCTCTTCAACCCTTAAGTGTAGCATCACATAATGGATATTACCAGAGAGTATTTAGTTATGAACGGCTGTCCGACTAACTGTATGTACTGACCTGAAGAGGCAATTAGCAATTATTTCAATTCCCAGTCAATATGCGACAAATGCTATATAGAAATGTGCTACATAGCACATAAACATTTATAAAATGGAAAATACACAGAAATTATGGCAACAACAAGGGCATTCATACAATATAGAACTTATTAGGCCCATTTTCGATTATTATGATACCACATGATGGAAGTTCTCCTATCTATAACATCTTAAACTAGGCAAGAGAGTCAATTATACAACGCCTGCACTCATAGATATGGCAATATCTACCCTTGTAGTCATGGGTAGATGTCCTGTATTATTAGAATGGCATTGGCCGTTCTCTTCATACTGCTCTTTTACATTATAACGTACTGACTGTGGCAGCAGAACTATGGTTGATGCATCCCCCACGCTGAAAGTATAGATCATAGAAATATCTAAAGGAATATACACGGCTTATCTCCAGCTGTTCCATCACCTCCGCCTGGGAGATAAATTTTTTATATGAACAGTTAATTGCTAAGACTGATAGGCAGTCTCTGTACACGTGCTAGGTCTTTCATGTTACACTCAGGTCAGTATTAGTGGATCAGCAAGCTAAAAGGGACCGCTGCAAAAGGCTTCACAGATGTCCCTATAATTTTGGCTGTTTATCACATCTATCAATATAGGCTTCTTCCCCAAAACTTTATCAGGAAATTCCAAACGGTACGTATCTCAGCAGAAGAGGTAAAAGCAAGAAATAAAATTCACTAATGCTGCACTTGAATTATCACAGCTGGGTATTGCCAAGTAAATCAATGGCACACACCAACTACCTCACTCCCAAATGTGTGTACTAGACTGGGGTTCTGTAGGGATCCCCAGTCTCGCTGCGTCTAACATTTTAATGCTTTGTGATTTATGTGTATCTTGCAGATATTATAAGCCAATAATACATTTCACCAAAAGCAACAGGATACCAAAAAAGACTGCTGTCTATTATATTTAGCATATGGTCTTAACCTAGACTATGATTGAAATAGGGAGGACTAACTTCAGTTAGATTAAGGACAAAGAGAGATAAGGGAGTGATCATTTTTTAACAACAGGGGGGGCTGGTGGGTTTGCGCACGGACGTGCGAAAAAAATTTCGACCCCCCCCCCTCTCGAGGGGGTAACATTTTTTCGACCCCCCCCCCCCCGATAAGGGACAAAAATCGCACACGAACGTCCCCTTTTAGCCTATAGTAACGCGCGGGGTTTTCCACTGAAAACAGGTGAAATCATTTTGACCCCCCCAACAGAGGTATTGAAAAATTTCTGACCCCCCCTGGTCAAGGGGTTGAAAAGATTCTGACCCCCCCTCAAACCCACCAGCCCCCCCCCCCTGTTGTTAAAAAATGATCACTCCCTAAGAATGTATTGACAAAACACTAAATTTTGCAAAGGGATATAAAGGCATGGTTGAGACCAGGCAATATACCACTATCGCCATTTGCTATCACAATAAAAACCAACCTGTTATGGCTGCCCTATTTTATTGGACTGACGGTGAGCAGTGGAACCACTAAGTGACCGCGGAGTACACAGCACCAATACCACTGTCTGAAATGATGGATTTGGTGACACAGAGTGTGCACCTTACATTTAGTAACCCAGGACTGTGGTATGTAGGTAGACTGGCCATGATAACTATATACATCCTTGTTTGTGCAGTAACATATTACTTATCATTTTGGACATTATTTCCAGGCCACATATACTGGAATTGCGCCTTGCATATTAGACATGTCAGAGGTGCTCCTCTCTCCCTCACCCCCATAATGATCATTATTACGGATTTTACTATTCCTTTTCAACAGAACCTAATATAACCCTTATCCATGCTAATCCATTGTCAAAATAAAATGCCCCCACATAAGGAAAGAGGAATTGGGACCCTTGGTGCCCTTACAGCATATAATTATATTGGAGGGCAAGTCAATTAAAAAATGAAACCGTTTTATGCCTTGAATAATTGCACAGAGTTCATCTGACAAAAACACATAGCTGAGACCTCTGATCTCATGGTAAAAAAAGATATAGCAAAAGGGAATTATGGGATATGTAAGAGCTATTCATTATGAAAGTCACCAAATGGTGTGTGGGTCCAAACAGAATATCCGTAAATTCCCAGATAGTAAGGACTATATATATCACAGCCAATGGTCTGATGATTATAGCTACCCAGGGAGACAAACCGAGCAATAGGTTAAGGGCCATTGAGGCCCTGACCTTTGGCAAGATGCCTGATATCTCTGCAGATTATACCTCCCTTGGGTTCCATTTTCCTTGGCAATGGGCGGCTGGATTTCATCATTTACACAGAAAGGCATGGTACTGAATTGGCAGCAGTGATACTATAGCTGAATAAGATGAGGATTGTTCTATTAACCCTTTCGTGCCCAGAATTATTTTGAGAAAGCCGATTTATTCAACAAACTTGACATAGTAGAGACTGCCACCTATATCATGTTCAGAATAAAGTACTAGTTCAAATGGTAATACAGAGGGTAGTATAACAGCTTTCAGAAAATATAATATGAAGAATAGGTTAGAGTATTTTATGAGTCAATAGGAATTAATAATGGACAAGAAGTTGAAATGGGCTGATTTGGATGAAGGTGCCCAGAATATCAAATTTTCTTTAATTTATTTCATTTTGGTGGGGAAAAGGCCATTTTCATATCAGTAAGCATTATTTTGACATTTGGAAGAAAGCCATATTGGCGGAAATAGAGAAGAATGGGATTATAATTGGATTCCTTGGAGAAAATCACATGAAAAATTTTTCATCAATATTTTTTTGGATATTTATCAATATTTTTGTGAATTTATTGAATTTTCTGCATTTTCCCCTTTATTCCCATGGCCAGAGCGCGCACTTTTAGTGTATTTTAAGCCTATATTCAATCCATAATTTCATGCAAAAGAACCTATTAATAATTACATAACTTATGCATCATCACATATTTGGTACCATTGGAAAGCCCTTGACAGTAGAAGTCTATAAGTGTAAATATTATCTTCATCCGATCAATATTGAACTCTTGGTGGTTTGTCAAACATGTATATATGCCTTAGAGCGCACTTTTGCTATTCTGGGCACATAAGGGTTAAGGGGTGGACGGCATAGGAGCAGCTGGGTATGTTAAGTATGGGTGTTCATGAACATCTCTGGGGGAAGCTTTATTGTAATACAATGATTGATTATATGTACTGACAAATGTGAAAAATAGACTTGTCCAATTGGGGGGAAAGCCCTTAATCATGTTACAATTGGTCACTTTCCAAGCGCCATAGATGCTGGTGGCTCTTGCCAACCATTCAGTACAAATCTAAAGTGTTCACTAATTCTTTCTTTCGGAAGCTCTCGTCAAGAATCCAGTATAGAACCTATGACTATGCTTCAGAACAAGGGAAGGAGAGGGTAAAGTTATAGTGGATTCCCAAAATTGGCATTAACACAAACGTCCATAGCCCTCCATAGACCTTGAGGTCTACGGAAGGCTACCTCAAACTTCTGTCATCAGTTAACCAACTGGTGATTTATTGGTAATATAAATACAGATCAACCAATAGGATAGAAGCTAGGGGGAATTCTCCCACATAATTTCTGTGAGATTATTTTGTCATGTGCAGTCAAACAATAATAATTATTGTTCTCATTTTCTCTATGACAAATTGATTCACCAGATATACTGGAGTTGACACGTTAGTTTGAACTCACTGTCAAGGTATGTCTGGTCCGCTGTCATTTTGGATCATTTTATCCCAATATATGAGAACTCGTTGTATCCAGTTTAGGCAATAGGTTCAGGTCCACTGAGACTATGGCTGACCTCTGTTGGGGTGCCTGGTAGATTATACCTCCCTTATGACACATTTATTTGGCAAGGAGTGGTTGGATTGTCATTTACAGTCACATGAATGGGTACTGATCTCGACACAACATATAATATGAGATACCTTTCTGGCAGTAATGGTATTCTCTGCATTAGCTTCATAGAAATGCCAAGATTGATCATTTTTATACTTGTGTATCTCCAGGCTCCTAGGGAAGGGGGAGGGGAAATCTTGGCTCCACCAATTACAGAGGGGGAAGCTGAAAATGTCTGGGGCCCCCCCCAAATTCCCCAAGACCTCATAATAAAATGAACCAGATTCCCAACCATAACCTCTCACAGTAGACTTTTTTGATTGTCAGTGGGATCCAGAAAATGCCTCACCAAAGATGATTTGCCTTCTATGCCAGAAGCTGACACATAAGACACATAAGGCACAGCCTTGTCCTAGCGGGGAGTGTATTGCCTTCCATAGAGTAATTATCACACAGCACAGAACTGAACGAGGATGCAGTTATTTCACCATGTTATGTAGGGATACCGTGGTGGAAGCCAAGTTATCCAAGCACTGTAATTAGAGGCCTCATATCTCAAAGTCATTTCCCCCAATAGCCCACTAGTCAAAATAGGTAGACAGTTACAGATGACACATCAAGCCTTGTCATATCAGTGCTATTTCACAGGGACACCTTTGGCCTCGTTGTAACAACCATTACACCGTAGGACATCATGACAGGGCCTGTCAAGACTCACTGACAGCTGAGATCTATAGCTAGTATTGGGGATCCATTGGTTACTCCTCCCTCACACTGCTACTGTGTCCTTTGTCATCTTGAGATTGCCTTACAACATTCGATGTATGGCAACTGAGCCTCACATGATATTCTCGAGGACTAATTATCTGTGGATGTTTTCATTCAGCAGAGCTATTTGCTCCAGACCTTAAAACATTTAATTGAAGTACCTAGATAAAGCACCAACTACTGTTACTATGGCTCTCAGTGCCCCTAAACACGTGTCATAAAATATCGCCATGGCTCATTTCAGTGGCAGGTGTTCAAATGATCGCCTGTCTCAGATAGGGACAAGGGGTATGTGGGTATTAATAGATATCAAACACTAAAGGTTGTATCTCGATTTGATGTCAGTCCTGTTAATGGGACAGCAAGACCAATATCAAAACCCAGAAACAGGAAGGTTTATATAATAGTCAGGATTTCAATATTGTCCAAGCCTTGAGAATCTGTGTCTTCATGTTGGAAAGCATGTCAAAAACAACACAACCCCCAGTGCATTTGTTTCAGTTATGATGTAAGAGCTGCAACTTTAAGATATGAATACTGACATAGCAACTAGGGAGCATAGATGTATACTACATAAGATACGGAATATGTCTGAGTGCTAGTTTTAGAGAAGTATACATAGGTGACAAAACATGGGAAATCATAACATTTAGTGAAAAAAAAACCTTTTCAGATTCATGTCTTCAGCTACATTTTGGTACTTTATGTGATAAAATACTCCAAATAGCTATAGAATTATAAGATCTCAACCATGGGATGTCAGCAACATGGAGAAATTCAGGATAGCCCTTAACTCAATTGCGTATTGGATCATTGTGCCATAATGCACAAAAAGCCATTATTGGAAATAACAATTTTCAAACATAATCATCCATAATTTTGGATCTAGAAGGGATAATCCAATTCTGTTTTAGTTATGAAACCTTATGGACAGGTCATTTTTAAAGGAATAAATAGAGTCTTGGCTCGTCACATAGAAGCTAAGGTTTTCAGATTATACCCCTGAGTCATTACCACAGGAACAGTGTATGAAGCCCTAAAATAGGGGTGTGCCAAGAAGGGTGGAAGCACCACCAAGACGTGTGAGACACACAAATACCACCATCAGAGGGCATGTACTTCAACGCACTCTGACTAAGGAGGGATTTGCCCTCTTACCTAGGAACGCATTCATAGGCAGTGCTACTGCCTTCATTGTATTATACAGGTTTACTGCCAGCAGCTATATTATAGGGGAGATACCTAATCAGTTATAGGGGGATTCCGGTAGAACATCATAATACATTTGGATGCTAGATATACAAGCATGCATGTAGACCTTACAAGCCAATACACCGCTGTCAACTACCTTATCAGAAAGCTTGGATAAGCATTATGGCTTATATGATTCTTCTGTACAATCTCTGGAAATATCACATATCATAATACTTTCAATAAGGTCAGCCTTCAAGCAGAGTAGGCCCCATCACCACAATAAACCCCCTAATATCAGGAGGACATAAATCAGAAGCATCGCAGATAAAGGAAGACTCATCTATCCACTTCTGTCATATCACAGTCAAGTTCTGTATCTATTGAGGAACTGTGCCTGCAGATTTAATGGGGTATTGTTTCCATTATCACAAATTTCCTTAGGGACATTTTAGGGAAAATCAACTCTTAAACTTGACATTGGTAAGCATGTAGTACTGGCAGTTCTGATAATGGTCTTCCTGTGATGTTCTGTCCAATTAAATTTTGACAACCCAACCTACAGGTTGGTGGTTCTGCAGCTTTTCTGATCCCCATCT
Organism: Acholoe squamosa; assembly: GCA_949317995.1. NCBI lineage: Eukaryota > Metazoa > Annelida > Polychaeta > Phyllodocida > Polynoidae > Acholoe > Acholoe squamosa. Next base: position 30,127,038 of record OX439046.1, read on the forward strand.
TTTCACACGTTATTCACCTCTTAGGCAGAATCTGCATTCTCACAAATGTCTTCTGGTTCTCAAGAATAGGTATCTGCAACATACTGAAGGTTAATGAGTGTTTGGTAGCAGGCTTTCTATTGAGCATTCAAATGCATTGCAGTATTATTCTCTTCAGCTCTCAGAGTAGCCTGAGGTATTGTTATCATTTATCACATTGCACACACAATGTTACCCAGATGTGACAATCTTTCAGCCATCCATTATCACAAACATCTTAGTCGGTTGGGTATTCAATTTTTCTGCATTGTCTTTGGAGACACTCAATGTCACATTGAATACCAGTGGAGTAGAGGCCACAGGACAAATACCTATAGTTGGACACCTTGCATGCAGGTTACATAAATAATATGATATTTTACCTATCATTTTCACTAGACAAGATTATGGAGTGTTATTCCTTCTCACAAATAAGTAATCGTAGATATACGTCACATCATACATTATTTTTCCAATAGCTAAACAAGGGGTGTATAAATGATGTATATTCATGGAGAAATCTGTAGTGAAGGGCAAGATTGGTTTGATTCCTTTTATTGCTGCGACTTTCCTATATAAAAGATTGATGCAAAGTACTTTGTTGAAGGCATTTCATAATAGTATCAAATTATATTTACAGTCGGACACTATCTATACCTCATCTCGAACACTATATTAACAGCATATCTGGGATTCTTTGCCTTTTGCAATGGATGTTACTGGTGTAAGATAAGGCTTCAATAAAGAGAATATATATATATATATATATATATATATATATATATATATATATATATATATATATATAGAGAGAGAGAGAGAGAGAGAGAGAGAGAGAGAGAGAGAGAGAGAGAGAGAGAGAGAGAACGAACGAGTAGTCTTATGCCTTTTAAGTCATCCATACTCTTACCAGACTGTTACTCTGACTGTTTTTGAACAACCTCATATTTTAGGCTTTAAAAGGTCTACTAAGGCTGATGTCTATCTATTTCATCAGCATGTATCAGCGTTTTAAAGTATACTCAGGAACTGACATGTCTCTAGATCAATGAATTTACTAACCATTCAACTGTAGGGCCAATTCTGAGTTATGATATCCGACTAAGTGGAGATAGTTGCAGCTTATTAAATTTTATGCATAATCAAATAATCATCTTTTCATCACAATAACCAGAGCAGTATGATCTACTTAGGGGGCTATAGCGTTCAAAACATCATTGAAGGCCATTATTTTTGTTCTTATCAGTGAAGGAAAGAGAGCAATTTGTAATTGAGGCCTCTAAACAATGCCTTATCTCTGCTGTGTAAAATAATGCACAGATACTATATACATAGGTACAGGTGCTGGGCGGGGCAGATATTGTTAGGTGACGTACAATATGGTTAAGGAAAATCTACCCTTATATCAGTTTGTCTTGCTTGAGCCGGCCCATTTCCTAGTATACCAAGGATGGTACCGGGGACATACTATTGTGATTTGATCGATGAGTGCACAATCCGTTTAGTCTAAGGATGGAGCTGGCCAAACAAGGAATTGAGAGCGATTTGTGGGCAAGAGGTCATGGGTGAGTGATTGGTTGCAGTGGGTCTTGAAGCTTAGGATGCAAATCATTGGGTGGTGGTGTATTGGGTGGGGGATTGGAAAACCGACAGTGTGGCGGAGTACACAATGATCAGAGTATACAAAACACTTTTAGCATCAGCAACATAAGACCTGAGATTTAGGTATTTTATGCATCTGCCATCAATGGTAGTTTCTTCAGGAGTGTGGCCAGGGCCTATCACACTTCCATAATGACTCTTTATCACTTCTGAGCTCTACCAGGGCCGGACACAGGCACAGATTGAGAAACCTATAATCAGAAGTCAGCCATGACTGATGAAAGTAAGTACCTGAGTTGCTGCACTTTACTCTGTTCATGTATTGGCGATAGTCTTCCTGATACTGAATACTCTCTTTTTATAACTAAATAGACATTGAGGTGCTTTTGCATTGAAGCATGAGACTATCTATCGTTAGGTGAATTGTGAAATCAAAGCTATTGCATGATATTCGAGATGGTTGTTGTATTGCACTTGTATAAGAATAACTGTTGTACAATAAAGTGATTACTAGGCAACCTGTAAAATTTGCAGAGGAATGATTAGTCCAGATACACTCACCTAATAACAGGTCTAATATAAAAGTGTTGTAGAGGTCTCCATTATTCTTTTTTTCAATTCAATTCCTTCTCGAATGCCCATTGGAGACCGGAGACATGTAATGAGGTTAACCATCTGTGGATCCTTCAATAGTGTAGATACTGGATATGGAGCAGCTAGGTAATAAGGCTCTTCTTGAAAGCTTTGTCAATATTATATGAAAACATTTTGGAAAGGAGAGGGGTTCTTTGTAAATATTTGCTGGATAGTATTAGCAGAATATGATTGCTATCTCTCTCTCTCTCTCTCTCTCTCTCTCTCTCATAGACTGTGAATTTACTTGTACCTTTAGCCAGATAGAGGGATTTTGCCCAAATGCTCATTTCATTCAGGAGACGGATATGGAGCCATAAAGATAAGATAAAATACACACTCTTATTTGTGGCATGTCGTATGCTGCTTTTCAATGAAACCATATTTTATTTCCATCTGGTTCGAAATAGAGGTGATCTCTGGTCTAAAATACGGCCCACTATAAATGCATTCTGCATGGCATGTGGTCACAAAAGGGCAATCAATAGACTTCCAGGTGTTGTATGATTTACAGAGGTCATTCATGATGGTGGAAGTAAAAGCTTCCTGACTATTTATCTGAATCATAAGAGGGTCCCGTATATAAAGCCGTATAAAAGGGTGTCTTGGTAGCAGGGGTAGAAGCAGGGCTAGGATGCATGTGTGCCATAATGTCACAACACAAGGGCATATGATTCAATGCTGTCTGGTGGTCTTGGGTTGCTACAGGATCTGACCCTGTAAGTCATTGAGGTTCCTTAATAAAGGCAATGCTATATCATCATCTGTACAAAATATGAAGCTGTCAATACTGAGTTGCGGCAGCAGCTGTCTTCCCCAGGTATTTCCCCTTCCCTCTCAGCAGGATTATTGTGGTATTGCACATCTTCTGTTGTCAAACACTAAGCTGAGATGTTAAGATTTGATGCTTCTGAATATGGGATTTTATTATAGCTGAGTGCTAGAATTATAGGTTTAAGGCACTATCATTCCAAATCCTTGTATTACATATACAGTAATAAAGTCAATATTGATCATCATGTTGATACATATCAGCATGAGAAAAATTGCTCAGGGATTACAAATATCAAATGATAATTCATGTGTTTTCTCTCTCTACTTAACAGGTAAGTCTAATGCTGTGAATTGTTCCTTCTATGTGTATCCATATGTCTTGTAAGTTGGCTTTTCTTTTCCTGGGTGTGTATGTCTAGAAGAGATTCACCTACTACATTATTTTCTCAGTGAAAGTTATTGATGACTGACAAAATGAAATTCTGTGCCTCAGCAATGAACATTTATGCCATGGCTAATATTGATGACACTATAGATTAGTACTACTTACGCTGTATTCAATGGGGGGTGGAATACGATCCTCACATATTCAGCGGCGCCATTTTGAAATTTATACAAGGTTAACTACTTTTGTATTTAGGTATGGTTATTAGAAGTTTTACGCAAAAAAAAATGATTGAACTAGTTAAATAATATGTTATGAATGGTTTAAGGTATATCTAAGTATTAGCACCATGTTATAAAAGAAGATATTGCCCTGCGCAAGGAACATTTATATCGAAACTAAAAGTAGCGGCTAGCTCTGTATCACGTGACCTACTTCGTCGAGGAAGGTGTCATGGCGGATGAAAACAAACCGGGATGACTCGACACGTTGAAAAACAGTAAATATGGTTGTGTTTCTTGATTTTATAGCAAATTCATCTGTAGGGCCATGGCATAAATGCAAATGTCAACTCACAGTGAATAATTTAGGATCGTATTCCCCTCGGTGCTTCTGCCCGTATTCAACGAGGCCTGATCATTGACATTTGCTTTTATACCACTATTCTGGCACTTCCCGTGGGTTTATATGCAGTTTAGCCGTGCATTATTCTGCATATACCACACATGTGCATTTTTGGAATTTTTGGTATATACTTTTTCGGGGTCAAGTTGGACTTAGAATATTTTTGGAAATTATGGCAGCTATACAAAGTTAATCTAGCCATTTTCCATTGTGAAAAATCCTGCCAACTCGTATGAGGATTGAACCCCGGCAGCAGTGGTGGTAGGCGAAGGCCTTAGCCATAGCGCCACACTGAACGGTGATGAAATCCAATGCGAAAATAAATAAGTTCTAACCTGGGGTCCTTGTCCTATGTTTACACTCACTTTTTGTATGGAATCCAACCATGACATGTCGAGATATTAAAAAGAATACATCCTTAGATAGTCTAGATGATCCCCCCATATGTATTATGTCCGATATATTCAAAATAAATAAGAATCCATTGATTTTCCAAAACGGTCCGAAATTTTCGGCGTCTTCCTCGTACGACGAGCAGTTGACCTATATCTACATCCGGGGAACTGACACACTTTCGTCAGACAAGGAGGCGGGTGGGAATGGCCGGACCGTGACTCGCTTACGATGGAAAAATCAATGGATTCTCCTTTATTGTTAATATTATGGACTCATTTGACATGGAGGGATCATTTAGACTATCTAAGGATGTATTCTTTTTAATATCTCGACATGTCATGGTTGGATTCCATACGAAAAGTGAGTGTACACACAGCGGTACCTCTCCCGGCAAGGAACAAAAACAATGGCTTCGCTCAGAGCGGCCACGGGCCGAATTGCTTGCACTTACAAAATGTCTTCTCCTGGCTATATTCTTTGGATATCAGGTAAGAAATTGATAGAAAATGGAGGAAATCATGGTATAAACCTATTAGGTCATGGATATTGCAGCCCACGGGCCGTACACGCTGTATATACCCTCGCCGCTACGCGGCTCAGGTATATACAGCATGTATGGCCCTAGGGCTGCAATATCCATGATCTATTAGCTTAATATATACACCTGACACAACTTTGGATATTCTCCACATTTTTCATATTCTGAAAATCACTTACTCATTTTGATCAATAACACTACATTATATCATCATTACATGATCTCTAACGGGATAGATTATAATTATGGATTGGATAGGTAATACTTTAAGAAACACCCTCCACTCAAAAATGTGTCTCCTTTGCTGTTTTACTGTATATGGTTAGGAACACAGGGATAGAGTGCTCGAATTCCATGTTGTATTTGTTTCTGTTCATTATATAGGGCGCCTTACATTTTATCATTCACTGTCAATGCTGACGTTTAGGGTAACTCTAACAGTAACCTTTAATTAGGGAATAGACAAAGACTTTCTTCACATCGAGACTGTCTGTTGTCCTATAATGCACGAATGCCCTGTGATACGGCAGTTGAACTGCGCGTGAGATAACCCTGAGACAGACCCCCACTCGTGAACCTTTGCTTATGTGTCATCCAAACTAATCAACAACAATAAGGGAATAGTGATTGCACATTGGCTGAATGTCCTGTTTGCATGATCTCATCTAGTTCTAGCTCTAGTGGGCATGTCCAGCCAAGACAACCATCAGTGTTCCTATTTTTTTTTTCAAACAGAGGAATGTCTGATGATCTCGGGAACAAACTTGGGAGCACAGAACAGATCCTAGGACGGAAAACACACAATAATCAGGTATTGGGATGGATGCAAGGATAAACGGGAATGTCATTCATTTGATCTATTTGTCTAAAATACACTGCTATGAGTAAAAATGGAACTGGAGTGTGACTATCGTAGACATGTACGGATTTGTGTCGAAGGTTCAGAGTGGTCTTATCATTGACCTTTCCTCATAGGAGCAATGCCAGAGAAGTCCTAACTCTTTATGAATGGAGTAAACACACAGAAATGTCTCCAAGCAATAGTTATAGCCATTATCAGATTAAGAACATATTTTCCAATTGGGCTAAACCACTATGAACAGTAAACAACTTTGGCTATATATAGTGCAGTATATGGACCCTTTGTGCCTGTGTACTGGACCTATGCTGGACTAAGGTATGGCTGAGTCATGGCCAACGCTGTACCATGCAGAGTAAAATGGAAAAGTACAAGACTAGTCTTAGGGTGGCTAACACACCACATGAGCCTCAGGCTTTATCTGCATTCAGGGATACAATATATATGAGGGCAGAGTGAGTGAGTAATAGATGTTTAACGCCATTTCGACAGCTAAGGTCATATTCATGGCGAGAACGGCATTACACAATTTCACAGAGGAATGTGTCGGTGCCCATGCATATGTGCACCACACACATCCAAAGGGATAGGAAAGAGAAGATATAGACCCTATAAAGTGGGCTAGGGAAGCCCGATATATGAGGGCAGGCAAGCAGAAAGGATAACGCATGAGTGGCCAATTGATGATTCTTCAGAATCCTATCATCAGGCTTGTATCTTATACTGAAGCTACTGTCCTATTGATACAGGAGGCACACATTACAAATACACCTTGAAAGTTGAATAGTGATACAGAGCCCATGTGATTAGACTAAAGAAAGGCTAGATGAAACTTCTGATCTTATAGTCAACATAATGGAACAGTATTATGGCAGGAGCAGATGTAAGTGTAACAGCAATTCACTGTAAAAGTATAAAACTCACCAAGCAGTCCCACCTTCCAAGTGATATCCTGTGCCCACACATTAAGTCCACTGAGGCAATGGCTGACCATTGTCAAGCAGCCTGGTAGATTATACCTCCCTTATGGCCGGTTATTTGGCAAAGAGTGGTTGGATTGTGTCATTTTACACTCAGATAGATGGGTACGGATTTGGCCACAACATGTAAGGTGGGCACCCTTCTACTGAGGCTGTAATGATATTCCCTGACATTAGCTTCATTTGAATACCAAGATTAGTTTACTATAGGCCCTACCTGAGTACCTCCAGGGTCATGGGAAAAGGGGGGGCACAGAGACGGAGCGCCTGAAAATGGATCACAAATTCTGCTAATACCTCATGATTGAATGTAATGGATTCGCCCCTCACAATAAACCATAATGATTGTCAATGTGATCCAGTGACACATTTTGCACCGGTAGTTGTCGTCTTTGGTGAACTTTGAATAGCTCAGCCAAGTTTGTCTCCAGGGCGATCTATATGCTTGGTCTTAGTTGGGAGTGTTTTGCCTTCCATAAAAGTCGGTTCACCACTTGAGCACAGAATTGAACAAAGGATGGAGTTATTTCACCAAAACAAGACCAAGGTAGAAGCTAAGTTATCAAAGCATCATAGGTAGAGGACTGACATTTCAAAGCCATTTCCTCCGATACCCCACTGATCAAAACAGTTACAGATAATTCACCAAGGCTGGTCATAGTGGAGATGTTCTACATGGACACCTTTAGCATGATACATCAAGACTCACTGAGATCTATAGCTGGTATAGCGGATCCAATGGTTACACCCCCCTTGCTCTGCTACTGTGCCCTTTGTCATCTTGAGATTGCCTTACAACGTGCAATACATATTCTTGATTGAAAAGATAATCTGTGGCCGTTTTCTCGCCGCTGAGCTATTTTCTCCAGATCATGTGTTAAAAAGAACATTATATTCCCTATCTGAAAGACCGTTCCCTTGGGAATGATGTCAGTTTTACTCTCCAATTGTCAAAAATGAAAAATAGAATGATTTCCATCCCATAGTTATGTTTAAAAGGGGAAAAAAAGCAAAAATTGAAAAGGCCATCTTGAAAAGATGGTAAGGGTGATATACAACATGCATATAATTATATCTAAGTCAATTTTGGGGAGTTATAGAGCATAAAGTGAATAACCAGTTCGAGGGCCCCTAGTATCCTTGAAACACTTCACCAATACACATAGATAAAACTCTCAGTTATTCTGGTGTTCAGTCCCCCTAAACATGTGTCATAAAATACAACCATGGCCTGTTCTAGTGTTAGTCCCCTCTACTAAGACATGGGACCTTATTCCCCCTGAAATAAGGTCTCTTTTCACAGATTGTGTCACTGTCAGGTGTTCAGATGATCTCAGATAGTGAGAGAGGGTACATTGGTATTGAAATAGATATCAAGCTTACCGAAAGGGATACAATGGCAGTATGAAAACCCAGAATCCCGAAACTATGTATAATAGTCAGGAATTCTATTTTGTCCAAGTCTTTAGAATCTGTGTCTCCATGTTGGAAAGCATGTCAAAACAGCAACACAATGTCCAAGTACGTTCTGTTATAGTTATGGTATAGGAGCTCTAACTTAGAGGGCATGGATAGTGACATAGCACCAGGGAGCGTAGATGTACACTACATAAGAAATAAAAGCTTCCACACTATATCCCAGAGCCATTGCCACAGGAAAAGTATATGAAGCCCTAAAATAGGGGTGTGCCAAGAAGGACGGAAGCATGTCAAAGATGTGAGACACCTCAATACTACTATTCAAAAGGTTTACTGTTGACACCTGTATTGTAGGGGAGATACCTTATCAATTATATAGGGATTCTGATGGAATATTACAATACATTTGGTTGCTAGATATTGGAGGATGTAAACCTTACAACCCAATAAACCATTGTCAACTCTCTTATATTAGGAACCTTTATGGCTTATTTGATTATTCACGAGTTCTTCAGCGTCTCTGGAAATATCAGATGATCATATTTCCAATACGTAGCAGAGTAGCAGAGTACCATCACCATTATTGCTGCATAGACCCCCCCCCCCCGATATCAGAAGGACATAAATTAGAAGCATCCCACACAATGGAAGATTTGGCATCTAGCCCACTCCTGTTAGATCTCAGTCAGTTTGTGTATCTACAGTGTCAAAGGAACTGTACCTGTAGGGCGAATGAGGTATTGTTTCTATGACCCAAAATTCCTTTAGGGATATTTTAGGGAAGATCTGGTTCTATATAACGCATTCTACTTTCACCAGTATCACGCTTAAACTTGAAAATAGTTTAGGATGTAGTATCGGCAGTGATGATTTATTAAATGGTCTTCATCTGATTTCCTGTCCCATTTGACGACCAAGCCTAGAGGTTGCTGATTCTGAAGCATTTTCTGATCCATATTTTCTCTATCTGTTATTCAAATCTTTTACACAGAATCTGCTCTCTCATAAATGTCTTCTAGTTATTTAGAATAGTTCGCTATAACGTAGAGAGGATGCCTTTAAAAATGAATGAACCATTGGTAGCAGGCTTTCAACTAAGCACTAAGTGCATTGCAGTTTAATTTTGCTTCAACGATTTGTCATCATTAGGCCAACATTAACACAAATTTCATCCTATTATATCAGCATTATTCTCTTCAGTTTACAGAGCAGCCTGAGGTATCGTGCTCATTCATCATATTGTTACCCAAGATGTGGGACCCTTTAAGCCATCCATAATCACATACAACTGAGTTGTTTTGGTGTTGATTTTTTTTTGCTTTGGATCTAAGGCAATCTCTCAACAATTGTGGGTACTCATTTACATGTAGTTCCAGATCCCTCTCTGAGCACATTTTTATGCCAATAACTGTCCCTTATGGACACTTTGTAACTTGAGGCTTCGAGGCAGGTGATGATGCACTGACGATTATGCATTAGGCCAGTGACGACTTTGGGAGGTCATGTGATCACCTAAACCAGAATCACAGTAAACTGCAGACTGATACTACCACGTGTGTTCTCCTTCACGTTTTTCACATTTCTGTAAATCACACACCCATTTTGATTATTGATAACTCATTATATAATCATCATACAATCGCTCTATTATGTGACACATTATGTAATGCTGGCCAGCATAAAAAAAAAGGATAGATAACATTACATTTTCTTTATTTACCCTCCCCCCTTGATAATGGTTCTATTATAGCTATGGTTCTGATGAGGGCAAAATGGGTTCTGATGGTACAATAACTGTAACCTGTACCATTCGTAAGCAAAAACACAAAGACTTTGCCATAGGAGAACTCCTATTTAAAGGCCTATATCAGGAATGGCACAAACACAGAAATCCCATCCGTTTGTATCGCATTTGCAATCTTCCAGCTGGTAAATGTATATATCTAACAGAGCGAGACTTGTTGGAGAGGATACAAGCTGTTAGAGGATGCATTACTGCCCCTGTACAACAAGCAGCATACTGCTTTCTTGTAAGAAAGGTTTTGGCTTTAATGGATTTGTTAAGGATAAGACTGGAGAATAAAGATGCAGTTCCCAACGTTGTGGTAAAACAGACACTGTGATAGTGTGGTTGAATTTGATGTTGGATCTCTCTCTGTTTATTATAAAGGGTGCCTTACATTTTATCATTCAGTGTCAATACTAACATTTAGGGCAATTGTAATAGTAGCTTTTAAAGATATTGTATTGTACAGGGTGCTGGTACTAGCATTTATCGCCGATAGCCTTCATGTTTTCCACTTGTGACACGGAATATGTAATGGCAGGGATGGTGAATATCATGTACCAGAAACTTAAAACTATAAAGGTTTCTGTGATACGAGAGGCCGTGGGTGAAATATCATTATGATCAACATTGGATAGTGATTTATATCATAGACATGATCAAATATTATTAGTTTTAGTTTACTATGTGATGTAACACACATGTATACATTTTTAGAGTTATTTCCTCATTTCAAAATTCCACTCATGGCCCAACATTTATTTCAGGCAGGCAACAATAAGGGAATAGTGATTGTTCATTGGCTGAATGCCCTGTTTGCCTGACCTCATCTACTTCTAGCCCTAGTGGGCATGTCCAGCCAAGACAAGCATCAGTATTTCTGATTTGTTCCAAACCGAGGAATGACTGGGGATGCCAGGCATGAAGTTGGAGCTTGGAAAAGGTCCTAGCACCAAGAGCACAAAATAATCAGGTTTTGGGATGGATGATATTTCTTTTGATAACAATGAGAGGATAAACGAAAATATCATATATTTGACCTAAGAACTATTTGCCTAAATCAACTGAGTGAGTTCCGCTATCATAGACTTGATTTAACAAAATGTCTATGGAAGGCTGTGGACTTTGGTATTTCATGATAATGATGCAATTTTACAAATTATTCATATTTCAATAATGACTTTGGACAATTTCGGAGCAGTCTTATCCTTGATCTTTCAAAGATGGAGCAATAATAGAGAATTCATAATGTTCTTCATAGATGGAAGGAAGCACACAAAGAAAAATGCTCGAGCAAGTCTTTTGCAAACCACCAGGCTAAAGCACTATGCAGAGTAATCAGCTTTGGCTTGAGCAGTATTTGGATCCATCAATTTACTTGACCTATGATGGACTGAGGTATATACATTCGATAGCCATGCCAATGCTGTACCAGGCAGAGTAAAGGGTAGAAGTACCAGGCTTAGGGTGGCTGACAGACTACAGGAGCCACAGGCTTTATCTGCATTCAGGGATACAATATATGTGAGGGCAGGCAAGCAGAAAGCAGAATTGACGATTCTTCATGCACATATAATCCTTCTTGTATTGTCTCCTGCCATAGCTGTAAGACGATACAGGTCTAAGTATCACTTTGCTTCTCATATACAACACTAGGCCTTTATCTGCTAGTGAATCTGCCCTCCTCTTCATACAGTAGACAAAGGCTGCTTTCAGACTACAATGTCATCTTTAATTCATCCCATGGAACTGTTGTCTAAGATGCAATTAAATGCTACATATGTCATATCCTATTATGGCTTGAGGTCCATTAGACTTAAGTAATGTTTTTAAGACGTAATATGGCAATACTTTAATCGTAAGTAAAGGATTAGCAATAAGTGTTACCCTTCTTAAAGCCTGTGTATAATTTGCAATAAGATACAATAGTCATCTACAGTATCGTGACACTAAGAAAAGCCTTGCATACAATAAATGGCATACATCAAACAATGAGGTTTGAGTCAAAGGTGTTTTATTTGTCCAATCTGAGCTGGGTATCTAGGTCAATAAGTCAGGAATGCAAATTACTGAAAAATAAGCACTACATTAATGTATTGAATACCTATTTGTGCAAATTGCTGATTTCGCCGGCGGATTGGGCGCATCTGGTATAGTATAATATCTTAATTGACCCAAATTTCTACTGACCTGAAATATACACGAAAATGCGTCCATCATCTTAATAGAAACAGCTAATCAATGCGGTGCTAATTATGCAGTTCTTCTATCAATTAAATTATCTTAAGGAAAGCGTTCAGACCTCAAGTTCTCAAAATCCCACCCCAAATTAAATTTGAGAAAAGTAGTAACAAATGAAAAGGAAGGTAAATTATTTAGATGCATTATTCATTCTAAATATTGTGATCCATCACAGGAGATATGATAGATCGCAGTAAATTATGGTCAAAGGCTAATTGAACCCCAGTTAAAACTAGTTACACATCAAAAGTTTGCCTAAGTGAGCATTCTCCCTTGGGCTAACATGCCACATGGAACATCAGGCTTTAGTCTATAGAGTTGTGAGAGGCTGATGATGTATTGGGCTCATTGGTCACATCCGATCCTTTATACACCAATAAGTTGCCATGGGACACCTTAAGGCCATCCATCAAGTATGATAAATCACTTTTCCTATTTGGGTGTAAAACAACCCCTGCAAAATAAAGATGTCATGAGATGATGTAAAGCTATCATTATCCTCTTATGTTTATTTTCTCCATCCATACTTTCTTATCATACGCCTACATGTTTGCTGGATTTAGCAGATTGGCCTGCATCAGCACCCATCTTCATCATATATCTTAAGGGTGCTGATTACATTATTTATTTAATACTTTGCTCCCCTTTATATTATTCTAGAGGTCGGCGAAAACGTCTCTTGGAGAAACCGGGACTCGAACCCGGGACCCTCCAACTTCGAAGCAGAAGCTCTTCCTCTGAGCTACTTCCCCTGGCCTACCTCTGGATCGGTATGGTATACATAGGGGGAGTGACCACCAAGTGAGCTGGCCTCTGGAAGCTCAACGCACCCGGGGAGGGAACAAACCCCTACACTCGTCCCAACCAGCTTCAACCGTATCCCGCCAGACCCGATCCTCCAGTTCAGGTCTAAACGGTACCAGCACTGAGTCACACACAGTTACAGCTTGTCCTGTTCCCAGGACTTCCTGTATGTACCACCTGTTTCCAAGTCTCCCAGCACTAGCAGGTTGAAGTGCTTGTCTATACCATACCGGCCCAGGTCCCGAGTATCTTAGTCCCCCTTACTGGGCAGGACCACTCGATTTCTCCACCAGTGTAGAGGTCGGCAAAAATGTCTCTTGGAGAAACCGGGACTCGAACCCGGGATCCTCCAACTTCGAAGCGGAAGCTCTTCCTCTGAGCTACTTCCCCTGGCCTGACATACCCTGTCACCAACACGGCCCCACTAACATTTCCACCTTCCACCTACCTCTGGATCGGTATGGTATACATAGGGGGAGTGGCCACCAAGTGAGCTGGCTCAATGCACCCGGGGAGGGAACGAACCCCTACATTATGTATACATACTCTGGAATCAGTGGAAATTGAGAGAGGTTGATGTAGGACTGATTTGATGCTAGACATTAGTAAATTAGTGTATGTCATGATCGTGTTATAATCAGTAATCGGATTACAAGTAGTGAGGATTGTTTTTCTCTGAGCACTCTCCCGGATTCATTCTGTGTTTTCTATGGGACTTGGTTGATTCAGAGACTCCATGACATGCCTTTTAAAAAAACTATAATCTCCACTGCCAAATCAAGCAACCAAATGGAACTGTCAGTGATTAAATCCCAAATAATGCAGTTGGTAATTTTCTATGTTTCAATTTTTAGACCCAATATGCTACAAATGGCTTTGTCGACAAACAGTAAGCTCCCTTTCTTTTCTTCTCACGTAATTAAAGGTATTTGCTCCCCATTTTAACCTCACACCTTGACTTCCTCCTGGAGTGCAACCTGCTGCACCAGTCGGCAGGTCCAGCATCCGGTACAAGGAAGTGCTCTTGCAATCTGGTATTTTCAGCTGCGTGTTACTTCAGCTCCCATTTCCACCATCAGTCATCACAGCTGCCTGCACACTAGTTTAATTTGGGTTGCAATTGTGTAGTCATTGGGTCCTGATTCACATGGTTGGAAAGTAACCGGCTCTGTCCGACCTGATAGCCAGATTCCCTGTATAGTGTAAGTTTCCGTGGTTTGTTGATGAAGAAAAACAAAGGTATATTTATATCTAACGATGACAGCAATTTACTCAGGTATTTTCCTTGCAAGCAGTTGGCTGAAGGTGCAGGTGTTCCTGAGTTTTCCATCTGTTATTACAGAGGGAAAACTCTTTACATCAATTTTACATCAACTCTTCACACGTCAGTTTTACCTCATAAGGGAAAAACACTTTAGCAACCAACCAGTCTGAATGCATTGCTATCGATCATAGTGAGTAAATAATATTTTGTGTTTTTTTTGGTGGTTTTTTTCTGGGGAGATTATCGCCATTTCGAGAGCTAAGTTTGTATTCATGGCGAGAAAACTGCATTTAAAATCAGTTTGGGGAATATGTGTCTGCCTGCATATGTTTGCAGGAGGAACACAGAGAGGACACAAAAAAAAGGATATAAACCCGTTTAGGATGGATAAGCAAAGCACCGTTGGAGACTATAACAGCCGAACACAGTCAAAATGTTCAGAAATAATCCTACGAAATTAATGTCTGCATATATATATATATCGATGAATCGGGTTACGGAGCGCGCAGAGGTCAGTGACCGTCTGGTGCGGAAAGGTACATGCCAGTCACCGTGACCAGCCAAAGCAGTGTCCAAGTCTAGTAGGTGCTGCTAGTTCCTGAAATGAACAAATGCTTATATAAAGTGAGGTTGGTCAATTTCTCACGAGAGAATACAAGATGGCTGGCTTATGTCTGCCTTCACATGGCCTCCAGATTTGTCGCTATAGGTTCACATGGATTGGATACCCAAGACTGAAAATTGCTCAATGCTCTAAGATTCTACCACAGAGTGAGTGAGTAATAGGTGTTTAATGCCATTTCGACAGCTAAGGTCATATTCATGGCAAGAACGACATTACACAATTTTACAGAGAAATGTGTCAGTGCCCGCACTTATGTGCACCACACACATCCCGAGGGGATAGGAAAGAGGAGATAAAGACCCTTTTAAGTAGGCTAGGGAAGCCCGTTTCTACCACAGAAGGGATAAGAGTAATGGCCACACAGATGATGGGCTACCGATTATGGTTCTCAAGGGAGAAAGATATTAAGCAATTTGTCACATCCATGCAGAGAGTGTCCTAACCTTTGGCTCTGGCCGATATCGTCACAGGATATACCACTTTGATGTCCCTTTGCTATTTGGCAAGGGGTTGCTGGTTGCTGGATCACATGAAATGGTCTAATGAAATCAGAATCAATAAAGCGTCTGCTATATATTCAGGAAAATAATACGATATATCTTATTCATAGATCTGAAGGCCTGTACAAGTAGTCAGTGTTATCAGTGTTTTCTGAGGGCACATATGGAACTGGCATATTGTGTTGGCGTCAATACACAGGGATTGGGACTGAACATCACGATCATTCGATCTAGGCTCTGATAGTGCAAGCAGTAGCTCACTGCTCAGAAATATAGCATGGGGAGCATCTCGGTTAGTTTAGTCAGATCAGGGACCAAGAGGAAGAAAAAGAGAAACTTCTAAGAGCATGCCGTGTATCTCCATGTATCTTTATTTTGGTATTTTGTACTGATACACGGATCAATTTCAAAGAAACCCTCCTTTCCTTTATTCCACTTAATTGCACCTATTTAGAAGTATGCAAAACCTCATGGTGATTCATATTTCACAGGTATCTCTATCAATTACATTGTGTCTTTATGGGAATAAAATCTGGGAACAGGTCGTGAAGTATTATAGCCGACTCATGCTATGCTCATCAGTGTTCATAAACGCTGAGCATATTACTCTATGTACCTAATGTAAAAGCTAAAGTAACATTAATAGAACCTATGTGCGAGTTTCCCTGCCTGGTCCAATGTCTTCAATAAAAAAACATCTAAGAGCATGCTATATAATCGACTATTAAATTTCTCCAACCTATGGCGTAGAAAACGATAGGTGTGTTGAACTGCTCATGGAAAACGACCTTGACGGCTAATGGGAAATTGGCCATATTAATGACATACAATATGGTACTGTAGGTATTCAGCACTGCAAATAGGATTCCCATACTCGAGGGCCACCAGGAGGGTGTTTTGAAAAGATCGGGAATTGCATTCATATTTCAAAGGGTACCCTGAGAAGGCACTCCCCACCTTATTTATATATTGTAATGGAGGTGACCTCCTATGAACCACACAGTGGGGTGATAAGTGGTGGAAGTGGTTCCATGATTGGACACCCAAGAGCGGTTCCCAGGGGAGGTACTTCTATCACTTCTTAATTATAAATATGGGGTATGGAACTACCCAGGAATGGGTTCTTACTTAGGAAGTTAACTTAACCGATACTGGACCACTTCTATTAGTAAGTAGCTTTTTGCAACACAGCAGAGAAATGCAAAGTCGGGTCGGTTTTGAGAAGTGCACCTCCGACATAATTGAATTCAAACCGTTTGGAAACACGCTCCTGTATTATAGAGGCTATGCAATATAGGATAGAATATACATACATATTAATCTATTGGGAATGGCACGCAACCCTCAGATTAAATGACAGCAATCATTTCTGTAGAGCTCCTATGATTTATCCCTGGGTCTTGGGCTTAATACCCATCTTCATCTTGAATGTGATGGCTAGGAGAGCATGAGTAAGTAGTTGTTAACGTCATGTTGACAGCTGTGGACAGATGAGGTGAAAGGGTCCTCCGAGGTTAAACATGAAATTTAAAATTGATGTTATCAGCTTTAAAATGATGTACAACACTTGTAGATAGCCTTTCTAGTCTTGGAGATATTGCTTCACGAAAATGGAATGACATGACTCTATCAATGCAGCCAATAAGCTCTATCATTCATTGTCAAATCAGGCATCTAATTAGCATAATGATTTAAATAATTGATCTAAAAATGACCATTCCTTTTCTTACATTTGGGCATAGATTTGGAGCTAGAAGTGGTATCTTTATGCTTTTTTCAGTGTATGAATCTCTATGAATCATTCTATCAGTTGACATTTTCTTTCTATTTGGAATATAATTTTTGTTGCCATGGCAACACTTTTCCCTGAAAACCCTTATTTAGGCATTCTTTTGAATTCAAAACGTTCCATTAACATTCCATACAGACCGGAAGTTCCAGGAAATAGAACTTTTTTTAGAAAACCATGTTTTTCTGTGTAAAAAAGTACATAAAAGCTATTTTTGGTCTATTTTTCACATCCCTAGCCTTTGGAGCTCCCCTAGTGGCCAAATCCAGTACAAAAAATCCCGCAGGGAGGGCCCTTTCCCCTCATCTTCCCACAAAGTCTGCTCATTTCATTTCGTTTGCATGGCAAGTAAAACATGCATGAGACAGTTCACTAACCTACGCAATTGTTGCATAGATTTTTTTTTCATCAATAGCCAATAATAACAAAAACAGATAACCAATATGAAAAGGAACATGGATAATAAGTATTTTGTGTGGCCATGTTTGCGGGACATAGTTAGGGTATGAAGAGGAGATAAAGACCCTTTAAGATTAACTAGGAAAACCTGACTTAGTCTGTGTTTCTGAACAAAAAGATATGATATACAGATGTGTGATAAATACAAAGCTCCACTCTACATTGGTACTATATTCTTTTCTCCTAGGGTTCTGGTTCTTGTCCACTCAGATTTGCTTCATATGATGCAACTGGAACTAATATTACGTGGATAAGAGTCATAAAAATGTGTCTTTTTATCTGTTGAGTGAGTGAGTAATAGAATGTTTAACGCCATTTCGACAGCTAAGGTCATATTTATGGTGAGAACTACATTACACAATTTCACAAAGGAATATGTTGGTGCCTGCGCATATGTGCACTACAAACATCTGAGGGTATAGGAAAGTGAATAGACCCTTTTAAGTGGGCTAGGGAAGCCTATTATTCGGTTGATACGGCCGTGTACCTATATTAAACATAAATAATTATGTACTATGTTACATGGAAGCGATGGTGCTGCCATATGCCCTTCTCGATACAGTGAACCTCATGAGGCCATACGCAGGACGATGAACCAAAAAAGGTTTGTGGACACGACATCAACCCTTGGCTATGTAACTGGCCATTTACATAGAACTGGCAATGGTCTGCTATACGAGTGAGCTCAATGAATTCATGACTACTTTCCTTTGTTCAGACAATGCTTTTTAGATTTGTTAGAAATGAAAGACATAAAGACCATTGACAAACGAACATGATGGTTCTTGACAGCTGACATTCAGATGGGATTTGTGGTACTGCTTGCTCTCCTGTCCCAGTATGAACTAATAAAAAGATCAGAGAATTGAATTCGACACCTGACAGTGTTCCATCCCTGCTTCTTATAAACAATTGTCCAACTCAGTCACGCATTTGCATTCCCTTTGAGACGTCCGATAGTTGTCTGCGGCGGATATTGTATATGAAGATATGCAAATGTCTCATGAAAAAAAGCTCTGTAAGAGAAGGATAATTCCCTCTCTACTCAACATGTGTATAGATATTCTACAAAAAGAGGACAGACTCCAGATTATCAAATTCATTTAAGAGTAAAACAGGTTTTTTTGTAATTTATGGCTGGCGAACACACATACACGTCATATATAATTGGTTAGTCTTTTTATTGTAAACCGGAAATAATTATGGTTGATTCTATAGAATATATGTGACCAGATGGGGGAAAACCTGCATCCAGTGGGGAATGGCTTTTTAAAGTTGAAGTCATGTGCTTTAAAATGAGATATCTTGAGCTAAACTATCTTGGGTAGTTCTTCTGTAATTGCCTCTCAAACCTAGGTTGGTGTGAGCAATTGAAAAATGCAAATAAGCTCTTAATACATTATATCCTACCTTAAATAGTGATAATACAAAAAATACAGTTTTGTGGAAAAATAAACAAAAAAGAAATGTGATTTTTTTATCATAAAAACGGTTCTAGAGGGAATTTTCTGGTTCTGTTTACGGTTCTGAGTTCCTTATGTAATCATTCAACAACTTTGTGCCAAAATTTCCCATTTAGAATAATGGAGTGGTTTCCATGACAACCAGAAATTGCCATAATGCTAACTATCTATGTTTCCATGGCAATGGATGTCTCTTTTGCATTACATAAATGTAATGTTTTCAGTAGAAATGGAATAATTCTGAGCTTACCACTGAATTCCTCATCAAAAATTTATCTAAGCCATTTTTTGGTATATCTTTCAGTGTTTTACTCATACACTGCCCCCTGGTGGCCAAATGCAGAACTAAAAATCCCCCCGGATGCACGTTTTCTCCAGATGGGTTACATATATCTAGTCATTTGACAAGTACACAGTACAATACAATACTGTGTGTATATCTTATCCCTAAAGCAATAATAATTTATGGTATCACAAACTGCTATTTCACCATTGCAGGGGGTCATTGGCAACGTTGATGGGGGTCGATATTGTGGTTTCTCTGAAGCACTGTCTGTCTAACCTCCATTGAACCTAGTGTGTTTGGTGAGCCAAGGTAAGTGTCAGGTTCAGCGATAAGGATCGGGAAGGGCAATGTCTGTTCGTTTCTGAGGGTATTACATCCTTTCTACAATGTACAAGTGCAATGGTGCTATGACAGTTTTGCATATCAAATTTCCACCTTTGATATACAAAATGATACATTGTTCCTAAAGTAAGGTGTGATTGTGCTATTGGATATCCTGAAATCTGGCTCTGTGATGATAACCCCTTTGGTGATCACCCATCAGATGATCAGCCCTAAAGATTGCAAGTCCCCAGATGCTTAGCTATCCTACATATTTCCTACATCCAGTCCTACCATTTGTTTCAAATCCATGAAATCACAAATAATTATCAAATACAGCCCATTATCTGGTGGTGCAAAATCCTAAGGGCTCAAGATACAAGCGTGCCAGTCTCCTGGTGGCATCATCATGAACCCATATCCAAGCGAGCTCATATCTGTTGTTGCACTGCTGGTCCAGCAGATAACAGCAAGCACATACTCCAATACAAAAGATAGAAAATGTGCCTCCCACCCCAAACAGGCAGTGCTGACCATTGTCCCATGGGCATAATGAGAAAGGGGGGTGTTGGCTGAATATGGCACATGGTGAGGCTACATGCATTATTCAGAATATGGAAACCTCCTCTTGACAAAGCTTATAAGGAGGGCTGCCACATGGGCCCAATATGCCTCCTACTGGTGGAATGCCTCTGGCGGACTTAGTAGCCATAACAGGTACTGAATCATCAATGGTGAAAAGACCATAGGAATACACCATACAATACGTGCTATTGCTAAAAGAAAACTTGGGAATTTGGGTTACATATAGTATTTCATAAATGTTGAATACACTGGATAGTCCATACCTAAAAATAGATTCTAGGCCCACACGTTTCCTCCAGGTTATTGTAAGATATTTAGATGTCCTAAACATTGAAATATTCCCGGTTCTCTACCCTAAATCCTCCACCACCATATTCACCCGAGATTGCGCCAAATTATCTCAGCAAATGCCTTGATCAGCACACATTGAAAGACACTACTGATATGAGGTTTAAGTCATAATAGCCCCAGTGGTATTTCCTATCCACTGTATTAAGTGTCTCCAGAATGTATGTTTAGATTAACATGATCATCGTAGGACTAGGGCTATTCATCCTACAGGGCCAGTCATACCACCTTAGTCCTTCATCCTGAAGAGGGATGCTTCAGGCCGTAGTGATATTACTGGATATTCAGAGACACCATTTGCTGAAATTTGGCCAGGTAGTATGCACTGTAATCCCAGCCCCTCACAGCTACAAATGATGCACTCCATCCTCCCCCATTTGACTGTCACCACTGCAAACATACCTCCACCCTGCCTCTCCAGATTGGCCCCATCAGCATGTCCTCACACACAAATTGTAGTTTACTCGTGGGGATAACTTCCCTGGTAAATGCACCTGGACAGGAGTTCCTTAACCTTGCAGGCATTACCCTGTAGACTTCTGGAGGCTGTCCTAACAGTGCCAGCAATCCAAGCTACTTACAGTTAAGTGGCATGGGAACCCACATCCCCTAAGGCAGGCAGTCTTGTTGTCATCATGGGACTACACATAGTAGCATGGGGAACAGAGTAGTTCCAAAGCTATGAGCAGGCATAACTACGTTTGAGTATTAGGTACCACCCACACACTATAGCCTGGAGGGCTTCAGAATAAAATCTTTTATTACAAAGGGAGTGAAAGTTGCCTGGAGGGAGTAACATATCTTCAAACAATTTGAAAAGAGAATTTACAATATGAGAACTATGAGGATGAGAACAAAACTTGGAACGACCAGTTTGAATCAGTCTGCCTTCCCTGACCCTTTGCACTATTTATGACGCTGCTCGGTATAGTTTTATAATAGAAACACAAGTCACACTCTCCCCACATAATTTGGAGCAGCTCTGGGGGATTCTGACTATGTAAGCATCTCATGGAGCTGTCCATCTCTACTGGGGTCATATAAGTCCCCAGCACGCGATATCCATAGTAATGCCTGTTTGGTGTTGTTAATGTTTTAGCCCAGTCAGGGAATGCCACAGTGACAACAGGGGACTTACTCTTGTGAGTGACCAAAGGTCTGTTCACTTGGTGCAAGGAGCTTAAGGACCATCAAGTTGGCATGCAATGGTTATGCGAGGAAGTAAAGGGTGTTGTTGGGGGTGACATAGAAATGACAGCAAGTAGGAAGTTAGATGAAGGTAACAAGAATAAATATGGTCGTTGTAGGTTTATCTAGTGAAGGGATGCAGGGTGGTAGAAGTATAAACTCAGGTAGACTATACGGCAATGCAAGAAAGAGACATATATACCAATCCAGAGATCCAAGCAATTTCTAGTCATCCCAAATCATGAATCTTTGCTTAAAAAAAGAAAAAAAAAGCAATATTGGCTTTATAGTCATTTTTAGAATACCACTACAAAGTACTGTGTAAAATAAAAAGATTTGCTACATTAAATTTCTTGATCCAAATTTCAGTTTAGGCAAGGCACTACATAAATCCTCTTTACTCTTTAGTACCACTCTAAACTAGATACCTGGGGGAACCAGGAATTTTAATCATGCTCTTTTCAGAAATCCTATTTTAATGTTCCTCATTTGACAATGCAGGCTTCAGGGTAATAGGTTGCTAGTGCTGAGGTCCTCTGCCATTTTATGAGATGTGTGGCCATGTTATTGACATGGCTGTAGGCATGCATCAGATCATGTTTCTTCTTCCACAAATGTAACGCAGCGTTTCTAAGTGTCAAATACTTTATGATTTCTCAATTCCTTTTCTTCTTCATTTTTGATCCAGGAGAGAAGTGCCTGGACTACTTTGATTGCATGCTGTTATAGGAGCAGCTAGATGTTTTTTTGCACATTGATTGATTCCACACAAGAGAGATAGCCTGATGAACCAGTTAGGTGCAGTGGGGCACCTTCAGGTCATCCATCATATGAGGCAATAGTGCCTTCCTGTAACTAGCCTTGGTGAAATAAAGCTGCCAGAGAATGATGTACTGCTGTTACGATTGTGATCACTACATATGTTGTTTCAGCCTATGTCTCATATCATTTCTGTTCTTTCATTGATATCATATATTGCCATTCTAAATCATGATTACTAAATTCATGTATAATGATACCGTATAATCATATCTTATCAATAAAGAATAGAAGAAAGGTGCAGAGAATAGGTTTGTGTTTAGTAGATCAGAATACGACGCTAATTTTACTAATGATTGAGGACTATGATAATGAGCTGATGTATGCATGGTTGTATCCATATAAGCTATGATTAAATTCAGTTCATTTCAAGAAAGTTGAATTATTAATTTGGATTTTTTTTTCTATAAATATTAGGATGTGGTTAACTTAAATTCCCAAGTCGGTAACACTATTCTAAACATATGCTAGTGCTCACTAGCTCTTAGTGACTATGATACCAGCTAGCCATGTTGTGGTGTGTGGCCTAGGCATACGTATACATGACATTGTATCATCACATAACCAGCATAACCTTAGAGTGCTTCTGTAAACAAATGGCTTCCTAATGGAACCATAGTTGCAGGATTAGAGATACTAGCCTGGTATGTTAAGTATAGAAATACCATGCAGTTGTTCATAGAGTGCTCAGACAACTGAGCTCAAAGCGTATGTCCTGATATTCATCTACTGATATGCCTTTACACCTAACATCTATTACCACAATTATAAAAACAGTGAATCGTGTATGGAGGTAGAATAACATCTAGAAAGGAAAACAGAGCCCCTGTTCTACAGCATTGTTTAAAGGCAGATTGGTAAAGTAAAAGCTTGTTATATACTAAATAAATGTAGATCTATACAAAATAGCTAACATGCTGGTATGGAGACTGGTGTGGTACAGCCGAGGAGAGAATAATTTCCCTGTTAATTCAACAGTATGTGGCCCTCCTGATGGTATGCCACAGTGCTTGCCATGAATGAAGGCCCTGAGATGCCTTATGGCCATCCCAGATGTTTTGCGTACAAGTAACTTTTCTTACAGCTGTGGTATTTCGAGGGTGTATTAGTTAATGAGCATATTCTTTGAAAATGATTAGGATGTAATAATTCACAGCTTAATGAATTAATGTAAAAAATCATTACATCCTGAGCATAAACTCAAAAGTCCTCTAGGACAAGAAAAATATTTGAGAGATTATTTTTGCATTTGCTGTAAAACCATTGCTGTGTAGAAACACTATGAGCCTTTCCCTACCTGATGTATTTGCCCCATGTTGTTGGGCTAGCAGTCAGCATTGGAAGAACAAAGTGACCATGGAGTAGAGAAAACCAATACTGGTCACTAACTGAAATGATGGAATTGGTGACTGAGGGCTGATGTATAGGGTCGTGCTGGTAGAAAGATGGTATATTTGAGGAAAAATGAAAACTGTTAAATTGAGGTTGGTTTGATGGACTGCTATCAATGTAGATACTCATACTAAATAATTATAGAGGCTCGCTTAATTAATAGGCAATGTTCAATGTAGACACAAAATCCAAGAAAATACCTAGCACATATGCATTTGATATTGCTTAGCTGTACATATTCAGCCATTGGTTATGGGAATGACAAGGAACAGATCTGTATTTTTTTAAGTTTTGTTGTTTTCTATGTGTTATTGTCAACACCAATTTGTTTGGCACAACAGCTGCAGTAAATAAGCTCAAGGAACCAGTATCATTTCCAGAACCTCCAATCCTTCAGATTCAACAGAATGGATCTTAAAGGGATGGCCCCTCGGCATTGGTCAGGTCCATTCTCTGATAATCGAACCAATTTTTATATAGCAAATGTATGTACAAAAGTCATCAGATTACCAATGCCGTGGAGCCTACCCTTAAGAAAAGACCAGCATATTTTCATGTTGACTTATTTTGATAGCCTTTGTGCTAATAAACATGATTTTGGCATTATGCCACAATATTTCAATATAGAATTGAATTACGGGCTATCCTGAATTTCTCCATGTCACTGACGTCCCATGTTTGAGATTTCATATTTCCAAAGCTAATTGGAGTATTTTATCATGCAAGGTACCAAAATGTAGGTTAGGCCATGAATTCAAAATATGGGATTTTCCACTATAAATGTTATGATTTCCCATGTTTTGTCACATATGTATAATGCTCACAGTCTCAATCATGAGAGGGGCCTATAGTTCTTATGTGTACAGAATCAATTGCACACCAACCTGCCCATTGTTGTGTTTATAACACAGCTGCTGTGCATCTATTCAAGAGACCAAGCATATTATAGTGATGAGAGATATAGTTGGGCATGGGTGTTTCCTTGCTGTGTCTATATTGGGTTATATAGGCATGGCAGACTGATAAATGCACAGCTCCTCTAATAGGTCTCCTGTGCAATTATTTTGGTAGCCGTGACTCTATAATCTAATAGCACAGGGCAGCGCTATCTTCTGACACTTTGTCATAACAGGGATAAATAAAGCCACTTAGAAGGGGAAGGTAAGCCCAGTCTTGTTGCACACCCGCTTCCCTTTTGCATGCCTTATTCCTTAAGTACCTTATATCTACAGAACAAAACAAGAATGTATAAGAACCTTGTCTGGTGACATATGGAATGTAAAGATGTAATATATACAATGTCAACTACACAACAGAATGATAGGGTGCCATTAATACCAACAACTGAGCAGATCTGTTGTTGTTACTGGCACCCCCTATCAAATCCAGCATTATTGACATTAATTTCAAAATGACTGTTTTGGGAGGCAAATGACATTCTTATGTGTGGGAAATATCCTAAAAGTTGTTCTGAGATTCAATTTGAATGGGGTTAACAGTGGCATCAAGTTGAGCACAAAGTTAGCAAAAGCCATAAAACCTCATTTCTGCTGGTTGGTGAATGAGCAACTGCAAAATCAATGGGAAATATCATAACCTACAAACATGATCTTCTGACTATTGTGCACATAGGCTGGGAGATACTGGTCTTAATAATGGGCTCAAAGCGAAAAAGATATCTAAAAACTCATTTGCATGATTATTGCTAAATCAGCTGCATGATGCTAGGGTGCCAGTGATACCACCATGCCAGTAATACCCATGGCTACTCTACTCCTGGAGGGTCGGCATGATGCTCCAATTAAGTGCTGGTAAGCAGTCTCACCAGCACTTCCTTGGTGAATCATGACGACCTATAGGCATGATGCATTAATGCATCAGCGGCTCCACTGCCTTGGTTGGGTCCGTTTTCTGCCAATCCAACCGATTTTTATATAACAGATGTATGGAAAAAATTGTTGGATTAAAGAGCCGGCTCCACTGCTTTTCTGCAAATCAGACCGATTCTTATATAGTAAATATATTATGGAGAAAAATCGTCCAATTAGCAAAAAATGGACCTGACAGACGTTGTGGAACCAACCCTTAAGCAGTGGTTCCACTGCAGTCGGTCGGGCAAAATTTTGCTAATGTAACTAATTTTTTCTATACTTCTGTGATATCCTAAATCATCAGGTTAGCAAAAATTTGCATGACTGATGGCAGTGGAACCGACTTGAGCAGAAAATGCACCTGACCGACACAGTGGAACCAGCCCTTTATTAAGTTATAGGGCAGAGTATTTCTCATTATCTATATTACTCAATTTGCCTCGGGCAAGTACAGCCTTTAATATTTTAGCCACCGTACTTGAGATATCCATTTTCCTTCACCAATGCAATTAAGCGACAACCATAAGTAAGACATTAAGGTCCTTGGAGGCTTTGTCAATAAACTTTTTGGAACGATGCATCCTACAGTAGATATCAATTTGTGATGGATGATCTTTTTGGAGCCCTTTGGGATTTCAAAATGATATGCCATCCTGAAGGTAGAATAAATACTTATATGATACATTATCTAATGATTGTTCTAATAGCATGGTCCTTACTCAGGCAATAGAGATCCAGACTTAGGCATATGAATTAAAAACAGCCATATGCCTTGAGTTTCACAGAGGTACATTAGCTGGCTGATCGCACAAGGTAGCTGAAGAACTGAAGGGTAAACTAATACTATTTCTTTATGACGATGATACATCTTGCTTCAACTAAGAAAAGTTTGCACTTTCAAGATACACATTTCAACATTCAATGTAAAATATTTGCCATGTGAACATCTCAGTTTCTCTGCACCTGTCCTTAGCCTTCTTACTTCTTTGATGCCCCATCTGCTGTTGTTTCCTCTGGGATTAGCGACGGATGTTCATGTTAGATATATCATTTACTACCTGACAACAAATTAATTCCTTTAGACTAACTAATTCCTTTAAATTACCCCTAAAACAACCAGAATGTCCGTAATGAAAAGTGGCAGGCATTCTGTTGAGTAAAGAATGTTTGTCAAAAGAGACTACCGTATCGGCTTGTATAAGTGCCAGGGAGCTCATTAATTTTATCCAGGCTAAACGCCCGGCCCTTAGGTGCTTATTCAAGAATTAGATTCTACTGCATGTTCAAATTCCAATGCCCTTGTACCCGGCGCTAATTTTACCGGCCAATACGGTACCTTGTGGAACTGTGAAAGCAACCAGAATGTCCGTAATGAAAAGTGGCAGGCATTCTGTTGAGTAAAGAGGGTCTGTCATCAAAGACTATCTTATTTTCCCCAGGATATATAACCGGTCCTTATCCAAGACGGGCACATATAAAAGAATTAGATCTTTGAATTTTACCCTTGTATACCCCTAGTTTCACAATTGCTACCTACCATCAAAGAGACAGTGACTTCTTGGTTCACAATTGCTACCTACCATCAAAGAGACAGTGACCTCTTGGTATGTCACGTGAGTTCTGTATACTTGGTTTGAACTAAGAATCCATCATGAGAAATCCCTCAGTGGGTGAAAGAGCTACTCATGAATATTTACAGTTGATGTTAGTAGGCTGGGCTAGCAGGTCATGAGCCTTCCTATATATTTATGGAGTGTGGAGTATACATGGGTTTGGGACAAGTGATATATCAGATGATTGCATTCTGCGTGATTTCTGAGTGGACAGTCCTAGCGTTGACTTTCTTTTAACTTCAGTTCTCTAGTATTGATGTCATCGTTAAAAATGTACGTGAGGTATTCAATTCGAGGTACAAGCCACAGTTGCCAGAAACTGGTCACTAGTGACCTAGACGAAGGCAATATCGGCAATATCTTAGGTTAGATCGCTAGCGACCAGTTTTGGCGACTAGAATTGCGGCTTATTCCATATAAGAAAATCGCGGCCACTATATCCTGTATTTAGCGACGTAGACATAGATATGGCCACTTGATTTACACCTCTTGTGCTATACAAAATTGAAAATGCTTTGCTATGCAGAATCGCCGTAGCATACTGTTGTTACGATGTCTTGACGAGGCGAAGGAAAACTCAGTCGAAACAGAGAAACAAGAAAGGAGCAGTATTTGTGGTCAATTGCAAAGGGATGCCTTGAGTAGTCCCAACTGAGACTAAGAATGTAAATCACTGGATGCTGGTGTATACATGCATTAAGAGGCATGGTCAATAGTCTGGAGGACAGGAGTATAATTAGAGTATTCTCGTCTACTAGTCATGCTGTAGAAGAATCAACAACTGGAGAAACGTACAATGTTATTGAATGGAAAGTGGAGTTGACCAAATAAACAAAGATGATCATTTCTGTTTCCACACACATTTGATGGTAAAATATGATTATTTTTGTTTCCACGCGCATTTGATAATCATTCCTATGAAACAAATCAACTTAAGTTTGCAATTACAATTTCGCTAAACTGGACACGGGATAACATGCGTTTTGGCACTGTCATTAAGTAGGGTGTTCAGATGATGTATGCTTGATGTGGCTGAGAACAAAAGGTCGTATTTTGACAATTCGTTCTTGATTATCTATACATGACAAGAATTCATGCAATTTTCAATTTTGATTTAAAATTGAAAGAGATTAGCTTAGACAAGTCATGACAATGTCCCCATCTCTCCAGTATTTTGAGTTATCCCAATTATTGCTGTGCTACACCAGAGTAACGTTCAATCCCCCATACCATGCCCTCCCATATCGACCAACTCCCCATTACAACCTACACTAACTAAATGAGCAGCTCTATAATTGCATCAGGCGAGCAGCTCAGGGCGCGGGTATCTAACAGGGCACCCCAGCAGGTCATCATCCATACTACTACAATCCGAGCTACTCTCCCTAAAGCTCACTCTCACAGCCTCCACATGAGCAGTTCCACAAGTAAGCTTACAGCATAGGTCCAGATGAGTGACTATTACAAATTGGCCCTGAGTTGCCCCTAAGGCAATGAAGCTGAGAATTCTGTGGACAACATGCACTCTGCTCAAGGAAGCATTGCATAATGTATATTACTATGCATTGCTTAGAAGATCGTTCTCGATTCCACTGATATTCCCTGAAGAACAGGCTGGCTTAGTTTGCATTGTTCATGCAGCTCTGGCTCAGAGAGCAATTTTCATTAGGGTCTATGTATGGGGTGGGGAGAAATAGTCGCTGGTGCTCGGCTACACTGATTGCAACTGAGCCAGATAAAGCCAGGGGTCAGGAATGATGATCACCGGTAACCAGTAACTAGGCTGATAAGTCTATCAATCACCACGTGGCATGAACCTAAACCATCTCTTCTGCAGGGGAAAGAGAGCCTCCACCCAGCTCTTAAACTAAGCCACATTAATCTGAAGTGTCTCTGCTAATTTCGGGGTTGACTAAAGCTGAACAGCCAATGATTTAGGCTAGGATCCACTGATACGGACGTAAATTTATATGGCAGAACTGGGCAGTTTAGGTTATCTTTAGGTTATCTTCAGTGAGCTTATTACACCAATACCCCTGACTGCTGGATTTGGTAACACGGTTTTGCAGGGACTTTGCAAGGATGTCAGACATATCAAGTTAGTGAATTCCTTTTTGCTGGTATCCTTATGAATAGAAACGAGAAACGAAGAATAGAAACGGCCTTAGACACAATAACATTGAGAAACGTGTACAATCATTATGATTGGTAATATCTGAGATGGAGCATCCTTCTTGAAACGGTAGATCGAAATGCGAAATGTTACATATCCTGGGCATAACTAGAATCTTTCCTAGCATTAACAAATTCTTACGGGGGAAGTTGTACCCTTATTAACAGCTTCTCCATTTTGACTGGCCATCTCCTCAGCCCTGGAAGACAGTGACCATCCATTTGGGAGGTTAACAGCTCCCTAGCGCCCTTTTGGTAACCAATCCCAATCCCTGGAATGTCCTTTGGGAATTACAAGAGCAGCTTTATGGAGCTTATCCGAGTGCTTTAGTTCTATCTGTCTGATTTATACCATGTGAAATGTGACCAATCCTAGTTTTCTTGGAATAGTGAAATCCCAATTACTGATTCGACTCAATTATTCTGTTGGTGGAAAACCCCAACCAAATATTGTGATAATCATTGCAATATGCCTGATAGTTTTGTATTAAGCATCTAATACCGCCACAATTTTAGCAAGGACCTTTGGACATCAGCAAAACGGTTCATCTTCTGGCTGGTGAGCAGAGCTGTACAGTATCCCAAGCTACGTATGAATAATTGCAACAGACTACTTATCGTCCTATTGAATTAACCATTACTGCCAACGGGAAGCACATCAACCACCGGTTCATGTCCATGGAAACTGGAACCTACTATGGCAAGCCTATTGGGTAAACTACTCCAAAACCCAGGTTTTGCCCCAAAACCTGGGTTTTGGTTCCCCTAAACCCAGGTGTTGCCCCTGAAACCTGGTTTTTGCTTCCAAATCTCAGCTTTAGCATATGAAAACCAGGTCTTTAGAGTGGATACCTGGTTATTGGCACCCTAAACCCATATTTTGCAACCAACAACCCAGTTTTCGTGCTGAAAACCTGGTTTTTGAGTCCAACACATGGCTTTTGTTATCTATAAACCCAGCTTTTGCAGGCAAAACCTGGGTTTCGCGGGCAAATCCTGGGTTTCATGGCAAAACCTGGATTTTGTGGCAAAACCTGGGTTTCACGGCAAAACCTGGGTTTCGCAGGCAAAACCTGGGTTCCGCGGGAGTGGTGGTGGTGGGGAGAGGGGACCGGGGTTAACCCTTTAAAGACCACTGATGCAGGAGTGCATTATGCCCATTGCTCGTCATGATGTACCAATGAAGAGCTTTGCCAGCATAAGGTTTGGTACATATTCTCTCAGAGAATATGTACCAACAGCAATTCCAATAGCAATTCATTGCTATTGGAGTATCATGACGACCGCCAATTAATGCATCATCGGCCCTTAAAGGGTTAAAGTACTTGTCACAATCAAAACCCCTGCTTTGCTAGCAAAGCAAGGGTTTGGTGCAAAGTATGGGTTATGGAAGATTACCCCTGATTTGGACTAGTTAACCCCTGCTTTAGTCCTAGATAAACCCAGCATTTGCTCAACCCCTGCTTTGAGAGCAAAAACCATATTTCATGCCATGAAACTCATGACTAGGATGCAATAACCCAGTTTTTGAACCATATACCAGGTGTTTGGAGCAAAGTCCAGGTTTTGCAGGCAAAACCCAGGCTTTGCTGGCAAAAGCTGGGTTACAAATACAAAAACCAGGTTTTGAATACAAAGTCCAGGTTTTTGGTACAAAAACTGGGTTCTTAGTTGCAAAATCCGGGTTTACACTGGTTTAGGGTCCCAATAACCAGGTATCTGATCTAAAAACTGGGTTTTCATATGCTAAAGCTGGGTTTTCATATGTGACCCATCCTTACAAAATGGTACGGAAGTCGCACATACAAAATGTTTAGTTATTGGCATATTCATTTACAGCTCATCAAGAGCTTTCATTTGGTATATAACACTTGCATATTTGAACCAGGTGGTCCTCTAAGGATCTTCCGTCGGTAAATTTAGTCGGATGAATTAAAAATCGATTAAACTGAGATAATTGACATTTTAAACATGTAATAATTTATGAATCCTATATAATTCCCATGTAATTCTATATAACCAAGAAAACTATAGCTATGTCTTCTAGGCATTTGGGGCTTAAATTCAGTTTAGTAGGCAAGGATTCTGAAAGATATCTACCCATAGGTTAGAAAAATGCTAAAATATCAATTTTAAAAAATCTGATATTTTTGACACTATACCACTTGGGAAGCCTATATCTAGGCTTCTACATGTGCGACTTCAGTACCACTTTGTTAGGATGGGTCACATATGCTAAAGCTGGGTTTGTGAAGCAAAAACCTGGTTTTATAGGCTAAACCTGGGTTTAGGGGGAGCAAAACCCGGGTTTTGCAGCAAAAACCAGGTTCTAGAGGAGTTTACCCAATAGGCTTGCCATAACCTTCCACTACATGAATGATATCTCCCCATGATATACCTCTCTCAGGAGTCAAGGTCATACATGTGATAAAGGGGTGATAGATTACACAGAATGTTGTATGTATGGATTTGGCTATTGCTTTTGCCATAGTTATAGTCATAACGAGGACTCTGATGTACTGTAGGGATATTTGGCTATGACCTCTAGAGTATAACACTGACAAAGGCCATAGGCCTATATATATAGACAAAGGTGCACGAGAATTGGTCAGCACTGAGGGTTATCACACGAGGCGAAGCCGAGTGTGGTAACCCTCAGTGCTGACCAATTCAAGTGCTCCTTTGTATTTATCTCAAGTTAATTTAGTCAGATATGTTCAAAATTCGATTTATTTGGCATTAGAAATGATTTTATCATCAGTTATTTGACCGTTTTGGATATTTTCCCAGGGAGTGTGTTACGGGGAAGGGTTATCACACTGTGGGGTGTGATACAGAGTTTCTTGGTTAAGCCTATGGGGCTCTCGTATTCAACTTGAGATAACTCCCGTTACTTTCCTTAAAGTCGCATGCTAGGCTAGACCAATACAGTATGTGTATGTCTGCGTCTAGAAAAGTACGTTTTGTGTTTAGATGTCCATCGGCTGTCATGAAGCCAACTGATTAGGTTCCTGTCTGGGCCAATTGCACAGGATTTCCCCTATTTTCTTTCATAGTAATGTGTGATTCCTCCTTTCTTTTTTATGCCATTGGATGTATTGGTCTGTGGCGTCTTGGCTGGCATTTTCCAGTAGGGTCGTCATGGTAACACTTCAATCATCAGCCCTTCTCACTTCCGAGTTCTATGAAGGTCAGCCGGAAAGAGCCAGAGATTGATAGATTTATGATCCAGATTATCTCTCACGCTGCAACGCTCTATTAGGCCTATCGCCTATTTGCTGATTTATCTTCGGGTTCGTAGGTTATACTTGCAGGTCATATGATGACATCTTACTTTGATCAATGATCAAGAGATGATATCCATATGAAACAAGGAACACTTGACAGATTACTTTGGTACACTGTAAAGAAATTGGCGTCAAAATAGCACCAAAATCTTTGTCCCAATATTGCCAGACGTCCGTCATTACTTTCATGGCTCAGATTCCTTGTACCACCGTGCTGCGATCTAGTGTTTCATTGTAGAAACTACACTACTTCATTGTAAATCGATTATGGTGGTTCCCTGTTCAGGTTTACGCGAATTCCTGAAAGGTTCAACATTTTTTTAGAGTGTACAGTATACCTACTCCGACTGGAAATTTACTTTCCCTATTGCAAACAAAAGAGGAACTTTTAGTATTGCATTAGAGGCATTGGAGATTTTGCCAAAGAAAATAGGTCTACTTACTGTTGTAACAAATGTTCCTCTCGAATATGGTTTATTTTTCTAAGCATTCTAAAAAGCAATTTTTTTTAAATTTACCAAAAAGGTCATTGTTCATTGCCGTTCCAAAGGCGGTCAACATACATTACATGGCCTAGGGGGTTCTTTTGCATAAGGACACATTGTATTCAATGCCCTCCATTGAATACGGTGATTCTAGTACTAATCTATAGTGAGGTTCGTATCAGCCATGACATAAAATAAGGTATAATCGCCATGCTGCAACTTGTCCGAGCAAATGCAATTTATGATTTTCAGACGGGCCCAAAGGCGTCATGGACCAATGTCCAGGAGACCAACACTGCATGTTGTACGGTTGGCCCTGTCCATCCGTCCCTGTTCGAATCTTCCAGTTGTACGGCTCAGAGATGAATGGAACCAGCCTACCAAGTAGTTGCCTATTGCTCGTTATGGGCTTGCTGCTTGGCCTTGGCCGTCCATCGTGGGACACCTTTCAGTGGGTGGAAATAGGACCTCATCAATATTTACCAGTTTGGTGTTAACAGGCCAGGGTTCTGCCCTCTCGTTAACTCTCTCAGGTGTGAATGATACATGGGTTTGGGATAGAGGACCAGAATTGGGCGTAAGCTGAATTTTACATGGGTTTCATGGCCTGACCAAAGGTCTTGCTAGTGCTATGTTTCTACGGGGGACATTGACATAAAGATCACACATTACTAAGATTTCTGTCACCATTTCTTTTATAATTCGAGTTAGCATATAACTGTAAGATAATGTATAGTATCACGATGATCGTCATAATCCTAATTCAGGTAAAGGTACATTATCATTTCAATTAAGACATCAATGGTGGAATGTTTGTAATACAAACCATGACCATTCTAGTTTTGATCCCATTATACTGCCTCCCTTTTTTTGTATCTAGATTGCTGGTTTCCATGCAGAGACTACATTTCGCATCCAACCCTCCACTCTGCTCTAACAATACAAAGTAGATATCTGTGTCCTACATAGAGGACATTTGTCTTTATATTGACCCAACTGTAATGCACTTTGAATAGGGCATGGCTAATGTAGTTCTACAGTAGGACTTTGGCTTGTTGCAGGGAAAGATTTGGAACAATCCCTCTATTCATCTTTGGCTTCACAAACCGGTCTTCACTACGACAGATATGGGGTATCTTAACGCCTGAAATAGATACAAATATTATGATACCTGTACCATGAAAACATTTATATCTGAGCGAAGGTCATCTCGACAGCAGTATTACTGACAGCAGTTGAAATGAAACAAAAATCATTCAGTGGTTGAAACAATAGTTGCTGACCACATTGGCCAACCAGTTGCCAATGATAATTCAAAGGTACTCTTGGATTATAGGATTTTGCTGTGAAAACATCCAAATCGTCTATACCAGTAGAAAAATTCAGACATGCCCTTTAAATCCAAAGGCTGAAGTTATAAAGCAATGCTTAATTAATATAAGGACATAATTCAGAGATCGAGATATTACAGTGCTCAGTTCAATCCTCATGCCCGAGCCTCAGGCATAGGCTATGCTTCAATCTCAAGTCATGTCGATGGGCTCCTGGCAGTCTGGCACCAAGCGGAAGTGACGCAGTAGCGGTCAGTAATGTGGGTGGGATGGGGGATCTTGGGAAAGAGTCGACGCATGCGCAGCTGCCTACTACAAATCTGATTTTCAGGAAAAGTGTCTGCGTGTGCAGACCACAATATTGGTTTGAATTGGAGAGAAATCGGACGAGAATCACACACATGGGTCGAGAAAGGCACGGGATGGGAAATTGAATTGGGGGGGGGCGGTCTGAAAGTAGACATTGACAAGGAATGTGAATGTATAGATGGACAGAATCATAAAGTGGTAGAGCTATACAAACATTGAAATAGCAAAGGACAGGCCAAGGGTCTAAAGCAAGAGCATGGGTTCATGAAGACCTGAACAACTTATGTAGCACCAACATGGGTTTATAGTCTCGATCTACATCTACTTTCTTGCAAGGGAATCTTCATGGAGGCTGTCGTCAAAAGCAGGTCATATTCATAAGGTCATTTGAGCTCGTCCATATAAGATTGCCTCATACACGGAATACAGTGCTTATAATGCGTGTTCATTCTTTTGAACTCTATTTTCATTTTTAGCCAGTAAGGCTATATGATGAATACAATAACTCAGGCAATGTAGTTAAATAGTGTCCTGTATCATTTAGCCTTCTGTGGTACAGTCTAGATCTCAGTACACTATCACAGTACTTCATGTATTTAGGTTCAAATCAACTGTCTAAACATTGTCCGTGCTTCTTAGGTTAGGGAAGAAGTTCAACATATGAATCGAAGGTGGCGCCACTGTAATGAAGAAGGGAAGAGCAGCACTGGATGAGCAGTGAATAGTTTTTATTTTCGTTGTTTTGAGACCGTATGGCGAGGACATCATCCTCGAGGCTTGTAACATGGTCACCTAAATTGTCCGTAGAAGTTTTCTTTTTAGCCTTACCGCCTGCTTTCTTTTTAGGTGGAGCAGCAGTAGATGGTGTAGTATTAGTATGCTTCATTTTTGAAGTCGGATGGTCACTTTAGACGGTGATAGTGACGGATTAAATATTTAAATTTTATAAAGCATATTGTAAGAAAAGGTAAAGTGTGTCACCCGTTGCAACCGGGGTTGAGAGTTGCTCAGTGATTAGCAGAAGGTGAAGCCACCAGGCTGAGTCCTTGAGAGTCTGGTGAGTACTTGGAACCACCACTAGGGTGGAGTATGAATTTGCCCTTCAGTCTCATTACCCGCAATTTATCAATTACTGATAATGAAGTAGGGATGAGCAGCACTGGATAAGCAGTGAATAGTTTTTTTACTGAAGGTCACAAATCATAGAAAGTGTGCATATGGGGCCTTACATATCATTCACCCAGACATGTGCCCGGAAAAGAATTCTCATAAGTATGCTTCTTTTACAATAGCAAGGACACATCTGACATAAATGATAGTGTGATGTTCTTAATCTACAGGTCAAAATAGTCTGGACCTGAGATTTTCATGGAGGTATGAAGATTGTTTCTGTAGGAAATTAAGCCCTCAACATGGCTTGTAACTCAAATGTCATTCTCCCAGACACAATTTCGCCCAGACAATTTTGGTCATTTTGGGGACATTTTACCCCCTTGGAGCCCAAAATATGCATATGGGACCATCAAAACCCATATGTAACATAAAGATCTCATCCAGCCTGACACTTTGAGCCAAAGAAAATAGAGGGGGAAACTAAAATTTGAAGAGTCGGGGCTGGAATACCTCCAAATTCATATATATATGCAAACCTTCTATGATTTTCGACCTGAAGTTCTAGAAGACATCCAGAATGACAACTCATTTGATCAATTCTTAACTTCTTTAGTGTTTTTATCACTATGCTTTCTGCTTTTCAATATTCTACACTGTTATTATGGCTAAACCTATGGTAGATGAACGTCCTTGATTTAGCTAGCTAAAATTGGAAGTATGCCTAATTAAGCATTCAAGGAGAAGCTCTATGGCCATCTCACTGATACATGCAGAGAACCTTATTAGCAGATTCAGTCATCCAACATGTAGATAGGGTAGTCAAGTGATTATCATTCTTATCCTATGGATCTCATATTTCATAGACATATTTGTACCTTGATCATATATCTCAAAGACCACCAAGACAAAGTCAAAGACAAGTCAATCTACCCCTGAGATTTACTGCTGAGATATTCAGACATTGCAGGAAGTGCACCCCAAATTTCCGCCCCGAATTACCATACTTACTTCTCTTGGCAAGAATCAATAGTTGAATTTAAAAAGTTAATGACGTAATCAGATATCAGCCTTTTTGTTTCAAGCAAATAAATGATGTGGCAAAATGAAATGAAAAGTTTCACTGCATCTTACACCTACATCCAAATACAAATTTCGGTTCTATTTATAGTTCCGAGTCGCTCAGAGCTGGGTAGTAGCTGGGTGAGTGGTTCCAGGCAGGAGTGAGGGCGGGTGGGGGGGGGGGCTTCATCTCTGTCCTACGGCTGATATCTTTTCGACAGAACTCTTACGCTTAATCTAGATTATATCAGTACCAGACAGCTCAAATGGGGTTAATGTATTTTTTTTTCAGAGAACACTCATGCCCTAAAATCCTGATTTCACATTAATTCTAGATTCATACCGTGTAACCGCCCTGGCCTCCCTTTTCACAAAGATTTGTGGCTTAATTAGATTTTGTATATACAGGTAACCTGAAAACATGTGTATGATGGCCTAATGAATGCCTGGATACATGCTGTACCCTCCCCTGTGTACTATACCTGAGTAAAGGCCTGGTATCCACAGGTGCTACTCAGGTAGTAAAGGTGCTACAGCCGTGGGATGAGGGTGACTGATGACCTGAACTATATACAAATGTCTGACCATAGACTTGCCACACCCATAAGGCCACTTAGAAAAATGATCAGCCGTGCAGTCCCACCCGCACCATGTAAAAAGCACCGATTGTAGCTTCCTACTCCAAATTTCTTTTCTTAAGATTTGTGGAAATCGCGCATCCACTGAGAATTGTTTAATCATATCAATCCCCAATCCTGCATCTACAAATATAGAAATGGTATTTCACAAATATAGTGAGTAAATAAAGGGGAAAAGGACCCTCTCTTGTCATTCTAAACCCAAATGAAGAAAAAATAAATTTGAAAAAGGTCTCCCGCCCATACCCTTTTCCATAAAGGTATCCACGAAAAAAACGTTGCTTGATGGAAAAAAAACCCACACCATTAACTGTGTAGGAGTGTAACGGTAATGTCAAACAAGGAAAATTCTATTTATGTATTAATAAATATACCTCCTAGATAGTCTCTAAAAAGTATACATATACATCCCCATCATGAATTTGGTTAATATATATGATGTGTGAGGATTGCTTATACAAGATACGTATATAAGATGCTTAAAGATATATACTAATAGTATACCTTACGGAGAAGGGTCAGTACTGTCTAAACACAGTTTTAAATACATGTTCTTATAGAGCATTGCATTACCTTGATTATTTTCAAGCCCTCTGTCATATTATACTAATGCTCTGATAGTAACTATCTTCCCTTCTAAATATGATATCAAACATCTTCATATGCACCACACATTACAATGAAAAAGCAGTTCCTTATAACCACAGTAGGGTAGTACGTCTAGGTCCTTTATCTTTGAGTGCAGCACCCTACTCACCTGAAGTGTTACCTGCTCACCCTACCCCCCATCCCCCAGCCACAGGAGGCAAGTCAGTGGAGTAGGGCAGGCCCAGCTAGCTTCTATCAATTTTCCTCAGATTGTCTCTCAGTGGTGTCCAGTACCACCTGCCAGGACCAAAAAACCAAGTGGAGCTCTCCCACTAGCACTACCACTAACCAAGTGGTCACAGTGCAGTATGTTGTATACCGGCCCTGGAGGAGGAGTGTTTGTTCTATTCCTGTTACCAGCTGCAAAATACATACAGTCATGTCTGTATGTTGTGTGTAGGTTTTTTTGGGTTTTTTTTTTTATTATTCTATCTTTCTCTATTTCTCTATCTTTGTATGTGATGATATAGATTATGGGGTACAGGATAGGGATGGGGAGTGTCTTTTGGAATGATTTTATTATTTGTGAATCAAGTCAAAGAATTAGATATCATGTTTGATATTTTTCTGTGTAGATTTCTACCTTTCCCGACACATGAGATGTGTGATATCCTTTTTGTCTTTTGCAAATAGAACATTGCTATTTTATACATAGCATCTATACCTACACGAATCCCCATTTTCCCACCTCTACATTCACCCACACAACACACAAATACACATACTCTACAGTTCTGCGTATACTACTGATATTTATACACAGAGTGTCATTCCAGGTATCCCAACACGCTTCCTGGAGGAGTAAGCCCCCTCCTGTAGCAAACTTGTACACTTAATACCAAGACAGAGGTGCATTACAATACTCATGGACAGCTACAGGGGTGCATAGCAAGCTACTGGGTTGGCACTGGTATGCGGCCTGGAGAAGACTACCCCCAAATCCCTTGTTGGTGAGCTTCTCTGAGCAGATCTCCTGAGCACCTTGGAGCAAGACGGGAGTTACTCAGGATTATCTGTCTAGCTGAATAGGGCGCCAGGAGGGTGCCTGACCAACAGGTTGCCTCTGCTCCAAATGCCAAGGTCTGGAAGCTGGAGGTTTGGCAGAGGAATGGGCTACTCCTCTTAAGTTGATGAATCGCATATCCTAAGAGGAGCAGCTGTGAGCTGCTCACCGTTGGCTGGATTACGTCGTCGGCGTGAGTCGCTCCAGTGCTAAGGGGTGATGAGTTAAGTTGAAGAGAACAGGCAGGTCAGGTGCTAGAGCACCAGGAGCAGATGGGTACAGGAGAGCAGCTCAATACACCCCATAATCTATTTCTGGAGGAAAGCTTTGTTGTGGATTTGAGTTGGAGCCCACGTGAAGTGAAACAGGCAGTAGAAGAGTTATACAGCCACTCAGGCTTGACTACTGCCTCATAATTCTTCCTGTTGCGTTGTGCCGGGCTGTAGGAGCATCTCAAAGAAGTGTGAGGTCTGGGAGGAAGGGAGGTAGAAGCTCAGTGGGGGTTGTTGGTTGGGATACATAGAGCACCCCATGAGACTGTAAAGGAACTGTGATTACTACTTCTAGAAGAGACCTGGA
Source organism: Acholoe squamosa (assembly GCA_949317995.1). Taxonomy (NCBI): domain Eukaryota; kingdom Metazoa; phylum Annelida; class Polychaeta; order Phyllodocida; family Polynoidae; genus Acholoe; species Acholoe squamosa. The sequence goes on from OX439046.1 coordinate 30,167,244, forward strand.
GCATAAGGCACCAAGACCACCTGAGGAAGGGGAGTAGGAGGAGGAGGAGGGGCCCGGGAAATGTCTGGTAGAAGTCCTAGTTCGATAAGACTTCAGCACCAGGAGGAACCCACAGGGGACCCAGGAGGAGGTGGAGGTGGTGGTGTGGGTATGTTGACAGGGGCAGAAGGCCATAAGCCCAACCCCAGCCCTAAACATCAACGTGTGGAAGTTAGCCATTACGTTCAGACACCTTGGGCCTACAGTCCAACCCCTGCAGCCACGGTGCACCAGACCACAGTGCACCAGGGGTACCAGATGCACCAACAGAACCACCAGCAACAGGTGCACCACCACAACCACCATCACCACATCCCTTACCGAGGGGTCGATCAGGATGAGGAGGAACTCACATTTACTAAGGATGATCATGAGAATTTTGGAGCCCTAAAACAAGATCAAGGTCACAATCACCAAGGTCAGAGTATGCAAGGTCAAGGTCAATTTTACCAGATGAAGCCACGGCCGAAGGGCACCCCAGAGGCACCACTTTGGGTACCGGGCGAATCACAGGAATTCTATGTTACTTCCTCTCCCAACCAGCAAGGTCAGCAGCCCTATTTCAAAGGACATTCATCTCAAAGTCATTCTCCTCAAGGTCATTCATCTCAGGTTCATTCAAGGTCAAGAGAGGTTAATGAGGCGAAATTGCCAGAGCCTACCCCTCAACGGTATGGATGGGAGGGATCCTCTCCACGCGTGCCCACTATCTCTAGCGACGGAAGTGTCATGGTGAACACCACCAACACCGGGGCCGGAAGTAGAAACGTCAACCAGGGTGGAAGTCGCAGCGGAAGTGGTTCCGCAGGGAGTGGTACGGGATTTGACCCCAGCAGGCCGTCGGCACATTCGCCGCGGGGCTACATGGGAGCGGACGCCGTGAGGGCCCATGGGAAGGGGATGGTTCAGCAGAATATTGGCCGCCCAAAGGATATTCTCATACCAAACGCCGTCAGCTACTCGTCACCAAGACGACCGTCCAAGACGCAGGGTTACAGAGCAGGTATATAGCTCATACTCATCGGTTATATACACACATGTTTCACCAATGTACAGAGAACGGTTAATCAACATTGAAAACTGATTGATCAAATTTATGCTTGTCAATGTTGATTAAACGTTGAGCTGAATTTTGTGCCCACTCACTTCTTTTCTCCCTTATAGTTCCCGAGACCAAATTGGCAATTAGGTCTCCTCATATGACCTTTCACGGGATTTGGAGAATATATCAGCTTATCATTGTCGGGGGAAGTGAATTTGATAAGGTCCATCAGATGCCTCCCCCGCCCACTTATTAGTGAGGGGGCTAGTGCTGACGTCTCATAATCATACCAAATATGAAAATTTTCTCAATGGCCAATCCATTCACCTCACCACATATAGAGATAAGGTGGCTGGCGGAAGGGGATGGGGACATACTCTTAACTATATGGACCTTAAATCAACTATCTGGGCATATATAATCACCTAGACACTTCTGATGGGTCAATTTGCAAAGTTTAACCACCAACAGAAAGGGCATCAACTCACGAGTGCAGCGACACTACTAGTACAACCGAGCATGCATTATTAGAGGTCTATGGATGCCACATCGAAAAATTGGGGATGGGAAATCACCATTATTACCATTATCTCCATTTTAGGGTGAAAGGGGGGGGGGGTGTCAAGAGCAGAATTCACAATATAGCGATGCTAAGGAAACAAAAAATATTAGCAATGATAGGCAAGAATTTGGTTTGCCATCTCACCCTAACTTTTGCAGGAGATCCTGAACAATCATGTTTTCAATATAATACTACTCCTAGTACAAAAAGCTCTGTTTGATATCAAAAGAAATCATTTCATTCCCAAATGACAAGACTTTGCTGAAGAATACATGGCTCAGCCCTATGGACACATGAGCAATCTACTAACATCTTCAGATAGAATGTGTGTATATATATATATATATATATATATATATATATATATATATATATATATATATATATATATATATATGTGAGGAGGCAAATTAAAAGGACAGTCCGAGGGGGATTAGTACCAATTCTGGCCACCAGGGGGACACCACTATGGCCTAAAAGGGGGAAAATATACCAAAAATAGTTATATACTACTTTTTTATGTAGATTACAATCGTCCTAAAGGGAAATTCCCATTTTTAAGGAAAACTTTCCAAATTTGGAATGTAAATAGAATGTTTTTGGGCATTTGAGGGCAGAAATCAGTGTTTTTGTTGATATTGGTTGCCATGGAAACATTATTTTCACTCAAAATTGAGGAATCAAAAAAGCCTATTGGTAGCCACACCCACAAGGATCGGTGTGTTGAAAAGATGGTAAAAAATCTGATAATCAGATCAAATTTTATGAGAAAAAGAATGTGAAGAATATGACAATTTCCCTAATTTGCAGAATTATGCCTAATTATACATATCATCTGATATATGTCATGAAATATACAAGGTAGACCTTATTTGGGATTTGAATAGGTCGGTAACCATCTAAGTTAATAGAACCGTAACTCTGAAACTAGCAGATATATTTTCTCATGTAATATATCATTGGAAAGTTCATGGCCTGAATTTAAAAATTGACTTTTTCCCTGGGGGACCCTTTTTGCTTGGCTATACACACATATATATATATATATATATATATATATATATATATATATATATATATATATATATATATGTGACCCATCTGGAGAAAACATGTGTATAGGCAAGGAGAAAGGGTGCTCCGTGCTAAAAGTCAACTTTGAAATTCAGATCACTAGCTTTACAGTGATATATTGCATGTGAAGATGGTTCTGTTAGTTTTGGAGGAATAGCTTGGTAAATATGGGTAGGTATGACCATTTCATGAATATCAATAAGCCCTACGTCTCCATGGTCATGATATACAACTATAATTAGCATAATTTATGCTAATTAGCTAAATTAGCATAAATTTTCATTCTCTTGCCCATAACTTTTGATCTAGAAAAGATATTTTCATTCTGTTTTCACCATAGTGGACCTTGTGAAACATTCCTTCAAATAGGATCATTGATTTCCTTATTTAGAATGAATATCACGTCTCCATGGCAACAAAAATCAACAAAAATGCTTATTTTGGCTCAAACACATTCTTTTTAATGCCAAATATGGAACCTTTCCCCCCAAAATAGAACGTTTTATCAAAAATCTTTGAATTCTCCACAAAAAAGTAGCCTATAGCAGTTTTAGTCATATTTTTCCTATTTTAGCCCATAGTGGTGCCCCCTGGTGGCTAAAACAGGTAATAAATCCCGCAGTAACCCCCATTTCTGCTTGCTGGCTCACACATGCATCCAGGGGGGATTTTTAGTTCTGCATTTCGCCACCAGGGGCCAGTGTATGAGTAAAACACTGAAAAATATACGAAAAAAATGGTTTAGATCAATTTTTGATTGGGAATTCAGTGGTATGCTCAGAGTTATTCCATTTCTGGAATGCAAAAGAGACATCTGTTGCCATGCATGGAAACATAGATAATTGGCATATAATTATGGCAATTTCTGCTTGCCATGGAAACCACTTCCTTATTCTAAATTGGAATCTTTGCCACAAATGTGTTGGATATTTACATAAGGAACTCAGAACCGAAAACAGACCAAGAAAATTCTCTCTAGAACCAATTTTATGATAAAAATATCACATATCTATATTCATTTTTCATGTATTTTTTGCATTATCATTTTTTAGGTTAGGATATTATGTATTCAGAGCTTATATGCATTTTTTTATTGCTCACACCGACCTAGGTTTGGCAAGCAATTACAGAGGAACTATCTGGAATATTTTAGCTCAAGATATCTCATTTTAAAGCACATGACTTCAACTTTAAAAAGCCATTTCCCCCCTGAATGCAGGTTTTACCCCATCTGTGTGTGTGTGTGTGTGTGTGTGTGTGTGTGTGTGTGTGTGTGTGTGTGTGTGTGTGTGTGTGTGTGTGTGTGTGTGTGTGTGTTGTCATCATTCCCCATAAAAAATATATTTTGATGTTTTGATATATGATTATAAGCTATGGCCACCCAAAGAACATTCAGATAAGTAATCTGAACTGTCCTTATGAAAAGCAATATACAAACAATATATTACCATCAGATCCAATACAGTCATATATGAAATAGCTAGAAATAGCCAAATAATCCTGGGCACAAAAAGGTTAAAGAAAATCTACTAAAGGGAGGACTTCCTGAAACCCTTTTTAACATTGCTTCAATCAGCGAGACTGGTATAGCAAGCATTGACTCCCCCGTCATTGCACCCATACCCAATTCAAGGAAAATATCATATAAAGATGGATACAGCGCCGATCTAAATTGGACTGACATTTTATGGCACCCCATATTCAATGGGAAGCTTACATTTAAAGGAAAGTTCAATAGTGCTTTACGTATCTGTCAGTCCAACCCGATGATTATCGATTAGGACTAGCATTTAGAATAGTTAACATTCATGTAGGTTATACGCCATAATATTGAAATGTGATAGCAGGTAGACATGCACGTTGGCCCTGAAAAACAAGGCAGCATGTACACATCTTCATAGAACTCTGTCTAAAAAAACAGGGCTAGAGCCTGGATATTTTGTTCAGGGTGGAAATTTCTGAAATTTCTTTTTCTTTTTTTGAGGGGGAGGGGTTCTCACTACAATATTATAACTTTCCAGCCCCTTAAATCTCAAATATGGCAGCAAATTTATGCTGCCCATGCTTCCCATTTTCATAAGAAAGAATTTGGTGAAAAGAAAATTCCTCTCACTCCCCTATGGGTCTGAAAAAAATCCGAAACTGTAAATCGAGAACGGTAAAGATGAATATTGCAGTCATTAGATTACTAGGTTCATGTGGATTCCATTGATACCTATGGCGTATCTATTTCTATTGCTAAGTGTGTGTACGGTTCATAGCAATATCAGTGTAAAAGAACATGGTAGCCACAGTCAAGCATTTGGCGTGGATCAGCAAATTTGGTACCAGAGGAGACTTGGACCAAGGTTTTCCATTAGGAAGCTCAGATTACACTTATCCCAACGTTGACATGTTGATATGGATTATGACATTGCAGAATCATTTTTGATATGAAAAAAAAACAAGTTTCTATAAATATCGGGTTGTGATAAGTTCCAGGGCGACTTGGTGGTATCAGATTGGAACTTGGTGCTGCTTGGGGTACGATATTTTCTGAAAGATATGGATGTAAATTGTGTATGAGTGGAAACATACCATGACATAGAAATACATTTAGTGCTATCGGATTATTCACTTACTTCAGCATGAACTTAATCCATTAAATTACAATATATAGAGCAGTCGAATTCTATAGTAGTCCATGTTACTATATGTGTATGTCCATCACAATCATTATAAGCTAGTTTTATTATCAGGAGGGATAGGATTAAATACCCACACAAATGCCCCTTTCTCCCTGCATGCTTACACACATGTAGAACTATGAAACTAGAACAATAGAATTATAGAGCAATATAAATATAATATAGAACAATAGAACTAAAGAACAATAAAACTACACTGAGAATTGATGACCCCCTCCCCCTCTCTCACTAGGCTATACCTCGCTGACTGGTTGAGTACTAGTACCTCACATATGCCTGAATCTCTGACAGCCCTGTGCATCTGCTGGACGCAGGACCTGCTGCAAATATAACAATGCTACGTGGCTGGGCTCCTAATTATTGATTGTTACTGGGGTCCTGTGAAGGCAAAGAACGAGTTCCTGACCAATTACCATACTGTACCTGTTATTAAGCTAATAGATCATGGATGTTGGAGCCCTAGGGGAGTCTATGCTGGATATACCCGAGCCGCGGAGAGGTACGGCTGTGTATACAGTCACTTTTCGTATGGAATCCAACCATGACACGTTTTCAAATTAAAACATACATATCCTTAGACATTCTAGATGAGTACTCCATGCTTGATATGTCCGATATATTCAAAATAAATAAGAATCCATTGATTTTCCAAACCGGTCCGAAATTTTCGGCGCCTTACTTGTACGGCGAGCGGATGACCTATATCCACATCCGGGCCCCTGACACACTTTCGCCGAACAAGGAGGCGGGTGGGAATGGCCGGACCTCGACTCGCTTACGATGTAAAAATCAATGGATTCTTATTTATATCGAAGAAAATGGAGAAAATTAGCACGCATTCCTCGTCTATGGTTCGAAAAATTCTTGGGATTTCAATATTATAACATGTCATGGTTGGATTCCATACGAAAACTGACTGGAAACATAGCAGGTTAGAACTTATTTACCTTCGCATTGGGTTTCATCACCGTTCAGTGTGGCGCTATGGCTAAGGCCTTCGCCTACCACCACTGCGGCCGGGGTTCAATCCTCATACGAGTTTGGACGATTTTTCACATTGAAACAATGGCGAGGCTAAATTTCTATGTCCGCCAGCGTCTCCAAAAATATTCTAAGTCCAACTTGACCCCGAAAAAGTATATACCAAAAATTCTAAAAACGCACATGGGTGGTATATGCAGAATATACCACGTATATATCGGATATAAAACCACCGAAAGTTCCGAAATCGTGGTATAAGCTATAATAAACCAATGCAGACTCGTCATACTGGCCTGTTTATAGGACTTGTACAGCCCCCACCCCCTTGCAATGGACAACCCTACTGACCCAATTGATGATTGACCACTACTTGAACGTACTGACCCTACTTACAGTAACATGAGCTGTCACTGTGTCTGGGACATTTGGATTACGTCTGGACATTTGAACTACCTGTATAGGGGCTCTGTCTCCACATTGAAGATCAACAAGGCAAAAGGGACCCTAGTGAGGCACCATTGATGATCTTTTTGCCTTGATCATCCACATACATGTTTAGGAAAAAGGATACACCATTGCTAAACCAAAACATCGATGATGTCCATATTAACAGCCTTCAAAAGCACATTCCAATTGAAATTTAACATAAACCTATAATTGTCCCTTACAGAACCATTCAATGACATCACATATATGGAGAAGAAAATAATGAAAAATAAGAACTGTGAGCTCTAGAGCAGTTAGAAAAAGTGGACATGATTTTACTATGGCCTTCTATGGCAAAAGTATGGCAATAAAGGGTGAAATGAAGGAAATTTGGAGAAAAATTGGCCAAATTTGGCTGAAGATACATGTAAATATACGTCTATAATTCTAAATCTCTGCATGCAGGAAGATATAGCACACTATAGCACAACTTTGGACCAAAAGGTGATATAATGACTTAGATACAGTAAAAACAAAAATGCCGAGGACCTCTAACTCATAGACTGTGAGTGCTAACAATACTACAACAACACAGCAACCTAAACAATGCCCACTCACAGAATAGACCTTATTAAATTCATATAAAATCATGTTTATGTGGCTTGAATATAGACATAGAACGCTGTTAAGTTAATATCTAATTATTTATCCCATGCATCATATCCCACGTTTATAAACAAGGCATAGGTCTATCTGCTTATGCTATAATATACCCTTTTAGCAGAGGCTTAGCTTTTCTTACCCCCTTGGCTAATATGTCACCAAGGCTAGTTCTATGTATATACCTGGAACCTATGTAAATAACGGATCTGTGTAGCCATGCTCTGTTCTATGGCCTGTATCACGAAGCAGTTGGTTACCTAGATGGATGGGGTGTTCGATGGTATCAGAGATATAGCAAAATGGGATGGATATGAGGATAATCTAAGACACAGTAGTGAATTATGCACATGGCTGACTTTCAGGAAAAGGTTGCAAAGGTTGTTGCTACTATCTAGAGTCGTTCTTTGTACTATAATATCAGAACATACATTCAGAAAAAAAATATATATGAACGCATCCTTGCAGAAATAGGCCTTGGGATGACCATCGCGTCTGTTCAACAGCTCAGTGAGTTTTTTAACTGAACGATTATTGTATCATATCCTCAACCGTAGACATACATAACCATATAGGCATAAGGTCTGGCTCAACTGCTCAAGGAAGTGTTCAGAAAATTGGATTTAAAAAAGCAAACAAACAAAGACAGAAAAATATATGAGAATCCTAGCATGCAAAATAATACCTATGCCTCATGTGGAACATTTTGCTGTAGGACACATTGTTGCTTACAAATGAGGTAGAGCAATAAAAGAGAATTAGGTTCCAAAGAAAACAAAAGTGCCGGAGGGTTTTGGAAGTGACTTATATTACAATCTGGATGTAGGAATCAATGGTATATTCCCATTTTAGTCTTTTTTGAGTTTTCTTGCATTGTGTATGTGATTTAATTATTTTGCACCTTACTTATAAATGTTATGTTCTCTGTGGTTATGAGATTTTCAAAGGTCATTTTTACTCTCCTTTGTAAGTTTGAACTTAAACATATTCTCCTTACAAATAAAACCTTGAGGGCGGTACCAAGAAATCTAGGACATGCCGCGCGGCAGTATCGATCAATACAGGAAGTCGTCTGCTTTTCAATATGCAAATCAATCAGTCTTTTCCGGTTCATGTTTTATGTGGCGCCACCTTTAGTGGTAGGTTCTATATATGGTCGTGACTGAATATTAATGGGTGGCCCGGCCACCTGCCTGATCAATCATTGAGAGGGCTTTACATGTATGTGCTGGGCCCCTGTAAATAACAGGGGGTGGCTCTCCCAATACTAGGAACAGCATGCTGATGCCTTGTCTTTCTTGTTGTGGATGTCGGTGGTGTAGATGGTAGCAGTGGTGGCAGAGTAGTAATTTCTGTATTGCTGCTGTATGAGGTATGTAGACCCTATGTGATGTTTCTAAGGTCAGGTCTTGCTCTGACTTAGTCATTGTAGTGGCTCCAAATCTGTGAAGCCAAAAAGATTGATCATGTCTATACCATATAAATGTCAACCCTTTGACAGCGTTCATTATAATTTTATCAATTTTATTACCACATTGTGATATGATCGACATTAGGAGGGCATCAAATGCTTTATCAGAGACAATGATTGTGACCCATCTGGGGGGATTTTTAGTTCTGCATTTGGCTATCAGGGGGCAGTGTATGAGTTAAAACACTGAAAATAATACAAAAAAAAGGCTTATATCAATTTTTGATCTAGTGGTATGCTCAGAATCATTCCATCTCTACTAAAAAGTCTGTAACTTAAACTTTAAAAAAGCTTTTGCCCCACTGGATGCAGGTTTTCCCCCATCTGGAAAGCACTGATAAGAGCCATGTGAAATTGCAAGATTTCTTTCCCCGCCTAACATACCCAGTCATCCCCTTTCTAAACCAGTACATCGGGTTCCTCATCTTGAAATGTTTGGCGCCGTTTAACATCCATTTAACTCCAACTTTCTAAGTTTGTTTTTAAGTGATACCACGATTACTTCTAAAGGTTTATGCTTGTACATGTGTATCTGCTTTCCTGCTACACACTTCACACGTTCCGGCAAGTAGTGCCAATGTCAACTGCGATAAGGATGGGAAGTGGGGAAGTTACCAGAAGATGTAGACTTTTTTTTAAGGTTTTATATCGCTGTGAAGCTGACAGCCTGTGGCGAAGTGTGAAGATAGCAGGTGGAATATTTACTTAGATCTATGAAGCCATGCCCCTGCATCTTTCATAGTTTAGAGGAAAAAAAGGTCTAATTGAATCTATCTCAAAGAGTATGTTAAATCTGAATGTGCCAGGTAGTGTGTGACTGCATGGAATCACATGCCTGCAGTGAATACCTCATTCTCATAAAAAAAGAATACTTTTATGTAGCCCACAGAAAGCTCTATATCATTGTCTATCATACCAAAGCTAGACATAACCCAATAAAATTAATAATGAAGAGTGAATGAGTGAGTAATAGATGTTTAACGCCATTTCGACAACTGAGGTCATATTCATGGCAAGAACTACATTACACATTTTCACAGATGAATGTGTCAATGCCTGCGCATATGTGCACCACACACATCCTGAGGGGATAGAAAAGAGGGGAAATAGACCCTTTTAAGTGGGCTAGGGAAGCCCGAATTATGATGAGAGAACAAAAAGAGAACTTGCGGGTCTCAGTGTCTATTCATCTATATTTACCGAATACCTCCCCAATAAATTCTTTTCCATAAAAATGTTGATGTTTACTTACCTGGTTTTCTTTTTATTCCTACAGGTACGTACGGTGTTAGTGACTTGGAGTAGAGTGAAGTTGGTGCCGATTAAGCTGGATTAGTGTGAGGATTATCCTAGAATGGAGATGGAAGATTACAAAGGGGAAAGTGAGTATCTCTTCCACTGCCACTGACCCCAGTCGAATTTGGACAAAGAGGAAAGCGTCAAATGACATTGAAATTCTCCTTAACTAGAGGCAATTTGTAATCCTTATAAATATCATAAAATGAGAAATGAGATTATGGTAACTTTAATGAGAACACTTGAATATTTCAGGCTTAGGAGAAGGGTATTTACTCTGTTGTATTTTTCTTTGATATTGGGTCAACACAAAGAAAATCAGTGTTATGAGTTTCTTTCATCACACCAGTTTCAGTTTGAACATAATAGAACAGGTATTTATCTTTAAGTTCAAATTTGATCTGAGGTGTTCAGTGTTTTTTTGTTTTTTTTTTGTTTCTTTATATCATTTTGTAATATGAAAGTTTAGTATATTGTTTATATTATTTTATGAAAAGTATACCTTATTCTAGGATGAACTGTTAAAAATTATTATTGTCTGTGGTGATTGCTTTAGCTAAGTGATCAACTTTCATGAGATATCTCTCTTTTTTTATCAATAATGGTATTTTCCAATTTTGTTGATTTGTACAATATAGATCTATTTATATCGATAAAAAACGCATTTTGAGCTTAGTCTTACTGGTTTCTGTGTGGCCTAGCCATTCAAAGGGAGAAGTGTGCCTAGAGTTGAGATGGCTGACCTTTGAAGAGTGACCATTACATTTTATTTGTCTTTCATACACATTATTTACTATTGTTTTGCTTTGATAGAATATTATAGTGCCAGGATACATGGCTACTGCTTTTTCTTAATAGTTTGAAGCTAAGCCAGAGTGAAGGAATGCTTCTATAGAACTATTTTGAGAACTTTGATGCCTTGAGCCATTCAATTTAGATCTTCTTTTGCTGCTATTTTAAACAGGCTTAAACAATGGTTAGATAAATAAATCACATTTTATCCATTATGTAAAAACCCCTTCTAATATGGATGAACGACCTCATAACTGTATTCAAAATCAACCTGTTACTCACATGCATATCTCGACACCCACTGATAAAATCTTTGAGAGTTATAAAATCCCAATCCCTACATGATACACTGCCCTAAGAGTACAGATTATTGCTGCTTATAATATAGATGGACTCATAAAAAGGTTACAGAAGTAATGTGAGAGATTTTAAATATTTTGCTCTATTTATCGATAACTTTATAGAATCTATTTTATCACGGAAAATGTAAATTTAAAGGGCCTGATATTCCTATCCTCCCATTACATGCTTAGTGGGTATGAACAGCTGGCAATGCTCCTGACTGGAGGAATATTAGTACAAGTAGAGGTTTGTTTTCACTGCTGCTCTTACATGTGTGGAGCTTAAGACTCCCAGCTGTAGGAGACATTATATCAGTATGGTTTACTCTGACATACTACCCGTAGGACCGATTCAGGCCATCACTTTCAAAGAGTGTACCTTTTATTCTATATTTTAGCTTATTTGAATCATATGTATACATGTTCAGGATCTTGAGCAAAAAGATAGGTGATTCACTTAGTAATCTAGATGATGTGGCTAAGTACTATATTGTTGACTGCATTTTAGTTAGTATTAACATCTGATTGGAAGGAGGAGAAGAGACGTGTATTGACTTTGTATGTTGGAGCTCTAGTCCATGACACACTAGATGACCACCAGAATCATCCTATGTCTACCATGCAGAGCACTCGGTGTGATATATACACTAATTATGCACGTCCTTGAAGATCACCCCCGACCCAAGCTCCCAACAACCCTGTCATTACGATGCAATTCCTTACCAGGCTGGATATGACATTTTGGTCGTAGTGGTGAGAAAACGAAAGACTTCTGATGTAGACCTACTCTGGTCATACAAGAGAATGGACACAGAAATCTGTGCTACATATCAAACCATGCCTCTGTGTAGGAGCAATCTATGAAGCTGCTCAGAACACGTCTGGCTAAAATCAAGACCCTGCGCAGTCAGTGTGCAATACCATGGCTTGCAAACATCTTTTTATCCACACTGTATTCCTTCCCAGCCTGCACGTATCTCTTATCTTGGAAGACCCTTCAAAAATATTCTAGAGAATTCGTTATAATCATACACCTCTGTCATTGCTAATGAGTAACTCGCTAGCAATGCTATAGCGCATTATGTCATGAAGGCACATCCCAGTTAAGGTGGGTCGCTACCATTGAATCAAAGATCCTAGATTTTCTTGATTTTTCTCCCAGAGTTACAAAAGTCATCTAGAATAAGAATATGAAAAGAAAAGTAGGGGGTCCCAAGCTACTTTTTTTCTTCAGATTTTTGAAAAAGTAAAAGCATTTCCATTTTCACCTAAAAAAATCAGAAGAATATGGACTAAGATTTGAGAATTTGTTTTGCAACAACTATTAAACACAGAAATATGAAAACTCACAAGGTGAATGTTATAATATCCTAATTTATCAAGAATCTTTCTTTTTCCTACAACTACAGGGGATTATGGGTAAATTTCTCTCATTTTCGCAAAAAGGAGGATAAATTTCCTATTTTTTTATGAGAAAAATGATTACATCATCCATTTCTAGACACTAGATTTTTCTTAAAATTTTCTGAAATATTCTTCATATTATTTGCGGTTAAATAGGAGTAATTCTGATATGGTGTCCCATGCATAATTTTACACTATTGGTCATTTGAAATAAAAAAAAATATTCAGAAAATTAACTAAAATCTATATTCAAAGCACTGCATGATGGGTAAGATGTATAAATCCTTGGTAAAACATTGTTTCATTATATGCCCTCAATCATTGTGAGCAGTATATCACGATTAAAGCATTGTCTAGGTAATATGAGGGGTATAATTGTACGGTCCAAAAGAATGTCAGAGAATGAAGAAAATAATTCAGATGTAAATATGCCAAAATCTAAAGTTGTCATAGAATGAACAGTTTTGATCAAACCCCCCCCCCCAAAAAAAAAAAAAAAAAAATTCTAGACTCTTAGGGCATTTCTGGGTATGTGCCTACCAAAAATGATCTCATTCTGAAAAAGAAAAATCCTATATGTGCAGAAACCTGTGCAGTAGGTTCAATTTCAATGGTAGTGACCCAACTTAACATGGTCATATTAAATGGCAGAGGGATGCAGCACAAGCGAGCCACTGGTCAGCGCTGAAAATGCGAATCCTAATATCAAAAGAGGCTTAGCATATTCAAGTCGGTGTACCAAATCCAGAGGCAGTGGATATTACTTGGAAAATACCTGTCTGGTTGTAATGCTATGTCTCTGGAGGTCCCTTTAACCCTGGAAAATATAAATGCGAATTTGTCCCTTCTTCCACCAACTTCACCTCCGTGCTCTTTCTCATTATTTCAATACCACTTTACCTCTGGCGTTTATCCAAGACCCTACATTCATTTCGTACCCTGTTACCTGGTCAGGGTGAGCATTCCCTATATACTCGGTGGTCATTGGAAATCAGAGACGCTTTGGTTTGTCACCTGACCCTGGTGCTGACGTGGCTACAGCTCCACGTAATGGCACCACACAGAAGTTTTGCCTCCAGCAACTAATCTAATCCATGTACCAAGGACACCTCCCATCTCCAGCGTCATGCAATGGGGCCCAGGTACATTTTACCAACTTCCCTTTTCTATGGAATATTCTATGATGTCCTGTGTGTAGTTTATTACAATGGGAAACACTGGCTGCCTTTATGGGACCCTCAAAAAGTGGTTAGCTTAGTTCATTTGGCATTTAATACCCTTTCTCTAATTTCTCTCATGAATTTGCATACAAGAATGTACATAAAAGAAAACTTTAACACAATACCCAAAGAGCTTTTCTTGCATGTCACTATCTAAAATTAAGGGTCAAACGGGTTTAAAAATTGCTGACTGTATAACCTGTCTGATATATGTTAGCAGGAGGGGTTATTTCCAAATAATGAAATAAATCAGAATTGTCTAGTCAGATGTCTTTTGATGATCCTTTCATTTCCTTATACCTATATATGTATTTCAATTGTAAAGTTGGTTGGATAGTTTTACATTATGGACAGTTTATATAAATGATAGAGGAAAGGAATATTATGGGTGATTTCTTTTGGCAGACATTTTTTATTTGGTTTAACGATCTTTATTGCCATTAAGGTATATTACCAGTACATATCAAAGGTAAGTCTTAATTTCTGGGATTGTTTCGATTTTTCCTTGATAATGGAATATACCTATAAGTATACATAGTAGCGCTGTAATAGGCAGAAGCCTCATCAGGTCTTCCACTTTAGTTCATGTAGAATCAAGCAAAGAGTAATACAGTAAGAAATTAGACTAAACAATTATTAAACAAGTAATATTCATGTGGCAAAAGAAAGCTATGGACCTCATCCCCACTAAATTAGTGTTATGGGTTGATCCTTCTGGTCCTAGCTATTTAAACATTTGAATAAAGTAGGAAACTAGATAATAGAAAGAAGATATATGAGAATTTGGTAGGGTAAGTGGAGAGGATCTGTGAAAATATATAAAAAGTTCAGTAGATTGTTACAGATTAATTGTAGGGTAGAAGGGATTTAAGATATATTCTAGTATCTTTTTTAAAATTGTCTAAAGTTTCAGCATTTCCTCTACCACATGTTAGAGCATTCCATGTTATGGCACCATGAAACTCCACACTTCTAATATAAGAAAGACAATTTGGAGTAATTGTTTTGCATAAGGGGGCATCATGTTGTCTGGTTTGTAATCTATTTACAATCTTGTAGTCCATGGATCTCGAACGGCTATACATATAATTTATAGTATGAGCAAATCTTCTGTCCTTTAATTTATTACAACCAGTCCTATTATGTATTAAATTTGTGTTTGTAATATGAGGTACTTTCAGGCATATTTTCATACATCTATTTTGAGCATATTGTAATGGATCCAAATATTTTCCATACGTTGTTGAAAAACAGATGTCTGCATAATCCATATAAGGAAGTATAGTAGTTTTATAGATTTTCACTGATAATTTGACATCTAGATATTTCCTTAGTAAACACAGTTTATATGTTTTATAAGCGATGGTCTTGATCTGGTTCTTTAAATGATATTTGTAAGAGAGAAGAGGGTCAAGGGTCACACCAAGATATTTGTAACTAGGGACAATTTGCAATATTTGATTATTCAAGGAGATGTTTGCTTCCAATGTTTTTAGTTTCTGGTTTGATGATGTAAATAACATAAGTTTTGTTTTTGTAATATTAATAGACAGTTTGTTTTGAATGCACCAAGTATAGTAATTTTCTAGGTCCGCTTGCAATTCCATCTTGGCTTGTTTGAAGCTATTATGTGATGAATATATTACTGTATCATCAGCATATAGTCTAATGTTACATGTCTTGATACATTTAATTACATCATTCACATATATTAGGAATAATAAAGGACCCAATATAGATCCTTGAGGTACGCCACAAATTATTTTTCCCAGATCAGAATTCAGACCATTTGCATATACAAGTTGTTGTCTGTTAGTTTTTAAACCAGTGATAATTATCGGATCGAATTCCATAATGATGTAATTTAATTAAAAGAACTGAATGGTCTACAGTATCAAAAGCCTTTCTGAGGTCAATGAAGGCTGAGATAGTAGAATTTCCAACATTTAATTCCCTTTTAATATCATCAGTGAATTTTGATAAAGTATCCACTGTACTGTATCCTGCTCGAAAACCACCCTGCTTTGGGGTCAGAATATTTTCTTTAATCAAAAAGCCATAGACTCGGTTATGCACTATTTTTTCCAATAATTTACATGGTAATGGTAAAAGGGAAATAGGTCTATAATTATTTACCAGTTTTGTATCACCTGATTTGGGGATCGGGGTTACTCTCGATAATTTCCATGAATCTGGTACAGTGTTGGTAATGAAAGAAAGGTTAAAAAATTTTACGAGTCTTTCAGGTGAGTGTTTAAACACAGTTTTTAAAACCTTAGTCGATATATTTTCAATTGCACTGCAAGGGATACCAATCTGTATTTCTGAATTAACAATATAAAATATGGCGGCTCAATTCCCTCAGCAATCTCCAATGGCAGACTGCATAAGATTTGTAGCACAATGGAATCTGGTAAACATTGTTTTGTAGCTACAAATATTTTCATTGCTTTTTAGCGGTGTGATTTGACAGGTGCAATGTCACCCCTGAAAATCTAATGACACTTTCTTAGTTCATTTCAATTTTGTGAACAGTTTATCCAAACTTGAAGATAGATAGGATAATCAGGTGTAAATGCGATATGAATATATATAGATAAGAAACTTGGAATAAAAATACCTAATTTCACCCTCTTAGGACATGGCTTTCACAGCAGCCTCCTGCAATTGGAATTGCAAAAAGGAAGCGTCTTGCTGCAACCCTATCTAATCTCAGAGTAGAAATGTCCCTGGTGCCATATAATGACACTAGCAACCACCAGCATGACCCTGAACTTGGTAATCTGCAGGTGTATGTATCCTATTACAAACACAAAACCTCCAGTTGAACCGTGAACGTTATTTCCTCTTCCTGCTGGATGAAATATTCCTGCTGGATGAAATAGATGTTTAGTGGGCGAGCTATGACAAGCATGCGCTGGGAATGTGCACGATGCACTGGGGGTCCTGGTATGGTGGTTGCCTGAGGGCTTATTACAGAAACTCTCAGATCGTCTTAGGACCTTGGCATTCAAGGTGACTATTTTTACAGGTAGTGCCGCCAAGGTCTCTCCTGAAAGGTTAATCCCAAGCTGGAAGAGGATTTCCTTATCCTGATGGGCCCAATCTGACAGATGTCAGGTTGCTTTGAACTTAAAGTGCTGTACGTTTAAGAACAAGGGCCCCAGGTGACCCAAAACTAATTGACAAAGGATTTCATTTTAACTTATAACATTTGTTCCTTACATGATGTGTAATTGAAATATGAAATGAAAGTTGGGGTACCCATGCTACCGTCTTTGCTACCAGCCATCATTTCTAAGATGCTTTAACACTGAGTCCTATGGGTCGATACCTAGACATTTTGGATTTTAGAGGAACTCTGGTAAAATAACTACCAAACTGGATAAACAATTGTTTTTTTTTTCTCAAAAACTACAATATATAAGAGGAGGTAGAGGGTTTTTTCCCGGGGGGTTACACTCCTTTGAATTCTTTTTTCTCAAAACCTAATAAAAATGCACATACATATAACAAGGCATAACTTTTGAACTAATAATGATAGAAACTTGATTCAAAAACTGACAGATTGTTCTTGATGAGGAAAATGTGCTAGTTCCCAGGATGGCCACTAGGCGCCTGCCACTCTTCTCCTTAAATATCAAAGGGATTAAAAAAACTTTAAGGCTTAAAGTACTTCGTGATCCTGAAGAAGGTGAATTAATTTCATCGAAACGTCGATCAATCAGCACTATCAACTCATAAATCATTCCACCTCCTTGTTGTAACAACTGTATCATAGAATTGAAATAAAATTTGAAACTTTACTTGACCGGGTCTGGTTTTGTGTGATATAATTTATTCTCAAGGCTTAAAGTAAATTACCAGGTGATAAAAAACCTTAAGGCTTAAAGTAAATTACCAGGTGATAAACTGGTGACACAGAGAGTTTAGTACTGATTGAAATAAACCTTTTTATCTTAGATACGAATTGCAACAGAACAGGAAGTTCTTGTATTGGATTTACTGGCACTCATAGGCAGTAGTATATAACATACAAAAGTACCTGTCCTTATGCCGAGATCGGCTTTGAGTATCTATGCAGGCCATATTTATAGCACATATGAAGGCTTCATACCTTGCGCGTGGTTTTCCACTTCTCCGCCATTGCTCTGCATAATTCTGTCTCATATTTTGCTGACTCTGCCTTGTACCTTTCACCAAACAAGTGAGGTACAAGAATATGCTTTTAGTCTAGGCCCACCACTGGCCAAAATTCAATAACTGTAGTCCCATATTTTTGGATCTACCATGCATGTACAAATAGTGACAGATCCATTACAAGGTCTTACTAAGGTGGTATCCTAAGTTGTATGAGGCATGAATTATAATGACTATGTTGCATTATTGAAAAAAAGAAATTATATGCACAGCCATTTTGATACACCTAAACTAAACCTCTGATATGTGGCATAAAAGGAGATAATTTATCAAATCCTCAACAATAAACTCACCAGTGGCTTCACCAACTTTAACCAGATGGCAAATCCTCAGGCATTCTACCAGGTAAATTGTATCCTATGTTAACATCATCACTACCCAGAGGTATTTCAGAGAGTATGTCTTTTGTAAATCATAAGATCAAATCCCACTATGCAAAAAATGTGTCTGAACTGTCTATGATTTAGGATATGAGCCTTGAAGTCTAGTTAAAATTGTAAATCACAAGGACTGTTATCCAACCTCTCCCTTCCCCAAATCCCACTATTAGCCAATATGGTAAAGATGAATTTCCTTTCTCTACAGACTAGGTACTAGTTTGATTCACAGAGATTGAGTATTTGATATCAATATCACAACTGTCTCTGGCTCAATTCTTTAGTTTTCAATGGTTTGCAAATACAACTGTATTGGCTTCTGTTGCATAAATCACAAGCAGAACCTTCTTATAACTGATGTATGTGGAACTTGGGTCATGATTTATCGAAGACATACCTCTTGTAAATTACTAAACACTCTTGTTTTCCTCTAAATCACAGGGATTTTCAGTATATCATAGAGATTTCTGACCTCTTCTGAGGAAAATATCAAAAGCTTTTGATGTGTTCAACACCCAGAATAATAGCTCTTTGGCAAGGCTCTTTAGCCTTTAGAGGCCTTCCTTAGACAATATTACCACTCCAATATTGGCTAAGAATCACTGCATTCCTATATCACAAGGACATTAGGGCATTTTCACCTTGTGGGATTTGGCCTATAGCTAACTGGTTTAGACACAGTTAACTTCCCTTAGCCTTTCTAAGCATTTTTTTCACCAGCCCCATACTGTTGTTAGGGTCAGCATCATTATTTACCCGAGCTAAGGTAGAGGGTTTGAGGTAGGGGTGCTGATGGTAAATGGGAAGCAACCTGAAGGTATGCCAGGCATTACTTGGACTCGGGCATCTGCCTTTGTTTCTATACAAATAGCCTGGCCTTTAGTGGTGGCTGAGCATTAAGTTCATGTTCATAGGGGAGCAGCTGCTTGCATTCATACTGAACTGTATCGACTTCTCAGAGGCTATAGTTCTGTAAATTGATTTCTGCAGGTATTTACTATTACTACATCTCTGCCATTTTAGGGCTTCACATATGCCAACCATCTAATTGATGTAGATGCTGCACTATATCTGATATTAGAGAGACGTACATATAGATATATAAAAAAAGGGGACATGCATGATGCATGGGCCCCTGACTACTGGCACACTCTTCTTATAGTATATGGCTTCCATGCAGTGCACCGAGCTTTCTGTTAGAAAGTATGACAGAAGGGCCGTGTCGGTCTATACATCACAGACTAAACAGAGGTCCCCAACAGAGTGGGACATCACAGATGATCTAGCAAACAAAGAAATGCAATCCCCTATATACAATATGACAACAGACCACCAAGAAGCTTACCTATCCATACTGAAACCACTGGAGAAGAGGAATGCTACCTCTGGAATACATACATATTGGAGCTGTGCCACTATCGTTCTACAGACTCCTCAGTCTCTCTTATCCAATAGTAAACATGTTCTACCACCCAGGATACGGCAGAGTACTGGTAGAAGGTCTTTTTTTTGGTTTATTGGATGTATGTGTACATGATGGTCTACACGTCTGCCAGGTCACCAATCAGGGTCCCATTCAGTGGACACATAGAGGATGACATCAACTGCTAAATCACACCTCAGAGGTGAGACTGAGATCACTGGTAAAAAATGGAGTAGCCATAGTAAAAGAATTCTGTATTTTTAATTCCATCCCATGTCAACGTCTTTCCTCTTAGCTTTCCATAATATGACATCACATATCATGTATCTTATTACACTCATTTCCCCTGGTTATCAGTTAGAGAAACTGCTTGGACCACTAGAGTTCACAATTCCAGTCAGTATATGTGAGTCATGGTTTCACTCCATAAATCCCTATGGAGTGATCAGTGGCTGTCCCCAGATGTCCAGCCACTTATAGAGGCTAAGGAGCAGGATGAGTGGTGAGGAGTACTGAATGGGTATTTCTTTCCCCTTTGAATTAAGGAACAAATTTCCTACTACAGTAGAACACATTGTCAACATGAGCTGGTATTATAAAAATAATCTTAGTGGATTGCGAGGTTTCATTCGTTAGCCAATTGAATGTAAAATCTCATCTTTCTATATAGGGTGCACTCAATGACATGCCGACCATTGTTAACTATAGTTGACAGGGGACATGTGCTGTTGTGATAGAGTCACAATTGTTGCAACTGGTCACAGCCATGTCACACGCTGTCTAACGTGTTTATGTCTCAGGTTTGATACGTGTAAGTAAGTGTTTTAGGACATGCTAGGTGGGGCAAGCAAACACTTCAGTGCCAGGGCCAACTAGCTATAGCTCAGAGGAACTGGCGCCAATTAGTATTTTATTGAATCTTTGCCATTTATTTTATGATAGATAGACTCACTAACGATGAGGGGTATTGTGTAAATTATTTTGTCCCTTAATTTGCATCAATTGAATTTGACAGGCAACTAGATGAGTGCCCTTTATTCATGAAACCCATAAACTCGAATACCCAATGCCTAACTGTATACAAAGAAAATAGATCCAGCCGCCAGAGCCCTATCATGCCTTGCATACCTCCCTGGGTGCTTGGCCTACCAATTTACCGGCAGCTGTTCAATGATATGTAAGACATCTCCTGATAAATAGGATAAAAAAATACACATCTACACGCTACAGGGCATTACTAAAATGGTGTTTTGGAGATTTCAAACAGGGCGCACAATGCCTGTGCAATCTGTGTTGGTATAAAATAGTTAAAGTTATTGTTATAGTCCTTTCAGTATATCACGGCCTGGCTATGTCAATAGTCCTATAATCTGGTTGTTCCAAGATTATGCCAACCCAGTTTAGCTTTAAATATATAGATTTCTAGGTCTATTGCTCTAGGTCTATTGCTGAGATGCGCCCTGCTCACCTTTGAACGAATCCATTGATTTTTACATTGTGATTTGTGTTGCCTTTGTTATCATCCTGATATCCCTACAGACCCCTCGAAAAAGGAATCATGCCTCTGAAATGGATACATATTGGAACTGTGCCACTGTTATTTTACAGATTCCTCAGTCACTGTTGGGTGGTAGTAAACAGTACCTATAGCCTAGGATATTGTGGATGACTAGGGGTAGGAGGGAGCTGTGCAGTTTAGTAGGGGGTGATGTGTATAAGGTGCTCTGCTTGCCACTGGCCACCTGTCAGCGGAAACAGAGGCAGCGACATAAACCTGCCAAGTCACACCTGCCAGCTGCTCAGGAAGGGGTCTAAATCAACAGTGAGCAGCTCAGCATAGAGGGAATATACGTATTAATGATCAGTGCATCTCGAGGGATAGTTCTTGTGTAACTCTAATACATATATAACCCAGCTTGAGATTTGCACTGAGTTCTCAAGCTGTAACACCTAGATATGGGAGTGAGACAAAAAGGCAGTATACTTGGTAATAAATCTTTAAGAGATGCAAGAAGAAGTGGGTCTATACCTTAACCTTTAAGGGGAAATCGTGTGTTATCTCGGTTGCTACCCCAAGAGATCCCCCAGGATCATCTGAACCCAAAAGGTGATATCTTGTGCCATTAGAAAGCAATCTTTATTGAGATACATTTGCATGTCTGGCATAGAAAAGGCCCTCAAAATAACAAAAGAAAGTGAAATAACACCTGTAAGCGTTCCCTCTGTGGTTTAGTAGATCTTTACACAATCGAAAAGCTCACATAGAAAATGCATCATGCACCACAAGATACGGGAAAGGGTATATAGCACCACAAATATTCAACGATAAGTGCGTAAGACAAGTAGCCTGCGTGACATCCAGTGGGCAGACAGAGCTGTATCGTGGACTTGGAAATGAAACTCGGGAGAGAATGATACTAGTTCTTGTTTGAAGACAGTCCATAGTTTGAGTTGCTCCTCTTAGTGGATCTCCAGTGTTAGCAGAGATAGCATTACTAGGGCTGGTGGTCAATGTTGGAAGGCAGGAGGATAGAGGGAGGATTCATTACAGCAGCGTCACTGGCAAAGAGTGGAGTAATCAATGAATCCTAGCAACCACAGACAGATAGCGTATCCGTGACCGATAAGAAGTAAGCAACACAGGAGGGAGAGAAACAGAGACAGATGAATAGACACTGATAAAGTAGTGTAGAAAGAACGAAAGAAAGAAAGAAAGAAAGAAAGAAAGGAAGAAAGGAAATGGGGTAAGAAGGGATGGAGATAGGGATATGTAGGGAAGTGGGGATACAGAATAGAAAAAGAGAAGAGAATCAAAAGACAAAGATGTAAAATGTGAAAAAGGACAGAGAGAACGGACAAAGAAAGAACAGACATACAGAGATGCAAGGGGGAAGATAACAATCTTAAGCTATATTGTAGTCACCTTAATTGCTTTCAAATGGCGACCACCTCAGGTGACAATATTTATCTATGCATCAAGTATAGTATTGATTCTTTATAAATGGAACAAGTGATCATATTGGAGAGATGACAATAATCATAGGTGATGGTTAACCGTCCTGATCCCAGGGGTAGGATCATACTACCGTAATCTCCTGCGTATAAGGCGCGTCTTATACGCGAATCAGAATAATGTTCATGGGTCTCATACGCGGCAGCAAGGCTGCCTTGAGTAGGGGATGCACCTTATATGCAGGTTTTCCCAATATCTCAATTGGGAAAAATGGTTATGATGCTGAGCATATGATTTTTTGAATGGCACAAATGAGGTGAGACCAGAAGTAGAACTTAATTCTGACATTGTAGCATCAGACTTTTTGGTTTCTTTTTCTACATTCATGCATTCTACCAATGTTCTGGCATGTGAGAGAATGAATTTAAATCACCACATTATCTAAACACAGTTTGAACATCTGTTCTTCAGTCAAACATATAGCAAGTGTATGTAAATAGTATACTGGCTCCATCTGGTGGCACTTCTGGGAACTATTCCTATTGAATGCATGATTATAAATGATCATGAACAGGGTACAGTTTGAAGTTTGGAATATAATGTATACTATCTTCTGACACAGTTTGGGACAAACCAACCACATCATGATGAATTATTCATGTGATAACATGAAATGTATCATGTAAATCAGTGATCTAAGCATGGATATGCCCCTACATAACCTTAAATCTGTTTATAACTACAGTACTGGGAATACAACCTAGTGGAGAGTGGCAACAGATATGGATCAATGTGTCAGAATGAAGTTCTACTTTTCTTCAAACCTCATTTGTGGTATTCAAAAAAATGTATGGTCAGCATCATACCTGACTAATCCTCAGCCATTATGAAGGCTATCCCCTTTTGCAAGGAGTCCCAGGTGCTCCTTATATGCGGACCAGACTGCCTGAGCTTGGGGTGAGCCTTATATGCGGGTTTTACAAAATACCAATTCAGAGGAGATAGGTGCACCTTGTACGCGAACCAGCCTTCTCTGAGTTAGGGGTGCGCCTTCTACGTGGGCTGCGCCTGCTACACGAGAGATTAAGATAGTTAATATAGGACTGGAACTTCAGAGGATGGTACCAAAAAGACTTTCAGAAGTTGCTCAATCTGATGATCAGTTCACAAGCTGAACATGACCCAAAGCAATAACAGTTGCTAACTTGTGCTGGCCCTGAGGTAGCTTCTTTTTGGGGTCTACTTAGTGGGGAGGCTTCTAGGAATAGAGATAAAGAAACAATAACCAGAGCGGGGAGGTGTTTTAAGATGAGAAAGGATGTCGAGACAAGAGACAAGTCACGCAACCTCTACCGGCCTGCCAGTTAATGATAGCAATGTGTATTTTTATGGCAGAATAGTTTGGTCGGTTTCCTTTCCAAGAAGTCTTTATTCAATGTGCGCCTAATAAATGTTTCACTACTAAAAGATAAATTCTTTTGATAAAGAATGCTTCAATCTATACTTCTAGCTGCTAGTCATGAAATAGCCTTGGGACGATCTAGTGTGTTTGAATGTGCAGTAATGTACTTGGTGTTTTGGTTTGGCTGCTCATGCAGTGTTAGATAAACTGATGATATCATACTCTGCATTCCCTTTGCTATACCTTTAATACTATCCCTAAAATGTAGAAACACTTAGCCGTCATCGCACACCCACTGATTTATCCAAGGTAGACAGAGTAACTGAAGATAGTGAATGATTTGATGCTTTGATAAGGAAGAAGTAACAGCTGAGTATAGTGGAAGCTATGCTGTGGCTATTTGTTTAGCCTTTTTGATAGCGATAGATTATATGCAAATACCAAAGGAGTAGGTGAATTTCCCTAGGGATGTTGTGTTGGCTTAACTCTAACATTGGAATGGTCTATGATACAAATCAGGCCTCTGATAATATTATGGATAGCCTAGACGAGAGGTAGGCCAATGTTGCACCACGTTGATTTATAGCCAGACTTTGACATCAATGTTTTCAATGAGGACAATTTGGAACGACACATCACAAAGGCTGTGATTTCGGGTGCCTATGAAAGGGTTCTACCCCTGGGAATGGGAGCCAATAGCATCCAAATCAGTGTTGTAAATGCATTTGCACCATGTTAAATTGGTAGCTTGTGGTGGGGTGCAATAGATGGGACTTTGCTGATAGCAGAAGTAATAAGTCTTCTTTATGGATGGTCATGATATATGTGAACAATGATTAGACACAGACAATGTGACAGGCACTGTGTACTTATTTCCCAGCACTGTCAACCTTTTTCTTCCAGCAGGTGCACAGGAATACACAATTCCTTTATGACTCTCTAGATTTTGGTGTCTGATATTTCTGTGCTGTCGGTCAGAGTACAGCAATCCGTAAATCACTCCAATGTACAACAATTAACCACATTTCAAAAATTGTGTTAAGATTGCTATTAAAGGGATGTTATATAAATGCGAACCCTGTCCATTGAGATATCCTAAGTCTTTGGATGGCACAAATTCATGTTATGTGTAAATGACCATGGAGAACAGAGCACTAAATTGTTAGTGTTACTAGTCACACTGATATAAATGAATGTCGGGCCCAACACAAGTTCGTCTATTTACACTAAATTTATCATATTCCACTCACAAAAGAACTCATCAGAAATATCTATCAGCGATCTGTATTTCAGCAGACAAATGGATGTAGATTATAAAGTCATCTGATATATTTGCCTCTGGCAGTATTGTATATAGACCACTGATAGTAGATACCCGTTCCACCCAGCTTTAGCCAGAGGGCATGTTTTGCCTAGGGTGGCAGCTATTTTTGGGTCGTTGCCGGAAACGTCATCAGAGGGAACAATAGAGAGGCTTCTATTTTTCCGGTTGCAATAACCACAAAGGCTAATCCTAGATGACGCCACTGTTGACATGCAAACAATCATGGCTGCCAAGTATACCAGGGCACATGCTTTGTACACTGCTTCCGGTGTTGCTAGTGTCTGCCTCTACTGTGTCACAATGGTAGCAGGCAGGTAGGGTAAGATCCATTGTTATTACAATCATAAAATGATAATATAATGAGTATATAGATGTTAATTATACAGATCCGTGCAACATATTTTGTATATATAGCGATAATATACATGGTCGAGGAGTTGTCAAAAGGAGTGGTCTTCTATTCAGCCAATATGTTATTGGTACGTCATGACAATAAAGGAAGACGTAATTTGTATTACCATGAAGGATTAACCCAACTGCAATTATTCTCAAACTGCCTGAAGAGCCGCTCCGTACAGAGATAGTGAGAATCAACTCAATGTAAAGAAACCCAACCGCATTGGAACCCTCATTAATTCTGGAATATGAGGTTTACTCATCCCCCAATTGGCAATTTCTTAACAGTTCTAGTTAATAGGCACTTAGGGTAGGGTACATAAGGAAATTTATTTTCCCGCTGGAGTGTATGATGTCTATATTTAGGGGAGCAGCTCGCTGACTGGTCAGGTGAGTGACGGAATCAGTTACTACAGGAAACATCACTTGAAACCCTGAATATAATCTGATCTGCCTGAAGAATGTCAAGGATGGCTTATGGGCAAAGGTCATGTTCCACTCCATGTATATGCACAATTCCCACTAATTGAGAGTGTATCGACCTCATCACGTAGGCAAGCTGCTTGAAATTGATAATTAATGTATACTAAACATACCTGCATCCATCTATCAACCACCAGGTCTCTAACTATATATACATGTATGGCCATGTATTTATGTGCAGGCACTCCATGCCAAGGTAAAATGTATGTTTGAATGCAGGAGACAAAGCCACTGAGGGTAATTCGAACAGCTTATTGGACTCTGCATTCTCCACAGTCTGAGCAGTTATGAGCCATTCTGAGCAGCACCCCAGGCGGCACAACCTTAAACTTTACATTTCCTAGTGATGGATGTAAAGCAAGAAGCGCTATGGGAAGTGACTATAATATATATATATATATATATATATATATATATATATATATATATATATATATGTATGTATGGTGAATCCGTATACCTCTTTCCGACACCACATAAATGATATGATGACACTAAAATGCAGTATAGGATAGACCTGTAGGTGTGTTTTAGTGTATTGTATCACTCAGTCTCATGTTCATCTGAGCAGTACAGTTGGTAGTAGCTGGGCCCTACTGGAGTCAGTTGGATACTGAAGGGATTAGGGTAGCAGGAGCAGCTCCTAAGAATTGTGAAAAGGGGTGTTGTCCAGTATCAGCTCACAAATGCTCCGAGTTGTATAAAATACAGAAGCTTGTGGCTTTTTCTTTATACACAAGGATTGACAGCTGGACATCCACACGAATATTCTTCAATATCGCCCCTAAGAGCAGCTCAATAGAGCCCCTAATAGTAGCTCTCAGATCTACTATATTGATAGGGCCTACGGTGTACAGACGTTTTCTATGCTATTTGTTGATGCATTTGTGTTTAAGTACTCCAGAGTCTTGTTATCTGTTGTGGATGTATCCACAGGGTAGACAATTGAGGGTACATTAGGAAGGGAAAAGTGCCACACCATCGTAATTCCTAGGTCCGGGCTTGATATCATATGTATGTTTGTTGTTAGAGTTTTTTTTTTCTTTTTGTGATTAAATGGATGGGTTAAGCTGTTGGTAAGAGATGAATGTTCCTGTAGACAGGAACCACGCCTCCATGGTGAATAGTAGTCAAATTCTTGTCTGGATTCTGCTATTGACCTTCATTAAGCCCAGAACTATATTCACTTCTCACCTTAGTAAATGCCTGACAGCCTTTGGCAGGGTCCGAAGCCAAAAGCAAAGTGATCCTGACATGTATCCTGACATGTACTACACATTACATGCAGGGTCCAGAGAGGGTCATTTATCCCGAGGTACATTCCACTATTCATGCCAGGTTGTCTAGCCCCTGGTGTAAAGAACCTTCCTTAACTATTTCCTATTTGCCTATTGAGGTCACTTTGGCGCTCTAAATTGTGACAAAGCGTGGACAATGATGACATTAACCGATAAGGGGAAATATCCATACAATTATGCTCTTAATGTAATATTTCAGGGGATCAGACCAGAAAACTAAAGAGAAAAGGAAGTGAGTCTAGGTTGACCTTTTTCTGAAGAATTTGATGTATATGCTATGGGCAAGGCTGTATTTTCCATCGTTAAATGACTGTATATATCTAGAACACAAAAGGAAACTTAATTTTGTGCAATAATTTAGCACATTCGTTGACATCCCGGTTGACATTTGTTTGCCATAGAAACCATGGTTTTCTTCTTGCCGAATAAAGGTTACACCACATTTTATTTTATAGTCAATAAAATCTTCAAAACTGATAAACAGAATAGAATAGTTCCTTCTAGACTCAAACTGATGAAGAGTTTCTTTTTTATTAATCAATGTATTCTTATAATTTCCTTGTATTACACAGGAATATACCAGTACCTCTATTCTGAATTTCTCCATGACACTTACATCCCATGTTTCGGATGTCACCTTTTTTTGTCTGCTTTGACTATTCCACTATGCAAGCTACCAAATTATAGCTAAAGGCTTTTTAATCGAAAAAACCCTTATTATCTTAAGTAGTATTCACATGTCCCCATGCAAGACAGCTTTAAATTTAGCAGGTGCTGGCATTAATTGGAATGATTCCTCTAATTACTATCAGGTGGTGTACAATGTCTCTATTAATATCATATTCAATGTTCTTAATGACATTGCTCTTTTTGTATCGGTTGGACGCTAGTTGGTTAAGGCCTTAATTGAAGCATACTCTCATCCTTTCAGGGGCAAACCGCCATTGATGCTAGTTGGTTAAGGCATGTCACCCTTTAAGGGGTAAACCGCCATAGGTATATTGTGCATTTAGGGCATTATGTGAGCAACTCATTGAACAGCATGAATAAGGCTCAGTCTGAAAGTTTGTGAGCAATTAACTAGGCAGTGCCACCTTTAGACAAAATGTTTCATGCTGATAGAAATGCAGCATCATGAAAGGTCATGTAGACTTAATATGGTTAACCTTTACCAGCGCAAAAGAAAATGGATTATACATCCTAACTTATCATCTTGCTACAACTAGTGGTTAGGCCTAGGTAAGTAGAAGAGTAACTGCACAACCTACTACCACTGGCTCCCCTTCAGTTGAGGTTCATTTTCTAATTTATTATTTTTTGAGACTTGTGAATATTGCTTGTGCCAGAGTAGTGTACAAATGCCTGTCTGAGAATCGCAAAATAATAGCTAAAAGTGAGATGGCATTTCCCCAATATTTGAAGATCTTCTTGTCCTAGCTAAAGAGAAGTTGTCAGTAATATTCTCAAATGACACAATCAGACAAAGTCATTGCAGTGCTTGACTCTTGTAGAATTATTCAGACCTTGTATCCTAACGCTCCAACATGTTTCAGTATAGTTTGTTAATAGCAACCATCTGATGTTTTCACAGCCCATAGGTACAACATTGTACTACGGGAGGGATGGATACAGTCCCACTACTCCTGGGCAGTTAGGTGCATAGTCTACACGGTCCTGTGTAAATCTGAGTACTGCAGCTGGTGGTGGCAGGTCTGTGCTGCCGTCAGGAGGATACATACTGTAGCTTAGGTGGGAGGAGCTGTAGCTTAGGTAGGAGGAGCTGTATCTTAGGTGGGAGGAGCTGCTCACAATGGATGATGGCAGAGGAGGGGGATATGTGCCAGAATCAGCTCACAAGTGCTCTGAGTTGTATAAAATGTGGATGCTGGTGGCCTTTTCTATTTTTTCTCTTTCCTTTGTCACTATAGGCATTTACACCATTTTATTGGTAGAGGTTTTCTTTTTCAGATTAAGCAGATGGTTGGGGTACTGTTGGAAGAAACGGTCTGTTAGAAGTGTTGTGTCCTGTACATTTAAATGGTATCGTACTAAGCAGATGTTGTTGAAATGCGTGAATACAGGAACTACACTGAGCTGCGGTGCAGACGCCAATTTGAGTCACACTGTTCATCTTTGATTAGCTCAGAACTATTTGCTCTGGAGCTTTTCCTCGCCCTTTTGATTGTGATCAAACAGCTGACTATAGTAGGGTCCAGGTCTAAGAGGCTATGTTCTGACACGTACTGTACACTACATGACGGTTCCATACTTGGTGGTCTGTGTCCCTTATTGCCCTTTTGGCATGCCTTCCTTCGATTTGCAGTATCGTCATTTCCTATTGCTTACTTTCTAATCTCCAGTGCCAATATGTGACCAGCTCCACCAATTCCTATGGGGTTGTGAAGCATTGTTATTTTGCATTGCATGCCTTTAGGCTCTGGTCTTGCAGTGGAATGTGAAAAAGTGAGAAATGGGGAATCCAAGGTGCACTTTCCCCAGAGGAGGGATCTAAAAATGAGTTGCACTAGGCCCCAAATAAAGGGGTAGAGGTAAAGATTTTTTTTACTAAATTCTGGGGTAACCACCCCCCAGAGGAAAGAAAATCCTACCAGTAAAGGGATATTATTCCATTCCTCCTACTATCCTTTTCTCTACCTCCCATTTACAGGGCTCAAATATATCAAAAATATCAAAGAACAACTTGAAATCCTCCTTCCCAGAGAGAAACCGGTTCATCATCTTCAATAGATGGGAATACCTCTGTTGCACAGGTCCGTCGTGTGGCAGGGCAAAATACCCCCTAGAAAAAAAGGAATTACCTGAATCATAGCATGTTTCAGAGATGGAATTCATTGTGACATCTTAATTAGACGTCGACCTCTGAGCTGTACGCCTATGTGATGGCCTTCTATGTTAAAGTGTTAAGCCTGGTGGCTTAGGTGAAGGAATTTACCTGTAGAGTGAGTAGGATTTTGAGAAGGCAGTCCAGGTGTGTAGAGCAGAGGGTGTAACGGCCACACAGGTGTGTTCTGCTCCTTCTTTAGACACTGCCCTGACTGCTGGGCTCCAGGTATACTGGTACTGGAGGAAAAATTAGCTAAACATCCTCACATCAAAATACATTCCAAAACAATGATACAATTTTCCTTTCTAAACATTACATGGCAGTTATGGGGTAAATAATAAATAATGAATGTGTGAAGTTTTCTTTGGTGATAAGAAATATAAACTGGGAAGTATAGGAAGGTAAAAAGAAAAGGAAAGTTTAAGAGACAGGTGGGGTATTTTTAGAAAGGACAAAAAGAATAACTTGAAAGGTAGCCTGTTGTGCACAACAAGCGATGAGGAAAATACCTAAATCTAATGTTTTATAGGATATTGGTCATACCTTTCAGAGTTAGGAAGAGAAACCCTGGAGAACGTGGTAGTTCTGGAGTACAGCTGCACGTGTAGTGTGCGTAGCCCGCACTAGGTATTCTATTATGTTTGTAGGATTCTTTATAGTAAGAAGAGTAATCAAGCATGGGGTTACCTTTCCAAGAATGGGTACTACATCTACTTCCCTGACATCAGAAAGGAAATGTTCATAGCTGATATGAACCTTGAAACGTTTTAAAAATCCTCAGTGGTCCATTGTAAATTTAAGAAAAACTCAGTCATTCAACTCGTGGAGATGGAAACCACTACACTGATCATAGAAATTATGGTTAAAAGTGATTATACCAGCATTTTTCTTCTATAAATCAGAGTAAATAAGAGGTTGATATAGAAAGGGCTGTATGTATTGATAGTCAACATGACATCTTGCCAATTGCTAGTTGACAATTGCCAATTGCCACCTGTATGTTAGTTGCCAGTTGCCCATTATTGACTGCAGGTTGCCAGTTTTGTTTGCCAGTTGGGGTTACCAGTTGCCAATTATGACTGCCAGTTGCCATGCTACAACTGGGATAAAGCAACCGGCAACTTGCAACTGGAACTTTGCAAGTTGAGCTGCCAAGTGGTAACTGGCCATGTTAGTTGGAAACTAAGATCCCATAAACTGGCAACAGCCAAATTTGAATGGGAACTCCCTTGTGATGAAATCGAAGTGACTCTGTATCGTAGTCAATGTGACTACAATATTGAACCCAAAGAATCAACTGACAGCTGACTATAACCGGATTGATGTATGACTACATGTTGACTAGGCTAAATAGATATAGTAATCAGTTACTATAGCAGGTATAGTCATGCGAGATTCACTTGACTATACTAAATGTCCGCACTGTGGACAGACATCACTTGCCTGAAGCTTGCCAGTGACATCACACGCTTAGAGGCAGGTGTCAATGCACTGACGCCATGCTTCAGGTCAGTAATAATGGCTAGCCTTGTTCTGAATCAAATTAGGTCATGAGGTCATGACATCAAATCAGCCCCCGCTGAGCATTGATAGTGTAATCTAAAGATTAGGGCTGAATTAGGAATTAAGATAACAAACTTCAAGATTTTCATTGAAATAATAATTATCAGGTTATGTATAGTGGTATAGCTGGAGATTTTGGGTAATTGGTGGCATTCCCCAAATGCTGGACAATAAATGATGAACAAAATAGAATGGACCAAATGTAAGCTAATCTCGTGAAATGTCCAATAAACAAACCTCAAAGACTAATGTTCATGCTCCCCATGCCACATTTCCCCTACATTCCAACGTGTCACTGGGCCAGCTTTTCCTATTACATGGATGTATCCCACATGCCAATTTCTGCATGCATGTTAGGGAGTGATCATTTTTTAACAACAGGGGGGGGCTGGTCGGTTTGAGGGGGGGTCAGAATTTTTTCAACCCCTTGACCGGGGGGGTCAGAATTTTTTCAATACCTCTGATGGGGGGGTCAAAATAATTTCACCTGTTTTCAGTGGAAAACCCCACGCGTTACTATAGGCTAAAAGGGGACGTTTGCGCGCAATTTTTGTCCCTTATGTGGGGGGTCGAAAAAAATTTACCCCCTCGAGAGGGGGGGGTCAAAATTCTTTTCGCGCATCCGTGCGCAAACCCACCAGCCCCCCCCCCCCTGTTGTTAAAAAATGATCACTCCCTTAAGGCAGGATCCATTGCGTGCTGATATATGAGGCCACAGCAATGAAAAAGGCACAGTCGTGATGTGTTTTCCCAGCAAACATACCCATTCACTATCACAGCGCTAGAAGGGATAGATGCCAAGGACCACCTGCAGGAGCTACTTAATAAGAGGGGCGTAGGTTCCTCTGCCAATGGGGCCTTTGATACTGCTGGGAGACACAGGAGGAGCAGGGGGATTCCTCCTGGGTTAGCGTTAGCAGACATCATTAAGCATAGCCTCAATAGCGGTGGCCTACCAGTGTGTTATCCTCTAGTGTCTAACAATCTGTCAGCACTGAGGCACTGTGATCTGATCTGATAAGGATGGTCAGGAGGAGCTCTGCCTTATTGTGAATCCTCCTGCCGAGGACTGTACAGGACAAGTAGGCACTGGAGTACCTTGGGTCTGATTGGACTTAGGACTGGCAAGATCCTACACTTCAGACATTCATTGGACACTCCCAATGAGCTTTTGTGATAAAATGGTAATTTCTGTCAGGTAAGCCTATAAAAGGTTCACCATTTGGAAACCCAGTTATTACCATTACACTGGCTCCTGGAGCTCACAATCTTTCCAGCAGTTCACAGCACGGTGTTGACTTCTAGACTTACCCGTGCCCTTAAACGATAATCCCATTGCCACTGCATTTCCCTATACATGTGTATAACCATCCCTCCCACAAATGACTACTTAATAACAATATAACCTTGTTGTAACTCACATAGACACTGCTCTGTCCTTCACCTCCCACGTCCGCCACCAGGACATTAACGCCCACCCTACTTACTACAGTGTCTCCCATCAACTCCCATTACAAATCACCCCTTTGCCTCACTCCCCTATAGTACTGCAAAACACTCCGATTCCCCACTGTTACCCTCCCCGACAGTCCCACCTACCTCCCCACTGCCTCCTCCAGGGTGCTGACGTACAGCAGGAGGCTTCAGCCAGTAGCCAGCCACACAGGAGACACAACATGGAGTAGGCAGTTGTCGCCATGGAGAACCACCCTGGACAATACGAACTGGTCCCTGTGGAAACAGGCGAAGATACACGGCAGGAGGAGCTGCCAGAGGAGCGGGCTGGGAATGGCGTTCAATTGGGTAAGCTAGGGCAATTGCTTGGCACTTAAGCTGGAATAGGTTATGAGGGTTAGGGCCTGTGGAAGGGGGTGGGGTGAGCTACCTGTTGATTTGAGTTGGCATGGAATGAAAGACGTATCAAAAGGTGAATGAATCGTCTCCTCCAGGTTGTATACAGGCAATACATTGGAAATAAATTGGGTTGCTATGAATAGAAACAGATCTAAGCTGAAGTTAAAACAACATCTATTTAGGTGTACCCGGATTTAAGTATATAAATACGTTGTTATATATTGGCTATCTGTATTAGCCAAATGCACCCTGTGCATAATAGTGACCAAAGTTCTAACCTCATTCTATTCTACTATCATCAGGTATACACTTAGATCCGGTCACTGATTATAGCTAGGTCTGGTTGTTACCTGATATACAATATCACTATGCTAGAGAGCCTTGTTTAGATGACCTACAAATCCTATGAGCTGCCCCATTGTGCTCACCATCAAGTGAGCTGCTCGTTACATGATGTAGATAATGTAGTATGGAACCAGTACATTAGTGAAGCATGCCAGCACACTATAAATCCCAGTAAGCTCTTGAGGGCAGCATTGGGCGAATACAACACAGATGAATAACCAGGGTTGTATTCATGCATGCCTACTCTATGGTTTAATACACTCCCAAAGGGTCTACATGATTTGGACACCAGTATTAGCAAGTGATTTATGAATTAGAACATCATGTCATCATGGCGGCATACTGTAAAGGAAGTCATTACTTTCCTGAATTTCATTGCACGGTATTGCCCTTCTCTCCATTTCTTGCAATGAACTGTGGTACTGGGGATGGGGTTAAGGTGTTGTACAATGTGTGCAACTGCTTAAATATTCATCCCTACTATATTAAAATATGGTAATGTTCGATGGTACTGGCATATAGATTATCAGTGATATGGGACAATGGTCACTCTACTAAAGCATTGTACTTAATGTATACAACATATGCGGGGAGCTTGACTGACTTTTTTATGTGCGTTCTACTTTACTAGTTTCCATCCTTTCAATTAGATATTTATAGGCCATAAAGGCATATGACACATGTTCTAGGGAGACCTCCTAGTATCTCATTATTATACAAGATAAGGTTTTTACCAGTTAAAATCATAAATCATCAATAGAAAAAAGTATCACGTCTCTTATTGTCAGCAGATGCCAATCAGACCAGAGAGATCGGCATCCATCCGTCTTTGAGTGTCCTGTGTACATAGTCCTGTGGACATTTGTTAAGCCATGTCCTCGGATACTCGGTAACCTTTAGTAGGCTATACAGGCTAGCCTTAGTGCTGCATGTGTATTGATTATCAACCTAATTTAGAAACACAGACCTGCATCAATACCAGGAATCCCTTTTAGTATCATTGATTACTACTCACAGACCACTCTCACTATCTAAAAATGAATCTTAACAGATGACAGAGCTATAGTGATGATAATGAGCATCAAGACACTTCTACATCAATGGGAAAAGAATGCGGGTTATTAAATATATGGAGCTACCGTTGCGATCAGGCTTCCATTGTGTTTCATTCATCTTTGAATATTATGTTCTTGTGTAAAAATAAATGGATTATTTTTGAAGGGATCTTATTGGCGTTGTTGACGCTGTGCAATTTCTTCATTGAACGATCCAGATAGATGTCAATGTAGATTTCAGGGTTTCCTTACCTGATCTAGTGACTATATAGTGAGCCTGGTATTGTCTGAGTCTAAAAGATGACGATAAGATAGTGAAAACCGGTACAAGGGATGATTGGTCTCAGGAGGGATAGGGCTATAGATTCATCTAAAATGTGTTTTAGGTGGTATAGAAGTGTAGAGACCACTAAGGTATGAGGGGAAAGCATCCAGATGCTTCATCATTCAAAATAGACTGGAGTAAAGTAATGGCCCCGATTCAACCTGAAGAATGATATAGCAAGGAAAAAAATTCCAACCTGAACCATGATACAATTTAGGAAAAGGAAATTTAATGGACACCTTAATTTTTTTTTTCATGATCCATTAGCGATTTAAGACTGTCTAGAGCACAGTACACTATGAAGATGTCTCTTTTTAGATAGCAAGTTATAAAGTCAGTTAGTAGTTAATATAGAAACGCTGAAGGAATGTCTCTTTGATCCATAGTCACATCAGCGCACAGGAATATGTATTTTAGTGCCTAAAGCATTGGCATATTCCTACAGGTTTGACCTGATAGAAAAGAGGATGAAACACAGTAACCGCACTACAGAGAGTATTGCATGTTTGGCTTGAGAGAGCTGCATTAGTGTTGCCTATACATTGTAGTGTGCTCCAGCATCACTACTCACTACTCAGGTATCCTTATTGCCTCCAGACCATCCCCATCACAGTCAGGGATCACCCAGTACATGGTATTAACATTACCATAATCATTGCCTTGTATAAACCCTGGGCGCTTATTGATTTTGCGGTGAAGTGCCCCACATACTCAAATGTGCTGAGGCTGTGTACCATTGGAAAACTTTTCTTGTGTAACCACTGTAAAATCATTTTATATTCATTATTTGAAAATGAAAGGTAACATTGGGGACCTATATGCAAACCGCTAATATTTGAACAAGAAATGAGAAACAGCTGCAAAAGGCCCCTAGCTGTCGTCCTACTGAGGTCTGATGTAGATGCCCAAGTCTGAGAAAATCCCATAGGGGTATGCGATACATAATTAAATATAACCTACTTCCATTCATTTTCTATTCACCTGTACAATGTAACAGAGCACCTCAGATATATACTGTACAGGGTAATCTGTAGTATTGTATGCAATGTGTCTTCATCTGACAATAACTGCATAGCGATGGAGCATAAAAAGGTTATTACTACCGCCACACAATGAGGAAACAATATTCACTGTTCAAGTGATGGACTACATTTTTGGTTAAAGAAGAGAGTATAAGCAAGCTGCACAAAGTATAATCAAACTGCACGAATCTTGCCTTTCCACCAAGACATATCCTGAGGGCTCTTTTTCCGAGCATCATCTGTCAGGACAAACTAGAAATGGAAGCTCCGAACAGACACTTTCAAAATTGCCTCAGGCAGTTCTTAGATCTCACAAAGAGGAAAGAATTGTTTTCAGACATTTCAAGACAAGGCTTGAACTATTGACCAGGAAAGAACCTTTACCCAGTGCATGCCAACCATCATTACCACCATGTCTGCGAAGTCAGCAATAATTAATTGCTCCTTAAACCTGGCAAACATTCAAAGTGAGCAGACTTTCAAATCAATTTCTACTTTGGCAGCAGAAACGAGAATGTTTCTCTTCTGGAGTACCATTGATCATCTTGTTTCTTCTTGCTGACGATGGCGTCTGTTCTTGCCTTTTCCAGAGTCCAA
Organism: Acholoe squamosa; assembly: GCA_949317995.1. Lineage (NCBI taxonomy): Eukaryota > Metazoa > Annelida > Polychaeta > Phyllodocida > Polynoidae > Acholoe > Acholoe squamosa. The sequence goes on from OX439046.1 coordinate 30,204,701, forward strand.
ACGTTGTAAGGCAAAATATTTGGTACTTTAGGCTACTGCGGATTATGATCGAAGATTTCATTTAAAATGGGAGTGGCAAATGTAAAAGATAACAATCTCATCTGAGGATTTTGATAGATAAGAGTGTCTTCCTCTATGATCCGACACAACTGCTGCTCAAACCAGGTTAACATAGATCTAATGCAAGTCTCCCCTTGGGCAGTTTACAGGTTTGACTATTAATTATTTCTTCTAAGATAAGACATTTCTCTTGCCAAAGAGCTTGTGCTGAAAATATAAATGAGAAAGCACCGGGTTGGTGTAAATGAGAGTTGAGACTCCCAAATTGATAGACACTAGGGTGGGCCTTGCTTGGAAAGGTAAAAGCTTGTGGACACATTTTAGTGATTTTCCTTTCCACATTTCTTGTGCGATTTTATTGGCTCATTAACAGGTTCCAGGAAATGCAGTTCATTTCTCCAAAATCAAAGATGGTTTTTATAGTATTATCCATACCTTTTCCTACAGTATTTTACAGCCTGAATGTGTCTCAAACATTATGTTGTGAAAACGATGTACGTTTCCCTCTTATTCTCTGTTTCTGTCTCCTTGTATCTCTATCTCCACCTTTCTAATTTGGAGATGTGCATTTAGCTCAAAGAAAAGGCCTTCGTGAGATGTGCAACACACCCCTACATATTCGAAAGCAATGTTGATAATGGCCCACATCTTTCAGGAGACCAACACCTGAGTTTTTTTTCTAGTATGGCCTGGGTCTGAAAGGTAATCAGGAGGGGGATTCATAAAAACTCACAATGTCGGCAAGGAAGGACGACCATGGAATTGTCATTTTCGTCAGTATAATAAAGATTAATGAAAATGGTAAAATTAGCATTCATATTGTATATACCATACTCAACCACTATAATAATCATTTTAACCAGAATTCTTTAAGGCCTTATAGGTTTGGAACATCCATATATTGTGCAAAGAATTCCCGAAATATCTTTCTAGAATGATCGTTTTTAAATCCATAGCTTAAACAGAGATTGTTCGTGAGTTTTTATGAATCACCCTTCAGGACTGAGTGCTAAGAGAAGTTGATTGGTCTAGGGAGCGTCTGGGTCTTATATCCATTTATAAGGTGTATTAGGTGACACAGGTGTGGCAGCATCTCCAGAGTCAATGAATTAAAAGGGTCTCTCAGAGGAAACTGAGTATAGGGTCTCCTTTGCCCTAATGGATAGGGACTTGGTGTAGACTCCAATCTCCCTCAAATATGGCAGGGGGTTTTCCATGTAATAGGGAGGTTGTCATTGGAATTCTTTTATGCGGAGGACGTGTTTCTTTACTTTTTATCAAAACCATGCACCTTCGCCCCTGGATCATAATGTTACGCATTTGTGCATACTAGCCCTGCATTTGGTTAAATGTTTTCTCTTTTAGTTAAAATGCTCTTATTCCCCGAACGCCTTTTGATGTACACTGTAAAAGAATGTCATTGAAATAACAGCAAAATCCTTGTCCCAAAGTTCCTAAAGATCCATCGTCATTTTCACAGAGATTCCTTGTATCACCGTTCTGCTATCTGATGGGTCTAGACCCCTAAAATTGACAGTGTGACAAGGCCTTTTCTTAAAATCGACAAAGGACATGGGGCTTCAAGGGACAAGGACATGGGACAAAAAAGATAGTGACAGGGGACATGGACTTTTCTGAAAATAGACATGTGACATGGAGCTTAGTGACAAGGACAGAGGAAAATACAAATTTAGTGATATTTGACATGGACTTTTCTTAAAATCGACAAGGGACATGGGGACCCGCCATCTAGACCCCCTATCTGGGGCTTCTTTGTACTGCTTCACTGTAATAATGATTACGGTGGGTCACTCTTCAGTTTTACAATGATCCCTGGTAGATTCAACAGTTGTTTTCACAGTGTAACATTATAGAAATCACAAGAACAACGGGCACTAACGGAATTGGTATGAGGGGTGATATGTTTTGATATATAGATCTCTTCCTGAGAAATTGCATAGACCTTATACATGTATGGAGGTTCCATATCTGCTGGCCAAGCACAGTTGCCAATAAGCTACCCAAGAAATTTTCTTTTCTTTTTTTTTACTTTGGACTACATTATGTTATAAATACGCATTCTCTGCACTTATAATACACATATTATGATAGGGCCCGAGGAAGTATAGGAGCATCCTATCGCTGTTCTTAACCCTCAAACGGAAACCTGTGTGAGTTGTAGGCCCTAAATGCCATTTGAGGGCCAAATGGTGCACTAGCTCAGGTTCTACAGATTGTCCCCATCTCAGCCACCGGATGGCTACCGGCCTATATATTGAGGACATCTGTACAGGCAGGCCATGCCTAAGATTTGCCTGTCAATCATCTCCTGTTTTCACACTTACTCACAAGGAGGCACTCATTCACCCCAAAGGTACACATGCCTCTCCCATACAGATCTTTAGATATATAGACTGTGATTGGAGATCTAAAACTGCTATCTAGTGGGGTTCAAGTGAAGCTCTCCCCAGGATCTGGGGAAAAAAACATCAGGCATGGCCTGCGTGTATATGCCCACAATACCTGCAGGTCTTAGAAAGGGAAGATAGGATCTATGGGTGTTATACTGTCAGTGCAACTTGTTAACACATAAGGATGAAATACAGATGGGAGAATGCAATTAGGTGACCATTGACTGTTACTTTGGAAAACTTTTTTGATGATTCATGAATAGGGGAGAGGGGGGCACGTTGAGCCGCTTTCACGCTTTTATTTTTTTCCTGACCTTATGAAAGACAAGTTTGTTTGAAATATACAATGAGCCATTAGTGTACATCTTTGGCCATACTTTTGGGTCATAAGATATTAGCAATATGCAGTTTTTGAATTTTTTTATGATTTTTCAAAGAATAAATCTTGAGGCGGCTCAATATGCCCCATGGGTGGGGTAGGTTGAAGCACCCCCTTGTTACTAACGTTTTATCAATAATTTTTCTGTATCCATTGTTATTTTTGAATAATCATTATACTTTATCCCTTAAATGTTTGTTGTAATAATTAAAATGAATTAAAATGTGTTTTCATTGAAACAGTGAAAGATTTCATTTGTAGAGGCCGAATGGCAATTTGTCAATTTCTTCCCGTTCAGTGGGTCAATGGGACTTAGACTTCATTACGAGCACCAGAAGGTACACGGGGAGGGTTAATACACGATTGTCTTCCGAAAGTCATCACCAAATCTATTGATTTAAAATGTTTGTTTTTTTTTCACTGTTTGCTTTTAGCATGGAAATGGATAACAGCTGTGAAATGGGAGTTTATTCATTTTGTACAGTTGAACAGAAACACGGTCTGTTGATTGCCAATCTTTGAATAAGACATGAGGAACAGCTGCGCCATGCTTTCTTATCCTACTCATGGGAGCCGAATTGGACCTGGTGTTGCGAAAGTAACTATACATCATTAATCATAAGCATCCAATTCTGTCCTGTTGTTTTATTTTGTTTCATACTGTGTACACTGCTGAAGCTATTCATAATGTACACTATAGTAGATATGACGATGTCTGCATGCACTGTAAAAAATAACTTAAACCTACTAGGGATCCTTGTAAAACTGAAAAGTGAACCACCGTAATTATTTAGCAGGGAGCCAGTGGAGTTTTTACAAGAAGCCCCAGGTGGCAGTACGGTGGTACAAGGAATCTCTGTGAAAATAACGACATCTCCGTGAAAATAACAATGGATCTCTGGCAACTTTGGGACAAGGAATCTCTCGTTATTTTTATGACATTTTTTTAGGAGTTGCCAGGCCGCGCCACAGTCATTTGTGCGGACGGAACAGAGATGAGAGTTTAGATTTCTAAGCTGGGCCCTACAGGGAGATCGCTGCCCCAACTTGAAACATGGGTGTCCTGTGTCTGCCTCAGTGTCTGCTTTTCAACAAAGATACAAGCCTCATGATGATTGACGGAACATCGTCTGTGATTGCTATGGCTTCTACCTACGGGAGGGGAACAGGAGTGGGATAGAGCTACGAAAGTGGCAGCATGGTCCGGACTAGTGGCAACATAATGAGGGCTATGGCCTCGGCGGGTAGATCTACCAACAATCATCATTTTCTTTGTGTTAGATCTAGCAAAATTTACTTTTCACCACTATGATAAGCAATGACCACTCCAGTGTACTCTCGGGAGTGTACTACATGGGTAGAAGACAAAAGAAATTGTTGACATTTTGTTCATTAATAAGAAGCAGCAAATAAATGTGTACGCAACATTTGTGGCACACTTGTGCTCACAAGAGGAAATTACATTATGTGTCAACGTTGTTATAGTGATGTTGCCATGACGACAAGTGTTCACAGAATTGGGGCATAGGAATGTTGTCATCGGAGAGTGCCTTTCCCGCGGCCGTGCAGGAAGAAAGTCATCGTTGTAAGCATGGAGGGGGGGGGGGGTAGCCATTCTCGTAGCCCTACCTAAGTTTAATGGCAGAACCATTACAGACGATACTCAGTCTGGGGGGGGGGCGCAGGATGTGCATTTGAATCTCTAGCCGGGTTGGATAGGAAGGGGGCATGGTCCTCTTATTCAATTGAGGGGGAGAGTTGTTTGCTGTGGACATGAAAAGAAAACTTTTGAATGGAGGGTGGGATTTCAGCTGCTCAAGGGAGGGGGGGGGGGGTTCTAGTAACTTCTAGGCTTCTGACACCTCAAATAGCTGGGGCTGTTGAAAGGGGCGGGGGGGGACAAGAAGTTCATCCTTCTCAGTAAAAAGGCCAGTCAACATAGGATTTGGGGTCAACTAGGAGATTTTCCTGCTTTGTGGGGAAAGATAAGGAAGCCTGGAAGCCTTCTTTTTTCCCTCACTAAGCTCAAGAAAAATGTGGCTTTGACCACGCTAGGAGTGGCAACTCCTAGCGTGGTCAAAGCCACATTTTTCTTGTTCACAGTTTGGACAGATACAATGAAATGTGTTCTCTACGAAAATGTAGAAATGTAGCAAATGTATAGTCTCAGAACCTTGATTGATTGTATCCACTATTGGAAATGTAACCATGAAGTTGTGATGTAGATAACCTTTTGGGAATAGTGCTCTAATGAACGTGGTCAAGGTGTTTTAAATGGTAGAAGAACAGATATAGGCCACCTCACCATTTCCTCCTCCTAACAATGCTGATGAATATTTTTTATACATGGGTTTTGGGGAATAAGATAAATAAGGGAACCCAATTACGCAGTTGTATATAGCACTCCTATGTCACAGTCTTCCATACAGTAAGCCCATGCAATGATTCAATTAGGAAGCACCTTCTATGGCCATCTTTACATTGTTATCTGATATGGCCCTACTACTGGTAGCACGTGCCAGAGTGTGTATACACCGTTATCACATTACCTCTGGAGTTGTATGTCCAGGATGACCACAGGGAGTCTTGTTTACACTGAAGTCTCCTATGGAGATAGAGTTCGATCTGCTCATAAATGACAATGACAGAAGGAGGAAGTGAGAATGACTGACTACTATAGTTATTCAAATATATTGATCAGTTGGTTTTCTGTTGTTCCTTTTTCTGTGGGGTTCACAATATTATAGGGATAGGCCTACATTTTTTCCTTTTAGTTTCTATTGGAAATGCTCACGTTGGATTAGATGGATGGCTCTGGCATTTATTGCCCACCAATATTCACATAACTGTTATATCTGGAGTTTTGATTTGGAATACTCGTCATTTCAATAAAACCATAGTGTTGTAGATTTTAATACAATAGTAGAGAATAGTCCTGTGAGACATGGCGCGGCGACTTGTAATCTTGTGTCTAGTTTCAGTTGGTGAGACAGATAGGGCATACTATCATCTGGGCTTTTGGTAGTATGTAGCACAAATTCAACCTAAACTACCCACTGCAGCTAAGTACTAATAGTCTCTAGACTGTCCATTCTGCATGCACCTCACTCAGCTGCCACAGGGACCTGTCTTATTCAATGTTCAATGCCATAGTCAACAGGTGTGTCATTATGAGTGTACACTGTCTCAGATTGCCAGGAGCCTGCTCTGCCCCCCCCCTGCCCCCCCCCCCACACACACACACCCAACTGCCAATCACTTGTAATAGTCTGTACCTCGTCACGGGTCAGTGGTCAGCAAACTGGCCAGATCACTCCACCTCTCTTTAGAGGGGGAGCACAGTGTAAGTACCCCGGTGTACATACATGTTTTCAGTGTTCCACAAAATCGTTTATATAATGAAAGGAGTAATCAAATTAATCTTACATCACCAATAGTAGATACATATTCTGAGATAGCATTATTTCAATGTAAACTAAAAATTTTACACAGAAAAGAATGTAGCATTTCCACAAGGTGGCCTTACACTTCAACCTCCTCTGATTTACAAAAATGCACATATGGCAACACACTTTAGCACTGAACTCTCCATAGAGATCTTTGACAGTGAATACTTTGTTCAAATACAGAAAATATGATCCAATTGTACCATAACCCACTGAAATAAAACCTGTACTACATATATATAGTAGTTTCAAAACGAACAATTCTAAAACAAAGGCTACAGGGATGCATTTCTGAATCTTAAAATGCTCTAATGCTAATCTGCCATAGGGGTCCAAATGATGAAATGTCTTATCTGCGAATAAAATCAAAAGTATGAGATATATTCTGAAAATTCCTTCACTGATAAGTAAAGTACACACACTGTTGTTATTACATTAGAATAGTGAGCAGGAATAGTCCATAGCAGAGGAGCCACAAACAAAAATAGATTGCAAAGCCTCCCTATCCCTTACACCGTGGCGACTGTGAACCATACACTAGTCTACTCATCTCACGAGTAGTACTCACTAGTCGCCGCGCTAATAATGCATTTCTAATTGTCTGCAATGCGGCACAACTGCTTTAAAGTGCTGGCTAAAAGCACCTCATCTGAGAGAGAGAGAGAGAGAGAGAGAGAGAGAGAGAGAGTCAGAATCAGCAAATAACCCCTTTTTCCTTCCTTGGAATTGAAATAATCATAATCCATTTTGAAGACGCAATTTTGCTTCTCCTTTCAACTGTAACATCATGTCCGCTTTCCAAAAGGACTACCTGTTAGGAGCAATTCCAGTTAGTCTTTGGGTTCTCTGAAGAGGAAAATGATTGTTTACAATACAAAGTCTAGACCATCAATGGGCCATTAACATTTTGAGAGGTGTCTGCCAAGCATCACTGCCGCCCAAGGATACCAAAGGCAGTAAGAATTTCTCGTTGATCGGACAAGAAATTATGGTGTCAATGTTCAGTATACATTGCTTCCATTGGGAAGGCTTGTAATGAACATACAAATCAACAGCTTTTATTTTGGCTGTAAACGTACTTGGGCATGATAAGGCTCGTAGAAACTTCCTTGCTTTGTTTTAAGATAGATCCACCCCCCCCCCTGGGATTTGTAATAGGACGCACTTAACCCACAATATGAGATATCAACTGTTAAAACTAACCACAATATTATCTTTGTGTATTAAGTAATTATGATTTATTTCTTCATGATATGCCAAACCTTCATCTAAATTATGTAAGGGTTGCAATTTTCCTCCTCCTTTATCTTTACATACGTTGATTCCCTGTGTATCGGGAAGGTAGCTAGCATATTAGAATGTGGTCTCATGAAAGGTCTGGCCTCAAAAAGCGGGAAGTCACTTAAATAAAGGTAAGTGGGATTTAAACGGAGCAGGGACGTATATATTACTTTAAATGTTTTGGTCGACATCAGAGCAACGTTTTTACTTGGCGAAGTAAAAGCTACGTAAAAGCATGCTGACAGTCCTTTTAGCGGATGAACAGTTTCAGTGACACGTACATTAAAAGATTCCAGGAAATACAGTCCATATACTCAAACCGAAGAGTATTTTTGTCATTTCCGTGTTCTGTAGCTGGTTTTATACATTTCGAATGCATTTCAGAGCCTGAAGCTGCCATCATATGCAGGCGTACATTAAGCCCAAGACATCAACAACACTCTCTGTCTCTCATTTTTATCTGTCTAGCGGATTGTCTAGATTGTCAAATCCCATTCCCCTTCTCCCACAGCATTATCTTAATCCTCATCCTTTTGATTCCTCCTCTCTCATTGTCTTATCTCTTTTTGGCCCCAACGTTTACAGACTAAGTAATTTCAATTTGTGTAGAAAACGTTTTGCCTCTTTTTCTCTTCTTTATTCCATATAGAGGTGTATCTATCCTGGTATTTAGATAATTTATTCTATTATGCTAATCCAAAAATAGGTGTCTGCCATTATATGTACCTGACCCTACCTAAGAACAAAAAGATAATGAGACCATATTGTTTGACTATGAGTTTGAATTATCGACCAACTATTGCCATGGTCTGGAAATAATTTCATCAACACATGAATATATCCAAAGACTAACTGGAACATACCATTTTGGTCTAAATAATTGCTTATCTTTTGAAGTAAAATAATAATTTATTAAATAATAATATAGGAAAAGGCTTGGTAAGAACCAGTCTTTGTTGTCTGCAGCTTTGTAGCCATCACTTGCTCCTCCTTGCCAGCCTCTCATTATAGAGACTTCCGATTTTGCCAATCGTTTCTCGGTTTCCATCAATAACAGTATGCCATCTGATAGTATTATTTACCTGCCTACTCACCATCCGTTTATGAGAAGAAACTACTTCATAGATAATTCCTGTTGAAAAGCCTTTTTTGCTTGGAAGGATATTACAATGAACGGTTTGAAAATTAGTCCTTAGCACCTCTCGCCATATAAATTCGTGTTAGTGTTAAGAGGTGTTTTTTTTCAACAGGACGTGGAAATAGAAGTAACACTATTATAGTAGGAGTATCAAACAAGGTGGGCGTTGCTGGGGTTTCTTCTCATCCTCGTACTAAACCTGTTGATAAAGGATAATAGCACAATAATCGCGGTTACCAAGCTAAAGAAGATGCATATATATATATATATATATATATATATATATATATATATATATATATATATATATATATATATAGTTTATATTATATATTGATGTGGTCCACTCAGCACATACATACTGCCCCATTCCCCAGCATGTAAAAGTGGGTGTCAACTGTGGTAGAAGTGAGATATACGGCTATTTTGGTTAGTGTGCATGGCCAGCATAGCCAAAATGGGCTGTATGGCAGTCTGTTGGGAATACATTGACCAAGTTGGTGTATATCTACCATATACATATCACACCTCCCTCTGTCTGCCCAACGTCAGAGTGGCTGGAGAGTAAAGAGTCCAGGAGGGCATTTCTCAAGATGGTACGACTGTATATATCCACTACGATTTGAAACCATCGAGATTAGAGTGGGTGATTTTAGGTAATGCACTACGACTGCTCTGTAGGATCAGTAAAAAAATACAAAGGGTTTGGCAGGGCAGTCGTTTACAAGTGTAATCATTAAGCCTAGTGACTACCAGAAGCAGGGCTATAATAGCAATAGAGTTTTGATTTGAAGCGGTCTAGTCATGCCATCTTGAGAAATGCCTTCCTATCACCATGTACCACAGCTTATTACTTGACACCTGTATAACCACCTAGTTGACATTCATCAGATGCCATAACTGTCAGCAGGTATGGTTGAAAGTTGTGTAGGCCTTGATGATAAGTGTTAAGTGTTTATTTCACAAGGTCACTATTTTCACTTGGATCTTGGCCTTCATGCACAGCAAAAAATGTCACGAAAAAGAAATCTAACGCAGGTCCTCCATTATAGCCATTGTTATGTCAGCCAGATTTGTTGTACCATCATCAGTAGAGGAAAGGGTAGTAATCCATAAGTAACAGTGGTTATACATGACACAAATTATGCATGACAGTGATAGCATCCAATGGAAAATAGTGGAGCTATTATTCAGTAGACTAGCTCTGTTGGTAAGCTAGTAGGCCTTCTACTTATTGGTGTAGACTATAGTATGACTAGTACACCATTTCCTAAACGGTAGACTCACTACGAGAGCTTAAAAGAAATCAAAGCTATTGGCATAGGACAGGCAGTCTTTGGTGTAGCTTTCTCACATTTTTACTATTCACTAAATAGTCTCGACCAGTAGCTGGATTCTAAAGTCTATAAAATGATTGAATACTCTAGGATCTTTCAGGTCGGTTAAGTGGTGCTTGGAATGAGCTTATAAAACGATTTCTCAGAGTGCTTGGGACAGGAGTTAATGAGAAAGACCAGTTTTAATAGCTCATCGGAGTTCTTTTATACTAAAAGTTGCTGTGGTCCCTCCGAAAGGTCACTGGTCAATTTAGCTCTGGGTTAGGTTGAAAATTAACCTTAAATGTGCTGGGTTTGCGTCTTTTTTTCCCCTCTACATAAACCTTTAGGGAGGACATACATCAAACATGTATGCTCATTTGTCGTCCTGGGGCCCAAACTTTATGGTGTTTTTTTTTGTATTGTAGTTTCTTTTATTTATCCTGGAGGAATACATATCCAATTATAGAATGTATTTGCGTATTCCCCAGTGCCAGCAAGTACCACTCTGGTTATATACCTACACAGATCCACCGTGACAAATACGCCAGGGACCCTGTAAGAGTTAGTTGCTAGGAGTATATTCATGCATTATGCAAGTGAATTGACAGTCCTTGGTTATAGACGAAGATATTATATATTTGAATAGTACTCAGGCCTAAAGTGTGCCTTAGAGGATCCTCTCGATTTACGGGTGCGCAATATACGCGGAGTATTAGGTATATGATAAGGGACTTTTATGTCAACTTTGATTTTATCAATATATCATGTGAACGTCATGAATTTTACAACACCTTAGTTGCACGTTCATGGAAATTGCCTTTTGCAAACCAGGTGCAAATGACTGATCAACTGTTCATAGTGTCTATAGTTGACACAAGTCGGCGCTGCTGTGCCTACATGTCCTCCAGTCTCTGAGCAGAGTCCCCTCGTCGGACCTCCATCATTTCAGCGCATTCATCAATAGACGCATCTGGGGCTCACACATACACAGTTATTTCCCTATAGGCTAAATGTAAAAGCACGCCTGAAAAGGGGGCAAATCTTTCAGTCGCATCAGATGCACTCATTTTGACAGCCCCTATAAAATAAGACTACCATTCGACTCAAATGCAGAAGAAAAGACCTTCTTGGATTTTTTTTCTCGAAAGTTGGATATTTATAATTGACTCGTGCAATCCAGTATTTACAGCAGTTAAGGTATATGCCACAAGTAGAGTATTCTTAGGTCACATGGGTTTAGATAAGTGTGTTGATTAAGCTAATAGATGATGCATATCGGGGCCCTAGGGCTGTATATACAGCATATACAGCCCGTGGGGCCCCGATATGCATCACCTAATAGGTTTATACCACCATTTCCTCCATTTTGTATCAATTTCTTACCTGAAATCCAAAGAATATAGCCAGGAGAAGACATTTTGTAAGTGCAAGCGACACGGCCCGTGTCCGCTCTGCGCGAAGCCATTGTTTTGGTTCCTTGCCAGGAGAGGTACCGCTGTGTATACAGTCACTTTTCGTATCGAATCCAACCATGACAAGTGTTCAAATTAAAACATACATATCCTTAGACATTCTAGATGAGTACTCCATGCTTGATATGTCCGATATATTCAAAATAAATAAGAATCCATTGATTTTCCCAACGTACGCGTGTTGCGGTCCGGCCATTCCCACCCGCCTCCTTGTTCGGTGAAAGTGTGTCAGTGGCCCGGATGTAGATATAGGTCAACTGCTCGCCGTACAAGAAAGACGCCGAAAATTTCGGACCCGTTTGGAAAATCAATGGATTCTTATTTATATCGAAGAAAATGGAGAAAACTAGCACGCATTACTTGTCTATGGATCGAAAACTTCTTGGGATTTCAATATTATAACATGAAAAGGTTGGATTCCATACGAAAACTGACTGGAAACATAGCAGGTTAGAACTTATTTACCTTCGCATTGGATTTCATCACCGTTCAGTGTGGCGCTATGGCTAAGGCCTTCGCCTACCACCACTGCGGCCGGGGTTCAATTCTCATACGAGTTGGCACGATTTTTCACCATGGAAAATGGCTAGATTAACTTTGTATAGCTGCCATAATTTCCAAAAATATTCTAAGTCCAACTTGACCTCGAAAAAGTATATACCAAAAATTTCAAAAATGCACATGGGTGGTATATGCAGAATAATGCACGGCTAAACTGCATATAAACCCACCGGAAGTGCCGAAATCGTGGTATAATAGAAAATAGACAACGACTTTCTTCACATCGAGACTGTCTGTTCTCCTATATTATAATGCATGAATGCATCTGAGTACTATTCGAAAGGGGCTATGAAATGTGTTTTAACCACACTCTCAGCCCCAACTGTAATTGGGCTATAAACACCACTGTAGTGGCTACAGAACAACCCAAATCAGGTCATCATTGGACTGGCAGTGGGGCTATTTACAGCAGCTCCTGACTGTATTCCAGAAATAGAAGCAATCTAGTGCAAAACCCTTGCATTGGGCTGATAGTGCAGTGTCGTGAGCAACTGTGGTTCAATTCTATGGTGCTAGCTTGGCCTGCAGTGATACCAATATAAGAACCTGTTTTATCACCTGTTATTTTACCACTGATATTGTTCAAACGTTAAATCTTGTTCTAAAGTGGTATCTTAAATGCAAAAGTACCCCCTTTTCTCACTGAATTCTTAAGCTGTCTGTTACTCTCCCTGGTAACAATAGTTTCGCTGGAAGTCATTTCTCAAACGCTAAGTTTAGGGCACCCCCAAATCGTACCAAGCTGACCTGGATCGTAAAGGCATTCTAGTGTTGACAGGATCAATCACTACGATTGGTGTAGATATAGAGGGAAAAGGCATGCCTCTGTATAGGCAATCGTAGCTAATACAGGGTCACCCACTCCCCTTTACTACGATCTGACTGGATCGTAGGGGGTGGCCAGAACGTAGTGGGGTGGCCCAGATCGTAGCGTTTGAGAAATACCTAGCTGAAATAGCAATTGGCATTCAGCAATTGATGTGCACGTGGCGCTATCCTGTGGATGGTCAATGAACTAAATTGTCCTCCACTTTCTCTGTGTGAAGCTGGAAATCAGATGGCGCTGCTGCTGGTTATAATTGCCATGTCCATCCGTGTCTCTGCCTGTAGGTAAATAAAGATATTTCTTTGATAGAGTTTTAGTGCTTGTGACTCTCCCCCTCCTCATGTAAATATAATGTGTCAGGAGCCTGTAGTACCCACCCACTTCTTATCATAGTGAAAGATAACATTCATTTTGTAATGTGAGTGAGTGAGTAATGGTTGTTTAACGCCAAGCCGACAGCTAAGGTCATATTCATGGCGGAAAAAGTACATTAGACATCACGTCACAAAGGAATACATGTGCCTGTGCCCGTGCATATGGACACCAGACACATGTAAGAAAGAGGGGACAGGAAAGAGGAGATTCAAGGAACGAATATGTGCCAGTGCCCGCGCATATGGACACCACCCACACTCAAAGAGGATAGAAAAGCAAGACATAGACCCCTTTTAAAGATGGCCTGGGGCTGGGGAGGCCCGATTTTGTAATGTACTTAGGCCCTTGGGTAAAGGGTGTCTTTTCGTCCCACCCTTTTATCGCTTTCCCCTGAGGGGAATTCTATGCTGGTAGACAGAAATATGGGCTCATAAATGAAATTAAAGTAGAGAATACTATGTTTCCTCGTGATTATATTAATTGAACTGCCATTATAGAATAACTCCATTTGTTGAGTAATTCAAGTATGATTTAATGATAACTTATTGTGCTAGGAGGTAAATCGATTGTAATTGACTTAATAATGACTTGAAGGTGTCTGCTGTTTTCTTTACTGTCCCCTCCTCTTCGCCTGCGACTATTTTTGGTGACGGTTATCTCTTTGGTGGGAAGGCATTTATTTGGCCTTTAGTCACTTTTTATCCTGCCCTGATGAAGCAAATGAAAGAGGTATTATTAGTCGACTGTAGATGATTGTAAGCTTAAAGGGTTAGGAGATAACAGAGTCATAATTATTGAATTCTAATGCAAGTGTCTCTGTTTATATCATGTAGGTTGTCTAGGCAATATAGTGACAGCTGATACATATATAAAGCCTAATAGAAATGGATGACTGCTGAGGATCATCATGATAACTCATGTATATTTTCTCTTCAAAATGCCCCCTCCTTAGTACATGTATATTTTGTACAACACACCAACTTATATACTACTTATTGTCCCATTAATACTCCGACAAAGTACCTAAACATAAACGACCTGTTCACATCCTGGATGACTATGCTTATCATCAGTATAGGAAAGTGCCCCCCTACAAAGCAAACCTCGTGAGTCTGAGCTCAAAAATAACCTTTATCTGTTTATAGAATAAGGCCACCATCTAGATAGGGGGGTATAGAGAGGAAGTGACTGTTAGAGACTGTGTGCCCAGATTAGCTGGGTCAGCAATGGCGTGGAGGATGAGTCTGGTCACGACAGATTTAAGCTCCCTCCTTGGCCTTCCCCTCCACCCCTTAACGTCCCTACTTGGAGACACTGTCCCTACTTGGGGACACCAGCTGAAGTGACCATTACTGGTCAGCAGCCTTTTGGGTCCTTAACCCTTTATGCTCAGTTGTTCTATGATGCACTAGTGCATCACCAGACAGGTAACTGGCACAGCATTGCTGTAACTCGTTATCAACTATTTGGGAGTGCAATGGAACTATTAGAACTGCATTATTACTTAGTCATCTTGTTCACATTCATGTAGCATGGCGACTAAAGGACACGGTACCGTTATAAGGTACAGTAGGCTATGGAAAGGTCCATTATGTGCAACCTACTCTTTGGGTTTTGGAGGTGCTTCAAATGCTAAATGCTTTTTGAAAATACAAAAAAAAAAATAAGAGAAAGAAAGAAAAATGATTGAAAGCTGAATTGTCTTGTACCGATTTGTATGCTTTAATTCTCTCTCGTATCCCCTCCTTTTTATCAAGACATTTAGGCAATCTCTGTTCAGTTGATGCTAAAAGTGACAAGGGAAAATCGTTTGCGAGCCTGTTTAGGTGTCACGTTTTGTCATGTGTGCAAAATCCTCAAACTGAATGAGGTGACGCCCTTTCTTAGCAGTTTAAAATACCTTTGATATGTTCCTTATATCATGTGTATGATGTAAAAACCCTATAACAAATATGTATATACCCCCTTTGAGTTAACCCTTTGATAGAGAAAATGATGCATCAAGACTTCGCGTTTACTTGTCCCCATACCACGGCGTCTCTGAATAACCCGCCAGCGATGCATTGGTACCTCATTACCACCCTACTTGATGAGATTGTTACAGATAAAAGGAAAAAAGGTGATTATATCCTTGCATGTTGTCGTTTGAAAGGAACAGTATAAAAATTACTATGCTCCCCATCAATAAGGGTTAAGAAGCAGAAAACACCGCAAAGCAAGTAATGTTCCATCCCTAAGCTGGGGGCTCAGGGATACAGCGAAGACTCCAAGATAGGGTCAACTACTGGACACAATCCATACTTAATGAGGGAACAGGTGGACCAGAGCTTACATCAAAATGGCCACTACTCCCAATGGCTGGCTATGCTTTTAGAAGTACATTGAGGTTGAGGGCAGAAAGTTTCTTTACATTATCAGGTTAAGAATGGTATGATGCTCATAATTATTAACTTGATGATGCACTATACCAGTGTCTTCATTATAGTAATGGTACTGACCCTTGGGGAGTGTACCAGCCCTGTCAGGTAGACAACTGTCATGCTTAAATGTACCACAATTGATTGCTGTATGGATTAAGCGTGAAGGTTAACGGAAAAGTGAATTAAAGCACTCTGCAATACTGAGAGGGTTTTGGTTCTATATGCCTCTGGTGGGGATGAACCAACAACTCTCATCCCCCACTCTAAATCCCTGCACTCACCCCTTCCTTGTGACTAAAGTTGGTCCAATATATCCTGACAATAGTTGGTCGATTTTCATAGAAAATGTACTGCTGGCACTGGGAGGAGTCTGAGACCAAACCTTGGAGGATCTAAAAGATATTTTGTTTGCATAGTCTATAGGTATTTGGGAACCTGCTCACGAAATATTATTTATTAAATATGAAAATTGTTGCCATGGCAACCCCTTGAACCTTGAGTCCCTGGAAATAATGTCCTTGCGAGTGACATAGGAGGGGATTTCCCCCCCCCCATGCCTCTTTGCTGATTAGTTATATGCTTTTAACATATATAACAAAATTGGCCTATTCTGAGGCCCTGGAGGCTAAAATATCAATTTCCCACAATTTAAATCTATTTGTGACATGAAGAACTCATCAAGCCTGATAATCTGACCCTGATAATCTGTGAAGAGATGCTTTCCAGCCTCCAAGATTAATTTTGTCTTATCCTTACTAGTTATTTTGCACAATAAGGGTTGGCAAGAAATGCTGGAAACACTTTAACCTTACATTGCTGGCACCAACCTGACCTCTATGTCGTGGTTCCTCCATGTAGTTAGCAAATATGGGAGGTGGGCTTGAGGGAGGTAGGCCAAGCCCCCTCCCCAATCTTTACTCCTCACCCCACCCCTGCCCCTAGCCGTAACCGTATTGGTCCATCAAAGCTACAGTGAACAGGCGCATATCAATAATATCCCAGTAATATAATTTTTTCCTATATTACTGTACCACCTTTAAAATTCCAGTGCTAATTGAAGACCACATTGAGGGACTCTTTCTATAAAGGTGCTTATTTTAGACAGGCAACTTTCTTGCATTCTGTAATCCAGTATGTGCTCCTTCTGCAACTTTCGCCTAGCATACAATGAGCATACACCCATATCACACAAACCTAAGGCATATATATATATATATATATATATATATATATATATATATATATATATATATATATATATATATATATATGTGGGACCTACTACTCCTCCTCCTGCTCCACCTCTCCTGGCTAGCTCAGGTAGGCAAACACTAAACCAGGGGCTGCAAGTATAGACTGGAGGTGTACTTTAGGGGCGTGTTACCTGGAATACCCCCTCAGTGTAGGGGCACCTGCTGTTACCATATATGTATACGTCCCCCCATTCCCTCAGTCAGCCACCCAACCAGAGGGCTGTTACAGCTAGCGTGTGATCCTCCATGTCTTGCCCTCAGAAGGGTGGGGTTTTGTACAGGAGGGATTCACGATGCCTCCTCACACCCTGGAGGACATACTGGATTAATGGTGAACAGAAGGTGTAACTGCATGCCTCTGTGCATTGGAACCTTAGCCTTGACATGTGAAACAACCTGTTGCTGAGGAAGAAGACAGTTACCATGGTTTCTTGTGAGCTTAAGCTTGATGGCTGAGTTCATTTTTTTCTCAAAAGGAGGAGGTTCTGTTACCAGAGGCCAGGAAATCAGTGATGCTCTTTGTATTCTGATATTGGGAACTGAAGACCTGTTCAGAACTGACTGAAACCTTTCGCACTTTTCAACTGTATACTGCTCCTAACTCCTGCATATTTCCGAGGACATTACTTTTCTGTCTAGAGCTGGAGTAAAAATTAATCTCAAGAAATTCATCCATAATCTGGATCCAACTTCAGTGAGAACTAGATCTCTCCCCTTGAGAATTTGAATGTGTCGGGGGTGTATTGTTACATAAGTAACCCTCGAAGAATCCAGCCATTACACACATAATGTTCTTGAACCTACTTTGATAACTACAGGTGCTTACAGTACAGTACAGGAGAACTCACCCCCACCAGACCAAGGATTTACTGGCTATTTTGGGCCTTGGTTTTCACGTACACACTAAATCGCCTCAACAGGAGCTTTGGGGTTGACTATTCATCTGTACTGCCGAGAGCAATAAAACAGGGGGAGAATTCAGCATTTGTGGATTTATGAAACCTTTCGGATTATACCATAGAACATACAAGAGTCTTTGTCAGAAATAGAGGAGAGTCTTTGAACTGGAGTCAGTGGTGAGGGCACCAGTACATTTTGATCCCTAGAGTTCATAAAGTGGACACAGCAAACTTGGTCTAGGGGTTTGGAGTTACCTATATCTATAGAGTGTTAAAAATACCTACTGTTATTGGTGGTCTTTGTTGGATGACTGGTGGGCAAAATAATGCAATACAGAGCACACCACCTGTTGAGTCTGCAAAGCTCTGCATTAATTGCAGCTGGAGGTAAATAACATGAACCAATCACAAAGGCCAATTCGAAACGTATTTGGACCAACCAATCGCCACACCTGATGAGGATTTAAATTGCGAGGTTCAAATTACACTAATCAACACCCATATGTGGACTGAGATATAAGAAAACCTTATTTGACCAACAATTGACCACTGGATATTCAATCACCGGATTTCCTCTTGTGCTACTTGGAAGTACGCAACTGGAGGCAAATTGGAGTTGGATTGCTTGGTTTTGTTGTTATTAGATATTTCCTACATGGGAGTGTGCATATGGTGCGTCTGCTGAGATCTACCACTTCCCTGCCCACAAAGCACACATAGGCGTCCTGGATATCCCCCCTCCCATGTCAATATTTTCTCATAGGCTCCGACAGCAGTGCCCTCTTGAGGATAGTCCCTGCGTCTACTACCGCATCACGTGGTCCATGTCACATGACCCATGTGGTACCAATATCCTCCCGGAGAGGGCGCCACGTTTGACTTGTAGTCTAGGGGATCCGTGGTTTCCACCTGATCTGTCTGTGTTTTAGACCATCTTTCTGAAGGCTATCAATTGGTGTGTTCATCTAGTGAAGGATTAAAAGTGCCTTGGCCATAGAAATGTAAAGAGGGGAGTTCATTTATTTCATTACGAACAGGAAATTTGTGTCCTTGCTATCTGTAACTCAATTCTGAGGAAAATTGGTTTGGGTATAAAAAGAAAGTAAAACACACCAACATTCCATTAAAGCAAAGCAAGGTGCATTAACTTTAAACACAAACCTGATTGGGTGTGCAAGGACTTTGTCTGACAGCATATTCGTAGCCAAGGTTTACGTAGACAGCCACAATGGAGCAATATAACGGTGCGAGGTATGTCCCTGCACCCACATGGGTAGACATGCTAACTCAGCCACAAGGTACATTTGGGAGACTGCCTGAAAGGTATGAAAAACGTAGGCAAAAATACCTGAATGACCAAGGCAGGCATCACCACCCTCCGGACGAAATGCACCCATTAGCCCTCATGTACCAGCCCCAAATGGAGAATCACTACAACATAAGGAATGGGGATTATAGACGTGGGGAGCCAGGGCTATTTGCAAATAGAGCCAGTGACCACTTCTACCCAGCTCCCGATTATTCAGAGCAAAGGTCAAGGCGCAAGAAGAGCAAGACTTCAAAGAAGGATAAGCGCAGGAGGCATATTTCCTCCAATCACGATGTTAATTATGTGGGGTCCTCGTCAATACCTCCTTACTTTGGCTTCCAACCACCACCCGCTCAATATGATCGAATGCCTAATAACATGGAGCCAAATGATGTCCTTCCGAGAGATCGAAGCCCTCCAGGAATCTTCCGGGACAGGCAGCAGCCGAGAAAAGGCCTGCCCCGAACAAAACTGCATGATGATCGTGAATCTGAGCACAATCCAACTTATGCTACAACAATTACAAGATCGAGTGTTCAAAGTACCCTGGAGAGACCAACTCCACGTGGCCGAAGGGAAGAGGAGTCAGACCTTTATGATGACCATATTGAGGAGAGGTCTGTAACCGAAGAGAGAAGGGTTCAGAGGCCACAGGTAGCTCAGGCACAGGTTCATGAGAGCATGATGACTGAAGAGTCACCCAGAGAGCCAGAGCCAGTAGTAGCACCACCACCTCCACCACCCCCACCACCCCCGCCAGCACCACCACCAGAGCCCCCTAAACCGATGGGCCCAAGTGTCTTCACTGTCGTTCCTAATAGAAATGACCCTATATATTCACAGATTTACTCAAAGCGAAGAAGGCCTGAAACACAGAATGGAACTGAGCCCAATCCGGAGAAAGTGCTGAGGGATTTTGATAACCAGATTGCCACCTATGGCACAACATCTACAGTGAATACCACTGCCAAGCCGAAGGTGGTTGAGGTCATACCAGGAATAGACAGGTCTCCAACAGATTGGAACAAGTCTAAAAGTGTCATCTCGGAATTCCTCGGTGAGCGCTCTGTCACTCCGAAAACACCTTCAACAAATTCCAGGAAGACCCCTACTCCAAGTATCAGCTCTGAAATTGAACAACCATATTCCCAGTCGTCTAACACTATGATCAGTTCACAATGTGTTCCGCTACCACCAACACCCTCACAGTTTATCCCACCACCATCACTAGCTCAGCCCAATGTTGTTGTCCGTGAACAAATTGTCTGTAGCAAACCAGATGTGGTGGTTGAAAAGGTATATGATTTCGCTGCTGAGGATCTTGACACTGATATGGATGGCCTTTGTGTAACAGAGCCTAAGAATGCAGAAAGGGTATGCAAGGCAGTTGGGGGTCTCCCAAATGAGCAAGATGCCTACATCAATCGCCACATAGAACCAACACCTGTGAAATCTACACCAGTAGTTCAAAATGAAGAGGTCACTGATGACTACTTCTTGAGGAATGTTATATCAAACAAGAAAGATGACATTCCCGTGATTATTCCACAGGTGATAAAGGGGACGAAGGAAGAAAAACAGGAGGAAGATCCATGCACAGGAGGAGATGAAGCTTTCAGAAAAGGGTGCAACTATGCTGAATCCCACCCAATTGTTCCAGAAGAGGTTCAACTGTACTATGATGATGAGAATGGCGAGATGGTACTGAATAATTTGGAAAATAACCAGGTTGCTCCCCCAGCTCCAACAACTCCATATATAGCAGCCCCTCCAACGTCATATCTTGAAGTGCCATGCCCCACACCTCCAACTCCTCAGGTACGTTCCCCAGCTCCTCCACCTCCAGCTGGCCAGGTGACTCCTCCAGCTCCTCCACCTCAACCAGTTCAGGTACCAACTCCAGCTCCTCCAGCTCCAGCCCCAGCTGCACCTTGCCCTGCTCCTGCTGCCCCTGCTCCATCACTTGATCCTCCAGTAGTTCAGGCACTTCCCCCAGCCCCACCGCCTCCTCCTGCACCAGTAGCTCCAGTAACTCCAGCTCCACCAAGCCCAACACCTGCTGCCCCTGCTCCCCCACCTGTCCACACACCTGTTCCAGCTCCTTATGTACCCGCCCCCGCTGCTCCAGTATATGCACCACCACCTCCAGTACCTGCAGTAAACCCAGCAGAAGCCTCAGCAATACCAAGAGGTCGAATTGTGCCAGCTGTAACTGCGCCTGTAGCTTCAACTGGACAAGAAGCTGCTGCAGCTCCTCCAGTGTCTGAAGCAGCTTCACAATGGGTTGATATGAGGACGTTTGCCTCCTCCACCAGTTGTGAACCCAAACCTCCTCCAGTTCTCCCACCTCCCCCTACTAAACCCTCAAGACCTATCCAGACTGGCAGTGGGGCTTCGATGAATCATAGGCAGGGCAGCTGTCAACCAGGCGATGTAGTTGACCTTCGTCGTTCTGGACAGCAGAGGCCTACTCCAGACTGCCAACCAGGTCGCATAGTTGACCTTAGGAGTAGGGGACCCCGGCTACCTCAGAACAACATTCCAGCAGCTTCTAATAAAACCTTCTATCCTGCTTTGAGCTCGAAATTGCAAGATAGTCCAGCACCCTTGCAAGTCATCAAGCGACCACTCATAGATCAGCAAGCAGACGCCATGAGGCCAACAGCAGTATCCAGCGGCCTTACCCCTAAGACCACGGATGATTTCAAGTTCAAACCTTCAATCTCGAGAGTCTATGCATTATCTGAAGCGACTAGCCCTACATTTTTTCCCAGAAAAGATAGTGCTTCAGATATTGTGCCGGTTGAAGTATCAAAGGTTCCAATAGTACCTGTCCAAGATGCTGTCCTGGTTAAACCTATTGTTGGTCAACCTGAGCCAGTCACAGAAGTCCTAAAGCCTCCAACTCCAACAACACCTCAGACCATCTATCCTGCTGTGGGCTCAACATTACAAGATGGTCCATCATTCTTGCATGTTGACAAGCGACAGTTCGTAGACCAGCAAGCAGATGTCATGTCTCCAGGAATACTCCCAGCTCAGACTACACTCGAAAAACCGCTTCCAGTTGGACCTGCCCCTGCACCAGGACTTTTCCCAGTTCGACCTATCACAGCAGTTCCAGTTGAAACTACCCCTGCTCCAATTCAAGCAATCCCAGTTACGGTTGAAACTGGTCCAATTCCAGCAATCCCAATCCAGGTTGCCCCAACTCCAATTTCAGCAATCCCGATTCAGGTGGCCCCAACTCCAATTCCAGCAATTCCAGTCACAGTGCAGCCAGCCCCTGTGCCAGTTCCAGTTTCAATTGAGGCTACTCCTGTGCAGGTCATACAACAACCTAGCCCTGTAACAGTGTCAAGCGGAACACAAACCATCCCTAAAAAGGGTCAACCAGAGGAACCACAGAAGCCAACTACAACAGTTGTGGAGACTGAAACCATCAAGACAATCATAGTGGAAAAAGAGAAAGAGGATGAAGCCAAACTAGAGGAAGCATCACAGGGTACCCAAACCAAGATCCCCAAGAATGTTGTATCAGAGGGCACGCAAAGCAGGCCTATCCCTAGGGAGCCAGTTCCTGAAGGTCCTCAGTTCATCCCCGTACCCGTAGTACCACAGTACATGCCCATGGACTACCCACAGCCTGTAGAAGTAGCCCTTGTGGATGGCCAATTTGTCCCAGTTGATTCTATACCAACCGGTGGCCAAACCTTCCCCATCGGTGGACCCCCGGGGGTTGAGCAATTTGTTGAAGTAGTCCCTACTGCTGATGGAAGATTTGTCCCAGTTGATTCTCTACCACCAGCTGGCCAACCTGTCCCAGCTCCAGCCAGTGACCAATTCATTGAGGTTACCCAAACTGCCGATGGCCAGTTTGTTCCAGTGGGTTCTCTACCATTGGCAGGCCAGGCTTTCCCAATAGGTACAACCCCAGTGGGCGAACAGTATATTGAAGTTACCCCAACTGCTGACGGTCAATTTGTCCAAGTGGATTCGCTACCTTCGGCTGGCCAGGCTTTCCCAATAGGTACAACCCCAGTGGGCAATCAGTTTATTGAAGTTACCCCAACTGCTGACGGTCAATTTGTCCCAGTGAATTCGCTACCATCAGCTGGCCAGACTTTCCCAATAGGTACAACCCCAGTGGGCGAACAGTATATTGAAGTTACCCCAACTGCTGACGGTCAATTTGTCCCAGTGGATTCGCTACCATCGGCTGGCCAGATTTCCCCAATAGGTACAACCCCAGTGGGCGAACAGTATATTGAAGTTACCCCAACTGCTGATGGTCAATTTGTCCCAGTGGATTCGCTACCATCGGCTGGCCAGACTTTCCCAATGGGTACAGCCCCAATGGCCAATCAGTTTATTGAAGTTACCCCAACTGCCGATGGCCAATTTGTCCCAGTGGATTCTCTACCAGTAAGTGGTCAACTTCCACCAGCCAATGTTATACCAGCAAGTGGTGAACTGATTCCTGTGAGTCCATTGCCGGGAAGTCAAGTCAATGGCCCATTCCTCCCTACAGAGGTCATCCCAGCCTATTATGATTCTCAGACAGGTGGAGTAGTGGAGGCTGGGCCTGATTTTAACCTAGAGGGGTTCCGAGTTGTGGAAGTCCCAATGAACAATAACAACAATGTGAGCCAACAGGTCGCTGAGGCCATTGATCATAGCCCTGTGGCCCCACAGGTTTCAGAGCCAGCACTAACTACCCAGAATATCAGTCAGGCTGGAACTACCATCAAGAACCCACCCAGAGCAAAGAGGGTACAGAAAGTACAGACATGTAATCAGCAATAGACTGTAACTACTAAGGTCTACAATGTGAATATGTATATTTTCATATGACCTTCCTTTGATTCTGCTGAGCGACTATAGACTGTGATCTAATCTAGAGTATACAAATCAATGGTCGAAGAGATTACCTTTTCTTGGACAATGTTAAAACAAGATATTTTTCAGTTCTGAAAAACATAGCAAAATCATTATCAGGGCATGGTTCTACTTCTGTCCTAATGAGACAAAGAAACTGATATTTTTCAGTGAATGTCACAAGGGTAAGTCACCTCTGACTCGACAACTTGGTATGTTTTTACCTTGAGTTGATCGTCCCATCTTCGGACGAAATATTTTCGTAATTCATGGGTAAGGACATGTTTTATTGTAGTCAAGTAGGTAAGAGTAAATGTACAACATCTGAATGAAATTAGTCAATGGTGGTCGGCATAAGGTACCAACAATTCAATTCAATTCAAAGTTTTTTATTTCTACTGCAATGGGGGGACACCATGGTCCGAGTTATTCAATTACAGCTGTCTTAGACATGACGTACGAAATATAGGTCTCGTATAAACATTACATTAACATGTATGCTATGTCAGCAAATAAGATAAGTATGAAGTACTGTATGGCATGAAAAAGACCTTGAACTCAATGACTTTATAGATTTACATGTGTGTTAGTCATGGCTTAACTTTTCATTAACGTTAGTTACCCATCATATAATAGTAATGATCTGGGGATAGTAGGACAATATGCATGCACATTAAAGTACATGTTTCTTGGTGTTTTAAGAACTAAGAGTAAGGGGGGGGGCATAATTATGCCTAGTGATCGAGCCAGGGAGATTTACCGTATATCACTATAATTCGTGTATAATGCATCCACCATAATGGAAATACATGTAATTATGTGGCACCTAAATAATTATTACATTGATATAAATTAGTAATAGGATTAGAATGAAATGTGTATGAATAGATTACAACTACCTTACAGAAACAGTTCCAAATGGTTGTACCTAATTGCTTAAATTCCCCCAATGAATTTTTTTAAACTACTCTATCCATAATAATTAATAAGGTGCTTTCTAGTGCATGTGGTGCGAAATGTTTTAATGGGTAACATTTGGATCTAATGCTAAAACTGAAATATGCTGTAAAGAAATTGTTAGTTTACTGTTTTAGGTGGGTCCTTAGACATGTATTTTATGTAGACCTTACTAGAACATAACAATATTATTAGCGGTGAATATATAGCGACAATTTGGACTAGGAAAAGCACCTGAAGACATGGATATAATTGTGGCGTTATTCTCTAAATGAGAGAACATTAAGGTTTTCATAACCTGACAGGCATTAATGGCGGTAGTTTGGAGATGTTCTGTTGGAGGACTAGACATATAAAAATTAATAACTATACAAATATACTATAATGATATTGTAATGGTTAACACGACGGTATCCAGAATATGATTATTGCAGTATTTTATATCCATTCCACTTACTATTCAATTATCCACACGTCCCTAACACGAATATATCTAATATCTAATACAGGTAGATTTAAAGAACATACGTATTATATATTCTTTGGTGAATACAGCGCATAGAGTATCAAAGTAAATGTCTTATAATACTGCCATGTCTAGTTGAAGTGTGTTACACTATTTCAAAGTTTATTCAAATAGACTATGATAATGATCATAATGATCAATGTCGCAAATGTGTATTATGTAACATAATGTTAATGACTACGAATAACCTGTATGGTAATATTGTCATATGTATGATCAATTACCGTAATACACCACGTATAAGGTGCACCCTGAGTCAAGGGACATTCTATCAGGCGCATCTTGATATACCTTGGTCACTTGAGTACTGTTCTACAGTGTTAAGTCCTCGCATATAGGGCGAAGCCTTAAGTTTGGCTTTTTCTATAAGATGTAGCGAGGGTATAATACTTGCATAAATTATAAGCCGCGCCTTATATGTGGAATATTACGGTAGTAGACAATAAATTACAAGTCTAACCCAATGTAATGTGATGTTCAAATCTATATTTCATACGTTTTGGGCTATCCTTTTTGTGTAACAGAATCAATCTGGCGTATGCTGTCAAGTCAATTTAACAAACAGCAGAGTTGATAAATTATCTGGAAGTAATCAACTGACAGCTGGCAAGTGTAATCACGGTGAAACTCAAACTGGAAAGTTTGAGGTGGGAAAAGATTGATATTTGTCTTTTAGTGCAAGTTGTTGCTCAGAAAGTTCATAGTGTGAAAATCATCAAATATGTTATTCTGGATTTAATCAAGGGAAATGTTGACAAATCACTTTGGGCGGACTGATTAATCTGATGTCCTGCTGATAGCTCCAATAATTAACATTGCAAACATCGTATGCTTAATTGAAATATCAAAATTCTTGGCTTAGGCAAACTAATCATTGTCCTACCAGGAACCCCTACCGGCAATGGAGGGAACTATGACATAGATAGGTGCTTCTTATTAGACCCTTTATGCAAAATTGCTATTAAATTCTATTTATAACAAGGGCTGAGTTGCTGTTTCATTATTAAGTCATTTATGATCATTTCTGCATGACTCATGACAAGTTGTTACATTGTTTTACATAGAAGTGAGTGAAAATGTTAAGACAGATTGAAAATGTTAAAACAGATAAGTCCTGGGAAAGTCGGGCTTCTTGTTTTCAATATGAAACTGTACAGAAAACCTGGTTATATAGTGCCTGGAACGTAGTATAGTTTTATGCTGGATGTAAAGCTTCCTCCGGGATATGGCGGTACTGATCCCAATATCGGAATAAAAGGCTTAGAAAGCTATCTAATTATACAGGAGAGATGGTCCCAAGCTTAGGACAAAGCCAAGGATATCTGCACTGCTCTTAATTATCTTCTTCCACCCATTGATAATCAAATATTTGTGAAATATGATATCCCCTCATATAATGCACTAATTATTAGATAACCAATTTATTTCAAGTAAAAATATCGCCACTATAATGAATTCTTCATGAGATCACTTTTTCTCCTGTGCGTTGTTACCATCGGAAACAATGTCGGATCTATAGACATGACAAACTGCTCTGGCTCAGTGTTGTATCGTGTAAGTGCTAAAAGAAGCCATTCGCCTGGAAGATGGGATAATTGCTGGTTTGGTTAATGAGGGTGGCTAGATGTGAGAGCACGATGGTCATTAGATGAGATAGAACAATGTATACAGGTCCACTGACAAGTGACAAGTCTGCCTTGTATAATGGGCCAATTAGCATCAGCAAAGTATCAACTTTCCATGATGAGGAAAATGTCGTCTGCTTTACATCTGTATGACAGTTTATCCTGTTTAAAAAACCTTCAAGTATGAAAAGGACATGTTGATTCGTGGTTCTGTGCCCACTTTGGGGAGGGTATACTCTATAGAATTAAGAAGTAAACCCCGCGTACACGCCGCACCCGTGTACAAACCGCATCCTGAGAATGCTATAAGCCGCAGCAAGATTCTGAAATGGTTAGAATTTCTTACTAAAAACTATAGTACATGATGTAAAGCCCCACATATAAACCGCACTCTGAACTCAGCAAGACTCTTAAATGCCACAGTAGACCCTTAAAACTGTATTAGGTCGCGGCTTATACGCATGGATGTACGGTTCTTATGAATGCAGCACTGAGTGAGGAGTAACTTGCCAATGTTGCCATAACAACAATAAAACAATGAAGCAGTGTTCGGTCATTATAGGGTAAATCTACCAGTTGTGTTTCATTCCATTCATTGTTTCAGTCTACTGTGAAATGAGAGAGAATGATAATTGCTGATTTGTGAAATTAGCCTGACTAAAACCTACATGAATATGCGAAACATTGAACAAAGGTAATAAAAACAGACAATTAGCGATAATACAGACTCTGGATGGCAAGATGGCGGACTAAATGATGTCAAACATGGCGCGTTTTTTATTGATGATTTGTTGCTTTGACGGAGAACACGGCAAATACCCATAAAACCCACAATCAGACGACATTTTCCCGGGACATTTTCCACGATCCCGCTCTTCTGTCTTCGGGCGATGGATGGCTGAAAGGGCGGGAAAAATCACAATTAATTATGCAAAACGGAAGGAGAGTGATTCAATTGTTGTGTCATCTGCTCGGCGTCAGTCGTGTTCCAGTCGCTTAAAGGATGTTCTAATTCCTGATTCTCCTCCCCGTATTCATGAACACCACACGATGGCTACATTTAGGTTGAGGGAACGTTGGAAGGGTGGGATAGGAAATCTGGCATGGGCTGGTCTTCTGCCAAGAACACAGACGGACAAGAGGCGATATTAGGAGTGGATCTCATCAGCCTTGGCGCTGCAATCCCAGGCCATTCATCTGATTATTAAAGCGAGACGACGTAGGCTGAAACACCTTATCCCCCTATCCACTTCTTCTTGTCTACCAAATGCTACAACTGTATTGAACAGAATAATGGGATGCATCAAGGCATGACACGTATGCAGCGCTGTTGAGTAACTCGTCGGTGGTGCATTTATGCATCACACAAAACATGCGGCGGTGAATCGATCCCATGGTATCATGCAGATATGCAGTATGTATACGTGGTATACACTCAGGGGAGATTTGTAAGCACTATGCTGTCCTCAAAGAGTGAAGTTAGCATCGCTACTGAACATTTTAATGTGAGTAGTGTAGAAATGGGGGTAACAGCGATGAGAGTAACTCTCGAGCAACTCGTGAGTGGGTGTGGAGGAGGATGGCAGGGGTGGATCCAGGGGGGGGGTCCTGGGGGTCAGGACCCCCCCCCCCTCTTTTGGTCCACCCATAACATGTCCAAATAGGGGTCCCCGAAGGTGGACCAACCCCTTTGCGCCCACCCAGGATGTCCTCTTTGTATGCATGCCCCCATTCATCACCCCTATTTCTCTGTGATATAGCTTTTATTGTTTCCAAATTGTACAATTTATGACTCTAAAGTATCTAAAATATATAAAATTTCCTCAAAATGTTCTAACATGAGCCAATCCAGAAAAAGACACAGTCATATTATACATAGATAATGCTTGGCTTTGGCCTATATACAAGGCATAGCTTGTACCCTACACCCATCCCTGGTAAGCCTTATAGTTATAGGTTGAGTTTGAGAGGTATAGGCCATAGTATAGTAATGAGTCAGGGGTATAGGGTATTTATTACATTAGATTAGGGGTGATGTACTAGAAATCATCCCCAATGTGCACCAGTGACCACATAGGCATCAAGGCATTAGGTGTGCGTTATGTGTGGGATACTGTATCGGGTTACCCAGTTAATTTTCTTGCTGAAAATGATTGCCTATACCAAAATGCTCTAAATATAAGTTTGATGATTATGTTATACGATTTTCTTTGGGCATGACCCACAACTTCCTTAATCACCAGTGCATAAAGTTAATGCTGAGGGTACACCAAAATACTTTAAACTTCAAGGTTTGACATCAATTTTTAAAAAAGATTTCCCAGGGGTGGGGACAGGCCCCTACACCCCCTTACACAACAATATCTAAATACACTATAGATTCAAATCTGAGGCTAGTTGAAACCCTGAAACTAGAGTGGTTGACATCTATATTTCAATTTTTTCTTGAAGGACCAGCCCTCAAAACCTCACAAAGGACAAGCATTACAACATAAGGTTTGCAACCTGATATTTTCTAGAAGACATGCCCCAAAGCCTCCCTAAAACACCATTGTGCAATCAAAATTTAATAAGATTTTCATTCCCTGTTCTCATAATCATGGGTTAACTGCTGATGGTACACCAAAATGCTTTACTGGATTGGGGTCTAGAAATGCATCAGAATGCACCATTTGATGTCTAGATTTCAAAATCCAGACATCAAATGTGCTTGCGACATCGCGGCGCTGTGCTTGCGACATTGTGGCCAGGGTTGGACCCCCGCCCTTTCCAAAATCCTGGATCTGCCCCTGGGATGGGAGTGTGTGTGTGAGGGGGGGGGGGGACTAGGGGGCCTTAATCAAATACACCCAGACTTAACCTGGACGAAATGAGAGAATTACGAGGTTCTCTGAGGTTCTCCGGTCGTTAGCGTTGGCCGCGCCAACGGCGCATACGACATTTCGGTGATTGGACAAGAGCACGCGACCCGAAGCGCGGGAAAGTCATAGACCGAACACTGCTGCCGCCTGCCGACCATTGAGCACCAGCAGAACCCACACTACCGCCCTCCCTCCTGTCTCGTCAAATGGAATAAGGCTTTGACCAGGTCGTAAAAGACAGAACGTCGACAAGTCCAGGCGGAACGGACAGCTTACGCGCGGCTGCCGTCCTATACTAGCGGCGCCGCCACTACCGCAGCCGCTGTGTCGCCAGGGAGACTACCATCATCATTGCCCCCCCCCTCCCACCCACCCAACCACCAGCAGGAGGATGAGTGTAGTAGTGAGTAGAAGGCCGCACGAGCAGCTCCTACCGTTAATGAGGCCATGAAAAAGCTTGCTGGGCCCCAACCACTGAGCTGCTCCCCCTACTCTTGCCGCCAGAGCAGCTGCTGTTGTAAGAGGAGTCTTATAGGAGGACCCATGAGCTGCTCATAAGGTGGTGGGCATTGTTACCAAACTCTACAATACCTGAGCTGCTCATCCTACCCCTCCTGTGTCTGTATGGGTTATACACTACAGAGCAGCTCACTGAGCAGCTTAACCCTGGCGGAGATGGCCTAGGACTACCAGTACACTACTCCAGGGCATAAGCCAGGGCAGCGTGACACGTGGATATACATACAGACGACCTGCCCAATACAGACCACAAGGGTGCACCATTCTACTGCCTACTGGAGGAATTGATTTACTGCCCTCCTCCAGGGCCCCAACACCCAGTGGAATCCTCAGTATATAGATTTGCATTACCTCCATTGGCCTCTAAAGTGTCTGCTTACAGAGATTGGAGAGAGATGGTGTATTGCTTCTAAGCTGAATGATGCTGTAGAGTTTGTCATTGATTCCAGGGCAGCCATAAACACCAACAAATGATCTGGCAGTATACTTGTCGGCAATTGTGTTTTGACTTGTCACACTCAGATTCCCAAGACTCTGATTCCAGCTGTTGTAGGCAAATATGGATTTCCAGGGCAGGACGTGGACATAGCCATTACGAGCAGATGTGAGAAGCTCATTTGATAATGAGACGAGTGTGTGGGCTAAACAATTGGCTCGCACTGTGAAAGCTATTGATTATGAACTTCCCTTTTAACCTCTATACCTCCAGTGCCAAGAGACAGATGCTTTAGGGTGGTAGTGGCCAGGCTGGAACAGACATCATTATCTCACAACTAATGGCAGAAATTAATAATTACTCAGCGTAATCAACTGCGCTCATCAGGTTTGCCCACTGATTAGTTATACCATGGCTTTTCAGGTGTCTGCCCAGGCCTTCTCCTTCCTTGACCGATTGCGGTGAAAATGCATTAAGGGAGTATTATCAATCATTAAAGGCTGGTGGCAACAGGATACGAGGAGGCGAGAAGGAGGAAGTGAACTGAGTATGATAAAGCTGTAGCACCAGCTAGCAAGTATTGATTCTAGATCAGTTCGCCCAGCCTTGTAGGACTAGATGCTATAAACAAAGAGAGAGCTAGATTGAATGTTATAAGAAAGTGGTTGCTATTTGAACAGGCTTGAGGTGAATGGATGACAGTTATTTGTTTTGATAAGAGAAAAGAAACTCGGTGGTGCTGAAAAAAAAATAGAATAAATTTACACTAAATGGCCATGGATGGAACATAGAGGGACAGCGTGTTAAGCTCTGTTGAGAATTTAAGAGCACATGTCAGCCTGATTATGAATTATATGAACTTTGGACTGGAGGAACACTGTCCAGAGGAGCTTTCCTATTCAGAATTCATGCTAGACCAATAGTAACGCCTATGGAGAACAAACCATCCAACAATAGATCAATTGCAGGAAATACACTGCATGTAAGCCCATTGCTAATCTGCCCCCTGACAATGCATTAACTCTGAATATTTGTGCACACATGATAAAGCTAGTGATGTTGAAAGCTCTATATTAAAAGAGAGAATACATACGCGACAATAGACAAAGGCTTCTATTACCTATGCAATAGACCAGAGTAGCAAGTATAGATTTACTTCGAGCAACTCCCGAGCAACTGTTCTGTATGAATGGAAAGTGCGCTACAATGTGATGGCTGATATGAATAGGAGAGATGGAGAGAATCTGTGAGAAACGACACCAGTAACACTGTAGTACGTGCAAGTGGCAGTTCAAAATGTACTCAATATTCAAGGAAATAAATCAACTGCTGAAAACGTAAAATAAAATCTCCTTTTAATGAAGTAACCATTCAGTTTGCTCTGACAGGTGTGACACGTTTCAGAACCTAAATCACATTTGTAGACGGCATAAATTCATGTCCCCTTTTTACACCCATTTCAACCAATCTTGTGAAATGGTTGGATGGCAATGACGGCCATGAGCACTCACTCCCTTGGGAAATTCACCCCTTGTTTTTAGGCAGGCTGCTAGACGTCAACAGGAATTGTCAACAGTTTAATACTGCTCAGTCTAACTGGATGCTGCCAGGAGGAGTTCCTTTCAATTAACATTTCATTCATGTTTGAGCTGCTCACAGGTGAGCACCTGAGGCACCTGAATGGGAGCTGCACCTCACGTGCTGTCAACAGGCGCCTGGAACTTATCATTTCTCCTTAAAACAAATCTGCATGAGTTACTTAACAGACTGGCACTGAATTGCTCCTGCTCCAGACTCTGTCCACAGTGTTGCTCCAATAGATGCTGCTGTAGTAGCCCATTACCCTCATCTGAATAGATCAGGCAGTGAGCTGCTCAATGTGATGGTGTAATACCTTAGGCCGATTTCCACGCGTTGAGCTGCTCAGATTGGTCACAAAATGCCCCAGAGAGTAGTGCTCGTGGAGGAGTCAGTCCTAAGGACTGACAGTACCCTCGGAGACACAGACTCTCCCAGAAAATGTGTTATTATGAAAATCGACCCTCCAACGCCGGCCACTCCAACCGCGCCGTCGGTATCCGCTGACAAACCGGAAGTGGAAGCGACGGCACCGGAAGTGAACAATGTACCGGAAGTGTCGCTACGTTCTGACACTGAGGAGCGGCTCACCCCAAAGAAGGCACCCGGCTCACCAAGCCCCTCAATGTACTCCAGGATATTCTCTCAGGTCCCTGCAGTCAAAGGTAACAATGGAAGGGGATGATGGAAGGGGCTGAATGGAAGGGATGGAGGAAGTTTGAAGTTTCATAAGTGTTTATTGGCCAATAAAACAATCACAACATTTTGGTGCTTTTCTGTAAAGGGTGACATGACAGTAAGGTGTTAAGATAGAGGGCCAGTTTCTTGGTATTCTGAAAGGCTAAAGTGATACTAGAGATATTAGGTTCTTATATATAGGTCCATAGGGACAGCCCATCCAGTAAGGACACACCCAGAATATTAGTTGGTATGGTTGTCTTCAACATCAAGACAATCAATGAAAAGGCCTGACCTGTGGAATACATGTACAGTCTGCATTGGTTGGGCGCGGGGTTATATATACACTCTGTTCAGCCTCATAGTTGTAATAGATTAACCCTTGGAAAAGTTTTTATCAAAGCCGAGAACCGTGTGCTTGAGGTGAAATTGATAAAATTAATGGATGATGCGTGACCTTTCTTTCATTGCAATTCATTTAAATAAAAAGAATCAGTATGCGACAAATCGAGCAAGGCATAGTCAATATACTCTTATAGCGTGGCTATTAACCCTATATAAAGGGATCAATGATTTCAAATTGCCCACTTGGCAGAAAAACGGTTTTTAACGTTAAGAAAACGTTTATATTTGGTTCCCATGTTTGCCAAAAATTTATTGAAAATTGATTGAAAAAACGTTGGTTTTTTTTGCCAAGTGGGTGATTTTACTAGATATTTAATAAAGATGAAAGGGTATCTCATACTAGATCTACAGGCTTTGTGACCCTTTCTACTCATTGTTAGAATAAGCTAATTAGTTAAGGCTTTTACAAGAAATCCTTTGGCTTTCAATCCAGAGTAACACATGAATAGCATCAAAAATATCTATACAATATTCTCTAATCTCTACCCTAACTCAGACTTAACTCTTAATATTCACACATAATATTATTATTTAAAGATTCTTTTCGGATCAGTGAATATCATAATGCTGTTTTGTGATAGTTGTAATATCCAGCCAGGTCATAGATACAGACGGATTATTATATGCAAGGATATTATAAGCAAAGAGCCATCTGTGTCTAATTAATGTCAGAACTTACCTGGCGACAGTTTCTTTACCTTGCTGCCAGGTGTAGCACTGGTAGAAATGACTAATTTTGTTTGTAAGGTGGTGCAAGAATCTAATCGAGTTGCTTGATGCCTGCTCCCTCCTATACAATTATTGTTTGTGCAGCGAGGGATTAGTATACACCAAGATAAAAATAACCTTCTCTGGTCAACCACATCCCAGGTAGCAAGGATACATTGGGCTAATGTCGGCTTATATTGGGCCAATGTCGGCTTATATTGGGCCAAGCATGGCCCAATGCTCAATTGCTGATTGGGAAGTAGGGGCAGAATAGTGCTTTTCAGTATGATGAAATTGAACTTGGGGCTCTGTGGGAACGATTTTAACGGTTAGAACCTATAACATAACATACATGTTTATAGACCTAAAAAAACAACTCACTCCCTTGATTAAACAT
Organism: Acholoe squamosa; assembly: GCA_949317995.1. NCBI lineage: Eukaryota > Metazoa > Annelida > Polychaeta > Phyllodocida > Polynoidae > Acholoe > Acholoe squamosa. The sequence goes on from OX439046.1 coordinate 30,239,418, forward strand.
GAACCCAATCAGCAATGGAGCATTGGGCCATGCTTGTCCATGCGTGGCCTAATATAAGCCGACATTGGCCTAATATAAGCCGACATTGGCCCTATGTATCCTTGCTACCTGGTGAACGTATGGATTCATTGTTGTGCACCTAGCCCTGGTTATGTGCTATATATTCAATGAGATGTCAATAAACTTATCTCTTAAAGAATCCATCCTTGAAGGGTTACTGTTGTAGGGTTTCCGAACAAAGCTTCTCTTTTTCATGGTCGTAGAATGGTAAATTCTTAACATTGACAGCACAGTGAGGATAAAGAAGAAGGCCTCATAGATCTCAGATACTTCATTAAGAGATATCTCCTTTAATCTGGGTAAGATCGCATTGGACCTAGTTTATCTTTGGTTAGGATCATTAGGGTAATTGCCTCCATTGAATTTGTAGAAGTGGTTTATCGACCTTCAGTCCTCCAAGAAATGAATAGTTGAGAAACTATAAGAGTGGGGCTGAGTTCAGCTATTCTCAGTTGGAAGCCACCCAATCACTACGACCACCCATGGGTATCTATTAAACATTAGTAACCCCATTAGGAAAACCTTTGTTATGTAGAAGATTCAGAGTAGAGATATTTTACAAAGGTTTTTAATCGGCATGTGCTACTTATCTTGTCTACTAAACATGCATACACGACAATTGCTTAATTAAGAGGGCCTTAAAAGAAGATTTATTATTTTCTCTCAAAATAGGCAAAGATAATTTGTCTGTGGTCTGTCCTGTAGTCAGGTAAGGTAGGGTAACCATAAACACAAGATTTCTCTAGGCATTGACCAAATTTGACATCATCCCTTTTCAGGAAACTCTGAATCCAGGCAAAACAATATTTATTACAATATCCTAAATTTAACATTATCAAATTGTATAACTGACACAATTTTTAACATTTTCAATGGCCTATTTACAAGTAGCTGCGCTCTCACCTGAGACCACTTTGCTTCACGTAATTGGTCCACAGGAACTTTCTCCAGTTCACCTCACAGAACCTTAGGTGTGCTTTGAGGATCTTTCTGACCCATATTCCATTCAGCACCTTATTTACCAAGCAGGTGTATGTACATACATGAATACCCATCTGACATTGTAAGTAAATACTACAGAAATAGCCCCCATGCATCACACCTACCCACCTGTAGGCCTATTCTGCTATCTCTCTATTTCAACCTCATATTTCGATTCTGTAATAAACCTGCTTTCCTGTTCTGAAATAACCCTACGTAAATCGTGTTGGTAATATTACAGCATTAGGGTTAATCTCCCAGGATGGATGAGGCTATTGATTATATATATGAGGCCTTGTATTAGTAGTGCATTTATAAGGACATAACATGGCAGAACCGTATTACCAACCTATGGTTCCCAATTATGTTGCACTGGTGAAATACAAACCACAGGTTGTAAGGAAATCTTACTTTATGCCGCTTTCACAGTATAGGTTGGCAATGTGTCCCTATCATATTTCCTGAAATACACTGGGGATAGAAGTTTTAGTGGTAAGTCATGTTAGCTCGGGACTAGGTACATGTATGTGGTGAATTTATGTTGTAAGGAAGCTCCCTCGTGGGACAGCTATGGCCTTGGAAAGGGAGGGATAGAGGGGGTTGCGAGATACCTTAATGTCTTCGGAGGAATCAGCAAACCTTCTTACTTGTCATGGCAATGTGCAGCAGAGATTAGACTTCCCTGTCAAATTCCTGAAATATATAATTTATTTCAATCATATATAGAAAATATTACATGTACCAAGGACACCTTATTGTATACAAGGAAGCGTGGAACATTTTCATCTCTATTCCCCCGATTATCCCATAAGAAATAGGGATTTCATACAGCTAAATCCCTATCACTGCATATTCATGTATCCCAAATGGCTGTCAGCAGTACAAAAGATCGCCTGAATCCCACAGCAATGAAATACCGCCCTTTATAGGAGCAGAGACACACAGCATTATGAGCACAATTGGGAAATCATTGTATTTGGATAATACCATTGCGTGGTCAAACTAATGAGACAAAGGGTCCTGGTCATTAGAACTGACTTGCTGATGGATGTTATCTATGGATCTAGGATAATAGCTACAGCAGTGGTATTTTTGTGCCATAGAGCATTGCACTGTGGCTATAGCAAGAGGCATTATAAATCTATTTAGAACATAATATGTAAAAGAAAAAGGAATATGTGAAGGGTATGGCTATTTCTAATCAAAATTGAATAACCATGAAATGATATGACCCTTTCTTATCATGGAGAAGAGAGACTCATTACATGGAGAGAATGATTCCTTTTATGAAAAAGGAAAGGAGGACGAAACAAAATCGTTCTTTTAATCAAAAAGTAAAGATCACCTTATCATCCTTTCCTGCTGTCTAATAGAATTGGTCATTAGGTATAAGGGAAAATACCATAAAAAGGACATGATTCGATAAAGTAAATGGACAGATATGTTGTATAGTTAGTGTCAGCTGACAAGATAGAGCAAGCAGAGCGAATGTGACTCCAGAGAGTCCCCCTGTTCAGTACAACAGTTTTACAAATTGGACTTTACCCACAGGAGACTCTGCCCTCTCTACCTCCACTCCATACATCTCCTCCAGGAGGTGCTATAGACTACACCAATCAGTTTAACCCTTTTAGGGCGGCATGATGAGCCCTAGGTTCCAACTCTATTTGTCATTATGATGCATTGGTCAATTTACCATCAAATTTCGAACTGTACCATTTTGATCTATGGCCAATAAAATATTCAAACTCATATTCAAACTCATCAGCACTGTTCTGGTGCATCATTCTGGCATTTGAGCAACATGCAGCATGATGCACTAATGAAGTGGAGCCTGCCAGCAATGCATTCATGCATCATGCCAATAAAAGCCTATAGTGGGTTAAAACATTATCCGGTCATTAAAGGGTTAATGACCATCTGATAAAGCTGCAGTCGGTGTAATTCATCTGCCGTCAGAGACAGAGAAAGTGGAGGGGAACTAAATAAGATTAGTGAAATCCCATCTCGTTTCTCAAAGTCATTCCTGTTGGAATTCAATTGAAAAACAGGGACCATATACATAATGGTTCCTGCAAATTTAATATATCACTATTCTCCTTAGTCATTGTAAGACCTCCCTCCCTCAGCTATCCCTAGATAGTTCGCCCTGTCGAGAAAATGAGATCGCAAACGCCTGCAAACTAGAGTACAGTAAATGCTTTTGGTAGCGGACAATAAAATCTGTTAGGGACATAACCCTTGATCTTTAGAATGTCCATTTGGATGGGGCAGGAGGCATCAAACCATTGGCTTCGGACTATTTCCATTCAATGGATGACCAAAGCAGCAGAGGTAATGATCGTGATGTATTCACTTTGCTGAACAAGCTGTGCATAGACGACCTGTATATATCAGTATGGTTTGATTATAATCATTCTAATTGTAAGTTAGAGATCCAAGCGGTGGTTAAGCTCTTGAAGTCTATCATAAGCTAAATCTGTAGAATACATTGGAGAGCTCTACCCAGCTCCTTAATGATTGGAGTGCTTAGACTATGCATCTCTGTCTCTTTATGACGCATGGATACAGCCCTGAGGAGTATTTGGCGAATGCTGCATCCATATATCATGCTGACTATATAGATAAAGGTGATATAGGACTAGCTATATTAAAGGGTTAGCAAGATGCACCAACACAGTGCCAAAAATTTATCTGCCATTCTCCTTTGGTGCATCAACAGCTGATTCACAATCATGGACATAAACCAAGAAGCAGCGTGGCTGCAATCCTTAAAGGTTTAAGGCATAAACTGTCAGGCTATATGCTGTGCTTGGCATAAATCCTCCCTCAATAGTTGCTTTGTTGAGAATGGTCACTCTAGAACTCTTCTTTGAGGTTCCCACTGAGAGGTGCTCTATACTTCTTTATTTAGTTTCTTTCTTTGGAACACCCATTAGTTTACAAACCAGATGGGAAACGGTGTATGGTTTTCTAGCTTAACCTTCAAGGCCAGATTGGCATTTCTTTATTCTTTATCACTATGAGTCCGGAGATTGGGAGAGACTGGGATGTATTAATGTCACTATATTTTATATGTATCTCCACGTATTTTGTTGTCACATGCAAGTTCATATTGTACATCAGATTCTTTATCAATAAAGCCATCTCATATATTTCTATACAGGACCAGATTCGCTGCACACGCAGTAGTTCGATTTAACGCTGTAAATCTGCACTTGCTATACTATATAGGCACAAATCAACCACATGTAATTCCCAGAATACCACCCCCTGATTCAGAAGAAATCGGACTCAATCACATAACAATCTCCGTGCATTTGTATCGGGGAAATGATAGTGGAGTGATTGATACACAAGTGGAGGAATTCATTTATTTATTCATACCTACATCCTCATTTGGTGCCAACAGCATGGCAGCCCTTGCATTTGCTTCTCCCAAGACCACCACCTCCTCAGCAGGAGGATATAAAAAATGCAATGGAAAGCCCCCAGGGGCAAAATACCCTATCTACCGTGCTGAGGGCGTCCAATTCACTACAAAGACGGAGAATAATTGCCAGACAATGGCAATTTCTTCAGAAGGACGGAGTAGCCAGGAAAAAGTGAATGTGGAGTCTTTTTACTCAACTCTTGAGTGGCTTGCACTGAAAGTTCACTTCTATAATGAAGGGATTAATGTTTTTGATTCAATGCATGGTGCCCTTTTGCCGTCATGGTGAATTTAAATGTCACCCAGTACTATACTCATGCATTAAGTTGACCATTTAGGGGTTGATTTCCATAAAGGGTAATACAATAAAGAACTTCAGTTATAGTTCTCTGATATAGTGGCAAGTACCTGTCAATAAGCCACACTGCTTCTTTAGACTGATGCAAAGAGGTGCACCTTGGCATTGGTTTACTCATATAAGCCCGTGGCTTACATGCGGGGGTGTGTGGTACATGTGAATGTGTTATGCATAACCTTAATTTGAGAAGTGACTGAGGAAGGTGAAAAAATTCAGGTCAGGCCATTGATTTGTCACGGACCATGCCTAGAATATTGTATTACATGTATTTCATTTCTTTCTCAGCATTCATTTTTAGCATGGATATCTGGATATCATGTACACGTTACATTTTATATTTAGATCAAACTAGGAACATTAGCCAAATCTACCTGTTGTTTGCGACTTGCCACAGCAACGGCATCATGTTGGAAAACTAAAATAAGGGACAGATCAGAGACATTTTCACAACCTGCCTATTGCCAATGCTCTTGATGAATCCTGACTTGAGCCCTAGGAGTAATTGTCAATAATTAACCAGTGATGCCCATGTGAATTGCATCAAAATGACGGCTTTGCATGGGTTACTTAACTTAGTCCCACTACACAGTACTGAGGTGACTCCCGATGCAGTTAACATTTTAAGGGTCGCATAATGCATATTTATCTGGCATGATACATGAATGCAGCCCTAGTGAGACCATTAACAGGGCTGCAACTATGCATCATGCCGACCCTACCGAGTTGTTATATTCCAGAAGGGCCGACATAATACGAGCGCAGTGCTAGTGAGGATAGACTGGAGACACCATGTCACCTTTAAAGAGTTAAGCCAAACCAAAGGCAGTTATTTATAGCTATCATTATTGTAGGTATTCTGAGGCCAGATTTGAGAGTCTTTCATAATGAGACTGACCTTCAAGGTTTAATTACTAATTTCTTCTATTTGACAAAGTCACTTGAGATGGTTAGTCTTTTAAACTAGTCCCGATCCAATTTATTGAACCCTGAGTGTCAAAAATTATTCAGTTCATAATATGAGTGCACATCATTCTTTATCATTGAAAGAGAGAACAAATAATCATTATGTTTATTATCATGTTATACAAGCCACACCCTGGGTTTGGAAGAGGGCTATGAGGCACACCTTGACTTGAATGTTGCACATTTGTATATATGAATGCTCTACAGGGCTAAAGCCCCGCCTCTAAGCCGCAGTCTGAGTTCACAGAGTCTCTCTATAAGCGGCAATGTGATTCTGCGGTGGTCTAAAGAACTTGGCCTCTAATCGGGGTTTTGCAATATCACAGTGTCCACACGACCCCGAGGTAATGACTATGAAGTTATCTAAATAATCTACTGCATCCACCAGGGGTTGCTACGAACAGGCAGCCTTCAGGGCCCTGTAGCACTCTGATGTTTTATGATATATTTAAAGAAAAACCCTACCCTATTTTTATGATAGTGTATTTTGATGGCCTTTATGTCAAATAAAAATATTCTGGCATGGTTTTTGGAAAATGTGGCAATATAGCGGAGAGCAGTAGGTTTATCTGATGCAGCTGATGATGTCACAATTGACAAAATGCATCCCATTAATTTTGTGCTTGCACAACACTGTAATGAAACAAATATATGTTCTTTTTAGCCTTTTCTCAGGCATGCATTGGTATTTCCCTTGACCAATATCAATACAAAACCTAACAGAAGGTCCCTGTGTAGTATCATTATCCTGTACTTTATACTATTCTAGATATGACACATTTTGCAACCCCATCCATGTATAAACAATGCAGAATCTGATACATTTTGTAAATCATGACGTCATCAGCTGCATCAAACAAACCTGCTACTCTCCTCTAAAGTGAGACATATTTCAAAACCCATGCCAGAATCATTTTATTTGACATAAAGGCCATCAAAATACGCTATCATGAAAATAGGGTAGGGATTTTCTTTAATATCCTTCTAAAGGCCAAATCCCACAATGCGAAAATGGGCAGAAAATCCTTGTGATATATATAGGATATGTGGTTGCTTAGCTGATATTGGGGTGGAAATATTGTCTGAGGAAGGCCTCTAAATACTAAGAATCCTTGCCAAAGTACTGGTATTTTGGGAGTGAAGTACATCAAAAGTTTTTGATATTTTCTTCACAAAGGGCCACAACTCTGTGATTTAGTGTATCATTTTGATTCCACTGTCTAACTGTGTATTCCACATGACTTTGATGCCCAAAAACGGCAACAGAATCGAAATCACAGAGATCTGGTGCCCAATATTGGCAATAGACTAAAAATCACAGAGATCTACTGCCTAATATCGGCAATGGAATCAAAATCACAGAGATCCAGTGTTCAATATCGGCTACTGGTAGGATTTGGGTTAGGTAAAGGTGGAGTGAGACCCCTTGTGATTTAGATTATTGTCAATTGGCCAAGGCTGCCGATATCCAAAATCACAGACATTTCACACCAATTTTTCACGTAGTGGGATTCGACCTTAAGATAGCATGGTGCCTGAGGTTTTATTTCATGTTGGAAAGAATGGAATATGGACGGCGCCCACATATAACCTAGGAGCTCCATATCTCACTCCCTGTGGGATAACCTTACCCCGTATCACCTGGCCAGTAGCGGGAACCCAAATGGTCATAAAACACGCAAATAATCATCTTTTAATGTCACTTTGAAAGAGTTTTGAATATTTCTAATTAAATAACATGGAATGAATACACGGGTACAAACCAATTGGGTCTGACTGAGGGATGCCCTCGAGACAGTACACACCCACACATATCCAGCCTCCTTGCTCGAGAGACAACTCTTAGTCAGACCCAATAGGAGTGAACCCTTGTATTCATTCCATGTTATTTAGTTAGAAATATTCAAAACTCGTTGATATGTCAATCACCCAATAGGAGTGAACCCTTGTATTCATTCCATGCTATTTAGTTAGAAACATTCAAAACTTGTTGATATGTCAATCACCCAATAGGAGTGAACCCTTGTATTCATTCCATGGTATGTATTTAGTTAGAAAATATTCAAAACTTGTTGATATGTCAACCACCCAATAGGAGTGAACCCTTGTATTCATTCCATGTCATTTAGTTAGAAATATTCAAAACTTGTTGATATGTCAATCACCCAATAGGAGTGAACCCTTGTATTCATTCCATGTTATTTAGTTAGAAATATTCAAAACTTGTTGATATGTCAACCACCCAATAGGAGTGAACCCTTGTATTCATTCCATGTTATTGAGTTAGAAATATTCAAAACTCGTTGATATGACAACCTTTTGGGAGTGTATCAGCCATAATAAATCAGTATGATTTAGGAATGCACTGATGCCAACCTGTTTGTAACCTACACTGTTGCAGTTATTGTAGCCTAGAAAAATCACATCAGTGTAGTAGGCCTATGCTGGCTCATCAAGGGTTAAATCATAAAGTAGAGATAGTGTGATAATGGATATAAAGGTCATGCTGCCTTTCAGTTTACCACTTAATGGCTTATCCTGAAATAGGAAAATTCATATAACCTTTTAATAGCCCCAGAAATGTGATTTTAGGACACAAGTGTTTTGATGGGTCGTGATGATCTTGTGGATTAATCAGACCTAGCTGCCTGCATAATCAAAAGAAGCTGTATATTTGATAAGGCCAATTGACCTAATTCCTAGGTTTAACATCACTAATTAATATCACAATGGGGCGGCAAGGTTAAAGAGTGTCTGGAGTTTTAGCCTGCCTGAACTATAGCGATTTTATATGACAAAACGTAGATAAGGTAGCGTCTCAGGCATAATCCAGGCATGCTGTCTACAGCTATATTCAGAAATGTGTATTTATGACGACACCTTTTTTCATAGAACTTATTATGGATGTTATTATGATGAGACTTTGTCTGGCCGTGAAGAAGCCTAGGCTCTGCAGGCAGCTCAATTTCAGCTGTAGGTATTCCATGGGTCTACCATGTCATATCACCCTGCTATAGCTCAGTAGCAGTCTGAACTCAACCCCTTGCTAGATATGATGTGCGAGGTTCTGGCAAGTAGACAAAGGCAAAGCGGTTTAGACTTGTCCATGAATTGTAACCTTCGCAGAGGAGAGCACTCCTTATCAATAGCGGATATAATTTTCAGTGAGACACCCAATAAGGGAGCCTCTCACATTTTGGGAGGGAATATTAAAGTGTGATTCTTTAAATGTATAAATAGTGGGATTCTTTTTTAAAATGTATGAGTGCCCCCGTAGAATAATTCTATCTTATATTGTATTCATGTATGCTGTTTCTTGTATAGGTTCATGTCTCTACTCATTTGTAAATGGAGAAAGGAAGAGAAATAATTTTGATCTCTGTAAAGGTTTCTATGGTTATTGTCAACTGCTCGCATTACAGTTTTTAGTCAATGAGGTAGAACTTAAACAGAGCAGACTATGCTCACCCTTCAGGAACAGCAGATAGTTCATCGTTAGACAGTAGTCTGTTTATGTGTATGATAATACCTGGCTGTGTCCTCCTGTAAATGAGCAATATATCTCGTACTAACGGGTAGGTCCTGCCTCATATGCTACCTGTGAATACGTACACTGAATTATGATATCCTTAGTCAACATCTCTCACCCACGTAATTATGCTATTTTCTGTTAGGCATGGCTAAAACTACAGGACATCAAGTGCCCTGCAGCTTTAGCTATCGGCAGGGTTAACACTTGAGTCCATGAACAATCTATGTCCCCTGGTATCAGCAATGCTAACACTGCAGGTCATAATGGGCCATTCTTCCTCTTTCAGCAACGTCAAAATAGCAGGGCCTAAACACACATTGTCTCATGACATCTTCAAGGCTGCCCCTGCAGGAGATAATGTGAGAGGTTATCAGGCAAATGGCTGAGAAGGGTAGAGGAGAAGGAGAGGTAGGCTTGGGACAGAATGGCTTTGCTTAATGCAGGCCTACTTTAAGCAAAGATTAAATTGTCATTATGCCTAAAGCCTACCTCTCCCCCTTCTCTACTCTTTTCAGCCGTATGCTGCATTTTTTGCTGAATTCACCACTGGTCACTATACAGGGCACTGATAAGCAGTGCCTTCAGCTAACCAGTGCTATCAGCAACTTAATCGGTAGTGGGTGGAGTATGCATCATGGATGTTCTCCATCACTGATGATAATTATGGTTTAACATAGAACAATCCAGACTATCGTCATCCATCATTATCCATCAAACTATTATTTACCAGTCCTACCTTTTTTCCTTGTCACTACCTCAGTATTGCCATTATGGTTATGTGGTACTGCACTTCTGTAATTTGTCTTGATGGTGCATAAGTGTAGTCATGGCGAGTAACTCGCCAGCAATGGATTCATGCATTATGTATATCTGATAAGGATTGACTGTTGGTAATGTCATCTAATGCAAGTACAATGACAAGTAATCTCGATTACTGTAATACCTGACATATGAGCCTGTGCACCCTAAGTAAAAGGGAAGGCTACATCAAAGGTGCAGCTGTGGCTAAGATTTGAGCTACCTTGTACTGTTCTATAAAATAATATCCTCGCCTATAAGGCGCACATCCCCCGAAATCGGGCCAACCCTATACGGCGCCCAAGGGTCTCAAATGCCAAAATCACATGCTGTCCTAAATGGTTAAAATGACACTCCGTCATCCTCTCCACTGCCTGCTTAATATCATCATAATACCCACCACTACCCCTTCCAACACCCACATCAGCATTCACCACCACTATCTCTCCCATGCCAATCCAGACTGTTCTCACTAGATGCATTTTGGTGATTCTGCGGATTTCAAACCTGGAATTACAGGCGCCACCCATTATAAAGCCTCTATTATCGCCCATGGATACTTTGATTAGCTGAGAGGAGTGAAGCAGCCATATTCAAGCAGCCACATTCTGCACTGTCGGCATATCTAATTGCCCTTGGTACTGGTTGTTAGAGGCCTTAGCTCTGTGCCAGTTCTCCAGTTGATGGCACCATTAATGAAGGGTTCGTCCATTCTACCACCTATTCCCTGCTATGTGCCTATGCTCATCATAGGATAAGTAGTTTGGAATTTGAACAATATGGTGGACTTATTGGAGGTTGTGTTTTGGATTCTGCTTGTTTACATTGCATTATTTCATTCACTATCAGAAATAATTAAGAGCAAAAAGATTCTTATTTAATTTCCACATTCATAAAACTGCCAACATGTGTCCATGCGTCCTTCTTTATTACTTCATGCGCTGATGTATCACAGCTAAAAAACCCATTATGGGATATCATAAAGGATTATGGAATAGGCTCTCATTTGGGTTGGCCTTTTCTGGATAGCATGATAGCTATAAACAGAGACATGAATATACATAACAACCATGCTATAAACTACAAAATAAAGATTTATATTTCATACAAAGTAGTGACCGCAAGTATGGATCACTCGCATCATTGTGTCCCAACTCGTTGGCCTGCAAGTTTTAAAAACTATGACTCAATTAGGTGGTATCATTATGGGTCAAATAATTATCGTAAGAGGATATTGACAGCGTGTATGAAAGGCGATTATTGTAAGGGCAAGGATTAGTGTATGTTAATTTAAAAGGCATCTGCTGAAACTAACACGAGCCATGTGTATTTTGTCATTTTGTCACTAAAATGCATTCTCTGAGAAACAAATGTCAATTTTTAAGATTCATTTCAGCTGCCTTTACCATAGATGAAGATCATGAATTTTGTGATTTTTCATAATTTAGAATTTTTAGCATTGCTATATATGTGGATAACAATTGCTTTTGGTTTGGATATTTGACTAAACTCTGTGTCTATATTGACTTAACTGAGACACTGTCCGTCCGAATGTTTAGCTGTATGGTGATAGATTAGAAGCTTCTGTAGACACTGCAGTATCTCAGCTGTACTAATATCCAGCCTTTTTATTGTTGTTACCCAGGCGGTGGACCCACAGGATTTGTCATTGATGAAGAAGGTAAAAGAAATGCTTCAATTGTCTTTTACGATGTTGTGAATTTTGTTAAATATTTTTTGTTGCCGAAACCATTTCATTTCATTTTATCCAAATGATAATGATATTAATCCCTCAATTTTCTTTTGTTATGAACGAAAAGGAATATCCTATTATTAATCTGGACCAAAAGCTACGCTTTGCTAGTATTAACAAAGAACTAATTTCCTAGCTGACTAGTGTATACAATATACAAAAATAGAGATGAATGAATTTCAATGAAGAAAAATATATACTGTTCAAAACAGTCAATTAACTAGGAAAAGAACGGATGAAACAAACATAATAACCATTCTTGAACCTATCCTAGTATATATATATATATATATATATATATATATATATATATATATATATATATATATATATGGAACTATATATATATATATATATATATATATATATTATACATGTATAACTCAAAACATAAGAGGGCGGAACCTCAATTAAAGACCCTTGAGTTCTAAAGGTCTAATGCGTTACCCCCCCCCCTCTTTTTTTCCAATTTACTGTTTATGGCCATGTTGTGGCGTTGTGTGGTGTACCGTGTAACCAAAATGTTAGTCTTTAAATTCAGACCCTTCCCATCCCCAGCGAAAATTCCCAAACCTCATGTGAAAGTTCACCTTTCGACCTGGTTTTCCTTTGGAATATTGCAATTCCTCTCTGTCTCGTATGATATATGAATTCCTCTCGTTGTGGCACCATATCCTCTTTCTCTTAATCTATTTTGATGCTGTTGCCATAAAGGCAATTGTAAAAAGACATAATAAAAGAAAAATATTGACTGGATAAGTATTAGTACAGTGAATATATTTGTGATTGTAAATGTATTGTGGAATTAGATTAAAAAGAAACGGTCTAGTATACGTGTATGTGAATCTTGAAGTGAATCATCAAGTGAAAGGGTATCTTCTCGCCGAGACCTCTTTCACCTTGTTGAATTGGTGGCATCATGTGCTACTGTGATAGCACTCTAGCTAGAGACTGTTATCACAGTAGCACTCTCCAGCTAGAGTGCTATCACAGAGAGTACTCTACCTTAGAATAGCTTAATGATTGTCAATGCTATTTCCTAACTTAATGAGTACAGTGAATGTATAGCAGAAGGTTGGCCTAGGCTTGTGCACCAGCGGTGAAACAGAGTATTCCCTGAGAATTGAAGGCATTTTGCTAGTAACTCACCTGATGGCTATGTGACATTTATTACACTTTCAGCGGTTTCATATAGTTCTTTCCAGTTTTCAGCGTTTCCTCTTTATACAGTGTATGATACATGTATTTTATATAGACCGATAGAACTGTGTTTAAACCTGGACAGAAGATTATTGTATTATGTAAGGTGTGTAGCTGAGGAATTGGTCACAAAGGTAAGACAGGATACCCGTACGTCAGTCAACAGCAAAAGCCGGAGACGAGCATTTACATTTTGGATTTTTTTACCATTTTTTTTTTTATAAGTAAGTATATTACTGGACTCATCACATTTTTACATTATCACACTTTTATCTCAAGACCTATGTATACTTTGCAGAGATCGATGGAGAATTCTCCTTTTTATCCATTTCAGAGCAGCTCAGAGCATTATCAGCATTTCTGCTCTGGATAATATTAACACAAAATCGCCATAGAGTGTGTCGCTTTATAATATAAAATTTCTAAGAATGTGATTTTACCTGAGGATATTTGTACATGTGATTTTCAGCAAAGAGCTACGCTGAACTTATATTGTCAAAATCAGGCAACATTGTGAGCAATATGGCACCTGTAACCAAGTAGCTTCGTCAACAGGTGCGCTATATAGGTGGTGAAACTGTAGCAAGCTAATGCAACTGTCACGCTATTCCCTAGAGCAGCTAAAGGCCTAGAAGGTAGAAAATTATAGGACGTGCCATTAACCGCCCTTAGATTAAAGGCAATGGTGCCTTACAGGTTATTTAAAGACCAGTTTTATTCTACAGCAATAGTCTGCACAGTATATATATATATATATATATATATATATATATATATATATATATATATATATATATATATAGTGCCAATCACTTCAGGGATTATAGGTTCATTGTTAACAGCACTCTTATTTAAAGGAGGTCTGAAGTTATAAAGAAGGAAACCATTATGGGTTGAAAATATTACGAGGTGTATAGGTCTATAATTATTACAAAGCCTTAATAGGAAGATTTCGGATAAAACCAAACAAACTTGAGTAGTACCCTTATAGTGCCAAATTATCTATTGAGATACAAAGTACACTCTATAATGGGGAACAGGCTTGGCGTTCCCCCTTTTCTTGTTTACCTAAAATGTTAACATAGAATGTGAATATTTTCCAACAGCCTATGGATGATGCCCAGTTGTCAGCAAGATAGATTTTCCATGGCAGTCCCAATGTTGGCCTCCTATAGACGAATCACTAGTACACCGTGAGCGGGGCCCTGATGCAAATTGTATAAGGAAAAAAGCTTTTATAGTCTTTAAGTACAATGGCTACCTATCACGCTGAGTGTTAGTTGTATAGGGCCCTATAGACATGTGATTTGCAAGGTAAGTTTGAGCACCACCCTACCCAATCAAGTATGTACTGGAATGGCTAGTTGCTGTTTATAGCTTTTACTGGTTCAAATCGATATTTGACCTCTTTTGATATAGGTATTGTTATTACCTACACATTTTACAGAAATATAGAATTCGTCATTATTGAAAAAATATATTATCATTAGATATAAAAGATATATATGTCAAGGAAAAGAGCAAGAAAAATATGCAGAAAATTCAACTCTTGCCATGATTTAGAATGTCCTGATATTCTGCAACTGGAGATGTGGAGCAATTGGTAGCAAAGATTCCAAACCAAATTTAGACCTTTCAAGTAGAGCACATAATTGTTATAGGCCTGATAGATATCATATAGATGAAAGAATTGTTTTTACTAACTTTAGATTAGGTACAGATTGCAAGCTAAAACTCTAGTTGGCAGAAGAGAAGGCAATTTCCGGGAAGCTACTGTGGCACTTAGTAGATATGTCCTTTAAATTTGACTGAATGAAATGTTATTGTAATGGAAATAACCTCCACTTTATATCACATAGAGGTTAAGCTTTTACAAGAATTGGATTAATGGGCTTCTTGCTAGGACAGCACTGGATGTCAACCTATTATGCCATAACCCTTTCAATTCCTGCATTCAGTCTTCTCAGCAGCAGTGAATGGGTGAAAGGCAGTCCAAACAGCAGGTTCACTCATTGCCTTTTACACTCGCCCCTCAGAATATATTAGCTGTAAATATACCGAGGGGATCTTTAGGAGGGCAGAGGTTAGGTCCCTGAATAGATTTCCCAAAGGGGTCTTGTTCTTCAGTTTCTTTGCGTGCAGTTTGGTGAGCAGCAAGGATTAGAGTAGCAGAATACGTAATTGCGTATAAAGTAAGAGGAGAAGGGCGGGGTGGTGTGTTTTAGGTAGCTACTGCTGCCAGATCGGATGCGGAATGGTCAGAGCTTTACTGGGAGAAAAGTAGGCCTACTGATTTTGGTATTTTATCATTCTGCGGTGGTGGACATGTGTCTACATAATTATAGACAACTAGTTATTAGTTGTCTATCGACCTGCAGCACTTAATTAACTAACTGTATCAATTCATCCAATTTAGGTTATTTGTGATTGAGAATAATATTGCTTCTACCTTCATGAATGTACCTGATCAAGTATTAAGACAAATAAAGTGAATTTAAACAAAAAAAAAGGTGGCTGGCGGGGATAGACTAAAAGTAATTAGATGTTCGCCATATTCTCACCAGAGTCCCAAAAAGATTTGTGCTGTTCATATGTGCACAAATAATAGGGGGTCCCATGCATATTTTTAGATACAGAAGATTCAACCCTATATAGGATCGTATAGTGATTTGTCACATGAATCCCCAAACTCATATCCAAAAGTAATCAGCTTTTTGATCAGATTTTAAGCATATCTTTGCAGTAGATATAATATTGACATATGGTCCTCAGCATATTTCTAAAGTTTTGGGAGAATGAAATAACAAATACATTGTACATGTATAAGGATGTGGCTAGAATAGTGACATGCAGATTCACCAACTGAGTTCAGCTGCCAGAGTAGTTCTGGTAGATCAATAGTCTAGTATATAGAGCATGAATATTGGCACATTTGGCAACAAGCATATATGAAGCTTCTTCTAGGTGGTCATATAGAGTAGCCAACATGACTCATGTGTAAGGTCTTTGCCTTGCTCTCAGAAGACCCAGGGTTTATCCTTGCTTTATTTTTCAAATTTCGCTTATCCATTATGTCAATATAACACAGAGACAACTGGTGTCCAAATAATTAACTAATAATCCCCGCCAGCCCCTTTAATTTCTGAATATGATAAATAATTGCCGATGGTGCATCCTTTAGAGAATTGAACCTTCAATTAGTATAGCCTAGACCACACAATCCATCTGCCTGATTTTTTCTTGATATAGCTTTAAGGAAAATTGTCATGGGGCCCAATTCAATCAAGCTTAAAATAATGCTGAGAAAAATAATCAAATATGACAGCTCTTTTGGAAAGAGGCGTTGTCACGCCCTAAGCAGCTTCCAAATACCTTCATTTTATGTGAACCTATGGCAGTGAAGTTGGGCACCCACTTAACCGAGGTAGACTGCACCACTCAAACGTTCTTGCTAGAAAGTAATGATGCTTCACTAAGAGTATTTTAATGAGGATGGTATGCGTGTTGGCCTGTGTCATTCCGTCTTCTTCGATCTGAATACCTTGACAGGAATGGCGGGTCATTAAAGGCCATCGGAGTAAGCCCTCTTCACAACTAAGTTGTTTTATGTTGAACCAGTTCCTTTTCTGGTAATTTATAATCTTTGGTTTTTATTTTTCACCAAAGCCATCAGAAACTTCGGCTAATATAAGTTAAATTGCTAGTAAAATCTCAGAAGTAACTTGACCAAAATGGTAGAATATCAGCCAGATTTAGGCCATATATACCCCTTTAATCAGCTTTCTTTGAATAAATTGTAGATGGTTCTGGTCTTATTTGAGTCATTCAGAAATAGTTCAACGATACTTCACATACTAAATACATAAGAAATATGGGATAAATAGCCTCTATACGCTGCTAGATGGTTTTGGTATAGAGACAACTTTCCAATCAATAATTTTGTCTAATCATCATAATACATGTATGATGATTGGATTATATTCTAATGGGTGGGCACCTGTACCGCCTACTGCACTCTGGAAGTCATTTCTCAGACGCTACGTTTTGGGTGCTCCCAAATCGTACCAGCCTGGGCTGGATCGGAAGGGAATACTTGGGTATACAGGGTCAACCACTACGACTGGTACAGATATAGAGGGAAAAGCCATGCACCTCTATAGGCAATCGTAGGTATTGTAGGGTCACTGTCTAGCCCACACTACAATTGGGCTGGTTCTTAGGGGTGGTCCAAATCGGAGGGACAGGGGCAGGATCGTAGCGTTTGAGAAATACCTAGCTGGCGTACGAGTTGCACGGATCGTACTAAGCGTCCACATCAGGTGGGCGGACCGTCTGGCCACGGTCGTCTGATCATCTGGGAGGGTATATAACTGGCTCGAGCTGAGCGCATTGTCATTCTGGGGTTATAAGTCAACAATAAAGGATCTCTCTGGTAAACCATACTTGGCTGGCTGTTAAGTCGTCTTTATTGATTAGTCTACGTTACAATATCAAACAGATATATATCGTGAGGTATATTTTGTGAGCTGACTCCTCAGATGGTACATTGATGATCAGCTTCGGTCTCTCTATTGTTTTATCTGTCTTTCCCTCTCTATTCTTTTACTTTTTCTCAGCAAACCTGTCATGGACCTATTGGGGATCCACATCCATGTAAGTGCTCTCATTCATGGCTTGATATGTACCCTCCAGGTTCCAATGGCCTCATCTGGCTATTACTTTGTATTTGAGATAGTGCCAAATGGAGAGTTCTGTAGAAACAGCCTTCTGTAGCAGCTCACATAGAGAATATTTTTGGAAATACTCCCTCAGAGGTATAGACTTGTTCCATTTTTATCAGTTTAATAGAACCAATAAGCAAAATCATATTGAAAAATATTGAAAATATTGAAAAGCTTGACAACAAATTCATATATACGAAATCAGCACTGTATGGCATTTATTCTTTTGGCTCGCTTAAATAAAGCTTTCACTCGTTATGTTTTGGATGTTCCAATTAGATTCTTCTGTCTGGTTGGGATCGTGGAACAACATATTTCTAAAAATCTAACTAATTGCAACAAAGATAGAACCAAAGATAGGATAACAATTCAGCATTGGGGGTGCTTCTCTCTAAACGTGTTTTGGCCAGACAACTAGAGTGGCACACCGTAAATATGGTATTATGCTCCTCTCCAGTTGTTTTCAGTATCCATTGGAATTATCTCCACCTACTGAAGCCCTTTGAGATTTCGGTTGATATAATATCAATAGGTATCAAAGCAGCATGACTTTATACTCTGGTCGCCCATGCACCAATTCAGAACTTTGATGCCGTCATCATAACAGTAGGGCATTGTTAAGAGGCTTTTGAGAAAAGCGGCCTCTACCATTGCTTTAACACCTTGCCTCTCTGAATTCATGTATTAGCTGTAAATATGTTAAGGGCACTGTGTATAGGAGGGCAGGGGTTATGTCTCTGAGTAGATTTCCCAAAGGGGCCTTCTCTTCAGCCTCTCTACATACTGGTTGAAGGGGGAGCAAGTAGGCTTAGTGCAGCAGGAGAGATTGGTGTATATATACATGATGGGAGGTATGGGAGGGAGGACATTGTTTTGGTAGTTGGCTACTGCCGCACAACCTTGGTGTGAAGAAAAGTACTGAAGATAGTGGTCAGATGTAACATTGGGTGGTGGTGGAAGAGGTGAGTACATAGACACACAGTCAGCTCTACTTGTATTATCAATAGTGCTCTCACTGAAATATAAATGGGGAAAATGTTGAGTTAAATTTATAATGGTCTGACATTTTGTCAATACTTCATTTAGACAGCAGTGTGAAGTAATCATCCCCATCTTGAATATTGACAGAGGTTATTCCAAATGGCTTTAGTTCCTATTTTTACCTCACGACCATTCATTTGGCTTAGATTTGACAGTCGAGATATTACAAATGATTTATTGCTAGCTAGAGCTTCAGGGGGAACTTTTTTTTGGCAATTGGCAATTATAAGCAATACATCAAGATCTATGCCAAATGACTTGTGAAAGAACCTATTTCAAATGATCTACCAGAAAGAGAATCGGTAGAATTATCCTGCAGTCATTAGTTTACAATATTTGGTCAGATTGTAAGCTAAAATATCCCTAGTCGTTGCGTCAGAAACCCTTCTTGAACATTGCAATTGGTTGCTACTTATATTAGACAATGGCGATTATGCTCTAATTGCCTTATAAACCATAGTCATCACTAAAATCACAATGATTATTAGCCTTGTTCACAAAGATACCTGATAATAATGGTCCTTTTACTCATAGAATTTGATCTAGGAGGAATTTTCAATTTATGTGTTCATTCTCGGATTCTTAATGAAAATCCCAAGAAATTGGCATATCAATCTATAAAAATTTAGACGGATGAAATGGTTACCATGGCAACCAGAAATAGGCCATATATATGGTACAGTTGTGCTGGGAAAACATTTTTTTTTCCCTTTCAAATATGGAATGTTTGTACCCAAAATGGAACATTTAAATGAAACCATTGAATTAACCTAGTGTACTTTTGTATCCATTTTATGGTTATTTTGACCCTCCAATGCCCCTGGTGGCCAAATGGGGATTCAAAAACCCCCCACAGAGAGATTTTATCGCTTGTTCTATAAGACAACAATACTTACAATACTCCTAAAAAAATAGTCACCACATTGATAATTGAATTAGAAGTAGAATCCCTGATTAGAGAATGGGAGAAAATGAACTTGATTAGAAATAACAGCCTTAGGTTATTTGTTAAGCACCAGCTCGATCTTTCAAAGTTTGTAAATTATCGATCTCTGCAAAGATTTCTTGGTGCAAAGGCTGCTTCATTCCAGGCCACATTGATTTCCAATAAACCACAAAATCTCTCCAGTCATACATTGTATGAACCTGTTGAGTGTGCAGAAAACAAAAGCTGTATCAATTATAAAGGAGGGGTTCTGTCGTATCATCCAAATTCCTAATGGATCGCTTCATGATTTATGCTAGTGACGTCCAAAGATGAATTGTGTTATAGTGGTGATCAATTATTTGTGAAGAACTTTGTAGGATACACAGACTGTGACGTGATCTGCGAAAAAGACCTTATATCAGGTGTATTTAATTTCCTTTTCCCAAGTTCAGGTTATCATGATGTGAAAACCCCGTGTGTGGGGAAGCCCTTTTCCCAAGTTCAGGTTATCATGATGTGAAAACCCCGTGTGTGGGGAAGCCCTTTTCCCAAGTGCAGATTATCATGATGTGAAAATTGCATGTATACGAAAGGCCTTTTCCCAAGTGCAGGTTATCATGATGTGAAACCCGCGTGGAAAGAGCTTTTGTATGTGTAGGAAAGCTCTTTCCCCCACCACAGGTCATCCTGGTGTGAAAATCGCGTGTAAAGGAAAGCCTTTTTCCCAAGTGCAGGTTATTATGACAATTTTCCTTACAATTGTGTGTGTAGGGAAGTGACCGAGCACTGGCTCTAATTTCTAAAATTGTGTTTGTGGGAAAGCCCTTTTCCCTAGTATAGTCTATTATGATGTGGAAACCTGGGTGTGGAAATCGTGTGTGTAATGTAGTGATCAATACAGTACTTGTCAGTGATTTTGGTAAGACTCCACATTTCATCACATCCCGTGGTAAAATCTTTGGAATGGATAAGATGTAGTAGGACACATCATGGTTAGAATATCCATTAGGCAGCGTTGTTGACGCATGCCTGGTGATTCCTCCATCAGTCCTATCTCTAAAGTAGTATTGAGCTTCCTGAAACCCAATAATACTCATCCTTACACAACCCCATGAGGAGGGGCCCAGTTACCTTTAAAAATACCAGATGTTGGGAATTTGCTCCAACCCGTCCAGGGCTGTATCCAGGCAAGCTCCTGATGGGATGTGACACAAATATTGACTTCCTCCTATGTAGACCCTGTGCCACTCTTGGTCTTATACCCAGAGTCCACTACTAAGGCCTTTATCGCCAGATTTTATTATGAATTTGTTAAGCTCAATCGGCCGAAAGAGGCCTAGTGGACCATGAGTTTTACATCTATACTTGAGGGACCATAATACACTGCACGCAAAAGGTAGTCACTAGAATTAGTCCTCTCTATCACAGTAATGAATTTGTTTGTATAAATTACAAGTGTGAATAATTCATAAAGTGAATTATTCAAATTCCGATGTAGCCTAAGGTGGAACAGAGAAATACTCTTGCAAGACCCTAGACCTGTCTATAATGTCCTATAATAGTGTAGGGATCACTTGTAAGAAGTCTACCACGGTAGTAATGGTTAGGTCCCTAATACTGAAAATGGGGTTACTATTTAGGGGTATGGTCGATATCTACCTTCGGTCTTCTCTGTAGCCATTGATGTTAAAGAGGGAAAAAAGGACTAGATTACATTGAACATCTTTTTCAAACGGGACGTCCGATATATCATCAATATTAATTGGCTCTGCCAAGAAGAGGCTATCCGTTTACTTTCTAAATACATCTGTTGATCTGCCATCCACGGGCTCTGTCTGATGGGTATTCAAGCTTTATCAAGTATTCTAGTTGCCATATGAATCTACGGAATAAAAAGAAGTGTATACATTGGTTTCTGCGGGCAGTGCCCTAGGGCGTTCTCAGACGTGAGATTGACAGGGATAAATAGCAATATGGGATGAGTGTGTGACCAGGCAAGCTCACAGGGATTCATAGGTGTTAGGTATCTTTGCATTCCTCCAGGGTAAGAGGAAGGGCCTGAGGTTAGAATTAGATTCATGGTAGACTCATCATAGACAGAATTCGATACACCCCTACACAAAGATCTAAGTTATAGATGTATTACTAGCATTGCATTTGGTCTGTATTCTCAGAATCATGCGATGAGCAGAAGGCTATCCATGACAATGTAAAACAGTCACAAATCAATCATGTGGCATGATCACTTCATACACATGCTATACTGTGTGCAAAATAGGCCCATGCCTTATCATAGAGGACATTGATATCTGTTGTGTTGATACAAAGATAATAGTCTAGGCATTATGTGACCAAGACTGAAAAGGGGAAGATTGATTCATCTGTAGTCCTCTTTAGAATCCATAGTAAGATACGACAGAGACATTGTGTCAGACAAGTGCCTAGAGGCAGATGAGATATTTCGATGATTTGCAAAAGCTAGTCCAGTTTTATATTTGTTTAAGAGAAAATGTGCTGTTCCTTGTTTTATGTTTTCCAGCATTTAATATAATAAAATGAAATAAGTGTGCCTTCCAAACAATACTGTAGTAGCAGATAAAAGTTATATACAGGCAGGGTGGTTAGATTTGGTTCAAATAAGCAGAGAATTAATCGCTTTTATATCAGTGAATAGAGTGCTATCTAGACTAGAGCAATTCGGCTTGTACATAAGTGGAAGGGCCCCTGGGGAAAAGGTGAAATAACTTTGCCTTGTAGAGCTCCGTTTTTATAAAGAAAACATTTTCGGTGCGTTCAGTTGTCTATGGGAGTTTCCCACTACAATCAAATGTAGCTCGTGGATCCCAACAACAGTATACGGAGAGGGATTTCTTGTCTTTTTGTACTCATGATTAATAGATCTGTTGCAGATTGGTGCCCATCCAAAGGGAAAGATACAAAGGTTTCGGCATTGAATGATTATGATTATATGGGATTATCTAACGATTTTGGCTTGGACAGTGTTTTTTTTTGTTATAACACCCATGCGTTATCAAGCTATAACAGCATTCTGAGACCTTATCTTCCTCTTCAAGAAGGTACTGGTTTCAACCTAGACATGTTAATAAATTGAAGAAGGATACAAAGTCACCCTCGCCATATATTTCCAGTTAAGACCGTTCAGGGCTCTATGGGAATCGATCCCCGGCCACTGTGGCAAGAGACGGACTCGCTGTCCACTATACCAAGCTGAACAGTACTAGAAACCAATGTACATGAAGTATTTGAAAAACCAGTCATACCTGATGTTTGCAGGTGGAGTTATTAACAGGGAAACATCCTAAGATATCCTAGATGAATATGCCATGCCTAAATTCTCCATATTGTTCGAAATATATCAGAAACCAATGATTTTTTCCATCTTAAGCGAGTCGCGCTCGGCCATTCCTTGCTCAATGCGTATTTGACACAGTTCTTCAGCCGAAAGTATGTCAGGATACATCCAGGTACCTTCCCACTTCGTCAACAAGAAGGAATGGCCATGTGGCAATGGATCGCTATATAAAATCATTGGATTATTCTTTATTTAGAAGAAAATGAAGACAAAATGTAGGCAAACACCAACTAGAGATCCTATATTTGTTGGTGATAGAAGTACAGGACTTTTCTAAATTCCTTCGCGAGTCTGACCACCTTGCACCTAAACAGACTGGTGGGTATTGAATGAAAATGAATGTGCTGTACAGAATTCTTCCAGTTGCAGATGGAATATTCTATATGAATCTGTCTGGCCATATGATACTATTAAAGAAAACAGAAGAACGCTAGTTCTCAAGGGTGGGATCGGTGGGGGTTCTGAGGGGTACATAAGGATAAATAGGAATAGGGAATGGGATCATGACCAGGCAAGGATATGAAAGCAGATAGGGATTAAGCATCTAGCCTTCCGCCAGTCCAGGATCAGGCTAAGAGGTCTCATAGAAGGAATTGGTCCCGCACTAGGATTTAATATAGCTCAAAACATGATAGCACCCTTTGGAACATATTCATTTTCTAAAAATCACCCTAGATCTAATAGAAACATCCTTCCTTCATAATATAGGCTGACTTAAAATGTGAATTGACCACTGAAATTTTGAGCAGCGGACTATCGTGTAAAAACACCCTGATTCTGCTTAAATTTGCACTGAATAAAATGTAGATTCACTAGCCCTTGAAAAAATGGGTAAGCACTCTGAGAAATGCCCTGCTGGTATTTTATCCAAAGCAGCAACCATTCAACAACATGTGTACTGGGTTTATATTTATTGTTATTATTTTCAACATGGTTACTGACCATTCAGTGTGCCTGCAGTATTCACTTCTGACCACAATCGTATATGACTTCTGGTTTTCTGCAGGATTTCCCTCGCGGAGAACAAGACCTAGATTTCTAGATTTCAGCAAGAAGTAATACTTATTGGGAAAACAATGATAGAGTCTCTTATGATTATTTTCGTCTTAGATCAAAAAAAATCCCTGGTATAAGGACATCTATACAGAAAGATCAAGGTAAAATATCACCTCCTGTATGAGGGCTAATTACCCCCATAGATGTTGCGTATTTCATAGCCAATTGATGCCTTTTTGATGTAATGGAAGGCTCATTATTCGTACATAATGTATTGTATAGTCTATGTATATAATAAGTAATCCTAATCTGATCTATGCAGTGCTAATCATACAATGAACCTATATCCGCTGTTCCTCCAGACCAATCCGGATTGTATAAAGCTACATATAAATTCGCATTCTGGTCGTATACATATAATAGTTAATGGCAATATCATTAGACTTGGTTATGAAATAATGCCTTTGTAGAATTACTGGTTAAGCTTGCCCATTAGTACTAGGACCACTCAGCGTCTATGTATAATGAGATGTGACCTATGGCCTCTGTACTGAGTGAATTGATGGGAAGTCCCTCATCATATCATCATATCATTAGCTATATTGCCAAACCAACAGCGATCTGCAGTCCAAAGGTCATTAATTTGCTAACGTGCTCCATAATGGACTAATGGTCTAAGGGGGATAACATGGATCTGTATTCTATAGAGATAGTGTGTCTATTATGGT